>JAUIMM010000012.1:7480000-8099166 GCA_031769625.1 Taudactylus pleione
AAACTCCACTCAAAGCTGGGTAGAATTCCATATGTTTAACATAAATAAAAAATATTACTTGTGTTCTGGTGATCTGTTTGATCCAATGAGTCACCAACCTCACAGAATACTATCTGCCTTAATATAAACATTGCACCTTGCCAGAAGTGTGTGTGTGTGTGTGTGTGTGTGTGTGATGCTCCGATCTGCTGCTCAAGAAGGACAGCGTGCCCTGATCACAGCAGACCTTGGAGCACCCACCAGGTGCAGAGCACAGTATAGTAATATATGAATGTATGTTTAACTTTATAGAACTCCAACTAAATATGTAGTGTTTTATTTTGTGTTGTATTTGTGTGTCTGGTGTAACACCTCTCTTTTTCTGCCAGACTGTGAAAGCGTTGAACCACTTAAAAGAAAACTTGAAAATAATTCACAGAGGTGAGATATTAAGTTTATGAAATAAGATCTTGTGACTGCCCTTAATTCATATATTCTATTTTGACCTTTTGTAGATGTATTTACATTGTTTTATTAGCATGAAATTGTATGCCATATTTATCTTGTATATAAGAAAACCAAGAATCTGCAACCTGGTCACATGAAAAAATAGGTGTTCCCATAGGAGTCGTTCTATTCCAAAATAGCCAAAGTGCAATATTTAGAGGGGCTCTGCTTCTTCCCCCAAGTAACCGTGGTAATTACAAATAGTGGTAGCTACAGATGTAGACATTAGATCAATCAATACACTTGTGTTATCAGCTTCTAACTAATATAATGCAGTATAATTTAATGCCTTTTAAAAAGGTGCATGGAAAATAGACATACTATATAACTTACTGCAAAAACTACTTGGTAAATGAATATTGTAATTTACATTGCAGGAAACAATTCCCTTTTCCAAATTTCCATTGTTAAGGTGCGATGCACCGTGTAGGGCCACTGCTGATCCGTCGGCAGGCGGATCGTGCTGTCACCGCCGGCAATCGTGCAGTCCCCGCAGACCGCACGATGTGCCGGCTCCCTCGTCCATCTGAATGGGATCATACATCGCATCCCAGATCAGTTGAACATGCAGGAAGACCTGGGCATGCGCGCAGCACGATATCAGGTACGATATCGTGTTCATATACGGCACGATATACTGTCAGATCGTGCATGGGGTGGGCCTTTAGATAGGTAGCATTGTCTATCTCTGAGACAGGCTTCTGTGTACCCCTACTCACATTGGCATTTTAGTGTGTAGATTACATTGCATTGTTGTAGGTAAAGAGATCCTGCAATAATCATGTGCCATGTTTAGCATAGGAGATGTAAATAGGCTATGTAGATGGGGGAACACATCAAGTTTGGGACTGAGTTGATAGATGTGTACAGAGTAGCTTGGCATGCCTGCATTGCCAGATGGCTTCATTTGCAGAGTGGAAATATTTGTGATGGATAAAGTCATGTGCAGAGGGTAAAGTACGTCATACTCTTGCAGAGTCATAACAGGATAAATGACTTGCCTCTACACAGGTCCAATGTAAGTGACCCCTTCCCCCATAGATAGAATAGAAAAATGATCGTCTTTCTTACTGCATTACAGACATCAAACCTTCAAATATTCTTCTGGACAGAAATGGAAATATTAAACTGTGCGACTTTGGGATCAGCGGACAGCTTGTGGACTCCATTGCCAAGACCAGAGATGCGGGCTGCCGGCCGTACATGGCGGTAAGTCTAGTCATTTCAGCCATTTTCTGTCAATGATGCTTATGCCTGGTAATTGTAGACTGAGGCGTTCAAAGAGCTGTAACCTCAAACATTTCCTTAAATGTGCCTTTCAGAATGGATTATATGTACTAGACCTGGTTTTATCACTTTGTGCCCCCAGTGATGTCTTTCCTATCCCCTGCCACTAGGGCACACCACTAAGATATTTGTAGTGAGAGGATTATCACACTTTAGTACAAGTAGCAGAAAAACCCTGGGGGAGGTAAAGGGATTATGGGGAAGATACACAAATGGCGTCTCTGCTAAATGGCGAGTTCTGCTAGCAGACTCACTGGTGCCATCATACTAACTAGGTAAAGCCCTATAACAAGAATAGTTCATACATGATTTAATCTAAATATGGAGGGATTACACACAGAGAGGAAGTGTTATTTTCTTTAATGACTTTGTCCTGTAACCAATCAAAGGTAACTGAATGGAACTACACGTATACACACATTGTTAAAAGTCTTATAACTAATCTCAAAATAAAAAAACAAGTGTTAGGGTTTTTATTTTTATTTTTTAGTAATACCCCACCACTTACAGTCCTGATTTTAATTGTAGGGTGTTCCTACCATGTTAATCCCTTCCTCTACACTGTTGGATCTCCATAAGGGAGCCATTTGTCTGATAGGCCACCCAGGGAATGCTGTGTCAGCACCATCATTTGCTGCATCACTGCACTGCTTACACTAGCCATAAACACTGATCTCTGCCATAGAGGTCCTGATTCAAAGTTGCAGCTGGGTACACACGTCAAAATTTTCTGTCCAACTAGTTGATTGGTTGGAATGAAAATCTGGTAACGTATGGGACTAACTGACAATCAGCAATTTGCTCCCAAACGCCGGAAAATGGACAAAAACTGTTTGAACAAATTGTTTAGATCAAACTTGTCTGACGACCATTGTCATCTGTTTTCTGGCATTTAGGAGCAAATGGTTGATCATCAGTTACTCCCATAATTTACCAGATTTTCATTCCAACCAATCTACTAGTTGAATGGTTGGACAGAAAATCTTTGCGTATGTATCCAGCCTTGAGCTGGGCATACGCGGCCAGAGCCTGCCAGCAGCAGATGTCCGCGGCATACACTGTGAGATTTCTCTCAGTGTATTAGCCGACATCCGCGCTCTGCCCCCGGGGGAGGAGACCTTTCCCTGTTCCTTCCATGGGAAGGAACACAGGAAATGTCTGACTGTCGGCCACGGCTGGGCATACACTGCCTGATGCGGCCGACAGTTTACCGGTAAATATCGCATCAGACGGGCATGCTGGACAATCCGGCATGCCCTGACCGAGCAATATTTAACCCTCAGTCGCCGCCCCACACGCTACAATTATCAGGGCGATCCGCGGATATCAGGCGGATTGCCCCGATAATTGTAGCGTGCATGGCCAGCTTTAGTCTTGGTTGCAGATGGATCCAATGAATTTTTATCAACTGCACATGTCGATTCAGAGGTTCTCCCCTTGCGGCTGAGTGGGTGTAATTTGGTGTTCACATGTAAGACAAGTGTGTCGGGCTCTTCAGAGTTGTGTCTAGGCAGATATCTATCTGCTTTCAAATGGACCTTTTGCACCAAAAAGTGGGCTGGTGTAAATGTACGCTGATCAGTGATGATGACTAATTTTACGAGAGGCAGTGTGGTCGGCGCTGCATAGATACAGCCAATTCTTAATGCAAGTGGAGATCCTTATTTATGTCCAAGCATGCAATGTAGCCTAAGATGAGGACATATTGCCTGTGACTTTGAATCCGGGGGGGTCTCGGGGAAGGTGTGCATGTGATTTATGTCAGGGAGTGATGGATTGATTTGAAAATAAAAATGTTTAAAAGTTGGCTGTAGTCTTTTAATGTTTTCGGTTTGACTTATTTTAGATCTGCATGCGTAAATCTACTGCTTCCCAACCAGGACGTATTTATTAGGTTCACTATTCACTCAATGGCCTTGTCATAGACTGTACACAACATTACCTGCTTTTTAGTGAACAAGGGGGGTAAACTCTACTGCAATTTCTTGGAAACTTTTATATTTCAGCTGTAAAGCCATAAAGTGGACTTTTATGTATGTAAAATAGACATCCTTACTGTTAGCAAATTGTGTTACAGCATGCAGCTATGTTTCCACAATCTCTTTATTGGATGGGAACAGCCTGCAGAATGCCCATTACTAGAAATGTTTCACGGTCTCTGGACAAATGTAATAGTAATATGAAGATGTAACCTTTGAATGACCCTTTAAGGTTCTATGCAGGGTACTTATTTTTGCGTTCCATGTGAGGTCATGTTGCCTATTTCCCCCAGTGTGCACGAGCATCTGATATCTCTCAGTTTCCAAGCCAAGTTTGGCAGTTAAGTGCAGGCGTCGGGGCCCCGGCACGTATCCACGTCACTCAGAACTTGTTGGGTCATTCCCAGTGTGAGCTCAGTCTGGTGGAATGTGGTGGATGCGAAGCCAGGACTTCCTATCCAAGTAAAAATAGGAGCTGACGTCTGGCACTTGCTGGCTGAGTTCAGCTCGGAGATGTTAACCCTTGAGTGATATATATACGTTCTTTGTATTGTATATAACAGTACTGCTACCAAAAATTATTTAATGACTCTATACCTTTTGAACAGTCATAAAGTCTAATATTGTAAAACAATATGTTGCCTTGTCCGCCAAATATGAGCCAAAGCTTTAAGTGATGATTGGACAATTTTTGTTTGGCTTACCCTGTGGTGGAAATTGGTAGTAAATGATTTTTTGTACAACCAATTTCCAATACTTAACTCATCAATTTAGAAATGGGTGACAACACTGGCATGAAATGTGAGTGATCCATACCAAAATGGCTGCAAAACTGCCTTTTATCCTTTTTACATATCTGTAATTGATATCTGAAGACTTGTATCTCAAAATTAATGCTATCCTGGCCTCCTACAAGAATATGTTCTGTGTATGTCTGACTCCTTTTTAATAAAATCACATTTTAGTATTATAAGGAAAAACAGGCATGAGATTACCCAGAATACTTTGCCTTTTGGGTGTCTCGTACTTTACTGTCGTCTGGAGCACAAAGTCCAAAATATACCAAATTAAAGTAGTAAGGTCCCCAAAATATACCAGAATTTCTGTTGGTGATAATCATGAAAGGAAAGTAACACAGAACAATCATTTTTATTCAGCTGCACAGCAAATATACATTCTCATACCTTCACAAATGTAAATGACCATACAATGTACTTATAGGTTACTAGTATCTCATTTTATATAAGGGAACTGGTGGTGTTTGTTTAGGTTTACGGACCCTTTTTAAGAGTACCTAAAAGGTTTGGGAGTAAACTGTACCACCATCAGAAATGTACATGAGCATTTGGGGACCATACAATCCTGAACTCTGGGACACAGTGCTTCATTGCACAATAAATTGGGTGTACTTATTAGATAACATATGCTTCCTAATGTGGCCCTTCTCAGTGTAATATTTTGCTGCCTTGTATAGCAATGTCACACTGAGATCACAGTATTTTCTTATTTCTTTTCCCTTATTAGAATTTGTAATCAATGTGAACTAATTAAAATTGTTAGAGTTTTATCTCCATTAGTAGAAACACTATGTCCTAATGGACAACCTCACGCTATGCTCTACACTTCCTATCTGAATTCATTAAACTTAAGTAATCATAGTTTTGCTTCAGGGTTAGCTGTTTCTTCTGGAAATGTAAGCAAAAAATACTTCCTTTTAAAAGTATAAAAAAATGTTACAATAGTTTTAAGCAAGAACTTTGTCACATGAAAGCCATCAATATGGAGGATCTACCATCTGCCAGTAATTGTCAAACATTGAATCTGTATCCGTGGGATTCTTATACAGCTATTTAATCCAATAACCCATAGACCTTCACATGTTTTGTTAACGCAGGGATTGTTTGAGGAAGCCAATTACCATTACTCCCTATCTAGATTGTAAGGTCTCATGAGTTTTGGCCCTCTCTCATATCTGTACTTTCTCCATCAGCTTTGTATTGTACTTGTTTTGTTTTAACTTTGATTTTTTTACATATGTTTTGTCAAGTGATGCACAGTTTTGTGTTGCCTTGTTTGCTCTTAAGTGTTTATGGCATTATTCTGCAGAACCATTTCAATTAGAACCAAAAGAAGAGGTTATGCAGGAATATGTATATGCAGGTTATATTTATATTTAAGCTGCAAGCAGAATGCTTATCGTGAGAGCTCTGTTTACCACAGCTCGTAGACACTCATGGGGTTACTTAAGTGTAGACATGAGCTAAGCTTAGTAATGAAAGCTGTTTAGCATGGGCAAAGAACCAAGTGATGTAATGTCCTATTTTTAGACTCTCGTAGTCCCACATTGAGTTTTCCAGACCCCCCTCTACTGCTTCCGAATAAGTAAGCGGAGGTATTTTCTCAGCCGAAACCACTGAAGAATTTGGGTGATGACATCGGCATCCCTTTTGATATAGCTTAGTCAGAGCCTCAGCATTTCTCGCATTAATCTGCAAGGGGCTGATGTCACCGGCATGGAGCGCAGACACGTTCCAGGACTCTGGTATTCCTACACATCAGTACTGCCTTACAAGTATTGATCTAGCGCACCAAGGCTGCTTAATGGCCTTTGCAGCTTTCTCCTGCTAAATCTGCATAGCAGCCATATAAGCCGATTGTAACTCACAGATGCCAGCAGATTGACCTCTGAGTCACATTATTTTACTGGTATAAGGAAAAACCCTAATGCTCTATTTTACATGTCAGTCCCGATTTACAGAATTATGAACAATATAAGTCTGTGTAACTGATTAGTATAAGAAGAACAGATCAGTTGGAGGGCATATTTAAATTTTGAAGAACAAAATGTTAGACATGATTTATCGGTATAGCCACAGTAGCTGTATCGATACATTGCGTCTGAAATTTTGCTCTTCAAAATTTAAATATGCCCTCCTCACTGATTAGCACCATGCACCTAGAGTGAGCACTACTACATTTACTTATCACAAATACTTTATCTATATGCATTTATCTAAACACCCAAACTACTTACCCACATCTATACACACTTGCCATAATGCCCAAGCTATTTATGCTAGTCGGCATCCCGACTGTCTCATGACAGGCGTCGAAATCCCGACGCCTGTCACTTTTTACCTACGCCGGGAGCCCGACGTCCGGCTTCCCGATCGAAGGTAAGCCAGGCGTGGACAGCCGCAGGGGGCAGGGGGGGGGGGTGTACACTTACTGTAATACCCAAACTAATCACCACCATCCATTCACACTTGTTGCCGTGATCATCGATGCGCACTTATAATAAACTCTAAACTAACTTTCCATCCATTTAACATTCTACCTTATTACCCTGATTCATTTTGATGCTTAAACTAATTGCCCACAGGGGCTTGCTGCAAATCTGTGTACAGTTAACTTAACAAACACAACACTAACTTTTCCTGTGCATCCAAATTTGGCATGTATATTGTACTGCAGCTATTAAGTCACTATAGTATGACCCAGTTTGTGGTTTGCTTGTGAAGCCCAGGCTTGCATAGCAGTACAGTCCTGTCATACATACTTTGTAGTGTTTTCCTTCCTCTCCAAAATAAATACATGAGGCACTTTTCCTCTCTCTAGTCTGTATGCAGGAATCCTGCGGCTTCATGCTGGGCGCCAGCCAAGTTTTACTTGGTAAAAGTGAGACCCAGAATGTGTCACTAACTCCTTCTAATAATGGTTCTATCACATTATTTTGCTAATTTTATTGACTCTTTCATTACCCTCTGTGTATATATATATAAGACAGAGGGTCTGATTCTGAGTCAAACGCAGCTGCTTCTGTGCCTGCTTCTTTTGGTGGTCGTCAGTCTGCGACTTTATGCAAATGCCGCTACAAAGCCCTTCCCTGGTGTATATCTGTGCGTCAGAATGAGCAGCCTGAGATGCCCACTCCCCGCATCTGTATATGCTCACATACCAATTGGTGCATCTTCATATTGCACCATCAGCCTCACCTTCGACACTTGCACTAGCTCTATAGCAGGTACTGTTTTCTGTCTGAGTTTAGTTTCCTATGTGAATGATTGTACGTCTGACTTTACAAGCACTACAGCTACATGCATGCAACACGCCCATAAGGTGGGCCATCTCTGCGAGCTTGGACTCTGGACGCATGCTCCGTGCAACCTAGATGCATGTGGAGAAAAAATAAATTGTCAGTGTGTCCGGATTTCAGAATCAGACCTATAGGTATTTATTATACATAACCACTTTCAGTGACACACCCATAAGGCAGACCATCTCCTTGCGTGCGCTAAGCCACCTTCCTGTTACCGCCCAGGAATGCCTAATATATTTATAAAGACATTTCTGAGACCATGCAACTCCACGCGCCTCAGTCACAACTTTGACTCTGCGCACGCTATCTGGATGCAAGGCTGCCATTAGGGGGGACCGTCAGGACTACTGGCCCGGTCACTCCGCTAAAGAAGGGGGGCCCGGCCCGCTACTACCATCCAACCGCTGCTATTGCCAGAGAAAGACAAAGGGGCCTCCTGTCTGATGCCCATCCACCGCAAATGAATGGGGCCCCCCACCGCTACTGCCTTGCCAGGCATGTAAGAAGTGCCTGTTCGCATGAACAATAAAGCTTATTATCCGGCGTGCGTGACTTCTTGACGTCACTGCACCTCTAAAGGCGAGCGGAGCCGCAGCACCCTTCTAGACAACCCTAACCATAGAGCAGAAGCCTGGCCCTAACCTGGAACAAAAGGTAAGTAAATACATATGCTGCCTGATTGAGGAAGAAGGGGACTGGCTGGACCAATACTGTGTGCAGGGGCTGCAGTGAGGCAGAAGGGAGCTGGAAACGTCAGAGTTCAGGGCTGGGGAGACAGACTGTACTTACTCACATAGGTTCTATACACTTAGTCAAAATAAAAATAAAATCTTACATAAAATATATATATTTATATTATGTATCTGTGTGTTTTTTTATATATCTGTAAGGAGGCCTATATATGGCAACTAGCAGCAGCAAACATGGCACACAGCATATGCATGTGCAGTTGCATATCTATATACAGGGCCATAAGGAGGGGTGTGCGGCCACACAACGTGGGATCGCCTGAGGGTGGTACCTGATGTCAGTTGCAGCCTGCGCCCTCCTCCAGCTCACGGTTTCTATACTCTATGGTAGGGGGGGCCTGCCTAATTTGACAGTCCTGGGCCCCACAATTGCTGATAGCAGCCCTGTCTGGATGCATGCACAGTGTGACATGGACGCATGTGCAGAAGAAGAAAAAAAATCTCTACACTGTGTTCAATATTGACCGTGTGTGTTCGACCCAGAATCGGGCCCAGAGTAAGCATAGTGCAGTCACGCAGTGTATATAGCAGGCTAGGCCTAACCTGCTATATAGACTGTGACTGCACTGTGCTCATTCTGTATTGTCACAATACAATCAAGGGTTAACCTGCTTTATAGACACTGATTGAACTGTGCTGATTCTGTATTGTCACAATACAGTCCATATAGCAGGTTAACCCTTGATTGTACTGTGACAATACAGAGTGAGCATAGTGCAGTCAGTCTATATTGCAGGCTAGTCTGTGATTGGACTGTGATGATACAGAATGAGCACCGTGCAGTCACACAGGGAATGGGTATGAAGTCCCGGCAGCTGAATAGCAATTTCTGACTGCTTTTGCTGGAAAAAATAGTCAGTTAAATGGTTAGAGATTTAGAACTATATTTTGCATGTGTATCTGTGCCTGTTTTGCTTGCTAAGCCACACTCACTTTTGTTCATTAATATATTTATTATTTTTAGTGATTCCTTTCCTTCAGAGTATCCCTCAATTTTATTCCCAAACAGTCTGACAACACATGAAGCATCAGCCCCTGCAGGATTTTCTAGTCTCCTCTTACAATATATTGCTGTAGATAAAAAAAATTTATATTCGTTCTTCTCATCCATACTACTACATTAACTATTCTGCTATCTGTATGCATTGTACTCTGGTTCACTTACTGTAGTGCTATCATTCAACAGAAAACACCAATCAGTGGTTTATTTATATCACTAATTTCTTATGCTTGTATTTTTCTTCTCTTCCCCCCCTTAGCCGGAAAGAATAGACCCCAGTGCATCCAGACAAGGATATGATGTGCGGTCAGACGTGTGGAGCCTTGGAATCACATTGGTGAGAAATAATTTGGATAGAATTGTTATTTATGTAGCAATGTGTTACTGCAGAATAGCATGTCAACTGTAAATGTTAAAGTTGTAAAGCAGGGTCATCGCCATTCTAAATAATAAAATAAAAAAGTTAACCCCTAGAATTTAATTTAGATATCTTCAAAGCATACACTGATTACATTTACAAATCAGATAGTTCCCTAGAAACTTTTTTCTTTCATCATCTCTGCATGATCAACTTGTTCACCAATTATGCTTGGCTCATGTATGTTGTATG
Organism: Taudactylus pleione; assembly: GCA_031769625.1. Taxonomy (NCBI): domain Eukaryota; kingdom Metazoa; phylum Chordata; class Amphibia; order Anura; family Myobatrachidae; genus Taudactylus; species Taudactylus pleione. The sequence continues at coordinate 7,490,211 of JAUIMM010000012.1, forward strand.
TTTGTCACCTCCCTCTTCTGTTTTGCAGTATGAGCTGGCTACTGGGAGGTTCCCGTATCCAAAGTGGAACAGCGTGTTTGACCAGCTGACACAAGTAGTGAAAGGAGACCCTCCCCAATTGAGCAACTCTGAAGAACGAGAGTTCTCCCCCAGCTTCATCAACTTTGTTAACCTGTGGTAAGTAACTGAGATGAGTCCCATGATCAGTGTTGGTGTGAAGCCATTCACTATATCTCGGTGCTGCAGGAAATAGGATCGCTTTATAACGTGAGCTTTGGCAGCCAAATGGATACACTTTATGTATTTATTTTTAGTTGAACCTTCTTTAATCTGTATTAAAACGGAGCAACTTTCACTCAACTGATGCCTGACCTAAGTGAAGAGACAAAAAAACTCTTCATGGCACATGAGAGAAGACTGCGCTACTGCTGGTACTAAGTATATTAAATGTGCTTAATTAATCCCAATAAAAAGGCTTCCCTGAATCACAAATATACACTTATTAAAACAATTAAATATTGTAACGTATCTAATATATAAAAGAGATTTCAATATATCCAGCACATTGCTACAAATGTAAATCCTGATAGTGGATCAAATAAATGGTTATCAGACACAGTTCAATAAAAGTTAGATCAGAATATGCATGGTCTCTGCTTGGGTTCGCTTCATAGCATACTCTTATCTGCAGATGAGTCGCACTACTATAGTTCTTCAGAGGGACAACAAGCTGGGAATGCGGATAAATATCCACTACTAGAGAAGAGAGTTGAAATGGTAACAAACTTTTGAGTGGTCAATGTCTCTAGTTGTGACTTCACATATGAGTTGTCGGTCTAAGTGTATCATCATAAGAGCAAAAAATAGAGGGGTGCCTACGGTATGATTAAACTGTACACTAATTCTTTTTAATGGTAATTAACTGATGTTTAAGCGAGATGCGGTCAAAATGACGACGGCCGGGAAGCCGTCTGATTAAATCCTGACGCAGGACTAAAGACAGGCATTGAAATCCCGGGAGGGATAGGTTTAGGGTGCGGGGAGGGGGAGTTAGGTTTAGGCACCCCCGGGGGCGGTTGGGGTTAGTCACCACTAAGGGAGAGTTGCGGTACTTACCAGCCCCAGTCGGGATCTTCAGCGTTCGGGTTTGCGGTGTCGGTATTTAGTCCCGGCCGTCGGCATTTCATACCCAACTCATTTAAGCAGTAGGGTGACAGAGAATTCCAAGTGATTCATTACTTATTTAGATAGCGCACAAGTATTCCGCAGCGTTACTCCACACAGTTGGGGCCTTGGTGGGACTAAGGGTAGGTACACACCTAAACGACCGGCAATCGTGCCGATTTTCAGGGCAATTTGTCTTCACCCTGGACATCGCATGATTGTCGGTAAACACTTAAAAGATGTAATGAAAGGCAGAACAATCACTGTTCTGTTCATCATTAACTTGTACAGGGTCACATGCAATATCGTGTGATTGACTGTGCAACACAGCCAATCGCACGATATCGCATGCGACTGCTGTAACGTGCAAAATTGGGTATACACACTACCCAATTTGTTGTTCCGATTTGGCTAAATCGGCCAACTCGGGCCAATATCGTACAGGTGTGTATGCACCCCTACTCCCGTGGCCTCAGTGCACCCTAGATTGCTTGTGCACACACTAGTCCTGAATAGGTCTAAAATGATCAAAATCGTAGTATTGTAGTACGTATGTTTTCTCTACAGTTTCTATGGAAGCAGAAGTGTTGTCTAAAACAAGACATCCAGCACCATAGCTGGTTAAAGCTGCTTGGTTATCTCCTACTGCCATTTGTGGATGACTTACCACTGAAAGGAATCATGGTGTCCCTTTATTACACCACTGGGGATACTCTCTCATTTGTGTTACTTTTAATATTCTTTATTCATGGCATAGGTCCTGGTAGGACAATACAGAGTGAGTGAGCGATTTGATTGGTTATTGATTGTATGCATATTAATTATGGTCTTGTTTTCTGCTGCATTAAGAATGACCATCCATTAGAAATCATTGTAGAATTATTATACTACAGGTTTAGTCTCCGATATCCAAAATGCTTGGGACCATGGGTATTTTGGATATTGGAATATCTCGTATTTTGGAATATTTGCATACCATAATGAAAAATCTTGGGAATGGGACCCAAATCTAAACACAGAATGCATTTGTGTTATATACACCTTATACACACAGCCTACAGGTCATTTTATACAATATTTTTTTTATAATTTTGTGCATCAAAAAAAGTTTGTGTACATGCATGAAATTCATTTGTTTCATTTACACCTTATACACACAGCCTACAGGTTATTTTATACTGTGTTTTAATAATTTTGTGCTTTAAACAAAGTTTGTGTACATTGAACCATCAGAAAGCAAAGGTTTCACTTTCTCAGTCATGCTAAAAATATTCCGTATTTCGGAATATTTGGATATGGGAGACTCAACCTGTATATATTTGTTTTAGGCATTTTAATGTGATTTTCTCTTTTTAATGATATTTTACTATCTATAGAATAAATTTCTGTTTTGTTCTGAAACTGTTGTCATATGTCTAGTGTGACTTTTTTGTGGATAATGGATTTTCAAGTTGATTTCAATGTTATTTGTAAATCTGTTGCCTCATATAAATTCTTATCTAATCATTGACTATTAGTAATTGTGTTTGGCTGGAATATTTAATATTCGTTTGATATGTGGATTTGGAAATTACAATCATTACATTTCCACGCAATTTTTTCTACTGGCTTTAGATTGTACTCCATAAAACTTCAACATTTCTATTGCTGAGATAATGCAGTATTTTAGAGATTGTATGTATGGTTTTAACTTTGATTGGGGTTGGACCATGCCATTAGCTGGCGTTTTTGTCTTTTTGCAGGGTGTTTTGATCTTGTTAGATGTCACAGTGCAAGTTATCTATCACTATTACTTCCAAATAAATTTTTTAAATTGTGACTGTACAAAATTTCATAGATGAACCTAATCCTAACCAAACTTAAATAATGAAACACAGCTATACTGCACCATTCTGTGTACTCACTGCCACCTACTGGACCATCATTGTGCTACAGCCTATAGTCTATTTTTATTAAAATGGATAACTCCTAAAAGACACTTTGCTGCCATCTGCAGTGAATTGCAGTTACTGACACTTTGATTGTCAGAAGTTGGTTTGCAGAAAATGTAATAGTGCTTATTCAATATATACGTTTTTGTATTATGTCCTTTTTGTTATCCTAGTATTGTAATAGCATTACAACATATATATTTTTTTAATGTTCTAGTTCAGTGGTTATTATTTTCACACAGTAAAAGTACACAAGTTTATTTATGTGTACTTTTACTACTAGTTTAGGGACTTTTATAGATGTTAGTAGTAAATATGGTGATGTGCTTTGATTCAATGAACAATTCACTACTGCCTGGGTTTGTGGCCAGGTTGGGCATATACAAAGCAAACTGACTACGTAGAGGCCGGCCCTGACTCACAGCCCAAGTGCCAGGTCATGGGATTAATGCCTAGTTTGAGCACAGCAAAATATGTGGCTGGCTAATCCTGCTGGGTGATGAACGCACTCATGGGTCAATAAGGGCCTGACCTAATTACCCAATAATGATCACTTCAATTTCAATAGGTTCTTTATTGTGTATTGGGGTTCTATTTCGGCAACACACAGTGCACCATCTGGCCAGTTGCCTGCTAGATATTACAAGCAATGTTTTGTCCAGTAGTAGACCAGACTGTCACCCCTCTGTTTGTTTGGTGGTCAGGCTGAACGATTCCAATCTTTAGGGATACTGTGTTTCCTGACGGCTGGATGGCACACCTTATCAGATGGGATTATATGTTCTTTCCAATCACAATAATCAGTCAAAATAATAACTGATCACATCTACAACTTAGTCTGTAGCCAACTCCAGCTCTCTGTGTACCAATGGCTTACAAAGGGTTTAAGGCAACCATTTTGTGATTGCACAGATCTCTTTATTTGCGTTCCATGCATATTTTACATAACACCTTTGGAATTCCTTAATGATGTCGAAAGTCACTGTTTTAATGTTTAATACATTGAGCCTCTTTAATACCAATTGTATTGTCTATTTTCCCTTTTCTGCAGCCTTACAAAGGACGAGTCTAAGAGGCCAAAGTACAGAGAGCTTCTGGTTAGTATGAAGAGATGAGTAGCTCTGGAGTTTTGGCTCAAGCCAAAAAGTTTTGGGTTTAGTTCATAATGTTAAAAGATAATTTCCCAAGTTAAACCAAGTCCCCAAACGCTATCCTGTCCAGGGAAATGGATATCCTGGTGGGTCCCCCTGCACTTTCGTCTCACCCTCTACTTTCCTTTGAAAGTTTAGCTTGTGAGAGTTGTGATGTTTCTGAGAACCTCCAGCATTCTCGCTCTGCTGTGTGTTATGCTACCACTTTTTGCCGCTTTCACGCAGACCGTGTTGTCAGTGGCCATTCCTGTGATATTCTAATGGTAGAAGATACAGCCTGCTCCCTGACCACAACAGGGCTGCACTTGGCAGGACTGTTGCAGGTATGAAAGCTGCACCCAAGTCTGATTTTGCATTTTGGCTTAATATAACTTCCCCTAAACATATTTTTATTTTTTTGCATTTTTTGGCTGTAATTCTTGTTATAAATTATTACATAAAGTTTCCAAAACCCATTATGTATCATATTGCAATTAAGGGATAGTCTCTGTACTTGATGTTAAAGACCTCTGTCTCTTGTTAATTATATCACCCTAATCTAGGGTTATTTGCACTGTAAATACATCTGTGATAAGGGGACTGCTTAATCAGTGACTGTTCTCTCATGTTAGGGTGGGTACACCCCTGACAGATATATCTGCAGATGATGGTCGTTCATACACACTGAACGACCATCATCTGTATGCTGCAGCGGGTCTCGGCGGGCAGGGGGCGTGGCCTAATTGCTGAAGTATTGGCCACGCCCCCTTCGGGGGAAAATAAAAACCAATTGCGGCGCTGGGGAAGGGGGCACTGTGTACCCCTCAAATGGGGGGCGCAATCAGCGTGATCGCTCCCCCCTTTGGCATAGGAGACTGTTTGGGCTGCTGCTTTAGCAGCCTTGTACAGTCTCCCAGTGCAGCCCAGCACACAGCAGCGTGTGCTGTGCTGCTGTGGATGGGGAGCTGTGCCGAACCTGGGTAAGTAGTACCCGCTCGCGGCTCAACCCCCCTCTCTCTCTCTGCACCCCTGTTTACGGGCAATCGGCTGATCGCCCATACACGCTTGCCGATGGACAGATATGTCTGCAGACATATCTGTTCATTGGCTGTGCAGCACAACCAATGCGATATGTCTGTGAACGACGTTGTTCAGATGTATTGTCTGTACACACTGGCCGACGGGGGCACTGTGTATTGGCCGATAAATTGATTGGCCAGTGTGTACCCAGCATAAGTGTAGTGGCGTGTTAATGCCTGTTGTAACATAACAGTAGCATATATCTAATCCACCTCATCTCAGTCTGTGGTGAGGATAGCTGTGGAGTGTCCCCCGTTTCATGAAATTTGACACCACTGTAAGTGCAATTGCTGCTTTTAATTAATTAAAACAACCACTTGATGTATTATAACGTGTTTTTTGTCTAATGCTTTAAACTGCTTAACATTATCATTTGACACTACAAAGAGGTGGATTTGAGGATACTCCTTTAGACATTAATCTCTCGGGAGCAGGACTCTCCATCCTATTAGTTCTAGCGATGCACTATACTTTTCTCTAGTGCGCCCCCATTCACAGAGGACTGTGATCCTCTCTATTCACTGGGTCACTGTTATGAGCAGTAGCACTCACTCACCTAGTTGGCTTAATATTTCACGGTTTGTTTTTCCCCTTGTACTATGTATTTGAGCCTCTTTATTTGTTTTGATTGTGTGTATTTTTGTAAGTGTTACCTTTACACTGCTATGGTGGCACCATATAAATAAAATATAATAAGAATAACAAATAGAAATGCAGCTTGGCACAATCCTTTCTTACAAAAGACTCCTATCTAATCCAACGCGCTCACCATAATCCCTGCTGGGTAAATTTTGAAAAAGTAGTTACTGGCATCAGTAGTCCTACTTCTAATTAGCCACCTTTTCTATAACTGGCAACATATACGGGTATAGTTTGTGCCTCTTTAAAAAAACAACAAAAAAACAACAACAAGAAATTGCTCAGATCAGATAGCCATTATAAACATTTAAGAAAATATATAATTCATATGATGGCTTATACTCTGCTCTTTCCACACAGAAACATTCTTTCATTATGATGTACGAAGAGCGACCTGTCGATGTTGCTGCATATGTCATCAGAATCTTGGATCAAATGCCAGCCACCCCCAGCTCCCCGATGTACGTCGATTGACCCTGCTGCCATCCAAAACTCTAGCAAACAACATAAAAAAACGAGAGCTGGGAGCGAACAAAATGTGGAGAGATGCCATCACACAATCAGTTGTGACATTTTCCTCTCATTGCTCCAGCGCCACGTGCAATAAGATCTGTGTTTTGTTTCCTATCTTTCCATTGTGTCTGTATGCTAAAGTCACATGTAAAACGCATCCCTGTAAATGGCTGGTCACACAACGCTCATCTGGTGGACAGAAGAGCATCTGGTTTCTGTTCTGACCTGCTCAATGGAACTCGATAAGACTGGAAAACGTATCTCCGCTGCAACCTCTTCCATCTGCCCACTGAAAACAAACTAAAACTAGACACTGAACCAATCATCGTAGAGGTTCAGCCTTTTAATAAGGAGTGGAGATTGAGAGATCTGGCGCCATCATACAACATTTCCCGCTGATCTCCCAGAGACGGGACAAGGCAAAGAATATGAATTATATAAATATATATATATTTTTTATTATTTTTAAATAAAAAAAACAAAAAAAATTTTCTTCACAAAGTGCAATAGGTTAACCGATTCTCCGCCAGGTGGTCCTGTGACGGATCAGGTTCTGGATATTTTTTATGTTTTGGCCCCTCTGGCAGAGAATGGGGTTAATGAAATTGAAATCCTGTTCTGCTAAAGTTATTTTATGTTCTTGAGAGTGTCGGTTGAATTTATTTTACCCTTTTTTTTTTTTTTTTTTAAAGAATCATAAATATAGTAAATATCTCTACCAAAAACACAAAAAACAAAAACAAATTATGTTGCATTGAAGAAATCTAACATTAAATATTAAGAGATGGAGTATAACTTTTGTTGCAGTGACCATTCCTTCTTTACTTTTATGTGGCACACGTTATTCAGTAGTCTCTGGTTATTTATATCAAAGCCTATGTATTCAGATAAATAGTATATTTGAAATAATATTTTTTTTTATACTCTCCTCACTATATTGGATAAATATGTCCAATTACTTTGTTGAACGCTGACCTGTTAAATAAAAAAAACACAACAACAAATGCTGTTTAGGTAGGGACATGAGCTTGGTCCCCATCTGTGTGACACAACACTGATATCGCTGAAGGTTTTTTATTTTCCTTTGATATATCCGATACTGGATAGCAAGGACGTGTGGTGTCCCACAGGCTTATATCTTTCTTTTCTTCCTGCTACAAATACTGCAGTTCATGTAGCAGCCTAAATGGTGGCAGAACCTAAAGGGGCATGTGTGGAGGGTTCATATTAGAAGGAATTTTTTGATAGGTAGTAATATTTTAACAATGGTTTTATTATTTTTTATTTTTTTTTATATTAAGGTCCATTACGGTTAAAGTAAAAATCACTATTCAGATCATTTAGAAAATAGACCTTGCAGCCTTAGCAATTAGTCTATACTGGGAAGGTTCTTAGAAGTCCCACCTGCCCATTTTAAAACCAAAATAAGATCATTATAAGATGCTGCACTTTTCAGGGGGTTGCAAAAGTTGGCACTCTGAGACTGTCAGAAAAAAATGCAATGTGTACATTCAAAGCCAAGCATAACTGGCTGTAAGTTACAGGTGCCTAAACTGTTACTTTACTTTTAAATCAATCTTTAGGATGGTAAATATAATTTAATAACTTATGTTGATAAATTGTTCATCTATATGAAATTCATAGGAAGAAATGTAATTTATTTAGGTATACATACCAGAACTGCTACGGATTATACATATTCAAGGCAGAAAACATTCTTTGCAATAGAACATTGTTGTGGATGTAAAATGTGCCATGCAGTGTCCAACTGAGGCTGTTTAATAGCTAAAGGTTTCAGGATATCTTGGGATAAAGTCAAGACTGTTGGAGGAAACCAGGACACACACAGTAACAATTCAGATGTACTGGAATTAAGGATGAACATGTGACTAAGTGGGGACCTGCACTGGAAATGAAGACGTAGCTGAATGAATCAAGGCTGTCCTGAAAAAAACCTGAGATACACATTTGAGCTAGAGGTTTAGATAACCTAAGGTTAATGGCATCTGTGCAGTTCTAATTCTGTTAATTGATGTTCAATTTTATAAAGAAGGTGCCCACCTATCCTGCTTCTTGTAGCATTATCACTATCTGTGCTAGGAACTAACATTACTACATCCTTGGAACCAGTCAGCACATGCACTGAGAAGAGTGTTAGAGATTTTGGCCACAATATATCTAGTGTATGTGTGTGGTAAGCGATTGTAAAGCTGGGTACACATTCGACAATATATCGGACAATTTGTTGTTTTGATGAGAATTGGAACAACAAATCGTCCAGTGTGTACGCTTCATTGCGCACTCACATGCGTTATTCGTTGTACCTTCAGATATGCTGTGCATGCCCAGCAGACCAGAAGATCCGGCGGTTGACCCCATGCTTTGGGGAACGATATATCGGGAGTTCGTACACCAGCTTGTGCAGTGTGTGCAGTCCGCCTGATATATCATGCTGTCACTGGGTACGCACAATGTTATAACCTCACAACAGCATTCTTTAATCTGTGATCCCAAACTGCCAAGAGACCTGTATAGCATAGCTGTGTACAATGTAGTTTCTTTCTAAGAGGAAAAATTTGATTCTAAAGCGTAGGCAATCATAAATTCTCCAACCCTTAAAAGTCAAGATATAGAATTTTTTTTTTTTTCTTCAAATATGCTCACTTTAATACTGGCTATATGCCAACAGATGGATAGTTGTACCCATATAGAAGCATGTATTTCTCTAAACAAATCAAATAACTGATAATGAGACTATTGAATGTATAGGAACCTTTATTGTGCCTTTTTTACTTGTGCGTGCGGTGCTCTTCTAACCATGTGAACAGGCCCCAGTGAAGACTCAAAATGTGGAATGTCTGGATCTATTCAGATGGATGTTACTTAAACACCCCCCCCCCCCCCCCCAATATTGCCTAGATCTTGCCTCCTTTGCAGTCTATTTGTGATCAGAAGAATGGCAACAGTCCTCTTCCAACCACATTTTATGCCATGACCAGTAGCATTTGTCCTTAAGTGTGGGAGGGAGAATGCATAAAAGCAAAGCAAAAAAAGTGATGAATAAATAGTTGCTACAACATATGAGCAGGGCCGGATTAAGGTCTGTGGGGCCCCCTATTAAATGTGACGAACTGGGAGTATGCACAAGGGGGACCCCAGTAGTGTCAGTGCCCACTGTTGTAGTGCCCCCAGGAGTGTTGCCCCTTATGCAGTGCCCCCAGTAGTAGTGTCCCCTGTATAAATGCCCTCAGTAGTAATACCCCTGTAGTTGTGCCCCCTGTGGTAGTGGCACCAGTAGTAATGCCCCCTGTAGTAGTACCCTCTGTATGCCCCTGTCTTAATGTCCCTAATAGTAATGCTCCCTCTGTACTAGTGCCCCAGTAGTAATGCCCTACCTTCAAGTAGTCCCCAATAGTAATGCCCCCAGAAATGATGCCCCTTCCTGAGTAATGCCCCCTGTAGCAATGCCGAGTAATGCCCCCCCCCCGAGCAATGCCCTCAGTGGAAAAGCCGCTTGCGCTAAAAAGAAAAAAAAAAAGTCATACTTCCCTTAAGCCCCGCTCCCGCTGCCTTCTGGTCCGCCCAGCTGCTCCTCTGCACTATGGGAGACGCATGACATCTCTCCCATAGTGCACTGCATGAGCTGGGAGCCGGAGCTCACGAGTGAGCTCTAGCCTCCGGTTCTGGCTGCCGCTACGGGGAGGGAGCCAGGCGCCCTCTGGATACAGTCTCAGCGGGCGCCTGGCTAATGGTGCCTCCCTGCGGCGAAGGGGGTTAGGTGTTCAGAGGAAGCGGAACTGGTTCCGTCTCCTCCGGTTCACTTTAACCCCGATGGCTGGGTGTGGGGGCCCAGGGACGATCGCCCCTGTCGCCCCCCCTTTAATCCGGCCCTGCATATGAGCATATACAGTAGCTTATAAATGTGCAAATGTCAGTATTCAAATACAGCCATTTCTAAAAATTAATCTGGTCACAAATAAATAACTATCAATACTATTGAATTTGAAATTAAAAATAACAGATGATATGCAAACATAAACCAAGCAAACTGATTAATAAACCCTAGACTTAATGAAGCAAATAATCCATTATAATGAAGAACTTCAAAATATACATGCCTTTTAATGTATCTCTAAAGAAACAAATATACATGATGATCATATGAAACATTTACATTTCACATGGAAATGTAACGAACGGACTGACAAAGATGAAAGAATGATAAATAGTCCATATAGCCTGAGAACAGATTTCTAATGTATATTAAATCGTATAGGAAATGCACACTGGTAAACAAATCTGCCTGTCTGTTCATAAATTTTGTATGCCAAGTGAAATGACAGAAAACATCAGCCCCTTCTATGGTAGAACAGTCTAAAGCTGGGCATACACTATACAATTTTCTGTCAGATATCTGTCCAATCTGGCTGGTTGGAATGAAAACCTGGTAATGTATGGGAGCAGATGACAGTCGATCATATGGTTTTAATCACTGAAAAAAGGACAAAATAAATTGTTCAAATTTGTTAAATTTGTGTGTTTTAACCAATTTGTCTGAACAACCATTTTTGGCTTTGTGAGCAAATGGACGATTGTCATTTGCTCCCATACATTACCAGGTTTTCATTCCAACCAGCCAGATTGGACAGATATCTTACAGAAAATTGTATAGTGGATGGCCAGCTTAATGCAGAGGTTCCCAAACAGTGCAGGTTTTAGAGATCTCCATGGTTGAGAACAGGTGACTTATACCCCTTTTACATTGGAGCTAAAACCCGGGTTATTGCAGAGTTAACCCGGGCAGCTCCCTGGTGTAAAAGGGGAGAGAGTTGGATCGCCGGGTCGAGTGACCCGGCAATCCAACCCAAGTAAATAGCAGGGTTTAACACGGGCGTAGCCCGTGAAACACTGCTGTGAGAACAGCGCACTCCAGGTCACGATGACCTGGAGTGCGCTGCAAGCCCGTCCGCTTGGTCCGGCTTCATTGGCGCTTGGAGATGACGTCATCTCCAAGCGACCACTTTCACGCCTGGAAAGCCGGGTCTATGCAGACCCGACTCCGGTGTGAGCGGCGCCAACTCGGGAATATCCCGAGTCGGCAAAATTCCGGGTCTGATCCAGATAGGATCTCTGTTCCAACTCCGGGTCAGACCCGGAATTTTGGTGGAAAAGGGGTATTACTTAGTACCTCAGTCAATTTGATGTAACCACCTTTGCTCATCCATGGATATCTCAAAAACCTGAACTGTTGGGATGCCTTGATGACCGCATTTGGAAACCTCTGGTCTAATGAGCAATTACAGAGTTTTATTTAAGAAAGCACCTTGGTGATGGAGGATCCTATGGGCACCTATAACCAGACCGCTTCTGGAGCATGCTACAGGATCTCATACTCGGTCCACAGGACCCCAAACAGTGCATGTTTTCCAGGTCTCCTCACATGATCACAGGTGAAATAAATAGCTCCACCTGTGGGTCTTTTAAAATGTGTCAGTGAGTAATGAATACACCTGTGCACCTACTAGGTGACCTGCAAAATGTGACCTATGTGGGGTCCTGAAGACCGAGTTTGAGAACCACTGCTCTATTTGGGTGGCCAACACTTGCCTGTAGGAAAGTCTGGACAAAGGGTTTTTGCACCCTAATACCCCTTTTCCACCTAAATTCCGGGTCTGACCCGGATTTGGAACAGAGTTCCTATCCGGATCAGACCCGGAATTTAGCCGGCTATCCCGAGTCGGCGCCGCTCACACTGGAGTCGGGTCTGCATAGACCCGGCTTTCCCAGCGTGAAAGTGGACACTTGGAGATGACGTCATCTCCAAGTGCCACTGAAGCCGGACCAACCGGCCAGCTAGCAGCGCACTCCAGGTCATCGTGACCCGGAGTGCACTGTTCTCACAGCAGGGTTACACGGGCTACGCCCGTGTAAAACCCTGCTATTTACCTGGGTTGGATTGCCGGGTCACTTGACCCGGCGCTCCAACCCTCTCCCCTTTTACACCAAGGAGCTGCCCAGGTTAACCCTTCAATAACCCGGGTTTTAGCGCCGATGTAAAAGGGATGTTAGTGTAGTTAGAGAAACACAAGCCCAGCAAATGGACTATTCCTGCATATAATTTACATATATTATATCACTACATTATATCAGTCGTCTGCCAGTGTTCAATGCACTATTTCATGGCCTAAATTTAATTAGTACTTTGTATGTGACCCAGAATGTGTTAGTCTTTTGTCCCTAATCCAGATTTAAGAATGTTATGTATGAAGTACATCATCTCAGGTTGGAATTTACCAGACATGGAGTATAGTTGCTCCTAACCAATGCTTAGTTACAAATAAGTCCTGAGGCTTGTCATTCACAACATCAATTGGTTTTGCATTTTTCCCCAATGGATTGCCAAGCTGGCAGAAGAGGATTCCTCTGGAAGAATAACAATGTGGTGAAGGAGGCTGTGTGAGGGAGTCTTCCTTACTAATAAAGTACTTTATACACACGGTGTCGTGTGTTTATTGTATATTGTGTACTACAGCACCGAGTGGGTCCTGTATGCAATGGTATTCTGCCACTTGTAGTTATACAGGTAAGTTTAAGGAAACAAACGTATTCATTAAATTCAGTAATTCAAAATTCACTCTCTTGGGATATTTAAGCTAATCTGTCCCTGAGTAATAGGTGACTGTGAGTCAACCATACAGGAGAACCCATGGTGAAGACCTCAGCGAGTGCCTGTGCTTCTGACAGTTGTGAATCAGAGTGTGATCTAATTCATTTATTTTAAAACCACTAACATAAATTGCTAAATATTAAACAATAGTGTGTCACCGTATGGTGACCTGCAGTGGCGGCTCCAGAGGTGGGGCTACAGCGCAGTCCAAAATTCAAATAGGGGAGCCATACCAACTGCCCTTCCAAACGCAGCCAAACATCACCAGCCGGAACTCACTGGCAGTAGGTGTGGCTCTCCTATTGGAATTTTGGGCTCCGCTGCAGACCCACCTCTGGAGCCTCCACTGGTGACCTGTTATATTGTTTACACTTTTATGTGAAGGTGGTATACTGTCATTTCTAAAGAGGGCAATCTCACCCACACTGTGCTGGGAAAGTTCTGGAAGCGCTGGGCACACATAAGGGGTGTGACCTCGTGTGCACAAGACCTTCCCCCTCTTTTGTGCACGTGAGGATTACCAAAGTGCCGCACTGGGTGTCAACACCCATAGTGACGCTACTGATTTTATGTTTCTGTAATACCCCGACAGGTAGTGCAGAGTGGTTTAGTGATATTCAGGTATCTTACCAGCAGGAATAGATGGTCACACTTAGCGTCAGAGGAAACGTCTCACTACAATAAACGATGCCGGCTGTTGTCAAGTAAATTTCTATTTATTAACAATAGCAATCTCTCTAACTATTTAAAATGATGGCAAAAATATACCATTAATGTATTATAACAGAAAATACATGCAGAAACAATTTTGTACAGATGACATACACATGACAATTTTAGATTTATTTTACTGGAACTGCGCGGGATCTGCGGCTGTTCATATGCATATTAAGTGGGTTAAATAAGACAATAGTTAATCACTTTAACACTTTAAATAACTATACTACCAATTTGCGAAAGATAACAAGCAATTATATAACCTCACACTAAGGTTATTTCTTTAACCTAAACTATAACCTTAAGTGTTTGAGTCAATTCAGTACAAGCTAGCTCTGTAAAGGTGGTGCACAGTTGATGAATTTGGAATCCAATGCTCCTTGGATATGATCAGATACAAATAAATAGTTTTGGAAAGGCTTGAAGGATCCATATATTTGGAGCAACCAATGAAGAAAGTTATCCTTAGCAATAGTTGTGACTGCCTGATTTTACTATGTGACTCTGTCTGCTGGGTCTGGCAGTTATCAGCTGATTATGGCAACAAGCAGGCTGAAGACAATCAATTATTAATGAATAATTACTGTACCTGCTCCTAGTCTTTTAGTTTCTCTAAAGAGGGGTACATCTACACTGGCAATAAGGGGCACTGTAAGGCGAGGAAATGCAGGATCACTTGAATAGGCAGCTATGTGTCACATTAAGATCTGACAGCTGGGTAATGAGGCAGTAATGCAGGGTAGTGCTTGGTGTATTTACAGACCTCTCCTGAAGCTGGTTATCCAGAGATGGAAATCTCTTCCCAGTGGAATCACCACCCTTTCCAATTAGCTCCTCCATATATTGTACCAGCTCCTTCTCAGCAGGTTATCTCAGGAAGGCTGGTTCCTCTGGTCCGTCTCCGCCTCCCCCTGACTCTTGTCCAGAAGGCAGCAGGTCTCACTGGGCACCCTCTCCCAGCTCTGTTAAAGGCAATTCAGAGCCGAAAACCGCCGTTCCACTAAGTCACCCAGCGCAGCTCTCACCAGGCCAAACGCTGCCTCAGCACTGTTCAATGGCCGATGAGTCTCTATGCGTGTCCTGGGCGCTTTCTGCCAGGACCGTGAGCTGGAGCAGTCAACTGTCAGTTCTGCCCACACGCCCACTTCTGAAGTTGTCCTCAATGTCCACTGTCACCAATGCCAAACAGTGCAGAGCCGCATGCACATACATTACATTATATTTAGACACAAGGGCATACTAGCATAAGTGGTACTCCCAGGTCCTAGGGTACCACATTTCCACTACACCAAATACATAGACTGAATAATCGGCAACACTTTGTATTTTATAAAGAGAATCCTAGCAATGTACTGGAGAAGACAGACGTCACACTTGTGCTATGGTTTAGCTGTGGCTGTGGAATTCCAATTTAAAAGAACCCTGCTCCTTATATCATAAAATATCTCCCCTGCTACACTTATCGCCTATTATATGTTGCTGTTTCAGCTCTTCAGTTCTATTTATCTTTCCTCTTCAATATAATGTCATATTTCTGTCACTAGAATAAGACAAGAAGATATACAGTATGTATTAGTCAGAAGATTTAAACCTGGTTTGGCTTTCAAAAATTGCAGCTTTAAATCTAGAGGGTAAATCGCTCACAACCCCTGGCTGCATGCAACTCGCAGGCTGCTACATATGCCCCAGTGGCGTAACTATACATTTTGCTACCCCCTGCCAAAAAAGTTTCAGGCGCCCCCGCCCATAAACCATACATACCCAAAGATGACGTTTAAGCTCTGTGGCTTCATGATACAGTAATGTCCCTTACACATTATGACACACTAAGTAATGCCCCTTATAACACATTATGCCACACCGTAATGTCCTTATAACAAATTATGCCACTCCTTAATGCCCCTATAACAAATTATGCCACACAGTAATGCTCCTATAACACATTATGCCATACTGTAATGCCCCATACAACACATTATGCCACACAATAATGCCATGTATAACACATTATGCCACACCGTAATTTCCCTTACAACACATGCCACATAGTAATGCCCCTTACACATTATGCCCCTTATAACACATAATGCCACACGGTAATGCCCTTTATAACACATGCCACACTAATTAATACCCCTAATAGCACATTGTGCCACACAGTAATGCCCATTACATCCCACCTGACAGATCTACTTCACAACCATCCTCTCCGCTCCTGCCAGTGTCACCTCAGCTCACGACAGGTTGTCCGTGTAGAACCAGATTATTGGGAACATAGTTTATAACCTGTAAACTGCGTGTATCAAATTAGTGACCCTTATACAGTTCCCCCTGTAGTTGTGCCCCTTATGCAATGCCCCCTGTAGAAGTGCCCATTATGCAATGCCCCCTGTAGCAGTACCTTTTATGCAATGCACCCTGTAGTAGTGCCCATTATGCAATGTCCCCTGTAGAAGTGCCCATTATGCAATGCCCCCCCTAGTAGTGCTCCTTATGCAATGCCCCCTGTAGCAGTGCCCCTTAAGCAATGCCCCCTGTAGCAGTGCCCCCTGTAGCAGTGCCTCTTATGCAATGCCCCTTGTTGTAGTTCTCCTTTTGCAATGCCCCCTGTTGTAGTGCCCCTTATGCAAAGCCCCCTGTTGTAGTGCCCCTTATGCAGCGCCCTCTATAGTTGTGCACATATGCAGTGCCCCCTGTAGTTGTGCCCCTTAAAGCACTGCCCCTTAAAGTAGTGTCCCTCCCAGTACTTACCTGACTCCACGCAGCTGTCGTCCGGGGTGCCACTCCTGCTGCCGTGCTGACTGGATCTAACTTGATCCAGCACGTGCGACCGTGCAGGCTCCACACACCGCGGGTGACTTCACCCGCTCACTGCATCACTGGTAACGCTGGCCTCTGAACCGATCCGAGGCTTCCTTAGCCTCTGATCACTTCAGAGGCCAGCATTCACAGTTGCAGTTGTGAAGCAATGACCCCCGCCGCCCCCAAGCCGCTGCAGGGGCTGTAGTTACGCCACTGATATGCACCAAAACTGCCACTGATTGTAAAAATCATATGTATTTTAATAATGTAAAATGGATATAATAGTCTGCATTGAATTTGCTAATTTATTGTAAATCCTTTCATTATAAATAGGAAAGGAGAACATGGACAAGACAAACATTTACTGTGGATTAGAAATGGGATCTGGTTGCAGGTGAAAACAGTAGGGGGAGGGGGGTAAAATAGTGAATGGTCCATAAAATTTATTGTAGTTACTGCATCTATTCTGATGGGTATCATGATCAGTAATGAGCTGATAGGGTTAACAGGAAATAAAAGCCTAAATCACAACCTCATAACACTGTTATTTCCGGCTCCTGCTGTCAGTGATGGCGTCTGCTGATCTGAGAGAGGAGCTGGACTGTGCCATCTGTCTGGACATTTATACAGATCCTGTAACACTGAGATGTGGACATAACTTCTGCCGTGTCTGTATTGACCATGTGCTGGATACACAGGAGGGATTAGGACTTTATACATGTCCTGACTGCAGAGAAGTATTCAAAGATCGTCCTGCATTGAGGAAGAACACAACTCTGTCTAACATAGCACAGCTTTTGCGGTTTACTCAGCCAGAGCAGGAGGTGACTGGAATCTGCTGTACGTACTGTGATTTTTCTGTACCTGCTGTTAAAACATGCATACAGTGTGAGACCTCCATGTGTGATAATCACTTAGTGAAACATAACAAGTCAGTGGAGCACACTTTAATTTTACCTAAACCTTCCCTGGGCAAAAGAGCATGTGCCACTCACCAGAAGTTCTTGGCATATTACTGCTGTGTGGATTCTGTCTGTGTCTGTGCAAAATGCATATCTGCTGGGCATAGTGGGCACCAGGTGGAGTCACTGGATGAGGCCTCTGAGAAGAAGAAGGAAAAATTGAGAAATGTTCTGGAGAAATTGACCTTAAATAGAGAAGACACTGAGAAGCGAGTGCAGAGTCTGCAGGATTTCAGAAAAGAGATGCAAGAAAAAGCAGGCAATGTAACAGAGAGAGTCACTGCACTGTTTAGAGACATCAGGAGACAGCTGGAAGACCTTGAGAAGAAAGTCCTGAGTGAGATCTCCAGGCAGGAAGAGCAGGTATCGCTCCCAGTCTCTGAACTGATCCAGCAACTGGAAATAAAGAAGGACGAGCTGTCCAGGAAGATGCGTCATATTGAGGAGCTGTGTAATATGACAGATCCAGTGACAATCTTACAAGAGCAGGAATCAGACAGAGATGACTTGTGTGATAAAGATGATAAAAAGGTCCATAATGTAGGTGATCTCGAAGAGGGTCTGATCTTAAAGGAAATATATACAGGTTTATCTGGTATTATAACAAGTATAAAGAAAGAGATCTATATTCAGGTTCCTTCAGGCATATTCCTGGATGCAAACACAGCTGCTAATTCATTAGATATAATAACAGATATAAAGGGAGGAATCTATGTGCAGGAACCTACAGAAATATTACTGGATATTAACACAGCTGCTAATAATGTGCATATATCCGATGACTTAAAAACTGTGTCCTGGTCCAAAATAAATCAGAATCACCCTGAAGCACCAGAGAGATTTCAGTATCCTCAGGTTTTAAGCACCAGGAGTTTTCCCTCAGGGCAACATTACTGGGATGTGGAAGCCAGTGTATCAGGGGGCTGGAGGGTAGGGGTGTGTTATCCCAGTATGGAAAAGAAAGGAGACCTGTCCTATATTGGGGATAATAATCAGTCATGGTGTTTGCGATGGCATAATAATATGTATTCTGTTATACATGACAATATAGAGATCCAACTATCTCAGAAGACGTGTCAGAGACTTAGGATATATCTGGATTATGAGGCTGGTCGGCTGTCCTTTTATGAGCTGTGTGACCCAATCAGACACTTACACACCTTCACCGCTACCTTCACTGAGCCCCTTCTTGTTGGTTTTAGGGTACATAAAGCCTGGTTGAGGGTTTTAATATGAATTGTCGATAGTCAAAATGTTGTCAGTGTAATGTCGACCGCACAATGTCGACACGGTAGTTACGTTACTTAAAGCATGTTAACTGTGTCAACATTACTCTAAACATCTTTTACCATTATTTTTAACGTTATATTGCTGACACGCATGTCCATTACTACAGTATCAGCATTGTGCTGCCGACATTTCGCTGTCAACATTTTTTTCTGTTGACAGTGTAACTACTGCCTTGGCTGAGAATCACAGGTTACACATCGATGTACAACAAGAAATACTTTTAATTTGTTTCCTTTTTTAAAAATAGTCATACTTTTCTAATTTGAGGTAATGAAAAAAGAATATGACTTTGGAATGTATTTATTAGCAGTTGTTTTGGAGCTACACTACTTGTGCTATATGTATTTCAGTAATATAGGCATAGTGAAAAGCAATTTTAAAATGATCTGATATTTTCTTGATACAACATAAATTACAGTTGTTTCAATTCAATCGATCACAAATAAGAACACAAACCGAAACAACATACAGCAACTGAAATTACAATATCAAATAATGGCCTATTCGTGAGAGTGCTTTATCTTTGCTTGTCACTTGTACTCCTCTTCTGGAGGATCTCTTGTCACTGTCCAACAGCAATCAGCAAGCATAGAAGCATGCCACCTATCCTGATATCTTCCTTCCATTGCTGAAATGTCTTAGTGAAATCGCACACCCATGTCGTCACTCACTGCACCGTAGTTGTCAGGGAAGAAGCCCAGATGAGAATCGCGAAAGTGGATTTTGAGTCTTTTTTTGTGATACTTTTCTAGAAGGTTGGTCACAATTTCAACATAGTTTCCAGCTCTTCTGTTACGCAAGAAGCCATGCACAACACCTTTAAAGGCTTCCCAAGCTGCTTTCTCATTAACCTGGAGGACTTGGTTGAAGTTTTCATCCTTAAGAAGTTGATGGATTTGTGGACCAACAAAGATCCCTTCCTTAACTTTAGCATCACTCAGAAGTGAAAATCTTCCTCTCAGGTACTTGAAAGCTTCTCCATCTTTGTTCATCCCAGGGCAGAAGAATTTTGCTTCAATCAACCATAGGACTGTGATGGACAGTTTATTTCATGACCTACAATGACTACATGGCCTACAATGACTCAGCATTCCTGTATTCAGGTTTCCTAACCGTTCATTGCACGCTTAAATCAGTTAGAAGTAATTTTCACTATTGCGCAGTGTAATAGCTTGATTTTTAAGTAGAAACACAACTTGTGTTGGGGGAGAAGAAAAGGACAATTGCCCTTAGCCTTATGCCAGTTAGGCCTCCACAAATATGTGCAACAAGTTTATGAATTATTTGGGAACCTGTGGAATGCTCTTTATTAGGCAGATAAATAGGGCCTGCTGCAGTTTTGGTCTGAAATTGGACATATTTAGCTAAAAAATAAAAGGTGCATCTAAATATAACTAATTTACACCCATATGCCCGGGTAAATACATTGCAAGATACATGCAGGTCGGCACCAGTAGCATTTGCGCATATATCAGAAACATTTCCGTCCGTGTTATTTCCCATTGTTTTTGCTGGCAAAATACAGTACGCATTCGCTATTAGGCATAATAAAGCTTTAAGACCCTCTCTAACACAGCAGAAACAACTCCCATCTCAGCTGTAGGAATATTCACATAAAAGCATAGTGTATGCAAAAAACAACTACACAGCAACAAGAAAACATCTATTAACGTCACCATTGCATTGGAAAACAGCTAATTACAAGATGCTTATTGGTGGTGGGCTTTTGGACCTGCCCCTGGTCACTTGCAAATAATACAACTTTCTTGGGCATATATGTGCCAATGTGCCAGTCTGCATGTGTTCTCAATTGTGCAAATGCCCAAACTGTACTGGGCCTATGTTAAACCACCTCTTACCTCTCCGTCTCTCCTCTAAAGGTGCCACTGGTTGTGAGTACCAGAATCATGCATAGTGTGATTTCTGAGCATTGCAGGCTGGTGTAGTGTTCCTTCTGCATCAGCCCCATAAAGTTTAATTCTTATATATCAGCCAAGTCTCCTCTATGTTGGTGAATCTATAGCTGGGATATTGTTCATGCACTGTGTAGAGGAAGAAAGCAGGGTAATGTTTAACCAGCAGCTAGTGACGAGTCAATACATATAGGCCCGTATTCAATTTGAGGCGAAAGGCCGAGATCGGCGAAAAAGTTTCGCTGATGACGTCATTTCGCCAGGCGAAAAAGTATCGCCGTATTCAATTTGAAATACTTTCCGCCTAGGCGGAAAGTCAATGCAATGTAATTGGTGAAAAAGTTTCGCTTATGAATAGCAGGCAGAAAAAAGTGCAGAATTGCGGTTTTGGGGTGCAACATTGCGGGAACCCACGTACAGCCTTAAGACAGTCCTCCAAAGGTAAACTGTGTTCCTCCAAAGGTAAACTGTGTCAATTTTTTTTTAAACAAAGACTTAAGGACACCCCAAAAAATGGCTTTCAGTTTGGGGGCGAAAAAATCCAAAGTTGGGGGACAAAGTTAAAAACTAGCGAAATAGACTCCAAGGGGGGGGGGTCCCCAAGTATGCCCCAGGTGTATTTTCGATTGCAGGTGCTTGCAGAAGGTGGATTTTTCTTGATTTTATTAACTACACTTTAGCAACTTTTAAATATGCTACCCCCGATTTTCAAGTACCCCAAATTTGCTGGGACTAGTTATTTTCTACAAAAAACACTGCTAAATGGTATTCTTCACCACTTCTGCAAAAACGCTATATAGCACCTATTGAGGCAATTTAAAGTGGCCAAATACCTTCAGCAGGGCTATTCGGGGGTACCCATTGTGATCCCCCATGTCAGTGCATCTTTTGGGGGGTGTCAGGCTGAATTCCCCAAATCTGACAGCACTTTTCGGCTGTTTCAGTTTCACCGGGTGTCGTTTTCGCGTCCTTTCAAATTGAATACGGCGATAAGCGGGGATGCACGCAATACTTTTTCGCCTGTGAAACACGCGATGTAGGCAAAAAGTCGGGCAGATGAAAAAATATAGCAGACGCGAAAAATATTGAATACGAGCAGTAAGAGTTGAAGTTGTCTTGTGGTGGGGCGAGACAGCAGCAGTACAGGGCTTCTTAGTAATAGCTGCAGAACTGTCTGTAAGTAAATGAAATACAAAATTAATATTTGCTGCTTATTGTATAAAGTTACAGTTTGCTTGATTGTATGAGGAAACTAATTTACATGCTAAGGTAAAACTCCAACATAAGTTTGGCTATTGTTATAAATTTCAAATATTAATTTTAAATGTATTAAACTTTTTACTACATCACAAATTAATGTTTCTTCTTTAGTCCCTCCTAAGGAACAAGTGTCTTTTTGCAGACTCAATGGTTATTTGTACATATCGGGGTCCTACGGAGTATTATACCCCTTTTACACCAAACAAATAACCCGGGTTATTGCCAGGTCGATCCGGGTTGAGGCTCTGTATGAACGACTCCCAACAAAAAAACCCGGGTCGATTCACCGGGCAATCTTATACCCCTTTTCCACCTAAATTCCGGGTCTGACCCGGAGTTGGAACAAAGTTCCTATCCGGATCAGACCCGGAATTTTGCCGGCGCCGACTCGGGATATTCCCGAGTCAGCGCCGCTCACACCGCAGTGGGGTCTGCACAGACCCGGCTTTTGTGGAGTGAAAGTGGTCACTTGGAGATGACGTCATCTCCAAGCGCCACTGAAGCCGGACCAATCGGCCGGCTAGCAGCGCACTCCAGGTCATCGTGATCCGGAGTGCGCTGTTCTCACAGCAGGGTTTCACGGGCTATGCTAGTGTTAAACCCTGCTAGTTACCTGGGTTGGATTGCCGGGTCACTCGACCCGGTGATCCAACTCACTCCCCTTTTACACCAGGGAGCTGCCCGGGTTAACCCTTCAAAAACCCAGGTTTTAGCTCCGGTGTAAAAGGGGTATTACTCGGGTTGAGAGCAGTGGTGAAAACGGGTTGTTCCAGAGTCATGAGGCAGTGTAAACGGGTGCTACCCTGCTTATTTGACCCGGCTAGCTCTGAAAGATGCTGATTGGAGCTTCTGGGGCACCGGCAGATGATGTAATTTGTCAGTGCCCTGCAGAGAGAGACGCACATGAAGCCATCGCTTGCCTGCCTAACCTCCTGCACCACAGCAGCCTGACCAGCAGCCACAAAAGCAGGCAGGCACACAGCCTGCCACAGCGAGAACTGCAGCCTGCACCACAGCCTGACCAGCAGCCACAAACGCAGGCTGATACACAGCCTGCCACAGCCAGAACTGCAGCCTGCACCACAGCCTGACCAGCAGCCACAAACGCAGGCTGATACACAGCCTGCCACAGCCAGAACAGCAACCTGCACCACAGCCTGACCAGCAGCCACAAAAGCAGGCAGGCACACAGCCTGCCACAGCCAGAACTGCAGCCTGCACCACAGCCTGACCAGCAGCCACAAACGCAGGCTGATACACAGCTTGCCACAGCCAGAACAGCAACCTGCACCACAGCCTGACCAGCAGCCACAAACGCAGGCTGATACACAGCCTGCCACAGCCAGAACAGCAACCTGTAGCAATGCTGTAAGCAGTCCCCACCCCTCTCTTTTGTTGCCTTTTTGTGACCATCTTTGTCAGACCTTAAAACAGACCATTTTTAATGACTTCTATAGAGAAAAGCAGGGATTACCCGTGTTCAGTGTAAACGGGGCAAACCCGGGAATAACCCAGGTCGAGTTGCGGTGTAAACGGGGTCTGAAGCAGAGTTCGACCCGGGATTGACGAGTGTTCAAATTCCAGGGTCGGACCCGGGATTTTGGTGTAAAAGGGGTATAAGAGAGACATAGATAATAAAGTGGCTAGTAAGTGTATTAGGCACTTGTGTTTATTTACTAGACAGCCTTATTAATGCCTACAGTCTGTGCAGATACTGCCCTCCCTGCAATCTTACACGTACTCGTGGTTCCCCTGTACAGTTGGAGCTATAAAAGTTATTCATTTGTTCTACAGATGTACATTTTTTTAGCCAACTGGAATACACAATATATGAGGTATCAGTCAATCGATTACTTTGTTCACTAGCCACCAGTTAATGGGATATTCAATGCCGGTAGCCACCAACGAATGAAGTCTATCTTTCCCACAAGCCACCAATGAATGAGGTCTATCTTTCCCACAAGCCATCACTGAATGAGCTCTATCTTTCCCACAAGCCACCTATGAATGAGGTGTGTGCTTTGCCTAACAGCCACCAGTAATTGGACTTGTATTTCCCACTAGCAACAAGTGATTGAGACCTGCATTATTGCTACTATCAGTGAAAGGAAATGTGCTTTGCCAATTAGATAACCACCAGTGCCACTAACCACCAATGTCCTGGTTTACATGTCTCACTAGCCACAAGAATGGATTAACAATAATGGAATCTCCATTGTATTGGTGTCACCAGAAGGTGCTCTTTATTGTAGTGGGTGTCACAGGACTAGGCTCTGAAGTAGTACTGTTGTAGTGATAGTTTAGTACTCACCACAATGTTAAATAATTGGGCAAGAGACTATTTCTGTAAGTCACAGGTTCTCAAACTCGATCCTTAGGACCCCAAACAGTGCCTGTTTTCTAGGTCTCCTCACATAATCACAAGTGAAATAATTAGCTCCACCTGTGGATCTTATAAAATGTGTCAGTGAGTAATGACTACACCTGTGCACCTGCTGGGTGACCTGGAAAACGTGAACTGTGTGGGGTCCTGAGGACCGAGTTTGAGATCCTGTGTTTTAGGGAATTAGGGCCTGATTCAGAGCCGGTCGCTATTTGCGCTCGCTCATCCAGAAAATTTGCTACCACAATTTTGCGAGCAGTTCTGGCTAAAAAATAACCCAGTGACGTGGTCAATGACGCTGCTGTTTTAAATATGCACACCCATAAAACGCCCGTTTTGACCTTTAAGCACGCCTGCGATCGGATCTCCACTCCCCGTTTTCAAGCACCTTCCCCTGTTACCACCCACATACGCCTCCTCCTGTCACTCATATTAGCAGGCATTCGCTATTTTGCGAGCACATGAATTTCGGCCACACTGACTGGTTCGCGCATGCGTATAACGATCCGTACGCATGCGCAGTTGGGCAAACATCGCTCGGAGCGAACGAGCTGCCGCTTACGAGTGGCTCTGAATCAGGCCCTGAATCAGGCCCTTAATGTTATGTAAGTTGGTGTGTGTGGTATTAATGTTGTATATGCAGAGGCGCTTTAAGAGAGGAGGCCCGTGTGCAGGCTATGATCAGGCCCCCTCCTCTCCGGCGGCACAGAAGACTACTATGCATGCGCAGGTCTCCGGGAACATGGCGCCCATGCCGCGTTCCCAGGGCATCTCTACTGCACATGAGCAAATCTCTGGGGAAATGGCCGCATTTTCTCAGTGATTCCTGCAGCGCTGCAGCCAGCGTCGGGCTCATGGAGAGGTGAGTATATTTAATTGGGTGCAGGGTGTGTGGGCCCCCCTGGACCCAGGGGCCCGTGTGCACCACACACCTTGCACCCATTATAAATACGCCCCTGTGTGTATGTGTGTGCAAAGGTACTCATTGTTATTTGTGGGCTGGTCTGTGTGTTAGGGGTATCAATGTTATCTTGTTGCTCTTAAATAAATGTGAGGATTATTAATGTGAGGTTGTAAAGCTAATAATATATTGGGGGTTATTAATTCAGTGCAATATATCTATTAAATATGGTGGATACAACAGTCTGGCAACAGTCTTCTTTTGTTTGCTGTAACAGTCCCAACTGCAGGGACAGTGAGGAGGTATATCCTGCTTTATGCTGTTCTACTCCTGAAAGGGGAACCACTTGCAATGCACATCCAACCACCACAGCCAGTGGCTATTCTCTATAGAGCAGTGCATACTATAAAGAGCATGCATAGTTATGTACTGCACCAATCTGTCATTTCTTTTGCGTTCTGAGGGCCTGATTCAGAGATGGACGCAGGAGTGATTCGTGCTGCGACCTCGGTAGCAGCAGACCTGAGAAGGTATGTAACTGATGCAGGTGTCGTCAGTCGCCTATTGGCTGATGTTGGCAGAGACTATGGGTGGGATGTATCATGCATCACATATTACATGCAATACATGCCGCCACTTATCGCATGCATAGCAGTGTTTATTAACATTTATTATGTATGAATATAAACGCAAAGGAGATCTCTTGGGATTAGAGCTGACCTTTGTGTAGTGAGGATGTCTGGCTTTATGACCTGGGAGTCCTAACTGTACATACACGGACGTCAGTCTGTGCATGTGCAAGCCTCTCAGGGAAACTCTGCGTTAAGAAACCTATAGGCCTCTATAGGCAGTGCCATCTGGTATCCACTGCGGACCACTTTTATGCATATGTGGTTTGCGGCAAAGCTCTGAAAACTGCAGCCTTCGGAGGGCTGATGGCATTTTCATGGTTGATACATGCCGCCCTATATGTCTAAATAATTTAGTTTGATGATGGGTAGTCATGGGGAGCCCCAGAGGGTCAAGGAAGAACTTGTAGTCCTGAGGAATTGTAATTTGGACGCAGCAACAATGCTAACATATGCTAATGCAGCAGGAGGCGTCTGATGACCAAACCTCCTGCCAGCATTGCAGATCCGAGTGCTGTGTCAGAAGACGCAGCATCGGATCACCATCGGAATCGAATCACTGTCATCGTTTATCTATGTAAGCTTAAGCCTCTGTCACTGCCCCCTCTATGCCCCCAAAAAGCCATGCTGCGGCTCTTTGGGGGCACTGCGAGCAATCACAGTTCCCGTTCTGCACATGCACAGAACAGGTCTTGCGCATGCACAGACCTTCCGCCATCGGAGATGTATGCAAACCATCAGTTTTGAATCAGGCTCATAGTATCATCTAGTTTCCACATATTTCAAAGGCAGAATTAATTAATAAATATGCCCCAATGAGCTGTCTGCTACTAGAGGAAGAACATTTTTAAGAACACTTAATGGGGTAGTCATGTGTAGTCAGATTAAGCAGACCAGCATTCTGCAACATGTTCCCTTCCAGCTGTGCAAGTTTAAACCCCAAATTGTGAAGCATGCTGGGAATTTTCATTGGGATATAATGATTAGTGAGTGGTAGCAAGGGGACAGCAGGGAATTAATTTCTTCTGTACAGTATCTATAGGTGACCTTGTGTCAGAGGATGGTGAATGTTAGAGATCTTTGATCGTGGTTGTGCAGGGGGACATACAGTAAGTGTGCTCAGCGCTAGCTGTCTGAATTATATGTATATAGGTATATACACTATGTGTCATAGCATTGAATACGAGGATGATAACTGAGAAAACATTTTAGAGCTATGTGTAGTGTAAGTACTGTAAATAACATACATAAATAAATTATTTTGTCTTAGATGGACTAGAGGTGGCAGGCAAGGTGTGGCTGATGAAATGACATAACTGGTGAAAATAATGGGTGTCAGAAAATCTTCTTTGGTAAATAAATGATTACACATTTCCATGATTGCTTCCCTGCAGAGCTCAGAGCTGTAGTCTCAGGGCTGGTATACAGAAGAGAGGCTGAGCCCCCGGGCAGCACTGACTGACTTCAGAGCTACAAACTCAGGGACCCATTTATCAACGAGTTTTATCATATGCAACGAGTAGTATGATAATGGTGCTCCAGCCAATCAGCTCCTAACTGTCATTTGTTTGAAAAATGACAGTTGGGAGCTGATTGGCTGGAGCACAATTTATCATACGCAACAAGTTTTAAAACTCGTTGCGTATGATAAAACTCATTGATAAATTGACCCCTATATCCCCCTGATGCTGTGCTCTGCGGAAAAGAAACAGAAGAGGAGCCCATCCCCTGAGTCCAGCAAGAAGAGGAGAGTGAATGAGCAGAGAACAGTTAGTGGGCCCCATCATACAGGCAGTATGTCCAGCTGTCCTGGTATGATGATTCAGGGTAAATCCAGTGTTAAATGTGTAATACACTGCAGTTGTGTGGTAATTCTTAAAGACCTGTCGCACCCACACATAATATGTTGTGGTCACAAACTATTACTTTACAGGCGATTCTGATGACAGCCATATCGTGGCCAGTAAGATCCTACTCAAATTAGGCCATTTTGAAAAAGGCATAGAGGCCAGTGTCATTGTAAACAAAGTTGATTAAAAAAAATATTAAAAGAAAGCAGTTAGAAGGACGACAGTTGGAGCTGTAGAGAGAGGAGAGCTGGGGGATGCCAGTGAGCAGCGGGAAGCAGATAAAGAGATAAGCTGCATACACACACAATGATTTTTTGAACGATTATCATTAAACGATATCGTTTAATGATAATTGTTTGAAAAAATCGTTCACTTTCTGAGTCAAACGATGAACATTCATCGTTCATCCGCGTTCACGTTTGTAGTTCAATCAGACTTGTCAACTCAACGATTTTCAGTAAGGGAATATGCAAAAATCATTTGTAGTTCAAAAAAATCGTTCATTACACTTTAAACAATCTTACATAAAATCGTTCATAAAATCGTTGGTAACAAAATCGTTGTGTCTGTATGCAGCTATAAGCAGCTGAGAGGGAAAGACTGCAACAAGCAGACTGGTTGAGTCTTGTGGTTCCAATCAAAGAGTGCCGCTGAAGCTGTACTTACCTTTCCGAGGGGAAATAGCATCCTACCTCAGTATGCTACATTGGTGAAATAAAACCATTTACAGTATATGTCCATAAGCATCCATTACTGTGGAACAAACACATGGCGGGATGTGTCAGGTAGAGATGTGCGCAGACCTCCATGTTTTGGTTTTGGCAAAACCACCCTCAAGTGTTTTGGTTCGGATTCTGTTTTGGATTTCTTTAAGATCTATAAAGACAGGTAAAAACAGCAAAGATCATGTAATTTGAATGTGTTTACATGCGATACAAAATCCGAGCTCCACACTTACAACAGATCCGAACCGGAACTCCGTTCTACTCGAAACCCCAAAAGTGATATAAGCAGGAACTCTGTTCAACTTGGAACCCCTAAGTGCAGGTGTGTTTGTTTTTCAGGAAAACTGAACCACACATCTTAAGTATCAAGCATTGCATTATGGATGCAATACATCCTGCATGTATTAATAACACTGGTATACCTGTAAAAATGCAATTAAAATAACAAAGGGCAACTCTTTCAAAAAGAGCTGTCCTTTACGATTATAGGGCTTCCGGGTTTATGACACATGGGGTCCTTCTGCGCATGTGATGGCCGATGCCTGAACCACGGGGAGGGGGGGGGGACCTGTAAATTCCCACAAATTTGGACTGTTTGCACTGGGAGCCAGTTTGTCTAGAATTGACCCTGGGAGCCAGAGTAATTTATACCAATGCATAATATTTTGGTCAGACCACTGGCATTATTCTTTTCTTGCTGTGTGCTAATACATGAGTGGTACCCCGAAGGTGGTGAAATAGTGCGATATGTATTGTGCACTTACTTTACTGAGTAGGATGAAAATATTGTGCTGTCCCATTTCCTTTTTCCTTCTCATTCCACCAGAGAGGTAAGGAGGATAATCCACACATAAATAATGGCACATTTGCTTTACGTAAACTTCTTTTATTCCAGGGAATTATCCTTCGGATAGTTTTGGGTAATGAAAGTCACAGGAACAGTTTCTTCACAATGCATAAATTCAAACAGTCAAATTTTACAGATATAATTCCCAATCACAAATGATACAACACCTGTATTGTACAGGCACTTCGGAGCTTGTGCTGTGAGGATGGAATGTGTGTAAGTGTTTCATAGCTCTTAACTTATATATGTCCAAACACAGTATCATTCAGAGTAAACTCTTACTTTGCAACAATTTGTAATACTAAACAAAGGTTAATACAAAGTAATTCTTTACTAGAGAAAGAATTAAGCCATATTCTCTATACTTATTTCTAACAATATCTATAAGTATCTAAGGGCCTTATTCAGCAAGGATTGCAATTGCAAAGCTGTACGCAGGCAGCTTTGCAATTATGAACCTTGCTATTATGCAAATGCAGCAGGAGGTGTATGACACACCCTGCTGCATTTGCGTTCCCAGCACTGCGAGGGAGGTCACAGGCTGGGATCACCATCGCGACCATCGATGGGTGTGATGGTGGATGGCGCCGGGCCTCCGGCTAGCTGAGTAAGCCTCAGCTTACTCAGACTGGCCGGCTTGCGAGCCCAGGACACTGCGTCGATCAACGCAGATCCTGGGCTGGCTACTCCCGTTTCCTGTAATACCGGCCAACCTCGCCCCCGCACCGCCCCTTAAATGCCTCTGCCTGTCAATCAGGCAGGAGCATTCAAGGGTCTGCATGCAACTACGCAAGATTCATTCTGCACACTCAAAAGCTGGAAGAAAAAAGGGGTTGTATAGATAGGCACACTATTAACAATGAATAAAAAATAAATCATATACGCAGTGAAATATATTGGTTAAAAATGATAGAAAGAGATATCTGTGCTCAATGGAAATAAAGAGTGTTTTTTTTAAGAAAAAAGAGAACAAGGTGTCTTTTTCATTTTGTCCAATAGTTTGTTGTATCAACTGTAATGACTGCCCACAGATTAGTTAAATATCTGTAAGAGTCTCCTCAAACATGAACGGTTGATGTCAGCAGGAGAAAATTTATAATCAATTCAATCAGTGGGCCTGATTCAGAGCCGGACGCAAGTGGCTGCTCGTTCGCTCCGAGCGATGTTTGCCCAACTGCGCATGCGTACGGTTCGTAATACGCATGTGCGAACCAGTCAGTGCGGCTGAAAATCGTGTGCTCGCAAAATAGCGAATGCCTGCTATTTTGAGTGACAGAATGAGGCGTATGTGGGTGGTAACAGGGGAAGGTGCTTGAAAACAGGGAGTGGAGATCCGATCGCTGGCGCGCTTAAAGGTCAAAACGGGCATTTTATGGGTG
The DNA here is from genome assembly GCA_031769625.1 of Taudactylus pleione. Classification (NCBI taxonomy): domain Eukaryota; kingdom Metazoa; phylum Chordata; class Amphibia; order Anura; family Myobatrachidae; genus Taudactylus; species Taudactylus pleione. The sequence continues at coordinate 7,520,993 of JAUIMM010000012.1, forward strand.
TGCATATTTAAAACATCAGCGTCATTGACAACGTCACTGGGTTTTTTTTGGCCAGAACTGCTCGCAAAATTGTGGTAGCAAAAACCAACCACAAGAATAGCGAGCAGTTCATACCCTGTTCGATGTACTCGATTAATCTAATAAATAGCGGACATGACGTAGGATGCGAGCGGCCAGGGGGCGTAGTTTCCCAAAAAACGAATGCAAGTTTTGTTCGCTCGTTCAGACCTAGAGGCGTGAACAGACCGCAAACAGCGAACGGTTCATTTGAATAGCCACCCCTATTTTTTGGACGAGCGAGCGCAAATAGCGACCGGCTCTGAATCAGGCCCGGTATCTCTTATACTAACTGTTCATATATTAATATCTCGGTTATCGTAGGTACATATCAAGCGTGATTCACTACGCATAATCTCCTAGGTTACTGCTGTGTATATCACTAATTAATTACTTATATCATACAGGATGAGTGATCACAGAGACCAACGTAACCCTTTATTTTACCAGATTTGGAGAATTCATAATCATTCATGTGTACTGATTAAAAGAAAATAATGATACTACTGATAACCCTGTTAAGTAATGGGGAGTGATAGTTCTCAAACTGTAGTTATACTGAGAGCTATTGGATGTATTTTATAACAAGCTCATTTCTGTAATCTAAGACAGAATCATTGTCTGTTATAATTATGCTGTTGCTTTAAATTTAAAATAGTGTGAATATCTGTTTATTAATTCCTCGCAAATTCAATTATATGTTCTCTCTCACTATTGGAACAATATTCACAATCACATATTTATAAGTCGCAGCATACAAACCAACCTGGAGTCCAACCTCCAAAATAAATGGATTGGTAAATATATATATACAGTCAGGTGCATAATTATTGGGACATTGACAGAATTTTCATATTTTGGTCTCTATTCACCACCACAATGGCTTTGAAATGAAACAAACAAGATGTGCTTTAACTGCAGACTTTCAGATTTAATTTGAGGGTAATTACATCCAAGTCAGGTGAACGGTGTAGGAATTACAACGGTTTCTATATGTGTCTCCCACTTTTTAAGGGGCCAAAGGTAATAGGACAAACTAAACAATCCTAAATCTAACTTTCACTTTTTAATACTTTGTTGCAAATCCTTTGCAGGCAATTACAGCCTGAAGTCTGGAACGCATAGACATCACCAGACGCTGGGTTTCATCCCTGGTGATGCTCTGCCAGGCTTCTACTGCAAATGTCTTCAGTTCCTGCTTGTTCTTGGGGCATCACTATACTACCTCAACACACTACATCAGAGAAAAAGAGAAAATTACTGGAAAAAAATAAGGCCAAGGGTAAAGTGAGCAACAGACACTAGATGGAGGAGAGAGTCTTAAAAAAGTAAAGCATCGGGTAAAGGTAAGACAACAGACACACCATAGAGAGAGGGAGGATGAAGAGAAACACTAGAAAAACTAAAATGGAGGGGAAAATGGGCAAAGGATACTGGCAAGACACACAAACATGGTGGAGGGGGAGGTGGAGTAAGTGGTTGGTTAGGGAAAAAATCTTGCAAAGATTTTAACAGAGTCTTGCTTGTTATCTACTTTTTTATTTTGCTTTACTTTCTGCCTTTTTGTTCTCTCTGATTGTAGAATTTGAGGAATAGATCATAATTTGATTAAGCAGGAGCAGCAGTAGAGCCAGGATCCTTGAAATGAGGTCAGCATCCATTTGCTATAGGCAGCATGCAGGAAAATATACAGAGAGCTCTTTTGGGGTGCACCTTTGTAGGACGTACAAATGATCTTCCACTCATGGCTGCTCCTGGCCTCCCCAAAGGTATCGTTCAGTAACATCAAAAAAGCTGGAGGACTAGGTGACCAGTGCAGTGCTGCCAGTGTGAGCAGACCGGAGCTGCGCAAGAAGGGACGGGATCCAGGAGGAGAGGACCTGAAGATGGTAGGAGGGGGTATGGTGAGGGAAACAGTGGGGAGGAAAGGAGGGCCGGCTTAGTTTGATCAATTATATAAAGAGCACAGCGGTGTCAGTCCGGCTCACTGCACTGGGTATTAAATCACTGTGTCTCGCTGTGCGCTCCGTTCTTGGTGCTCCGCAGGGCCAGACTGGCCATTTGGCACTTCTAAAACCTGGCTGAGCAGCTCATAGCTCGGCCGGGATACTGAGAGATGCGGGCATGCCACGAGGTCACGCCACTGTGCGACGAGGCCATGCCCCAGTGCGACGAGGCCACACCTCTATGTGGGGAGACCATGCCCCCTTGCGCACTTTTGGCGTGCGAATAGAGATTAATGCCAAGGTTGATCTGGAGCCCCAGTCCATCCCTGGTGCCCCATGAGGTGGTTTACATGCCTTGAGCTCACTCTGGGCAGAATGAAGCAGGGACTGAGGGGCTGGGCTGACCTTGGCTGTGCCTATCCAGGCTACAGCACTCCGGGTGATGGTCCTGTCAGCCCGCCCCTTCCGCCGCTTCTGCCACAGGGGTTGCAGTCACCTCAGTGTTTAATTTATCAGACGCAGTAATACACAGTCAGAATAGGTATATAGTGTGGAAAAAATGTTTAATTCATTAAAAGCATATCAGCACTTTTAGCAAACTTTGGGATAAACAAAGATACTGTAGTACAGAAAAAAATTAGTCAGTTGTGTATATTTATAGACGGCATATACTTTTAATTAAAATCCATAGCAAATTTCTTATTGATACAACACAATTATGTACGCACAAATTATTATAATATGTTTGTCTATTATTTGGTTGGAAGTTAACAAAAGAGAAGAAGTCTGTATAATAATAGAGATTATGTGATGCTATAGGACAGAACAGAGCTGTGTGCTCCGAACAGGCCTAAAAGAATGGCTTGCACGCTTGTCAGTAACGTGAGCGCAGGATTGAACCGAAAATTATTGTCAATTAATTATAGAGGAGGGAGGGAGGGAAAATACACACAGAAATTTGTTAATAATGGACCAGTATTAACAAGTGTAGACTGATTAATGACTTCAATATATAATTATTATTAATATTGTGCATGTCCACTTTACTTTTGATAATTTATATTTGTTATTTTGTCTACATGTTAAATAAATAACTTATTTGGTTATTTATTGAAAAATATATATGGACCAATTTGCAAGAAGTGTAATCCAATAATGTATACATTGTGCTATTTGTTATAGCTTATACAAGTCCCTGTAGTTAATAGTCCACTTGAAGGTCATCTCTTGTTACACTTAGATTGAAAACATCTAAAAATAATTGTTCTAAAGCTTTGTAGACTCATCATCCACCATCCCCCCCCCACCTAATATACATCGCATCCACTAGTAACAAGACTAGAAAGTATATGTCATATGCAGGTAGATGGAGAGTTATTACAGCCAATCACAGCTATTGTATCAACTAAAACATACGATTGGAAAAATCCCTGAAAAAGCATTTATAATTAAGAACCAAATTCACACATTTCTTAAACATAATAAAGTTGAAAGATCAAGAAAAAAATCAGGAACATTTGATATCTCATGACCAGACACCTAGAACAAAACATTAGAGGCTCAACTCTGGCTCCACCCACTGTGCAGTCATTAGCATCTACTCTTGGCGGTCTATTTATTAATAGAAAATCTTGTTTTTGACTATTCATTAATAAAAAGGGCACTAGGGCAGACGAGCAATGTGACACAAAAAATACAAAGACAAGAGAACACAGAGAATTTTTTATTTTTATTTTATTAATTAAGCATCTTTTTCATGTAGGCACCCTGGTTAATGTCATCAACAGGAGAGGGGCTTTATAAATAGGCAGAAGCCCTACATTGAGGGCTTTGTGCCAATGATAACTAGACCCCACTGTAAATTGACTATTTTCTGAGCAGATTATACTGCCTGATTATAATTTCTGGTAGCCCCTGATTCAAATGATGGGTACACACCTGCATAGCTCAGTGTGTGATGTCTTCAATGGGTTGAGAGATTGGGAGTGAGATAAAGTGCAGGCAATCAGATTCTGACCTGATCTTACTGTTTATAGCCGTTTATAGGCTAATGGTCCTGCATACACACTATACAATTATCGTGCTGATCATACAATACTGCTTTAGCCAAATATCTTTATAAATCCATCTCTCCATATACAGACTGCAGCGTGAAGGGACTCAGTGAATGTAGCATTGAAGGTGTACAAGTGTCTAATTGTGTCACCTAGTTCATAAAAAGATAACTGTCCAGCTTCATAATCCAGATAGACTCTAAATTTAGGACAAGAAACGTTGGTAGGTAACTGGGTGACTTTACTGTCATGCATCACTGAATACTGATTACTGTCATTATAATACCACCTGCGCAAACACCATGATTTCTTATTATCGCCAATCCATGACTGATATCCTCTCCTGTCTATACTGGGATAACACATTCCTACTCTCAGGTTCCCTGATCTACTGGTCTCCACCTCCCAGTAATGTTGTCCTGATGCAAAACTTCTGGTGCTTAAAACCTGATTGCACTGAAATCTCTCTTTAGTTTCAGAACGATTCTGGTTTATTTGTAACTGTGTTGCAGTTTTCAAGTCATCTGATATATGTATATAATTACCAGCTGTGTTTATGTCCAGTACTATGTCTGAAGGTTCCTGCACATTGATCCCTCTCTTTACACCTTTTATTATTTCAGATAAACCTGAGTGTAATGTGTCTGATATACCTTTATCCAGATCACCTACATCAAGGACCTTTATATCATGTATCTCTCTGTCCTCATTATCTCCATCCTTTATCTCACAAAAGTCACCTCTGTCTGATTCCTGTTCTTGTAAGAGAGATATTGGATCTTTCATATTGCCCAGTTCATCAATGTAAAGTATTTTACTATATAGCCCATCCTTCTTCATATCCAGTTGCTGGATTAGATTAGAGACTGATAGGGAAATGTTCTCTTCCCAGCTGGAGATCTCACTCTTGGCCGTCTTCTCTAGTCTTTCCAGCTGCCTCCTGATGTTGTTAAATAGGGCAGTGACTATGTTTGTTACACCAGCTGCTCTTTCCTGTACTTCTCTCTTGTGTTCCTGCAGACTCTGGACATTTTTCTCAGTCTCCTCTCTCTTTGAGGCCAATTTCTTCCGAAACTGCTTCAATTTCTCCTTCTTCTTTTCAAATGCTCCATCTAGCGGCTCCACATAGTGTCCCTTGTGCTCTCTGGCCAGGGAACAAGTGACACAAATGCAAGCCTTGTCTTCAGTGCAGTAATACTCCAGAATTTTCTTGTGAATTGAACATTTTTTGTTCTCCAGAAAAGTGGTGGGGTCAGTTAGGGCATGTTCTACAGACTTGCTGTGTGCTCTCAGGTGTTTATGACATAAGGACACTTTACACAGCAGACAGGATTTAACAGCAGGTACAGAAGATTGAGTGCAGTAAGTACAAAGAATTCCAGTCTCCGTCTGCTCTTCTGTCTGAGTGGAATGGAAATGGTCTGCTATGTTACGCAGCGCTATAGATCTGTACAGTATTGGACGCTTCTGAAACTTTTCTCTGCAGTCAGGACAGGTATAAAGACCAGACCCCTCTTGCGTATCCAGTGCACGGCCAATACAGACCCGGCAGAAGTTATGTCCACATCTCAGTGTTACAGGATCTGTATAAATGTTCAGACAGATGGAGCAGCTCAGCTCATCCTGCAGACCAGCAGATGCCATTGTTGATAGCTTAAGGGCTGAACCACAAGTGAAACTGAAATTCTTCTACTTGTGAAAAAAACTCAGGACTCCTGCAATTTCACTGGCGGTTTTCATTAACCCTAAAACTTCCTGAACAAATGTTTGCTTTGAAAAGACTTAGGGGTCTATTTACTAAGCAATGAAAAGAGACAGAGTGAAAAGTGATAAGGAAGTGATAAGGAGCCAGCCAATAAGCTCCAAACTGTCATTTTTCAAACACAGCCTGAGAGATGGCAGTTGGGAGCTGATTGGCTGGCACCTTATCACTTACTTATCACTTTTCACTCTGTCTCTTATCACTGCTTAGCAAATAGACCCCTTAGGGGTCTATTTACTAAGCAGTGTTAGGAGAAGTGAAGAGTGAAAAGTGATAAGATGCCAGCCAATCCGCTCCCAACTGTCATTTTTGAAACACAGCCTGAGAGATGACAGTTAGGAGCTGATTGGCTGGCACCTTATCACTTTTCACTCTTCACTTTTCACTTCTCCTAACACTGCTTAGTAAATAGACCCCTTAAATGCTAAGATGGACATTTGACATCATTATTAATAAAAACAGCATACATGGCTGTGTGGAATAAATAAATGGCTTTTTGGAGTGTTAGTCAACTCAGACATCCTATGAAGGCATATGCGCACGTAGGAGGGGTTTCTGAGTACCCAGAAACATCCCTGATGGACCCAAATTTGTTTTTGCTGTCTTTGGACCTCATTCAGAGTCGGTCGAAGCGGCCGCACGGTTGTACGGGAAAAGGGGCCGGATATTCAAATGATTCCCTCGCAAGTTGCGTCCCTAAGTTCGGATCGGTAGTTGGCCGACCAAGGGGAGGAAGCGGTCGGAAGACAAAAAAATACGCCCCCTTCTCGTACGCATTGCACGTCATCTCCGGGCATATGAGGATTAATCGAGACCATCGGGAACCATCGTAACTGGTCGTAGAGCTTAAGGTTGACCATACCCTCTCTTAAGCTCTACGATCATGTCAGTGTAAAAACCTCCCATGTCACATGTGCCATGACGCTACTTTGTTAATTATGTACTCCCATAATCTGTATGCACTCCCATAAAACGCTGTTCGCATAATTAGGCATGCCTGCGTTCGGATCTCCACTTCCCCGTTACCACCCACAAACGCCTCATTCTGTCACTCAAACTACCGACCTGGCTGTGTTCAAGGAGTGAGAAATTTCTGATCGTAGCGGCTAGTTTGCGCACGCGCATTGCGAACTTTACGCATGCGCAGTATAGCGAACATCGGTGGCGTACGACCATGCGGCCGCAACGACCGACTCTGAATGAGGTCCTTTATCTCTGCACTGGCTGCGGGTGCGATGGAGCTGAAGTGGCTCCGCAGACAGAAAGCTCTCATTGGCAGTGCTCTCTGCAAAGGATACATGTATTGCCAAGGGAGCTGCTACGCATGCTGAGCAGCAGCAGCTCCGCTCACATGGGCTCCGGCAGTGACCCTCCTGCTCCTCCCTCCTCTGCCCTCGGTAAGTATACTGATGTTTATGTGTGTGTGTGTGTGTGTGTATGTATGTATGCTGTGTGTAAGTATGTATATATGTATGTATGTATCTTGTGTGTAAGTATTCGTGTGTGCGTGTGTATATATGTATGTATGTATGCATGCTATGTGTAAGTATGCTTATGTGTGTGTGTGTGTATGTAAGTATGCTTATGTGTGCTTGTGTATATATGTATGTATGTATGCATGCTATGTGTAAGTATGCTTATGTAAGTATGCTTATGTGTGTGTGTGTGTGTGTATGTAAGTATGCTTATGTGTGTGTGTATGTAAGTATGCTTATGTGTGTGTGTGTATATGTAAGTATGCTTATGTGTGTGTGTGTATGTAAGTATGCTTATGTGTGTGTGTGTATGTAAGTATGCTTATGTGTGTGTGTGTATGTAAGTATGCTTATGTGTGTGTGTGTATGTAAGTATGCTTATGTGTGTGTGTGTATATGTAAGTATGCTTATGTGTGTGTGTGTGTATGTAAGTATGCTTATGTGTGTGTGTGTGTGTATGTAAGTATGCTTATGTGTGTGTGTGTGTATGTAAGTATGCTTATGTGTGTGTGTGTATATGTAAGTATGCTTATGTGTGTGTGTGTATGTAAGTATGGTTATGTGTGTGTGTGTGTATGTAAGTATGGTTATGTTTGTGTGTATATGTAAGTATGCTTATGTGTGTGTATGTAAGTATGCTTATGTGTGTGTGTATGTATGTAAGTATGCTTATGTGTGTGTATGTAAGTATGCTTATGTTTGTGTGTGTATGTAAGTATGCTTATGTGTGTGTGTATATGTAAGTATGCTTATGTGTGTGTGTGTATGTAAGTATGCTTATGTGTGTGTGTGTATGTAAGTATGCTTATGTGTGTGTGTGTATGTAAGTATGCTTATGTGTGTGTGTGTATATGTAAGTATGCTTATGTGTGTGTGTATGTAAGTATGCTTATGTGTGTGTGTGTGTATGTAAGTATGCTTATGTGTGTGTGTGTGTGTGTGTGTGTGTGTGTGTGTATGTAAGTATGCTTATGTGTGTGTGTGTATATGTAAGTATGCTTATGTGTGTGTGTGTATGTAAGTATGGTTATGTGTGTGTGTGTGTATGTAAGTATGGTTATGTTTGTGTGTATATGTAAGTATGCTTATGTGTGTGTGTGTATGTAAGTATGCTTATGTGTGTGTGTATGTAAGTATGCTTATGTGTGTGTGTATGTAAGTATGCTTATGTGTGTGTGTGTATGTAAGTATGCTTATGTGTGTGTATGTAAGTATGCTTATGTGTGTGTGTATGTATGTAAGTATGCTTATGTGTGTGTATGTAAGTATGCTTATGTTTGTGTGTGTATGTAAGTATGCTTATGTGTGTGTGTATATGTAAGTATGCTTATGTGTGTGTGTGTATGTAAGTATGCTTATGTGTGTGTGTGTGAAACTTATTTTTATTTAGTTGTATTATTTGGTACTGTTATTGCGCTAATAACTGCATACCTTCAGACAGTCCCAATGCTCAACATCTGGCAGGGCCCTGATGGATGGACATGGTTTTGTATTGATCTGGACGTGGTTTATCCTGATGTAAGCAGTTTGTGGCATGGCTTATTTTATCCTGATTAAAATGAAATCACTTTTCATATTTGTTTGTGTCAGACATGTAAATAACCCAGTCGTATTACCTCCAATTGTCTCTTTTGATCATGCTTATATACTTTTTTTCTACTCCACTCCAGGAGTTCCCAAAGGGGAAATGCAGGTGGCCAGTGCGTGATGGGTAGGTGTACACAAAGGAAAGCGAATTGCGTCATTAGGTCATTAGATCATTTTGGGGCAGCTAGGTCGGCACAGTGACCTGGCATACAGGGGCGAGGCCGGGAACATGACGCAGAATTAGTGGTGGAACAATGCCATTATTACCCCCATTGTGATGCAGGGGGTGGGCCACAATGATGCGATTCAGCACGAATCACATAATCACCCCCTCCCCCACTGCAGGGGTATGTAAGGGGGTCCAGAGGTATGCGGGCAGGTGGCAGGCAGCCTACATTTCCAGGTGGCCTGGAGCACCACCCAACTTTCGGGAGCCTCTCAGCCCTGCTGGGAGGGTAGGCGTGTATGAATTAGGTGTTAATATAATTTAACATTTTAAGATTGCAGTTAAGAGGAATGTGAGTGACAGAGCTAAGAAGATGCATGTTCAATATTTCTGAGGGGGCAGAGTGTAGTGTGATCTTTTCACCCCATGACAGAAAGCTTTAAAGTGCATTGGTGTAAAGTGACTATTGGGGCAATGGTATATGGGGAAAATTACAGGACTCCACTACTCCAACAGGGTTAAACTGTAGTGTACAACTTTGTATATTACTATCCAAAAAGGGCATAGCTACCAACATTTAACAATAAATGTGCATGGACAGTTTGCTGCATCTTAACATATCAGTGTAGCTTGGAACACTATAATTGTTGCCATGTCATGTTTTCTTAATTTAATTAGAATATATTTTTGTGTTATAGATACTCATCAATACATATTAACTTATAATGGCTATAAAATAAGAATAGAGCAGGAAAAAAAGAGAAATGTGGTCATCATTACATCATCATTTATTTGTAAAGAATAAAATACTCTACAGTTGGTACAAACAAATCATACAAAGAAATGTTACATATAAATAGAACAACATTGACAGAAAAAGTGCAGATGTAAGGCAATAGATAGTGAGGACCCTGTTCATGAGAGCTTACAATCTTCTAGGGACAGCCATGGGTAACCAGTGACAGCTACAATGCAAGATATTAATTGCACCATGCTGTGCCAGACAGATAATGTAGAAGAACCTAGTTAGGTTGGGTGTGGCAATTTATTGCACAAGAAAGATAAAATTATGTTTTAACCGACCGTCAGCTAGTAGAGGAGTACAAACATATTGGGGCTAATTCAGAGCAGGGAACAAAGCAAAAACAGCAAGTAACTTTACACCTTGGCAAAACCATGATGCACTGCAGGTGGTGCAGATTTAAAATGTGCAGAGAGGTTTAGATTCGGGTGGGGCAAATTTAAATTGCAGTTTAAAAAGAAAGCTGCCCAGTATTTGTGGGCTACATGCAAAAAATTAATACAAGTATTTGCACCCCTTAGATTATAACATGGTTTGTGCAGGTGCAAATATGTTTTTTTTGCTTTGCCCCCAACTCAGAATCAGCTCCATAATGCCAGATCTGTGTGAAGCTGGTTAGACTTCTTAGTTTGTTGGTGTATTACGTATAAAATTTGGGTTAGTGTACAGTGTTTATAGCATACAATTACTTTGAGAGAAGCAGTTATATATGCGTGTGTGTAGACAATAGATGTTACATATGACATAAACTTGGGACAGGACTGCAGTTAGCAGGGAGCGCTTCCTATGGGAAGTCACTCCCTTGCTATAATGGTAGTCCTTACCAGCTGCTAGGGTAGGGGTGGGAAATAAGCGGCCCCCCAGATGTTGTAGAACTAGACATACCAGCATGCCCTGCCACAGTTTTGCTATTTGGCCAAGCTAAAACTGTTGCAATGCATGATGGGATTTGTAGTTCAACAACAGCTGGAGGGCCGCTTACTGCCCACCCCTGTTCTAGGGGCTGCAGTCGATGCATCTGGCAGGAGCCGAAGAGAACAAGAGCCGGCCGGTCCGCTGACTGGGCTGTTGCAAGGATAGCCACCCTGCACCAAAAAGGTAGGAGCCGCATTTGGTTAGTTTAGATATTTATTAGTTGGGTGATACTTTTAATTGGGGTAGACAGCTAGTAACGAGCAATCTCTGTGTTCCATGAATCTTCTCCAGTGTCCTTTGTTCTGCTATTGTGAGCATGTGCACATGACTGGCTGATTTGGGCTTTAAGTACCAGAGTGTATATACCTGCTTCACTCTGGGTCTTCTTTAGAGTCAGTCTTAAACATAATTCCAATTTTCTAAAAAATTGCACCTCTGTGGCCTATTCATAGTCAGTTACATCTGCCTTGACTAACTCTCCTTGGCCCCGACCCCATCACCAGTACAGAAAATACTTAAAATTGCAACACACAATAGATGTATAATGAAGCATACTCACCTACTCTTCCAGGAACCTCTGGATTTTCGGGTAGTCCCCAGGGACCGGAAGAGTGGGTGGTCCTCTTGCATCCCGCTCACATCCTAGTGTACTGGGCAGGAGGGGAGAATAATGGCAGGAATTGCATGTCTGTGGGGAGAGGACGGGGCCTATTGATGCAAATAACCTGACCCTGCTTCTATCAGCTGTCACCTGCATCTCGTCTCCAGGCTTCTCCAAGAAAGGAGATTCTTAAAGTAGGTAAATATGTTTTGAAGTTAATGTTCAAACTGTGCAACTAACAAGTACCCAATTGGCTTGGAGCATCTGAATTACTCTGCAACGGATCTTTGTAGGAGAGGGAAATGTGCACTTACTGGCTGTGCAGAATGAAATCAGGGGGATTAGCTCAGCAATCCCTGACACGTTCTGTTAGAGGAATGAGTGGGAAGCTCATAATAACATTTTAGTAAGTGTATAAATTTCCAGTCATAAGAGCTGTTGAAAGAAAAGCATGTAACAATTAAATGGGTTAATGTATAGCTAGCAGGGGCGGATTGGGAATTTAAAGTGGCCCTGGAAAAAACTGTGAAAGTGGCCCTGGTGCGCGCCCGGAAAAGTGGGCGTGGTCTTGTGACAAGGTGTATGGCCTAATGTGAAATGCCATGCCCGCATTTTAGTCATACCGCTCCAGGAGCTGATGGGCATGCCCACAGTCCCTCTCTCCAGTGAATAAGCACAGCGAGCATGTGAATGAGTATTTTCTTACCTATATGATTTCTCTGCAACGGGGAACCTCTGAAGAAATTGATCCTCCCTGGACAGGCAGTGTCTTGAGTTGGTATTCACTATTCATGCAGGAGATCCCATGGTCTGGAAGCCGCCTGTTTGTATCGCAATAAAACCAATGTCATTATCATGCAACAGAGGTTCAACCAGATAATAACAGAAGTTTTGGGGCAAGACAAAATGTGAGTTTCCCGTACCAAACTATTTTATATTACTAAAATATATTTGCTCATTTGGTACCATTTGCATTAGTAATATGATTTAATTAGAATTGTTTTCTTACTGATGATTACTGTCCCCCAGTCTTTTCTACTAATAGTGCTAGCGATGCTACATTCTTTATGTGTGTCTCCAGCACCATCTCCGTAGTGTGTCTCCAGACCACCCCCCCATGTGTCTCTCCAGCACCACCTCCCTGTCTCCCCAATACCATCATCATACGTCTCCCCAGTGCCAACATTTTGTGTCTCCCCAGTGCCATCATTCATTGATGTCGTTTTGCCCTCTTTCTCTTAGGTATGGGCTTGTGTGTTTATATATATGCAAATATGTGAGTATTTTTGCCTTAGGTATGCTGTATATTTAGTTTATATTTGAATTTTATTAATTATTTGTAATAAAGAATGCTCTATTTTTCAAATATGAATCTTATTAAGTTTTTATTATCAAATATTATTAATGATATACCTGTTAATTTTATATATATTCATATGAAGAAAGTACTGGTTAGAAATGGCTGCGCACATGAACTACAACAAAATGGTGATGAGCACATTAATTGAGAAATTGAGCATTTCTAATTGGTTATATATAATTTCTAATTGGTTATATTGTTTAAAACAAGTTTTTAAAAGGTTGTATATATATTCATGAAAGTTTGTTTTCCTATCATGGAAGAATAAAATGTACAAGATGTGACTGGGAGCCTTTATTGTTGCATTAAGATGATAGAAAATCAGGGATGAGATGATGGTATTTATTGGTGATGCACTGTATGAGGCACCACAGCCTGACGAAGTCTGATAGTGAGAAAATGTGTTGATTTTTCCAAGACCGTCGGTATATGCACAGTACACCGATGCCAGAGAGAGGCTTTTTGTGATCATAGCTTTCTCATGCACCCCATTTATAATAACCTGTGTCAGCTGCCTATTTGATAGTATGATAGAAGCTATGTTTGGTGACTGTCTTGCCTTTAATAGCTATTAGTTGGCACTTTAAACCAGGTAACATGTTTTCAGTTTAAACTCTGTGACAGCAGCTACCAGGTTTCCATAACTATGACAGATAGTGCAGGACCTGCAGAGAAGTGGGTCCCGTGATGTGGGCTGCAGGCTTAAGTGCAGTGATCAATCCATGAACCAAAACCCCATTATATATTTGTATATTATTGTGAGTGATTTAACAATGGTGAGTGCTGAGTTTTCTGTGTATATATATATATATATATATATATATATATATACTCCAACAAAATCCGCCACTCACTAGTATCGTTGTAACTTCACGCCGTTGCCAGCACATATGAATCCAGTCCAGACCCGCAACAATAAAAATACAAAAGGTGCGGCACTCAGAGGATTCAATGTGCAAAATGGATTTTACTCCTGTGACCACAGGAGTAAAATCCATTTTGCATATTGAATCCTCTGAGTGCCGCACCTTTTGTATTATATATATATATATATATATATATATATTAGGGGTGAGCGGGTTCGGATTTCTGAAATCCGAGCCCCCCCGATCCGAGGCCGATCTGAGTCAGGTTCGACTTTCCCGCCTGACTCAGATCTGAAATCGAGGTAAAACGTCATCATCCCGCCTTCCGGGTCTCGCGGGTTTTGAATTCTAAATAAGGTACCCGCGTCGGCGCCATTTTCTCACTCGGCTGTGGACAGTGAAGAGGGAGGGTGGGAGTTAGGGCTGGCTGGGCTATGTAGTGTAGAGTAGTGCAGTGTAGTGTTGTGCTGTGCTGCGCTGTGCTGCTGTTGTCCATAGGGGCTGTGTCCTCTCCTCCAAAGTCCATAGGGGCTGGCTGTGTTATGCTGTGCTGCTGTTGTCCATAGGGGCTGTGTCCACTCCTCCACAGTCCTTAGGGGCTGGCTGTGTTGTGCTGTGCTGCTGTTGTCCATAGGGGCTGTGTCCACTCCTCCAAAGTCCATAGGGGCTGGCTGCACTGTGTTGAGCAGTCAGTTGTCCATAGGGGCTGTGTCCACTCCAAAGTCCTGTGCAGTGTCCCAGTCCTAAAGGGGTGCTGTAGTGTTGTCCAGGGGGTGCTCTGTCCATCAGGGGTGCTCCCCCCAAGTGCAAAAAAAATAAATATTTTTTCTGTGTTTGTGAATTGTGTGCGCAGTAGCCGCACGTGCATCAACAAAGTAGTGCCAAGCGTGCGCCTGTGTCATAAGTAAAGAGCCGGCTGGCTTGACTGTTAAAGGGTGCAGTAACCCCTAAAGTGCACTCCAAACCAAATAAAAAAATATATTCTGTGTTTGTGAATTGTGTGCACTGTGGCTGCACGTGCATCAACAAAGGAGCAGCGGCAAGCGTGCGCCTGTGTCCCATAAGTAAAGGGCCAGCTGGCTTGTCCATTAAAGGGTGCTGTAACCCCCAAAGGGCACTCCAAACAAAATAAAAAAATATTTTCTGTGTTTGTGAATTGTGTGCACTGTGGCTGCACGTGCATCAACAAAGGAGCAGCGCCAAGCGTGGGCCTGTGTCCCATAAGTAAAGGGCTGGCTGGCTCATTTTTTAAAGGGTGGTGTAACCCACAAAGTGCACTAGTCTCCAACAAAAATAAAAAATTATTTTCTGTGTTTGTGTGCGCCTTAGCCGCATGTATATATCAATATAACATAAATGGAGGACCAAACTTTCTCCGATAAAAATAAAATAGGGAAAGATCAAGAACCACTTCCTCCTAGTGCTGTTGCTGCTGCTGAGAGTTGTTTATCACCCCAGAAAGGAAGTAGGAACACCACTACTTTTACTAAACAATTGACCCTCCAACAGTCCTTAGTGAGGAGGATGAAGTATGACAGCATTCATCCTGAAGCAAAACGTATAACTGAGGCCTTGACTGCTATGTTGGTGTTAGACGTGCGTCCGGTATCCGCCATTAGTGCAGTGGGATTTAGACAATTGATGGAGGTAGTGTGTCCCCGGTTCCAAATCCCGTCTAGATTCCACCTGCATCCTCAAAGTAGCAGCGACAAGCGTGCGTCTGCCTGTTAAAGGGTGGTGTAACCCTCAAAATGCGCTCCACAAACAATAAAAAAATTCTTTTTTTTTCTGTCTTTGTGAATTGTGTGGGCTGTAGACGCACCTGCATCCGCAAAGTAGCAGCGACAAGCGTGCGTCTGCCTGTTAAAAGGTGGTGTAACCCTCAAAGTGCGCTCCACAAACAATAAAAAAATAATTCTTTTTTTTTCTGTCTTTGTGAATTGTGTGGGCTGTAGCCGCACCTGCATCCTCAAAGCAGCAGCGACAAGCGTGCGTCTGTCTGTTAAAGGGCGGTGTAACCCTCAAAGTGCGCTCCACAAAAAATATATATATATTTTTTTCTGTATTTGTGAAATGTGTGGGCTGTAGCCACACCTGCATCCTCAAAGCAGCAGCGACAAGCGTGCGTCTGTCTGTTAAAGGGTGGTGTAACCCCCAAAGTGCGCTCCAACCAAAATAAAATAATCTTTTTTTCTGTGTTTGTGTGTGAAATGTATGCGCAGTAGCCACACCTGCATCCTCAAAGCAGCAGCGACAAGCGTGCGTCTGTCTGTTAAAGGGTGGTGTAACCCTCAAAGTACGCTCCACAAACAATAAAAAATTATTTTTTTTTCTGTCTTTGTGAATTGTGTGGGCTGTAGCCGCACCTGCATCCTCAAAGCAGCAGCGAAAAGTGTGCGTCTGTCTGTTAAAGGATTACATCGGTGACAGCATCCAAGTAGGCATGTCAGACAGTCCGTACATGTACTGGCAGGAAAAAGAGGCAATTTGGAGGCCCCTGTACAAACTGGCTCTATTTTACCTGAGTTGCCCCCCCTCCAGTGTGTACTCCGAAAGAGTGTTTAGTGCAGCCGGGAACCTTGTCAGCGAAAGGCGTAGGAGGTTGCTTCCACAAAATGTGGAGATGATGTTCATAAAAATGAATTATCAACTCTTCCAGGGAGACCAGCCTCCAGAACGAACAGAGGGACCTGTGGTGGTGGATTCAAGTGGGGACGAATTAATACTCTGTGAGGATGAGGATGTACACAACACTGAAGCGGGTGAGGAATCGGTGAATGAGGAGGAGGAGGACGACATCTTGCCTCCGTAGAACCAGTTTGTGCAGGGACAGATTAATTGCCAGCTTGTTTTGTGGGGGCCCAAACGAACCAATCATTTCAGCCACAGTCGTGTGGCAGACCCTGGCGCTGAAATGATTGGTTTGTTAAAGTGTGCATGTCCTGTTTATACAACATAAGGGTGAGTGGGAGGGCCCAAGGAAAATTCCATCTTGCACCTCTTTTTTTTTCTTTGCATTATGTACTGTTTGCGGCCTAGTTTTTCAAACTGCCATCCTTTCTGCCACTGCAGTGTCACTCCTAGATGGGACACGTGTTTGTGCCGCCCACTCGTGTCGCTTAGCATAGTCATCCATCTACCTGGGTGCAACCTTTTGGACATAAAAACACTATTGTGAGGTGTGAGGTGTTCAGAATAGACTGGAAATGAGTGGAAATTAAGGTTTTTGAGGTTAATAATAGCATAGGAGCAGAAAAATCAACACATTCTGTGATTTTAGCAGTTTTTATGCTTTTTAAAAAAAAAATACAGATCCAAAACACAAAACCCAGAACCCAAAACACGGAAGGGTGGTTTTGGCAAAACCAATCCAGATCCAAAACACGAAGAAAGATCCAGATCCAAAACCAAAACACAAAACACGAAAAGTGGCCGGTGCACACCCCTAATATATATATATACTAGGGGTGAGCGGGTTCGGATTTCTGAAATCCGAACCCCCCCGAGCCCCCCCGATCCGAGTCCGATCCGAGTCAGGCTCGACTTTTCCCGCCTGACTCGGATCTGAAATCGAGGCAAAACGTCATCATCCCGCCTTCCGAGTCTCGCGGGTTTTGGATCCTATATAAGGTACCCGCGTCGGCGCCATTTTCTCACTCGGCTGTGGACAGTGAAGAGGGAGGGTGGGAGTTAGTGCTGTGTAGTGTAGTGTAGTGTAGTGTAGTGCTGCTGTTGTCCACTACTTCAAAGTCCATAGGGGCTGGCTGTGTTGTGCTGTGCTGCTGTTGTTAATAGGGGCTGTGTCCACTACTTCAAAGTCCATAGGGGCTGGCTGGACTGTGTTGTGCAGTCAGTTCTCCATAGGGGCTGTGTCCACTCCAAAGTCCTGTGCAGTGTCCCAGTCCTAAAGGGGTGCTGTAGTGTTGTCCAGGGGGTGCTCTGTCCATCAGGGGTGCTCCCCCAAGTGCTAAAAAAATAATATATTTTCTGTGTTTGTGAATTGTGTGCGCAGTAGCCGCACGTGCATCAACAAAGTAGTGCCAAGCGTGCGCCTGTGTCATAAGTAAAGGGCCGGCTGGCTTGACCGTTAAAGGGTGCTGTAACCCCCGAAAGTACACTCCAGTCCAAACCAAAAAAAAATTATTTTCTGTGTTTGTGAATTGTGTGCGCAGTAGCCGCACGTGCATCAACAAAGTAGTGCCAAGCGTGCGCCTGTGTCATAAGTAAAGGGCCGGCTGGCTTGACCGTTAAGGGTGCTGTAACCCCCGAAAGTACACTCCAGTCCAAACCTAAAAAAAAATTATTTTCTGTGTTTGTGAATTGTGTGCGCAGTAGCCGCACGTGCATCAACAAAGTAGTGCCAAGCGTGCGCCTGTGTCATAAGTAAAGGGCCGGCTGGCTTGACCGTTAAGGGTGCTGCAACCCCCGAAAGTACACTCCAGTCCAAACCTAAAAAAAAATTATTTTCTGTGTTTGTGAATTGTGTGCGCAGTAGCCGCACGTGCATCAACAAAGTAGTGCCAAGCGTGCGCCTGTGTCATAAGTAAAGGGCCGGCTGGCTTGACCGTTAAAGGGTGCTGTAACCCCCGAAAGTACACTCCAGTCCAAACCAAAAAAAAATTATTTTCTGTGTTTGTGAATTGTGTGCGCAGTAGCCGCACGTGCATCAACAAAGTAGTGCCAAGCGTGCGCCTGTGTCATAAGTAAAGGGCCGGCTGGCTTGACCGTTAAGGGTGCTGTAACCCCCGAAAGTACACTCCAGTCCAAACCTAAAAAAAAATTATTTTCTGTGTTTGTGAATTGTGTGCGCAGTAGCCGCACGTGCATCAACAAAGTAGTGCCAAGCGTGCGCCTGTGTCATAAGTAAAGGGCCGGCTGGCTTGACCGTTAAAGGGTGGTGTAACCCCCGAAAGTACACTCCAGTCCAAACCAAAAAAAAATTATTTTCTGTGTTTGTGAATTGTGTGCGCAGTAGCCGCACGTGCATCAACAAAGTAGTGCCAAGCGTGCGCCTGTGTCATAAGTAAAGGGCCGGCTGGCTTGACCGTTAAGGGTGCTGTAACCCCCGAAAGTACACTCCAGTCCAAACCTAAAAAAAAATTATTTTCTGTGTTTGTGAATTGTGTGCGCAGTAGCCGCACGTGCATCAACAAAGTAGTGCCAAGCGTGCGCCTGTGTCATAAGTAAAGGGCCGGCTGGCTTGACTGTTAAGGGTGCTGTAACCCCCGAAAGTACACTCCAGTCCAAACCTAAAAAAAAATTATTTTCTGTGTTTGTGAATTGTGTGCGCAGTAGCCGCACGTGCATCAACAAAGTAGTGCCAAGCGTGCGCCTGTGTCATAAGTAAAGGGCCGGCTGGCTTGACCGTTAAAGGGTGCTGTAACCCCCGAAAGTACACTCCAGTCCAAACCAAAAAAAAATTATTTTCTGTGTTTGTGAATTGTGTGCGCAGTAGCCGCACGTGCATCAACAAAGTAGTGCCAAGCGTGCGCCTGTGTCATAAGTAAAGGGCCGGCTGGCTTGACCGTTAAAGGGTGCTGTAACCCCCGAAAGTACACTCCAGTCCAAACCAAAAAAAAATTATTTTCTGTGTTTGTGAATTGTGTGCGCAGTAGCCGCACGTGCATCAA
Source organism: Taudactylus pleione (assembly GCA_031769625.1). NCBI lineage: Eukaryota > Metazoa > Chordata > Amphibia > Anura > Myobatrachidae > Taudactylus > Taudactylus pleione. The sequence continues at coordinate 7,540,215 of JAUIMM010000012.1, forward strand.
CAAAGTAGTGCCAAGCGTGCGCCTGTGTCATAAGTAAAGGGCCGGCTGGCTTGACCGTTAAGGGTGCTGTAACCCCCGAAAGTACACTCCAGTCCAAACCTAAAAAAAAATTATTTTCTGTGTTTGTGAATTGTGTGCGCAGTAGCCGCACGTGCATCAACAAAGTAGTGCCAAGCGTGCGCCTGTGTCATAAGTAAAGGGCCGGCTGGCTTGACCGTTAAGGGTGCTGTAACCCCCGAAAGTACACTCCAGTCCAAACCTAAAAAAAAATTATTTTCTGTGTTTGTGAATTGTGTGCGCAGTAGCCGCACGTGCATCAACAAAGTAGTGCCAAGCGTGCGCCTGTGTCATAAGTAAAGGGCCGGCTGGCTTGACCGTTAAGGGTGCTGTAACCCCCGAAAGTACACTCCAGTCCAAACCTAAAAAAAAATTATTTTCTGTGTTTGTGAATTGTGTGCGCAGTAGCCGCACGTGCATCAACAAAGTAGTGCCAAGCGTGCGCCTGTGTCATAAGTAAAGGGCCGGCTGGCTTGACCGTTAAAGGGTGCTGTAACCCCCGAAAGTACACTCCAGTCCAAACCAAAAAAAAATTATTTTCTGTGTTTGTGAATTGTGTGCGCAGTAGCCGCACGTGCATCAACAAAGTAGTGCCAAGCGTGCGCCTGTGTCATAAGTAAAGGGCCGGCTGGCTTGACCGTTAAAGGGTGCTGTAACCCCCAAAGTACACTCCAGTCCAAACCAAAAAAAAAATTATTTTCTGGGTTTAGCCGCACGTATATATCAAATCGATATAACATAAATGGAGGACCAAACTTTCTCCGATAAAAATAAAATAGAGAAAGATCAAGAACCACTTCCTCCTAGTGCTGAAGCTGCTGCCACTAGTCATGACATAGACGATAACATGCCATCAACGTCGTCTGCCAAGGCCGATGCCCAATGTCATAGTAGAGGGCACATACAATCCCAAATGGCAAAGTTCAGGAAAATGACCTTGAAAAAGACATTTAAATCAGCTGAAGAGAAACGTAAACTTGCCAATATGCCATTTACGACACGGAGTGGCAAGGAACGGCTAAGGTCGATCCCTAGTATGTTCATGACTAGTGGTTCAGCTTCACATGACGATGGAAGCCCTCCTCCCACTAAAAAAATCAAAAGAGTTAAGCTGGCAAAAGCACAGCGAAGAACTGTGCTTTCTAAGAAGATATCACAAATCCCCAAGGAGAGTCCAAGTGTGGTGGTGGTTGCGATGCCTGACCTTCCCAGCACTGGACGGGAAGAGGTGGCTCTTTCCACCATTTGCACGCCCCCTGCAAGTGCTGAAAGGAGCACCCACAGTCCACTTGCTGATATGCAAATTGAAGATGTCACTGTTGAAGTACAACAGGATGAGGATACTGGTGTAGCTGGCGCTGAGGAGGAAGTTGGCGAGGAGGATTCTGATGGTGATGTGGTTTGTTTAAATCAGGCTCCGGGGGAGACAGTTGTTGTCCGTGGGATGAAAAAGCCCATCACGGTCATGCCTGGGCAGAAGACCAAACATTCCACCTCTTTGGTCTGGCAATATTTCTATCCAAATCCGGACAACAACTGTCTTGCCATATGTACCATATGTAAAGGTGAAATAAGTAGGGGTAGGGACGTCAACCACCTAGGAACATCCTCCCTTATACGGCACCTGCAGCGCGTTCATAAAAAGTTACTGTCAAGTTCAGAAACTTTGGCTAAGACCGTAAGCAGTCCAGGGACACCTAAATCCCGTTGTCCTGTTGTATCCAAGCGCCTGCAAACCACACCGTCAACTCCCTCCTCGTCAATTTCCTCCTTAGTCAGGATCGGAAGTAGTCCTGCAGGCCATGTCACTGGCATGACTGACTCTCCTATCCGGGATTCCTCTGGAGGATCCTGCATTGCTACGCCTACTGCTGCCGCTGCTGCTGTTGCTGCTGCTGGGAGTCGTTCATCATCCCAGAGAGGAAGTAGGAACACCACTACTTTTACTAAACAATTGACCCTCCAACAGTCCTTAGCGAGGAGGATGAAGTACGACAGCAGTCATCCTGAAGCAAAACGTATAACTGAGGCCTTGACTGCTATGTTGGTGTTAGACGTGCGTCCGGTATCCGCCATTAGTGCAGTGGGATTTAGACAATTGATGGAGGTAGTGTGTCCCCGGTTCCAAATCCCGTCTAGATTCCACTTCACTAGGCAGGCGATACCGAGACTGTACAGAAACGTCAGAAAAAGTGTCCTCAGTGTCCTGAAAAATGCCGTTGTACACAATGTCCACTTAACCACGGACATGTGGACAAGTGGAACAGGGCAGACTAAGGACTATATGACTGTGACAGCCCACTGGGTAGATGTATCACCTTACGCAGCAACAGCAGCAGCGTCACCAGTAGCAGCATCTCAGAAACGCCAGCTCGTTCCAAGGCAGGCTACGCTGTGTATCACCGGTTTCAGTAAGAGGCACACCGCCGACAACCTCTTAGAGAAACTGAGGGAAATCATCGCCCAGTGGCTTACCCCACTTAGACTCTCCTGGGGATTTGTGATATCTGACAACGCCACCAATATTGTGCGGGCATTACATCTGGGCAAATTCCAGCACGTCCCATGTTTTGCTCACACAATAAACTTGGTGGTGCAGAATTTTCTGAAAAGCGACAGGGGCGTGCAGGAGACGCTTTGGGTGGCCCGAAAAATTTCTGGCCACTTTCGCCATTCAGCGACTGCGTGCCGAAGACTGGAGCGCCAGCAAACACTCTTGAACCTGCCCCGCCATCACCTGAAGCAAGAGGTTGTGACGCGGTGGAACTCAACCCTCTATATGCTTCAGAGGATGGAGGAGCAGCAAAAGGCCATACAAGCCTATACATCCACCTATGACATAGGCAAAGGAGGGGGTATGCACCTGACTCAAGCGCAGTGGAGAATGATTTCCGTGTTGTGCAAGGTTCTTCAGCCCTTCGAACTTGCCACACGTGAAGTCAGTTCAGACACTGCCAGCTTGAGTCAGGTCATTCCCCTCATCAGGCTTTTGCAGAAGCAGCTGGAGAAAGTGAAGGAGGAGCTAAGACGGAGCGATTCCGCTCGGCATGTGGGACTTGTGGATGAAGCCCTTCATTCGCTTTGCCAGGATTCCAGGGTGGTCAATCTGTTGAAATCAGACCACTACATTTTGGCCACCGTGCTCGATCCTAGGTTTAAAGCCTATGTGGTGTCTCTCTTTCCGGCCGACACAAGCCTGCAGAGGTGCAAAGACCTGCTGGTGAACACACTGTCAGCTGAAGCGGAACGTGACACGTCAACGGCTCCTTCTTCATTTTCTCCCGCAACTGGGGCTGCCAGGAAAAAACTTAGGTATCCTAAGCAACCCGCTGGCGGTGATGCAGGGCAGGCAGGACCAAGTTTGGACATCTGGTCCGGACTGAAGGACCTGGCAACAATTTCTGACATGTCTACTGTCACTGCATATGATACTGTCACCATTGACAGAATGGTGGAGGATTACATCGGTGACAGCATCCAAGTAGGCATGTCAGACAGTCCATACCTGTACTGGCAGGAAAAAGAGGCAATTTGGAGGCCCCTGTACAAACTGGCTCTATTTTACCTGAGTTGCCCCCCCTCCAGTGTGTACTCCGAAAGAGTGTTTAGTGCAGCCGGGAACCTTGTCAGCGAAAGGCGTAGGAGGTTGCTTCCACAGAATGTGGAGAAGATGATGTTCATCAAAATGAATTATCAGCTCTTCCAGGGAGACCAGCCTCCAGAACGTACAGAGGGACCTGTGGTGGTGGATTCAAGTGGGGACGAGTTAATACTTTGTGAGGATGAGGATGTACACACTGAAGAGGGTGAGGAATCGGTGGATGAGGAGGATGAGGATGACATCTTGCCTCCGTAGAGCCAGTTTGTGCAGGGACACATTAATTGCCAGCTTGTTTTGTGGGGGCCCAAACGAACCAATCATTTCAGCCACAGTTGTGTGGCAGACCCTGGCGCTGAAATGATTGATTTGTTAAAGTGTGCATGTCCTGTTTATACAACATAAGGGTGGGTGGGAGGGCGCAAGGACAATTCCATCTTGCACCTCTTTTTTTCTTTGCATTATGTACAGTTTGGGGCCTAGTTTTTCTAACTGCCATCCTGTCTGCCACTGCAGTGTCACTCCTAGATGGGTCACGTGTTTGTGCCGCCCACTCGTGTCGCTTAGCATAGTCATCCAGCTACCTCGGTGCAACCTTTTGGACATAAAAACACTATTGTGAGGTGTGAGGTGTTCAGAATAGACTGGAAATGAGTGGAAATTAAGGTTATTGAGGTTAATAATAGCATAGGAGCAGAAAAACCTACAAATTCTGTGATTTTAGCTGTTTTTATGCTTTTTTTCAAAAAAATACAGATCCAAAACACAAAACCCAGAACCCAAAACACGGAAGGGTGGTTTTGGCAAAACCAATCCAGATCCAAAACACGAAGAAAGATCCAGATCCAAAACCAAAACACAAAACACGAAAAGTGGCCGGTGCACACCCCCACAATGAGATAACGCCGGCACTCCACGGTAAATACAATACTGGCCTGGGTGCCCTCAAAATGGTTGAAAATCCAAGCATACAAACAAAACAACAGCGGCACTCTCAGGACTTGAAAAAAATAAGACTCACGACTCCACAAGGTCTGCGTTCAACGTTTCAGTCGATTTGACTTTTATCAAGAACAGCAACAGCGTGATAACAAACATACCTTTATACCCCCATACATCCCACGAAGTGAACATGTGCCCTGCCTTGCCGCCCGCCGAGTGAATGACGTCACTCAGGAGGGACCGGCGCATTCATGATGACACAGCCGCTGCGAACAAAGGATGCCACTGAAGGTTACCATGGCAACCCGGTTCCGTGTAGCGGTCGCTTGCAATGTGATAATAGAACAGAGAACATCAAAAGCAGTTATCTAGACACATGGTAACAACACACAGCATATGTAATCATAATAAATGCACCAATGTCTGAAATATAATGCGGATATGATCAATGTAAATAAACACAAATGCATCGGCAGGTAAGTCAACAAACATAATATAACACAATAAAGAGTGACCCAAACAATCAGTGAACAGAATGAAGGAAATGAATACAGGCTAAAATGATATGCACAAGGTATTGCATATAGCAAGGGAAACCCATAAGTGCAAGCCGCTGGGAGAGGGAGGTCAAATAACAGTAAAATATATGCGACAGAGCAGGGGCCATGAGTTCATTGTGTAAAAACACTATAGGAATGGCCCTGGATAAATGATCACTGAAAACACCAGACGGTACTCGACCATACTAAAACCGAGACCAGTATGCACATATATATGAATATGTACAAAGTGACACAGATAGAAACTCGCTGAGGAATAAAACAGCACACACTGGGTATTTCTTACCCTCCATGGTCCAGTATGGTTTTTTACATCTTATATGCTGTGGCGCTAGCATTTCTGCCATTGTTTTTTCCATGTTTTCCCATGTCATCCCCTTTCCAATCTTTCACACTTCCTTTTGGATGTGTTTGGTACAGTGGGCCTGTTGGCTGTGCATATACTCTGGATTACAACAGCCTTGTTTACAGCCATTCTACACTGGATACGCCTTATACCGTCTGATCTTTGAAGCTAAGCAGTGTAGGCCGCGTTAGTACTTGGATGGAAGACCACCTTGGAATACCTGGTGCCGTAACTGGACACTATCCATGTTTGCATTTTAGCCAACACATCCTTTTTTCTTGTCTTCCCTGTTTTCCTAATGCTTTGTCCCCTCCTTATCCACTATTTCGACATTTATATATATGCATTTTTTCTGTGCCCAGGCCACATATCGGTATTTGGTGCCATTGACACCTTTGGTCTGTTTTATTCCTCAGCGAGTTTCTATCTGTGTCACTTTGTACATATTCATATATATGTGCATACTGGTCTCGGTTTTAGTATGGTCGAGTACCGTCTGGTGTTTTCAGTGATCATTTATCCAGGGCCATTCGTATAGTGTTTTTACACAATGAACTCATGGCCCCTGCTCTGTCGCATATATTTTACTGTTATTTGACCTCCCTCTCCCAGCGGCTTGCACTTATGGGTTTCCCTTGCTATATGCAATACCTTTTGCATATCATTTTAGCCTGTATTCATTTCCTTCATTCTGTTCACTGATTGTTTGGGTCACACTTTATTGTGTTATATTATGTTTGTTGACTTACCTGCCGATGCATTTGTGTTTATTTACATTGATCATATCCGCATTATATTTCAGACATTGGTGCATTTATTATGATTACATATGCTGTGTGTTGTTACCATGTGTCTAGATAACTGCTTTTGATGTTCTCTGTTCTATTATCACATTGCAAGCGACCGCTACACGGAACCGGGTTGCCATGGTAACCTTCAGTGGCATCCTTTGTTCGCAGCGGCTGTGTCATCATGAATGCGCCGGTCCCTACTGAGTGACGTCATTCACTCGGCAGGCGGCAATGCAGGACACATGTTCACTTTGTGGGATGTATGGTGGTATAAAGGTATGTTTGTTATCACGCTGTTGCTGTTCTTGATAAAAGTCAAATCGACTGAAACGTTGAACGCAGACCTTGTGGAGTCGTGAGTCTTATTTTTTTCAAGTCCTGAGAGTGCTGCTGTTGTTTTGTTTTTATATATATATATAATATATATATATATATATATATACACAGTATATACAGTATATACATATATATATATATATATATATATATATATATTGTGATAGGATCACTGGTAAAGTGGTCTGTGGCAGGTACATTTGTCCCAGATTCCTGTCTTATGTGTTTTAAACCCCCAGGAGAAAGTCTGCAGTGTAGCAGGCTTGAGTTTCGGCTTTTTGAAAAGCTGGTTTGGGACCTGGGGGTTGTGGGTGAGAGGAGAGGGAGGGCTCCACCCACGGCCACTCCAGGTTTTGGATCTTGCAGCCTGGTAACAGGCTTGTTAGGGTTTCCACCTGAGAGTGGCCAATATAAGCCTAGTGTGTTTAGGGCTGAGTGTCTCACCTGGGAGAGCAGGCAGGGAGTTTGCTCAGAGACACTTGAAAAACCTATTTGTGAGTACTGTCCTGTGCCTTGTTGCTGGTAAGGGCATTAGGCCCTGCCAGGTTCTTGTAGTGAGGGAACCATCTGTAAAGTTAGAGCCCAGCCAGGGCTAGGATTTACGTTTAGGATTTCTTTATGTTATTTCTGTTTTGCACAATAAAGACTGGCGCCGACCAGCTTGTACTCGAATCCAGTCTGGCGTACTATTTCCCAGCTGCTGTGTGTGTAAGGAAGGAGTCCTCTACCCAGGAGAGGAACCCCTAATCTGACTGTGTCACAATATGGTGGAGAATGCGGGCACCCACACACACTGAAGTTGCAGCAAGAGGAAAACTTTCCGTTTAAAAATTAAAGGAACAGACACCCAATTTGTGAGTGTGGAAATAACGCTGTGTCCTTGGAGTCCCATAGAGGAGGCGTCAGCCAATGCTCAGAGAGGCAAGGTTCAGCTTACAACCTACACCCCAGGACAAAATGGAGGACATTATTAAGGCCTTGCTCCAAGCTACAGCAGCTCAGCAGGAATCTACCAGAGCTCAGCAGGAGACGAACAAACTTCAGCAGGAATCTACCTGGGCTCAGCAGGAATCCACCAGGGTGCAACTGTTGGCCTTGGAGACAGCCCAGAGGCAACAACAGGTCGCAATCGAGGAAACCCGCCAGGCCTTAGCGGAAAACAGCCAGGCCTTAGCGGAAAACAGCCAGGCCATAAAAGAGGTGGTACAGCACCTGGTCGCCCGGCCTAGAGATGTTAATGCTGGTCCTCCCACCACCACTCACTCCGTACGAGCCAGTCACTTCCTCCAAAAGATGACTTCGGGCGATGATGTGGAGGCCTATCTCACCGCATTTGAAAGAACGGCCGAAAGGGAGAGTTGGCCCAAGGAGCAGTGGGCAAGTCTGGTGGCACCTTTTTTGTCTGGGGAGCCACAAAAGGGCTATTACGACTTATGCCTGGCTGATGCCAAGGACTATAAAAAACTAAAACAGGAGATCCTAACTCGCTTGGGAGTCACCACCTTTGTTCGTGCCCAACGGGTCCACCGCTGGGAGTTCCATAGAGACAAGCCTCCACATTCACAGATGCATGACCTCGTCCATCTGTCCTCAAAATGGCTACAGCCCGAGACGCTGACGGGACCACAGATCGTGGAAAGGGTCGTGATGGACCGGTACCTGCGATCATTACCTGTGACTCTGCGCAAGTGGGTGAGCCATGCAGACCCTAAGTCCGCGGACCAGTTGGTCGAGCTGGTGGAGAGGTACGTGGCGGCTGAGGAGCTGATGAGTATGCCCCACCGAGCCCCGATGGCGCACCGGCGAACTCCCACAGACACTGGTAAGACTGTTCCAGGGGAGAAGGGTGCTGGGCGGTGGAATGTACCTAAGACTGAGGGTGTAGAACCTGGAGACAGGCCTGCCAGGCCAGGAAGGTTCTTGTCCCGTAAACGACTAGACATTACTATGACTCAGTGTTTCCGATGTGGTGGCTTCGGCCATATTGCCGCTAATTGTTCACTTACAACTGAACCTATGCAATGTGATACTGCTCATGTCTACCGCAGGGGGTCTTTCTTTGCACAGACAGCCTGTACGGCTGACCGGCAGGCTGAGACTGATAAGCACATGTGTGTACTCACTGTAGATGGCAACCGAGTAGAGGCACTGTTAGACTCTGGTAGCTTGGTGACACTTATAAAAGCTGAGCTGGTGAACCCCTTGAGGCGTAAGGGGAAAACTGTTGGTGTGACCTGCATACATGGGGATACTCGATATTATGTTACTGCTGAGGTGAACATCGAGACACCATGTGGTTCTGCTATAGTTTCTGTGGGTTTGGTGCATGGTCTGATGTACGATGCAATATTGGGGAGAGACTTTGCTCAATTCTGGAAGTTGTGGGAAAGCCGTTTTGTTCCAGAAGTGAACAACCCCGATCCATTTGAGAAGGTTGTCGATGTAGTGGAGGAGGGAGTTTCTTCTGAGTCAGAGTTATTCCCTTTTTCTACTATGATTGGCGAACTAGAGAATGCGGAGCGTGACGGTGGCCCGCCAACTGATGTGCCTCCCATTGAGGTGGGAAGTGTTGTTGGGCCAGGTGATCGTCTGCCTGATTTAGAGGTCAGAAGAGAGGTCTTTGCCGTGGAGCAGCTGAATGACCCACTTTGGTAAAAGCCAGGGAGAATGTAAAAGTAGTTGATGGTAAACCCGTAGACCCTGATAGTCCTTTGTCCTATCCCCACATGGCAATGTGTCAGGATTTGTTATATCAGGTGAATAAGAAGGGGGAAGATATTGTGGAACAACTAATAGTTCCCAAAGCCTACAGAAGAACAGTGTTGGATCTGGCCCATGGTCATATAACGGCAGGCCATCTAGGGGTAGAGAAAACCACTGAGCGAATAATGCAGAGGTTTTTCTGGCCCGGGCTTCATAAAGAGGTGTCTGACTTTTGCGCATCCTTACCTGAGTGTCAGTATCATGCTCCCAGGCCACATTTTAAGGGTCCACTAGTTCCATTGCCTATTATAGAGGTGCCGTTTGAAAGAATAGCGATGGATTTGGTTGGACCCTTAATGAAGTCTGCCAGGGGACACCAGTATATTCTGGTCATAATGGATTACGCTACCAGGTACCCGGAAGCGATCCCGTTGCGCAATACGTCAACCAAGACCATTGCCAGAGAGCTAGTTCATGTCTTTAGCAGGCTGGGTATACCCAAGGAGATACTAACTGACCAGGGTACACCGTTTATGTCAAAAGTCATGAAAGCGTTATGCTGCCTGTTCAAAATTGAACAGTTAAGAACTTCGGTTTATCACCCCCAAACCGATGGGCTGGTCGAGAGGTTTAACAAGACGTTAAAACACATGCTTAGGAAAGTGGTTGACAAGGATGGTAGGGATTGGGATTACTTATTGCTGTATTTATTGTTGGCCATAAGAGAGGTTTCCCAGTCCTCCACCGGGTTTTCACCCTTCGACTTGGTGTATGGGAGACACCCAAGGGGGTTACTAGACATTGCCAAAGAGACATGGGAGGGGCAGTCTAGTCCTTACAAAACGGTGATTGAGTATGTTTCTCAAATGCAGGAGAGAATTGCTGCGGTAGTGCCGATAGTGAGAGAGCACCTGGAACAGGCTCAACAGGCACAGCAGAGGGTATACAACCGCAATGCCCGGTTACGCAGCTTTGCTCCTGGGGACAGAGTGTTAGTGTTGGTTCCCACTGTGGAAAATAAACTTTTGGCTAAATGACAAGGGCCCTTTGAAATCTTAGAAAGAGTGGGACAGGTCAATTACAAAGTTTACCAGCCGGGGAAAAGAAAGCCGGAACAGATATACCATATAAATCTGTTAAAGCCCTGGAAAGATAGAACGGTACTGTCGGCCGTCCGAGCCCCTCCAGTAAATCCAGGGCCCTTAGTTCCCGAAGTGACAGTGGCAAAAACCCTGTCGGCAATTCAACAACAAGAGGTCAAGGAGTTTCTGATCAGAAATAGGGTGCTGTTCTCTGACATACCTGGGAAAACCTTGGTCATTAAACATGACATAATCACTGACCCAGGGGTTAAAATTAATCTAAAGCCCTATAGGTTACCAGAAGCACAAAGAGAATCGGTGTCGAAAGAAATTAAAAATATGCTAGAGTTAGGGGTTATTGAAGAATCACATAGTGAATGGTCAAGTCCCATTGTGTTGATTCCAAAGCCCGACGGGAGTGTGCGTTTCTGCAATGACTTCCGAAAGTTGAACAGTTTCAAAATTCGATGCCTACCCGATGCCAAGAGTGGATGAACTGATTGAGAGACTAGGGACGGCAAGGTATTTAACCACTCTTGACCTAACCAAAGGGTATTGGCAAGTACCGTTAACCGAGAGCGCCAAACAAAAGACAGCTTTTTCAGCGCCAGAGGGCTTGTTTCAGTACAAGATGTTGCCCTTCAAGCTACATGGGGCACCTGCTACCTTCCAAAGAATGATGGACAGGATTCTAAGGCCCCATAGACGGTATGCGGCTGCTTATCTGGATGACGTGGTCAATCATAGTCCTGATTGGCAGTCTCACTTACCCAGGGTACAAGCAGTATTGGACTCCATCTATAAGGCAGGTTTGACAGCCAACCCAAAAAAGTGTTGTCTAGGCATGGAGGAAGTAAAATATCTGGGATACACCATTGGCAGAGGCCTGATAAAGCCTCAGCTCAATAAGGTTGATGCCATACAAAACTGGCCACGGCCTCTGAATAAGAAGCAGGTGAGAGCCTTCTTGGGAATTACGGGGTACTACAGGAGGTTTATACCCAACTTTGCCACCATGGCAGTCCCACTGACTGACCTGACCAAAGGCAAACAAAAAGTCATGGTAGAATGGAGTCCTGAGGCAGAGAAAGCTTTTCAGGAATTGAAAGTAGCGTTGTGTTCCCAACCAGTCCTGATGACTCCTAATTTTGAAAGGGAATTCATAGTACAAACCGATGCATCAGAAGTAGGTATAGGAGCGGTCCTGTCCCAGAACAAGGAGGGTGAGGAACACCCTATTTTCTATCTAAGTAGAAAGTTGAATGTACATGAGAGAAACTATGCCAGAGTGGAGAAGGAGGCGTTGGCCATAAAGTGGGCATTAGAGGCTCTCAGGTACTACTTGGTTGGAAGAAAGTTCAAATTGATCACTGATCATGCCCCTTTGAAGTGGATGTCCGAAAATAAGGACAGTAATGCGAGAATTACGAGATGGTTCTTGGCGTTACAAACTTTTAAATTTTCAGTGGAACACAGGCCAGGAAGCCAGCTGGCCATTGCTGATGCGTTGTCACGCGTTCATTGTTTGGGGGCTTCAGTTGTTCCGCCCCACAGGTCGAAACAAAGGGGGGGGATATGTGATAGGATCACTGGTAAAGTGGTCTGTGGCAGGTACATTTGTCCCAGATTCCTGTCTTATGTGTTTTAAACCCCCAGGAGAAAGTCTGCAGTGTAGCAGGCTTGAGTTTCGGCTTTTTGAAAAGCCGGTTTGGGACCTGGGGGTTGTGGGTGAGAGGAGAGGGAGGGCTCCACCCACGGCCACTCCAGGTTTTGGATCTTGCAGCCTGGTAACAGGCTTGTTAGGGTTTCCACCTGAGAGTGGCCAATATAAGCCTAGTGTGTTTAGGGCTGAGTGTCTCACCTGGGAGAGCAGGCAGGGAGTTTGCTCAGAGACACTTGAAAAACCTATTTGTGAGTACTGTGCTGTGCCTTGTTGCTGGTAAGGGCATTAGGCCCTGCCAGGTTCTTGTAGTGAGGGAACCACCTGTAAAGTTAGAGCCCAGCCAGGGCTAGGATTTACGTTTATGATTTCTTTATGTTATTTCTGTTTTGCACAATAAAGACTGGCGCCGACCAGCTTGTACTCGAATCCAGTCTGGCGTACTATTTCCCAGCTGCTGTGTGTGTAAGGAAGGAGTCCTCTACCCAGGAGAGGAACCCCCTAATCTGACTGTACACAGTACAGTTAGATTAGGGGTTCCTCTCCTGGGTATATAACAATATATATATTAGAGATGTGAGCCAACCCTCGTATTTTGGTTTTGGATCTGGATCTCCCCTGGTTTTGGATCTGGACTGGTTTTACCAGTTTTCGTGTTTTGGTTTTGGTTTTGGATCTGGATTTTTTCTTAAAAAATAAAAAAACAGCTAAAATCACATAAAATGGTCCTTTTTTTGTTCCTACAGTAGTAATAACCTCAACAACATTTATTTCCACTCGTTTCCAGTCAACTTTGACCACCTCACAGCTCAAAAGGGGACCAGGAAGTGTGTGTATATATATATATATATATATATATATATATATATACATGTAGTACACACAGCGCTACACCCACAGTGTTCTGATTGCCCAAATGACACTATATAGGATTCTTCCACTGATACACTTTCCAAGAGTCGAGTGTTCTCCAAGGAGACCGTCGTTGTACTGTCCCGAACGTATTTTATGTAAAACAAAAAGTGAGAGCACAGCGCCTCATAGTGTAATAATTCTGTATTAATGTGGATATTCAAATATAATAATAATATGCCTGTACCAAATGGGTTATATGTCAGCGCATATAACCAATATCTCCTGGGTTTCCACACCAGGATAAATCCCAGATGGTGTTGCAGTATGGATACTCCAATATATTGCCCGTCAGGGTCACCAATTCATCATATGTTCAGAATCCAGGGGGAACATAAACAGAAAGAAATACTCTCATTGTCTAGTATTAACACATTTATTACATACACCCCTCAAAATCACCAGGATAAAATCACTATTACATTCAAATTTTTGTTCAGAATCACTTATCTTATGGGTCTCAACCCAGCTGGATAAAGTGCTTGCATCACACGTCACCCCGTCCTCAACGCATTTCGTCTCTTACGCTTTACAGGCTGAACATCATCAGGAGGATGTCCCTAGGTCATTCTGTCTCCTATTTATACCCCTCAAGTGTTAATTACACTGAAGAAAAACAGCGTTTCAGGTGCCACCATTGCTACATGTACTGCGCATGCGCGGGGTCTAAGTCCCGTGATATTATGCTGAGATCCGGGCGCCGCCATTTTGGATACTGGCGTGCGCAGGTCTCTGCCCCAATACTTATTTAGCCTGCCGGAGATTACATAACTCACACCCGGCGCTATTACGTATCTCTCTGCCCTCCGTTTAGCACTGGCAGAGCTTGACCACACTCCAATTATAGTCGGTCTTGCAGAGGTATATTTCTATTAATCACTCCCTGTCAGAGTGTAAACAAGCTCATGTGACTTGTTGCGGTGGCCATTTTTTTGTGGATCATTGTGTCATTCTATTCCACCATATTGTCATGGATTTTTTACAGTATTAGTAGCATACATAGCTTAAACCTTCCATTCAGGAATATTTTACAGATATTGACATTAAACCTAGGGTTTATATTGTTATACAGACAAGTTAGATTACCAATCTGGCATGTTTCAAAAAGTGCTATATGCAAATAAATAACATATTTATATAAACACCTCTAAAATTTAACAATTATAATAATACAATTTGCACATAAAAATAATTAAAATTTCCAATAAAATGCAGTTAATAATCTGGCACTCCCATATGTATAGGGAGAATTAGTACATTGATTATAAAAAGGGTATGATTCAAAGGAGTCATTTAGTCCATACGGAACCGTAGTATTTAATGTGTATATCCAATACATCTCCCTTTGCAAGGGTTTTATCTCTTTGTCCCCTCCCCTTTCTCCCAACTGTACCAATTCAATTGCTTTAAAAGTTAAACTAGTGTGGTCTGAACAGTGGTACTTTGTAAAGTGCTTGGGTACTGAATGATTGTCCAACTTGTTTTGAATATGTTATTTATTTGCATATAGCATGTCAAAGCCAGATAATCAGCTGAGACAGAATCTGTTTACAATCGGAATCTGCGCAACGCCATCTCACGAATGGCAACAAGACTCCATCTTAGAAATAGATCACACAACGCCATTTTGTCAAAACCACAGAGTAACAATCTTCCCCAAACACATACCGACAGTGTTTAACATACATAAAAAATGACTTATTAGCATTAGAACACTTTTTAGTAATCCTTCCAGAAATCATGCCCTGATGTACACAAAGCCCATTCTGGGGACAACCTTGATACCATAACAAACACAGTATACTAGGAAAACAACTAACAATACACCAGAAACTGTGGGTGTTTTTGCATGTAAATGGAGAGACTCCACATGTGGACAGGTGTAGCTGTGGTAATTGTAATATGGCCCAGACACTTGAATTAAATCTGCTCTTTTTCAGACAGTCTGGCACCAACACGGTTGGGGGTCTCCACCCTCTTTGAGAGTGAAACTCACTGCCCATAACACATTTGCATTGCAGTTTGAAAATGTTAGTAAGAAATGAGATATTATATATATATATATATATATATATAATCCATCATAAATAGAATCTCATGCATAAACACCGCACATTACGCACAGTTGCGCTGCTAACATGACGCACATTAGCGAATGCACAATATCCTGCATATGAACGCTGTTTATTAGCTGCATGCGTGCACATCTGCCCCAAATCAGATAAACCTAACTAGCGTCTTTTCCCAAACCCCTAATACTTACATAATGCACACTCACATAAAAGGTTCCATAGCTTTAAAGTATAAGATCCAAGTTTTATTCATTTATTACAAATGCTGTGAAATAAAGACTATTTTGGTATCTAAGGTTTAATACGTGATAAGTAAGCTGTGTTTGGTATTATACTGATCTGCACTTTCTCAACAGCTTCCCGGTATCACCGGTGTGAAGATCGCAACATGCATTCTCAGCTTATGGACCGTAGAGATATAAATTTTGTGAAACCAACAGCCTAGATTTGCATGCAGGGGGAATAGAGGAGGCAACAAGCTGTTAGAAGCTGTTCTGTGTCCATTTGAATTTTGAACCAACCTGTTAAATGCCCTGTAACAGATGCACCCGCACTGGGAACCAATGGGATTAGCAACAAACCCCTCTTTTGTGTTGTCTGTTTCTGTGAGGGTATAAATGTGTGTGTTGTGACCCCTGTCTGGAGTCTTCTTGCTGATTGCTGATTGACGGAGGTTTCTTGCTGATGCCGGTATCTGGTCCAGAACGCGTGCATATGTATAACTGTATCTTGGGTCTGTAGAATTCTTTGCGCTAAATTGTACTTAGATCAGCGTGTAACTGACTGTACTTTACTTGAATAATACTTTGTGCTTTGGAAACACATGTTCAAGGTCTAAAGTCTTTATTTTACTGTATGACTGCGTATGCAAATAGCGTCAATTTTAGAGGTTTATAGGCAGGGTTTAGAAGGTATAGGTAGGTGCATATAGAGGTTGAAATCCAGTATCCTTAGATGGGGGCTCATAGTGTGAGGTCACTTACCTGTTCACACGCTAAAATATGGTTATTGATATCTCACCAAAGGGTGGATAGTGGCCACACGCAGTTTTCCCTGCAACCACTCTATGCTGAGAGATCGCTATCCGTTATCGTGTGAGTCAAGGTACGCTGACTAGAATCCAGGGACAAGAAAGGAAAAAGTTTGTTTTCCTTTGTTGATAGTATTTTACGCTAAAAAGGGTACCGTAGTATTGCGCACGCGGCTGAGTCGCATTTTTGTGCGCGTAATAGAGATGCACTTTTGCATACGCAGCTAAGGGTAAGACTCATACGGTTGTGTGGTAGTCGCATTATTGTGTATGCGACTAGTCGCATAATAGCATATACGTACTTCCGGTAGTGCTGCCACGTGTTTAAACAAAGCCGTTGAGTTTACATTATCAATTGTTGCCAATAACTGGGTTAACGTGTATTTTTCTGCGCAGGCAAAAAGTGTGTAACTGTGAGTACTTGTTTAAGGTGTAACACGGGACCTAAATGTTAAGGGTAATGTAGGACCCTTAAGTGCTAGGCGCAGGAGTTAGCCTAGTGACTCGGTAGCAGCTTACCATTTACTTTACACAAAGCAGGTGTATGAGTTGTTATTTTTGTTAGGGTTCGGCTCCCAGCGTGATTATAGTGTTCAGTAATCAATGTGTGTGATCTGTTAGGCTTATTTGAACATTATAATTGAACCGCATAATTTTGGTTAGATTATGATTGTGAGCTGGTGAGAGGGTGGATGAAATCAACTGGAAAATAAAGGGTACTTTGCTACCCCCTAGCAGTTGAAACTTAGTCAAAAAGGGATTTTCTGCGTGGAAGCAGCTTTTCTCCCATAGGTGAGTGGAGACATCTAGACTTCCTACTTAGGGTTCGTGGATACACCCTTTTTCAAAGGCGTCCGCAGGTAAGTGAAAGCATCTTGATTGTCTTTCACCAGTTTAAATTTTTATTGAAAAAAGTAGGCAAACAATAGAAATGTTAGACAATGATGTGCTGCTAATAGAAGCGCCGCTTGGTTCAGCCCGTTGTATTATGCATACTAAATATGGTACTTATGCAATAAGGTATTGTGACGTATGGTTTAAAATAACGATGAAGAGTGTTAGACCATTTCCCATAATTGGTAGTTTTGATAAAGATGTATTAGATAATGTCCGGGATCACATTAGTCTGATGTGCTCTCGAGAGAAAAAGGTAAAATATTATGAATGTTTAAAGTTGTGGCAGCATGAAGGGGATGCATGGCTTAAAAATGTGCAAGCGACGCAAACTGGCGTTGCGAACGCATTGCCTGAAAATATACCAACGGCGCTAAATTGCAATGCGTGCGAGCCACAAAATGGCGTGCACATGCAGCAAGGTAGTGTTGCGGAAGGTATTGCCAGTAGTTCACGCCACCTTATGTGGATGGGGGTGCAGGTACAGATATTGAAAAAAACTCATAAAAATGTAACAAGCAATTTGTACCCTCACTTAAGTAACCATAAAGAAAATGTTTATGATGTGGATGATGAGCCTATTGTCATGTCTGCCATTTCCCATGCTGTACACATGTTAGATGCGGCAAGTGGTGCCACCATCTCCATCAGTAACAGCACGGGAAGTGTTAAACTCCTCTGCACACGTGGAGGAAGTTGTTATTACTATACGTTGCAGCAACAGACTAAACCCCCAGCCAGGTAATAAGGTCAAAGGTAGCAATGCGGTCGGTCTGCATCCCATCCAGACAATAACTGTTCTGAATGGGAATGCGGATGCGAACGGAGTTGTACCTACAAGAGATGTGGTAATGCATTGTCCTTGGACAAGAGCAGAACTAAATTCCATCATAAATGATTTCCCAGATCCCAAGAAGGAATTAGCCATATGTCAAAGATTTTTGAGAAATTTGGGTAGTTCTCATGAGCCAACTAACAAAGATTGGTGTGTGGTGTTAAGGGCCTGTCTACCACACAATATCAATGTGACAAAATTTATCATGGATTGTGTATTGGATGGTGACGTTCCCTTAACAGATGAAGTGAACCAAGGTAACATTTCCCGTATTATAACTCAATTGGGTGTATATTTTCCAGTAGTAGTTAACTGGAACAAAATTTTCACTATAAAACAAAAAGAGAGTGAATCTGCAGAAGACTATTGCGACCGGGCTCTGCAGGCTATCAACCAGTACACTGGGTTAGAAGATATTAAAGATAGCACTCACTATACTCATGGATGGCCTTAAAGAACCCGGGTTCAGACCTCACAGCCTGGCTGGAGGGGAGTCACAATAGATACCCTCATAGAATCCGCCATAGAATATGACAAAAACATCTCAAAGAAGAGAGTAATCCAGAGCGAGAAATTAATGGCTGTCAGTATTCAAGCTCTAGAAGGAATGACGGTAACATCACAGCCAGCAGACACACCTGCACCCACACCTGCATCTGAACAGTTACACGTCCTCACCAATCCTACACCACTGCACACACAGCCCTACCCCACTTATCACACACAGCCACAAGTCCCATACTACCCACAAACTCTATACCCCCCACAATATCCTTTCCCTCAATATCCTTACCCATACCCACCACCTTTCCCTCTTGCTCAACTCCCACAACAATCCTTTCATCCACCCCGCTCACAAAAATGTTTTAACTGCAACCAAGTGGGACACCTAAGTAAGTACTGCAAAGTGAAGAATGTAGGACTCCCAAACCAGATAGTAACAGGAAACCTCCAACAGGCACCAGCTCCAATTGTGGCCGTTAATGCTTTATTGGAGAGTGGGAGCCAACGCTAGGAGTCGGGTCATACTTGTGGTCTGCAGATAGACAGGTTGACGGGAAGTACTAGGGAAAAACTGGTAATGGTAATTGATGTAACTGATAACCAATCTCTGTTCTGCTTTCTTCCCTGTGCCCTAACACCCTGACTGTCAGTATTTTTCTTTTCCCACCTAGGAGGAGGTGTACACTACACATGGACACGAGTGTCCCATGGGTTCATAGACAACCCCAGTATCTTCTCCCAGGCCTTATATGACTGTTTACAATCTTTTCAACCTGCCAATGGATCTGTTCTAATGTAAAATGTGGACGATTTATTGTTGTATTTAGGTCATGTTTAAATGATATAAAACTGTTGTGCTTTATCTCTCACACACAGGAAACAAGGTCGCTAAGGACAAACGGCAGCCATGCCAGGCTAAGGTCAAATACTCGGAATACTGTTCAACCCAGGGGCCCAGGCAATATTTAGAGCAGTAGATATTGATAACAGAATTTAAATTGCAGGAATTTGTGTACAAATACAGTATCCCTAGAATAATTGAATATAGGAGGGATACTCATTTCACAAGTAATGTCTTTTATAACCTGTGTAAGGTGATAGGTATTAATATCAAGATCATCCCAGACCGTCTGTCTACCTGTCCCCCTTTGAGATACTGTTTAACAGGCATCCTCATGTGAAAATAAGATAATGAGGTTACTGTGCAGTGTCTCACGAAGATGAGTAAGAACAACAGGAATTGAAAGTGTTATTAACTAACATGACTGAAGCAAACTCTCATGATGTTAAACCTGGAGAATCAGTTATGATCCAATAATTTCTTATGTTCAGGTTGCCTGACTGATCGGTGGAAAGATCCGTATCTGACGTTGTTGACAAAGTACCACATCCTCAAAGGGTGGCCGGGGAAGATACGTGGGTCCATTCCACTCACTATAGGGAGGTTAACCAACCGGTGGAGATACAAGGCGGAGACGAGGCCGATAACGTGGACCTGTCGATCGTGAGCTTGTGCCGGGAGGATTAAAAAGGTGACAGTGAGAAACCTGAGCTAAAAGAAAACTGTAGATCAGTGTCGCAGCAAGGGATTGTTCTGCTGTGTTCATTTTTGTATTCTTCTTCCAGAGTTTCCGTCATCTTGGTTTGTCTGGGGATTTCCGGTTCCTGTGACGGAGGATAGATAGAGGAGATGGGAGCTGATGCTGCTGTTAATGGAGTGGAACCGAGAGGAGGAGTGTTATACCAAATCAGGGGAGTGTCTCACCAATTTTAATACAGTAAATTGTTGTGAGATATGGATACCAATAATAAGGAAGAACTGTATTACAATCCTGAGTTCTAATGTAATGTATGACAATGTAATCTGAATTTGAATAGTTGTGCATAAATATATCGTTTAGGTTATTTTAAGTCATATTAGGTAACGCAGTCCCAATCTCCTTTCCAAACTTCCTTTATAGGCTAGATGAGTTCCCACATCCTGCCAATGATCCCTTGAGGATCCGCAGATGGCATATAAGGGTTGTTTTACCCTTCTTGCAGACGCATTATCTAAATGGTTCAAATAACCAAACTGTGTCATACCAGAGTAACATTAAACGGTATATTCTCATGCATGGCTAAACAGATTCAAAATAGTTTGTGATAGCATCTGATTGGCTATCAAAGGGTGGAACTGTCAAAGCCGGATAATCAGCTGAGACAGAATCTGTTTACAATCGGAATCGACAGTGTTTAACATACATAAAAAATGACTTATTAGCATTAGAACACTTTTTAGTAATCCTTCCAGAAATCATGCTCTGATGTACACAAAGCCCATTCTGGGGACAACCTTGATACCATAACAAACACAGTATACTAGGAAAACAACTAACAATACACCAGAAACTGTGGGTGTTTTTGCATGTAAATGGAGAGACTCCACATGTGGACAGGTGTAGCTGTGGCAATTGTAATATGGCCCAGACACTTGAATTAAATCTGCTCTTTTCAGACAGTCTGGCACCAACACGGTTGGGGGTCTCCACCCTGTTTGAGAGTGAAACTCACTGCCCATAACACATTTGCATTGCAGTTTGAAAATGTTAGTAAGAAATGAGATATTATATATATATATATAATCCATCATAAATTGAATCTCATGCATAAACATCGCACATTCCGCACAGTTGCGCTGCTAACATGATGCACATTAGCGAATGCACAATATCCTGCATGCGAACGCTGTTTATTAGCTGCATGCGTGCACATCTGCCCCAAATCAGATATACCTAACTAGCGTCTTTTCCCAAACCCCTAATACTTACATAATGCACACTCACATAAAAGGTTCCATAGCTTTAAAGTATAAGATCCAAGTTTTATTCATTTATTACAAATGCTGTGAAATAAAGACTATTTTGGTATCTAAGATTTAATACGTGATAAGTAAGCCGTGTTTGGTATTATACTGATCTGCACTTTCTCAACAGCTTCCCGGTATCATCGGTGTGAAGATCGCAACATGCATTCTCAACTTGTGGACCTTAGAGATATAAAGCACCAAAATGTATTTTGTGAAACCAACAGCCTAGATTTGCATGCAGGGTAAATAGAGGAGGCAACAAGCTGTTAGAGGCTGTTCTGTGTCTATTTGAACCAACCTATTAAACACCCTGTAACAGATGCACCCGCACTGGGAACCAATGGGATTAGCAACAAACCCCTCTTTTGTGTTGTCTGTTTCTGTGAGGGTATAAATGTGTGTGTTGTGACCCCAATCTGGAGTCTTCTTGCTGATTGACGGAGGTTTCTTGCTGATGCCGGTATCTGGTCCAGAGTGCGTGCGTATGTATAACTGTATCTTGGGTCTGTATTATTCTTTGCGCTAAATTGTACTTAGATCACAGCGTGTAACTTACTGTACTTTACTTGAATAATACTGTGTGCTTTGGAAACACATGTTCAAGGTCTAAAGTCTTTATTTTACTGTTTGACTGCGTATGCAAATAGCGTCAATTTTAGAGGTTTATAGGCAGGGTTTAGAAGGTATAGGTAGGTGCGTATAGAGGTTGAAATCCAGTATCCTTAAGCACATTTTGAAACATGCCAGATTGGTAATCTAACTTGTCTGTATAACAATATAAATGAAGTCCAGTCTTTTTGACGTAGGTGACGAAATGCGTTGAGGGAAACGGAACCTCTGCTTTCCTACTTGGTTAAGCATCCAGATAAGCCTTTTGAACTTTGCGTTAAAGTAATTATAATTGTGTTGCGTGTATGTAGAATAAAATTGTGTTGAACTACTACACTATGGGAGCACTATCTATCTTTTCTATGTAAGTTTGAGCCCTGTGTTTAGCCCAAACCTGAACAGGGAGAACTATCAGAGGGGACTCATTGAAAGACCTACTTCTACATGCTCATGTATTGGAGCCATATGGTAGGCATATTCACATGTGTGTGGTAATATAAAGTATATTAGAATACTACACTAGAAGGCGCTTTTCTCCACCTTTTGTATTTCATATATATATATATACATATATATTTATATATATATATATATATATATATATCAGTCAGGTCCATAAATATTGGGACATTGACAGAATTTTCAGATTTTGGCCTCTATTCACCACCACAATGGTTTTGAAATGAAAAAACAAGATGTGCTTTAACTGCAGACTTTCAGATTTAATTTGAGCGTAATTACATCCAAATCGGGTGAACTGTGTAGGAATTACAGTTTCAATATGTGCCTCCCACTTTTTAAGGGGCCAAAAGTAATGGGACTATCAACTCAAAAGCTATTTGATGGACAGTTGTGGGCTATTCCCTCGTTATTTCATTGTCAATTAAGCAGGTAAAAGGTCTGGAGTTGATTCTAGGTGTGACATTTGCATTTGGAATCAGTTGCTGTCAACTCTCAATACGAGATCCAAAGAGCTGTCACTATCAGTGAAGCAAGCCATCATTAGGCTGAAAAATCAAAACAAACCCATCAGAGAGATAGCAAAAAGATTAGGTGTGGCCTAATCAACTGTTTGAAACATTCTTAAAAAGAAAGAACGCACCGGAGAGCTCAGCAACACCAAAAGACCCGGAAGACCACGGAAAACAACTGTGGTGGATGACAAAAGAATTATTTCCCTGGTTAAGAAAAACCCCTTCACAACAGTTGGCCAAATCAAGAACACTCTCCAGGAGGTAGATGTATATGTGTCAAAGTCAACAATCAAGAGAAGACTTCACAAGAGTGAATATAGAGGGTTCACCACAAGATGCAAACCATTGGTGAGCCACAAAAACAGGAAGACCAGATTAGAGTTTGCCAAACAACATCTAAAAAAGCCATTACAGTTCTGGAACAACATCCTATTGACAGATGAGACAAAGATCAACTTGTACCAGAGTGATGGGAAGAGAAGGAAAGGAACTGCTCATGATCCAAAACATACCACCTCATCAGTGAAGCATGGTGGTAGTAGTGTCATGGCGTGGGCATGTATGGCTGCCAATGGAACTGGTTCCCTTTTATTTATTGATGATGTGACTGCTGACAAATTCAGCAGAATGAATTCTGAAGTGTTTCGGGCAATATTATATGCTCATATTCAGTCAAATGCTTCAGAACTCATTGGACAGCACTTCACAGTGCAGATGGACAATGACCCAAAGCATACTGCAAATGCAACCAAAGAGTTTTTTAAGGCTAAAAAGTGGAATGTTATGCAATGGCCAAGTCAATCCCCTGACCTGAATCCGATTGAGCATGTATTTCACTTGATGAAGACAAAACTGAAGGGAAAATGCCCCAAGAACAAGCAGGAACTGAAGACATTTGCAGTAGAGGCCTGGCAGAGCATCACCAGGGATGAAACCCAGCGTCTGGTGATGTCTATGCGTTCCAGACTTCAGGCTGTAATTGCCTGCAAAGGATTTGCAACAAAGTATTAAAAAGTGAAAGTTAGATTTAGGATAGTTTAGTTTGTCCCATTACTTTTGGCCCCTTAAAAATGGGAGGCACATATGGAAACCGTTGTAATTCCTACACCGTTCACCTGATTTGGATGTCATTACCCTCAAATTAAATCTGAAAGTCTGCAGTTACAGCACATCTTGTTTGTTTCATTTCAAAGCCATTGTGGTGGTGAATAGAGGCCAAAATATGAAAATTCTGTCAATGTCCCAATATTTATGGACCTGACTGTGTATATATATATATATATATATATATATATATTTATATATATATATATATATATATAATTGCAGGTGGAACACAGGGGTTGGAGAGATGACTGTTTAGGCTCTACAAGTGATGTCCTAGCTGTGTAAGTCTGGGGTAGGGGGAGCTTTAGGGTTGACATTACATGGCGGATGGGAGGGGAGTCTGGGTTAGGTAATATGGAGGATGTGATCATGTACTACTTGTCCTGTTTCTGGCAGAGAGTTTTAAAAAATTGGGTACTTTGCTGTTAAAGGGACTATCTTTGTTGTTAAAGGGACTACCACAGACTACCTGTTATTGGTCTTCTTTTTAACGCAGATAGTGATCTCTGGGGCTGATTCAGCATTGCATGCAAGCAGGGCCGGCCCGCCCGTTACGCCGACTACGCACATGCGTAGGGCGCCAACCAGCAGAGGGCGCCTATCCCCAGCGCGGCCAAACTTCTACTGGGGGGCTACTGGGGAACTGCTACAGGGGCCACTGGGGGTACTGCTACAGGAGCCACTGGGGGTACTGCTACTGGGGGTACTGCTACAGGGGCTACTGGGGGTACTGCTACAGGGGCTACTGGGGGTACTGCTACTGGGGGTACTGCTACAGGGGCTACTGGGGGTACTTCTACAGGAGCTACTGGGGGCACTGCTACAGGGGCTTAGGGGGGTACTGCTACTGGAGGTACTGCTACAGGGGCTACTGGGGGTATTGCTACTGGGGGTACTGCTACAGGGGCTACTGGTGCAGGGGGTACCGCTACAGGGGCTACTGGGGGTACTGCTACAGAGGCTACTGGGGCACTGCTACAGGGGTTACTCGGTGCACTGCTACAGGGGCTACTCGGTGCACTACTACAGAGGCTACTGGGGCACTGCTACAGGGGCTACTGGGGACACTGCTACAGGGGCTACTGGGGCCATTATTACAGGGTCACTACTACTGTGGGCATTGTATTAGGGGCACTACTATTGTGGGCATTGTGTATAAGGGACACTACTACTGTGGGTATTGTGTATAAGGGGCACTAATGTTGGCATTGTGTAAAAGTGGCACTACTGTGTGTCAGAACATAAATAAGAGATTCTACTATGTGGTGTAATGTGAATCGGACACTATGTGCAGTGTAATGTGAATAAGATCGTGCTATTGTGTGGGTTAGTTTGAATTGGGGATACTATTGTGTGACCACGCCCCTTTCTTTTGAGACCTTTCCTTTAGCATGCCTCCCAAACATCCCTATTTTGGCGACAAAGTGTTCGAGATGGGGAGATAAATGGTGAATAGATGACATGTGCATGCATGTGGCATCTATTCACTGGAGAAAGGGACTGGGAGCATGCCCAGCAGCTCCAAGAGCACTGGGCATGTATCCAGCATGATTGGCGCTCGTGATTATGGATTTTCCTATGAGACCACACCCCTTTTCTTTGTCGGGTGCACGCACCTTCAGAGCGTGCAATTTCAGCCAGGGGGCGCCAAAATGTATCTTCGCTTACCAAAAATATTAGGCTCGGGCTGGCTCTGCACGCAAGTGCAATGCTGAACGTAGATTCCCAATTATCTGCGAGTGTGTAAAATGGGTCCTGCGTAATCACACGCAGCCCCTTCGATGCTTCTGTCTGCTTGACAGGCAGAGGCTTTTAAGGGGCAGCGTGGGGGTGGGTTCATCCGGTGTGCCCAGAAATGGGGGGTGTACGCCCCCTTTTCCAGGAGTGGTAAGGCCAGGGACTGCTTTGACGGATGCAATTTCTCGGCCTCGCAAGCCGGCCAGCCTGAGTAAGCTGAGACTTACTCAGCTTGCCAGAGGCCCGGCACCATCGACCATCGCGACCTCGGTCGCAGTTCTGGGATCGCAAATGCAGCAGGGGGTGTCATACACCTCCTGCTGCATTTGCATATTTGCAAGGACGGAATTGCAAAGCTGCCTGCGTGCTGTAAATGATTGCTCTCTGGGAACCTCTTCCTGGTTGAGGTTCTGGACAGAAGCACCAAAACCCTGTTAGCTGTCATCACTGACAAAATAGCTGAGGGCTCCATCATTTTTTCGGATTCCTGACACAGGGTCTGATTCAGGGATGGACACTAATGAGATTTTCACGCAGATTGAGCAATTGTTTGCCATCATGCATGCGTATATGTCGCACTGCACACGTGCAGCAATCATATTGCGATTACGAACACACAGAGGATCCCATCACAGAGTGACTAACAGGTTGTCAGTAGTTGTGGGTGGTAACGGGAAGTGCTAAAAAAAAAGGCAGGTGTGCCTGTCCGTTTAAATGCAGTTACATGGGCGTGCATAAATTAGCCACTGCGAGTGCATACGCAGCTTTGCGTGTCAGAAGAGCTCCCAAGGCTGTGGTAGGTCAGACCTGCCGCAAGGGTAAGATGGCTGCCGATGTGCATCGTTGCTACCGATATTGATGCAGGTATGCGTTGTGGCACACAGGTAAGAAGGCAGCAGTGGGCGTCTTTATGCTTGGGTGATCTTTTCTAACATTCGCATTATTTTCGCTGCTGCATTGCGTATGAAATTGCGATCGCATTAGCGTCTTTTTCTGAATCAGGCCCACAATTACAAGACGAAGTGGGAACTAGAAGACTCAGGCTGCAAACTTCCAGGTAAATCACAGGTACCATTTCATGGACCCGGACAGTGGCTTCCCACACACAGCATGTAGACAGGATGTGAGATGCTTTCCATGTGATCATTTGTAGGATATGTAGGATGCGGTTATATACTGATAGTAACATTTTTGAATCATAGCTAATAATATACACGGCCAAATGGCACACCAAAAGGACAGTGGTACAGCAAGACATCACCTCAAATCCTACCTAGCCAAGCTTCTATGGCAGATGAAAATTGGGGAGGAAGATCCTTTCAAATCCATCCTTGGCGCAATCCATCAATTCAAGCCTCCAAGCTGCACCCTATGCTGGGTAAACACTTGGCGATATATTGTTCGTACACCCGATATGTCTGTGAACAACGTTCTTCACAGACATATTAGGTCGGCCCTGCTGACACTGACATTTCAACTGGGCGAGCAAATTTAAATGCCCGCCCAGTTGTGCTGTTAGCACACACACGTCAAGTGGCTAATTGGTAAGTGTGTATAGCTTACAAATCAGCCGCCTGGTGACTGATCCGTCGTCAAAGTGTATACCCAGCATTAGACTACAGCTTTATAAACCTATTGGTTGATTGGACGCTGATGATGATGATGATGAACATACATGTTTGATGATATCTGTTGCATACCTATAGATGCCCAAATATTGGAGATTAAATCTGTAACACTATCTGTTGTCAACATTTTAATCACTACTACTAATTACTCAAGTAGTGGAGTAACAATTTTATTCAGTCCTTCCAAACCCAGATTATCTTTGTAACTCTAAAGTTATTTTGATTGTGTATGTCTGCTGTTCAGCCCAGGCTCTTAAATAAAAAATGACTATTTTGTTTACAAAGTTACACAAACACTGGAAGTTTATTTAACATAAAAAGTGCTTTGTGATTTGAGGTCTCCCTACCAGCTGCCAGAGCCAATTCCTTGTTATCAAATTCAGAAAGCAGATTTTCCTTCTTTCAGCTTTAGCCAAGATATACAGGCGCGGAGCGCAAACTTTCTTTATGGGAAGCCCAACACACAGAGATAATGATGGACAAGAGGGGAGTAAGTGGTGCATACAGCTGACAGCGTGTGTATCCCTTCTACAGGCTGCGATCAGGTCACCAGTGGTATGGACACTGAAGGCAACACCAATCTCTTAGTTATACAGTATTTGTGTAACACTTACACATAAAATAAACTGACTATGATCTGTTTAACAATGGAATTTCATATATTATTATTTTTTAAATCACATAAAATATTATATATTTAATTTCAATACTAAGGTAAAGCTTGGAGAGAGATAAAATTGTGAGAGATAAAGCACCAACCAATCAGCTCCTAACACAGCTTGTAAACTGACACTTAGGAGCTTGTGACGCCACTTGTAAGAACATAACTGGGGCACCCAAGAGATTACAATAAAACCAGCACAATAAAGAAACACTGTGCATTCCAAGGAATTCTATCTTTATAATTTCTCAGCTTTAAACTGCTAATATACTGTATATTGTTTGCTGTGCCACTCACTCGATGCCTTACCTGCAAACACACCAATAACTAGACAACAATAAAATAGTTATTGTCGTTTACTGAGAAAATTCCAGGTGTCCTTGACTAATTTCTGTTTGCTGATTCCGAATTTGAACTCCAGTTTGACCTATCACATCAGGAACTACAGTTATGGGCATTCTACTGTTTTAGGTTTTAAACATTATATAATAGCTATTGCAGTGACTTCTTTGTGATTTCTTTGCTCTTAGGGCTGCAATTAGGGTACACCAAAAACGTGCTTCTTGTGCCTCTGCAACAGTCGTAACACCATTATGATGTGAAAGACTGTACAACAAGATCTGAACACATCATTGGCAAACACAATGTTCTCCACAAGTCCTTAGTAGATCGTCATAAAGTTTATCGTCCACCACTCCACTCCTTGGGAATGATGAAAAACTTTGTGAAGGCTATGGATCACAATGGTAGTGGCTTCCTCTATCTGAAGGATACATTTGGAGCATTGCTAACTGATGCTAAGATAAAAGCAGTAATATTTATTGGACCACAGATTTGTGAAATAATTTGAGATACAGAGTTCAGATTGAAGTTAAATACACTTGAGTTGGCAGCTTGGGATGCCTTTGTGGTAGTGGTGCAGAACTTATAACAGATCTGATCAGTATGTTGAGCACGTAGACTACATGCTTACAGCTTACAAGCAAATGGGCTACAGAATGTCCATGAAAATGAATTTCTCCACTGTCACCTCAACTTCTTCCTTCCCAACCTAGGTGCAGCTAGCGATGAGCATGATGAGAGAAATTGATTTAATGGAAACAAGATACCAAAGTCGCATTGACCCCAATATGATGGATGACTTTTGCTGGCTTCTGTACAGGGAAATAAATACAACACATAAGCGCAAGGGAAAGTCCCCAAAGCATTTTTCAATATATTCATCTAATGTGTAAACATATTTTATATGTAACCCAAGCTGTGTTTTTGATATTTTTTTAATGTTTAAGTAAAATAATGCTGCTTAAGTTTTATTTGTGTAAAATAGCATAGTATATAAAACATGTACAATTTAAATATTGGTAATGTATATAACGTGACATCCTGATGTGATAGGTAAATTTTGATTTCAGATTTGAAATCAGCACACCCAAATTAGCCTAGAACACCAAGGGTATATTTACTAAACTGCAAGGTTTTAGAAGTGGAGATGTTGCCCATAACAACCAATCTGATTCTACTTATCATTTATCTAGCACCTTCTTGAAGATAATAGCTAGAATTGGATTGGTTGCTATGGGCAACAACTCCACTTCTAAAAACCCACACTTTAGTAAATATACCCCTTATAGTTTTCCTAGTAGCAAACATATTTTCCAGTGTAATAGACACCAACACTACAAAGTGGGCACAATATACTGTATATTAATTACATAAATGGAGACTTATATACTGTGTTATGTGCATACGTACAAGAAATGTAATTTTGGGGCCTATTTATTCTAAATTTCATTTATTCTCTGAACATTATCAGCCCTTTTCACACTTTTTGGATTGGGGTATTTAGCAAATATGCACCTGCAAAAGGGGTCCCTAAAACTACCTTTCGGGCTATGCTTTTTCAACTAGGCATGAGTATAGCACTGATGAAAAGCATGGGTCTTCTTGTTCTACCCATCGTGCATACCAGGGGCTTTTCTAGAGAGGAGGGGACCCGTGTGCAGTCTCCGACACGGCAGCCGGCAGTGCACTGAGCTGTGCCAGGCCAGCGCCGGAGTTATAGACTCTGGGCATTAGAGTGTGCCCAGAGTCTATAGTGTATGCATGGGTCACCGGGAAAATGGCAGCGGAGGCCATTTTCCCTGTACTGCGCATGTGCAGACGACGGGAAAATGGGTGCCGCGGCCATTTTCCAGTCGTTTTACAGCGCCGGACCCCCGTGCCGACGTGTGGACTCCGGAGAGGTAAGTAATATTATGGGTGCAGGGTGTGCGGTGCGGGGCCCCCCTGGACCCAGGGGCCTGTGTTCCTCGCACACCCTGAACCCATTATAGATACACCCCTGGTGCATACAGGAATTGGTAAGGCCGTGCATGCCCAGAAAGCAATATAAAGATTGTCAGAATGTGCATGTGCAATACATCCAAAGGAGCATCCAGATATTGCAAGCCCTGCAAGTAAGCATAACACATTTTCTATACTGAAGTTCATAAATGTATTGGGCACACAGCCCTCATTGCACTAGTATGCCAAAGGAAAAAAACCCTACAGTGGAGATATCAGTGACTTGATAAATGCTATTAGCCGCTTTCTCCAACTAGAAGGTTGGAGAAAAGAGTTATGTATGTTTCATAAATAGAGTCCTATATGTCCTTCTAAGACCAATTTATACAGTATTTTCCTGTTTTTCTGATATTATTCCAAATATAAACCTCAACTGGGAAAATTGGGGGATCAGTGGGTCCCATTTCTCTCTCCCTCTCTCACACCCCCAGTAAAACTGTGGGCCTGATTCAGTAGCGATCGCTAATGCAAAATCTATCGCACACAGTTACGAGCAAACGCATAACTGCTATATAAGTGAGACACCCCATCAATACGCTCTTGCGAATGCAAACACAATAGCAAACGGAACGCACATGCACAGAGGAGCGCCCACAACTGATCACAGATCCTGCATAACTGAGGACCTGAACCAGTTTTTATTACAACATTCGATGTTGTTGGTATGTGTACAAATAATTAATGCAAATTGTCCCTTTGATTTGACTAATTTCTCCTAAATACCTAGATGAATAGACTAGGGCACAGGTTCTCAAACTCGGTCCTCAGGACCCCAAACAGTGCATGTTTTCCAGGTCTCCTCACAGAATCGCAAGTAAAATAATTAGCTTCACCTGTGGATCTTTTAAAATGTGTCAGTGAATAATGAATACACCTATGCACCTGCTGGGCGACCTGGAAAACGTGACCTGTGTGGGGTCCTGAGGACAGATGCCCTGATTCAGAGCCGGATGTTCTGACAGAGCGCTCGCTCTGAATCAGGGCCGTCCTTATTCATTTTTAGAGCGGCCTCCTGGCCGCTCGTATAGCTGTGGGTGACCATCCACAGCTATAGCGAGCGGCTTGTAACGAGACCCTTGTGGTAGGGTCTCGTTGGCGCAAGCCCTGGAGTGCTTTCGGCTCTATCAGAGCCGAAGGCACTCCCACTGACATCACTTGTGATGTCAGTGGGGGCGGCCCCAGACGATAGGCGTTCCCATGGGAACGCCTCCGTCTGGGCAGGCACGCCCCCGGCATGCCCACCAAAGGAGGCGTGCTGTCACTCAACATCGACAGCACGCCCCCTTTGGTGCGAGACCCGGAGCGATGGTTTGCCCATCGCTATCCGGGTCTCGCGCATGCGCACGACGGAGCCGCCTCCGCCATGCGCATGCGCACTGGGCCAACATCGACCCGCTTGCGAGCGCTCAGTGCTCGCAAGCGGGTCTGAATTAGGCCCTGAATTAGGCCCAGAGTTTGAGAACCTCTGGACTAGGGGGTATACTTACAGTGAGAGTTTTTAGAAATTGAGATGTTGCCTATAGCAACCAATCAGATTCTACCTGACATTCTACTAGTAGCTTCTAGAAGATAATAGCTAGAATCTGACTGGTTGCTATAGGCAAAATCTCCACTTCTAAAAACTCTCACTTTAGTAAATATACTTATACCCCCTAGTAGTGTATACAAAGGCAGATTTTTTTGTGAAAAATCTGTGTGCAATGTGTTATTATTACGATACAACTAGAAAAAAAAATAGATATAACTGCATATATGTTTTTAATTAAAGCATACTGTTTTTAATTAATGTAATACTAGTTCTGTGTGGAATATATGTGTTTTCTATTTTTGTTGTTTGTATTATTACTAGATCCTTACTTTTAAGCTAACCTATAATAATCACACAACACATTATATTTTACATTTGACAATCTTTATATTGAACAAATGTCTGCATGTTTTTAATGAATTTTGTATCTGAGCCAGATGCACCCTTATTTTGCGCATTTCGGCCACAAGTGCATTTTACCACTCAGACCTCTAACATTCTGCATCTGAAAATTCTAAAACAACAAAACAAAAAAGAAAACATCCTAAATAATATGCTTCTCACTTTATGTCAGGCTTGCCTACCCTCCTGATTTGTCCGGGTGCCGCCCGAATATTGGGTGCCGCTACCGGCCACCCGGAAAGGCAGGCAAGCCTCCCGGCAGCCGCCGACCCTTCCGTCCCCCCGCACTAATGATAGAAGGACTAAGAGGAAGAACAGTGGGAAGTGGAAGAAGTCTGGACAGGGGAGGGGGAGAGCAGGTGGGCTGGTCTTCTCCGACTCCTTGCCTCAAGTGCTCATTGTTGTCCTACAAATGATTCAAAAAAAGTTAAGTAGGTCAATTTGAAAATATAATTGGACATATTTTATTATGAAACCACACACACATATACTGTATATATAACATATAAACAAAAGTATTAAATATACAGTATAATATGTATATATATTATATATGTATACACATATACAGTATATGATAGATAAACATAGATATATTTTGATGTAGTCAGGAAGCCAATGGTCGCAATGCCGACCGCCGGCTTCCTGTCTGTCAAATCCCGGCAAGGTACTAATGACAGGCGTCGAAAGCCTGACGCCTGTCATTAGACCTACGCTGGGAGCCCGATGCCCACCATACCGAACGAAGGTAAGCCAGGCGCCAGGCACGGACAGCTGCGGGGGGGAGGAGGGTTAAGTTTTAGGGCTCCCGGGGGACTTAGGGTTAGGCACACCCCGGGACGGTTAGGTTTAGGCTAGGGGAAGGGGGGCTTAGGGTAAGGCACCCCCGGGGGGAGGTTAGGGTTAGGCAAAGAAGTTGTACAAGTGCCTGCAAAATGGCCACAGCACAAATTAACAAAATGGCAGTACCCTGCTATCAAATATGCATGGAAAAGTATGCCCGTACGGTGCACCTGACTACACCCGCACAGTGCAAATAGCAGCACTAAAAATACACAAATGTGTGGAGATATTTGCATATTCCCTGCGTCTGATTAGCACCCGCAGCTGGCTCAGCAGTTCAGGCTGGCAACGACATAGGTCACTCCACTGCCACTCCAATTGAACTATTGAGTGGTGGCATCCCACTGTGCGGAGGCGCCTCCACACCTCGCGGTAGTCTGCTATTTTAGTAGCGTTGCCTACATACAGTACCGTATGCCCCAGATGGTGGTCCATCACTTCAGTGAGTATCCGCAACTCCCGCCATGTGAAGCATGCGGCTCTCATGATGATAGTGGTGATTATTACACCAGGCACACAATGGGCTCAATTCAATTCAACGCGAATTGAATAGCGCGGGAAATAGGCCCTTGAACTAGTCAATTCAGCGCGCTGCTAAGCCCGACTAAGGATTTCTTCTCGCGTCCCTCCTGGGATGCGAGTCGAAATCCGACAAAAGTACAGGCGCGATGCTGTTTTCTGCCCTTAGTGGCTCAGAAACAGCATCGCACCGAGAAGTTTAGTCGGAGAATGCCCTTTCTGGAGACTAAACAGGTGAGAGGGGCGGGAGAACGGGCATTCTCTGACCTAACAGCGCGCAGAATTGAATAGCTCCTGGAGCTCCTTCCCGGTACTATTCAATTTACATTGAATTGAATCTAGCCCATTGTAAAGACTCTGATACTCTCTGATTGGCTGTTTACATTAAATTGGCCGATTATGAAAGATCATTAGTTATGATTTCATTAGGCCACAGTACCCTCTATTTAAAATTCCTATCTCTACTCATAGCTCTCTACGATTGGACATATGTACAGTATTACCTGTTACCTGAGCATTTCTTCGCAGCATTTGGCAGATCTGAGTGACAAATGGTATGTATGTGAGTAGAGAGCATGGTTTTATAGCAGATTGTTAATTGTTTGCATATCGATTGCACACGCATATGCGTATAAAAGCCCCAGATGGCTCTGGAACCTTGGCAAACATGACAGAAGATGATCTTTCTGACATAGAAGAATTTCTAGAAGGATTTGTAGGGGGCTTGCAGGATGAAGATAACAGGTGCTGTCGTTCCCATTTCCAGCTCCCGCCTCCGGTCCCCAGTCTGCTCTGCGTGTGCATAGATACCATTGATGTGCATTAATTTCTCATGCTACATTTACACCAGCTCTGACCTGCCGCAGAATTTGCAAATCTAACAGGCTGAGCAAACTTTATGACTCATGCAAGTTTATATTAAATCCAGAGTTAGTCCTTTTTAAAGTGACCATATACAGTATATTAGTCAGCATAGCAAGATCTTAAAAGGGTCCCCCTAGAAGTAAAACAACCCACATATATTTGCCCCCACTTAGAGCCTAGTCATGTTGCCACACGGAGCCCGTTCAGGTTATGCCACACAGTAGCACCACTTATACACATTATGCCACACAGTACTGCCCCTTACACAATATACCATGCAGTAATGCCCTTTACAGATTATGCCACATAGTAGTAGTGTCCCACATAAAACATTATTCCACACAATAGTAGTACCCCTTACATATTATGCCACACAGTAATGCCCCTTATAACATTATGCCACACAGTAATGCCCCTTACACATTATGCCCCCTCAGCAACTCACCTCCCCATGTCCCTCCAGTAGCCTCTCCCCTCCCCGTGTGCCATCAGCAGCCAGCAGGTGTGGTTTTGGTGCCGGGCCTCCAGCTAATTACAGCTGGCGAACTGGCAGGTGACGGCCGACATGGACAGACATGAATCTGGCACAGGTTGTGAGTCAATAGGAGCTTGCAGACCGTCAGCCAATTAGGAGCTGCCACTGCTGATTATCTACCGACCGGTGGCGCTGTCTCTCCATGTCTGCCTGCCAGTGTGCCACCTGTAATCATCTTCCGTGGTGGCACCAAATCAACACTGTTGACACCCGGGCTCCCTTCGACGGCTCTGAGTGGACCAGCCCACCTTGTGTGCGTGACTGGGTGCAGGGAGAGCAGTGAGCCACAGATGCAGCTCGGGCACCATTGCAGCTGCACCCCTTGCACCCATGGTAGTTACGCCACTGTTTGCATGCAAACAGTGGGGTCCTTTTCAGGATCAATGGAATGGGGTTATAGAGGTAAACAAATAAAGGCTGCAGGTGTACTTTAGGGTCCAGTCTTTAACCCGGGCAACATTGGGTATCCCAGCTAACATATAATATAATAATGCATATATACCAGAATACAAATATATATATATATCCTTCCAATTGTGTGGCACTCTTCCTAATCCAATATTTGCTTTAAAATGCTTCGGTGCCCTCCCAGGGTCGGAAACCCGATACAGAATGGTAAGTATGGTGGCACTCGGAGTCTTTCTTCTGAGGTTAAAATGCTTTTATTATCCCAGCCTTTGGGATCTACCTGGCCAGCATTTCCAGGGTGACTTCTATATCCGAAACCTACCCAGGAAACTTCAGACTATGCACAGAGGAGAACACACCCTGTGAGCGATCAGGAGCATCCGGGGTGCTGTCTCCTTGTCATTGAAGAAAATTAATAATCACTTGGCAATGACAGGTAGGGTAGGCACTGCTAGTCCTACATATCCTACAAAATATAGAATGGCTACATTCTGGAAAACTCCAGTGTCAAATCCCTTTATACTGTATGTGCATAGATGCGACCACATGCAATATTTACTTACCGAAGTGTCATCAAACTTTTGGTATAAAGTAAATCTATTTAATAAAATTCAAGGCACAGTAATGGGTTCATGTTTTGCATCCACAATGCAAACCTCGTTATGTTAAAGTAGTCTGATGTTCATGTGTGCAGACAAAAGTACGGTAAGCAACAAAATGCCTACTGTTGGGTTTTCTACCAAGGCACAACTTTATGGTTCAAATGGGTAACTATGATGTTTTTAAACTACATTTTTATATGTGATATTAAAAGTGCCTATTGTTGCATTATTTACTTGGTGTACTGGTTTTACTATACTGAAGTCTGGATGGAGGGAGACATCTATATATATGTCCAGACACACCTAAATTTAGATTTGTAAGCAGCGATTTCATCACCTATATTTGAAGAGTTGTGACCCCTGTTAAATATAACTTTAGAATGTGAGAGTAGTGATGTCACTAATTAATGGTATAGTATATTGACACCCCAGGCAATGTATTGAAGAATATATCCTGTGTACTTAAATGAATCTGAGAGGCAGTACTCTTTAAAGCCAAGCTGTTATGTTAGATAAGGTGGCAACATGTGTTTATTTGTGCCCCATAGTTCCTAGATGTAAACAAAATTATAACGGTCATACATGTTCAAAACACAATGCGATCAGAATCCCGACCGCTGGGATGCCGGCGTTCAGATTGCCGACACCGTAATCCCAATACTTATCAGAATACAAGCGCCGGCATCCCAGTCACCTGAATCCTGAAGGTAAGTACTGGGGTTAGGGGGAGGGTTAGGCACTAGGGGGCGGGTTAGGGTTAGGCTTCGGGGGGGGAGGTTAGGTTTAGGGTGCGGGGAGGCAGGCACTAGGGAGGGAGGTTAGGAGTACTTACCTTTAGGTGTTGACATTGTAACCTGTTCAGATGTCCACGTCGGGATTCTGTCCGCCAGGATCCAGAGAACCAGCATCCCGTACCCAACCCGCGCAACACATTATGTAAACAAATCTTCATTCAAATCAAAATAAAAACCCTTACAATAGGTAATA
This sequence comes from Taudactylus pleione, assembly GCA_031769625.1. Classification (NCBI taxonomy): domain Eukaryota; kingdom Metazoa; phylum Chordata; class Amphibia; order Anura; family Myobatrachidae; genus Taudactylus; species Taudactylus pleione. Next base: position 7,577,132 of record JAUIMM010000012.1, read on the forward strand.
CTTTAATAAAGATTAATCTGGGATTCCCAACTGCTGGGGAAAGATGAAATAATGAGCAACTCGACTACAAGTCTTATTTTATCATCCTAGGTCTGGACCAGAAGTGATATATCACTCTACTGGCAGGGATCAAACAATAAGGGTGCAGGGTCTGTAAGATGCTGTATAGTAGACCTTTCTACGTATTCTGTTCCTGGAGCTTTATCGAGGATCAAGTCTGCATTTGAATTTGAGTAAAGAGGGTGACTGCATCTAGTGATGGTTCTGTTGATGTCAGCGCAGTCTTGGCATATAGTAGGATGCCAGTAAGATGTGACAATTTGTGTGGAGCACCGACTAAGCCATATAGTGTTGTTTTTGTTATTTCTTTATCTTACCAACAACCACAAAGTAAGGGGTGATTTCCAATTTAGAAATAACTGGCGCATATTTTCTCTTTCTGAGCACAAATCAGAAAATGATTCCAAGAGTGAAAGAGACCCAGCAGTTACTCTCACACAAATCACTTGTAAATATGAGACAGGACAAAGCTGTGTACTGTAGATCATCTTGGGTGGTATTTCTCATATGTATTTCTCCAGTAGGGTAGGAAGGGATCATTGTGTCCCATAGTGTCCTCGCATCCTTCACTACATTGGCAGATGATTTAGTTTTGTCTGTAAATGCTCTTAGGGAAAATAAAGGCGTTTATCTACTCCCATGTGTGGAAAAATCTACATATTTGTATAGGACATTTAAAACAAAATGCATTTTTACTTACAACTAAATACATTTACTTCTTATTAAGTCTATGGGCTCGATTCATTTCAGCGCGATGTTAAATAGTCTCGGGAGGGAGCTCCTGGAGTTATTGAATTCACTGCGCTGTTTGGTCTGACAGTTGCCAGTTAAGTCGGAGAATGTTGGTTTTTGCGACTTAACCTGGGTGTTTAGTCGTGAGAACCGGCATTCTCCAACTAAAATGCTGGCCGGGAGACTGTTAGCGCCGCGCTAAGCAGGAAAACAGCACTTTTGTCAGATTTCTGCTCACACCCTCAGAGCGGGTGCAAGAAGAAATCTTTTAGTCAGACCAAACATCGCGGTGACTTGAATACTACGGTAGCTCCCTCCTGGAGCTGTTCAGCTTTGCGCTGAAATGAATCGAGCCCAATGTTTGCTGACAATTTACTATAACACTTTAACTGTTGACTGTTAAGGATGTTGTGTAAATAAGGGTATCCTTTTCTTCTTTTTCATGAGTACACAATTAGTTGCCTGTATGCAGCATCATGTATACCATGGCTATAGAGAGGTAAGAGTTTTATTAGACATGTTAATAAGTGATTCTTGGCCCATGTAAACAGGGATTTAAATTAGACACTGACACTTGACAGCAGGATTAGGCCTTTGGGACATAGCTGGATGAAGCAGAGGGTGGGGCCATGATGACCCGATTCAACGCAAATTGCATCATCAGGGAAGGGGGGGGGGGGTCCGGGGATAGGCGGGCAGATTTTCTGGAGCCTCTTGGCCATTCCGGGAGAACAGACAAATATGTTCCTACCTTCTGTCCATCTATTGTCCCGGAATGGCCGGGAGGCTCCAAACCACCTGAGAGAGGCTGGGTCAGTCTCTTTAGTCACTCCTTCACTTACTGGGAATCAAACTGACAGAGCTGTTGAGAGACACTGGAGCAGATGGAGCTGCAGCTCCGGGCCTCCACATAAAAATAGGCCCATCTTCACAACAATATGATGATGGGCAGCTGCCTAGCTGGCACATAGTCAGCCATAAATCATAAGTATTAATATTCTATTCATTTTTCTCTCAAATTATGCAGTTTTTCAAATTTTTTATGTATTTAGAGAGACATTAAGGCTGATCGTGTACATTCCCTACACTGTCATTTGTCTTTGGCCACACCCACACAGTACTCGCCACAGCTCCTCCCCTTCTCTGTATAGGCCTTTGAACATTTTCAGATGTATTTAAATGATGTTTTGTGTGAGTTGGAGATATAGGTCCGAGGGAGACACTGTTTACTGAGAGCCGGGCAGGCTAGGACTTATATTTCTGATTTTGCTTATTTAGCTACACAAATAAAAGTACAGTATCTGTAGATACTTGTACCAAGGCTGTGGACTTGTGTGATACTGATTGGCTGCTGCATGCAGAGTTTACCCCAGAGTTTACCCCAGGAAACAGCACTCCTTAACTTAATCTTTCAACAATACATATAAAGAATGTTTTACTTATTTACTCAAAGCTAATTGTCTCTCCTCCAATCCAGCAATCACTTTCAGGACATCTAATCCACAAAGGTTAAACAGTTTGATGGCTGGAGGTATATTTATTAGTGTTAGACTTTGTGGCACTTGTTAGTTACACAGACACCCTAGTAAAAACTCAGCAGTGCTGCCTCCACTTGCACAGCAGAAATGTTGTTAAAATGGCAGCAGCCACTCCTGGGACTAGCGAGACTCCAGCAGCCAGAAAACTTTCACTGCATTAATACACCCACACAGATAACATTAGTACAGCCAGCAGGCATGCAGAGCAGAAGATAGCTCGTGTGAAGAGAAGAGGCAAGGAGAAAAAGGATATGGGATGGCAAGGGAATATTAGATCTGAGGTTCAGTGCAGCATTGGCTAGTCCTGTGTAAGGGGAAAGTCACTGTGAAGCAGAATCAACTCCCTTTACAGGGCCATCCAATAATCCCTGCATTATGTATGCAGCAGATCACCTGCAAGGTGACTCAGGCCCCTAATGCTGTCTGCATGATTCTGGTTTGACTAATGGATAAGCAATGTTTTGGCATAGTTCTTTCTTTCTTTTTTTTCTCTCTCTCTCTCTCTCTCTCTCTCTCTCTCTCTCTCTCTCTCTCTCTCTCTCTCTCTCTCTCTCTCTCTCTCTCTCTCTCTGCCTCTCTCTGCCTCTCTCTCTCTCTCTCTCTCTCTCTCTCTCTCTCTCTCTCTCTCTCGTAAGGAGTTTGTATTTTTTCCTATGTGAGATTCATTTGGCTCAAAGTCCAAAGACATAATGGTTGTTTAATCATTTCTGGCTTAATTAGTATAATTGGCCCCTGACAGGGCCATAACTAGGGAGATGCAACATGTGCCATGGCACAGGGCAGCCCAGGGCAGGGGGCGATGCTCTGGCCTGTCAATTTTCTGTTTATATTCTCACTTGTAGCATCTCCTGACCGTCCCTGTATCCTCCCAAGCCAACTCCCCCTCCATCTGACCACCTCCCAAGCATATTCAGTCACATCCTCTTTTATTTAACACACACATTTCAAAATACTGTCATACACGGGACACAAACCTATCACCTCTCACACATGGGGCTCTATTTACTAGAATCCGCATATTGAATGCAGATTGTAGTGTGATATTATCGACTGAATTTGCATTGCGAATTCAGGCAATATCACAGAGATTTACTACAAATCCCTTGCAGGGACAGAGTTAGCGATAAACTCTGTCCCTGCGAATCCCCTCTGCACATTAGTTATGGTATTTTCGCAAAAAATACAGTGACAAAGTGCCCGAGCATGCACCGACTGCCCGCCGCTGCTACCCCCCCCCCCGGCGCTAAGCCCCGCCTCCTGTGATCGCGGACTCCCCGCGACCTCCCCTCCCTTAATAGCACTTACCTGCATGATCTGGGCCTCCGGTGATGTCCTCCATCTGTCCGGTCAGGTGATATCCCATACTGCACTGGGACCCAATCACATGATGACCGGGCCGCAGTACACCATGGGAGACCAGCTGACCGGAGGGGAGACATCACCGGAGGCCCAATCACCGGTCCCTGGAGTCAGGTAAGTAAAAGAAATTTTTTTTTCATTTTTTTTTCATTTTTTTACAGTATTAGGCTTGCGGTCTGTTTAGACCACACAGCTGATTACTGGGACCGACTCCCGGCTCTGTTATGCCTGTTAGAGAAGAGTAGGAGTCCGGTCAAAACACCCTTTTTCACTTTATTTTAGTAAAAATAATGTTAATAAATAGAGCCCATGGAGACACTTCACACATGGAGCTATCTGCCCCACAATTTCTGATGGCAGCCCTGAACATAGTCACAGATTCCCAACCCAGGTGTTACCAGCATACCTCAAGTATCTTTGCCAGTGAGTGTACCATACACAGATCTCCCCATTGCTGCATATACACTACAAGCACACCCGCGCACGCAGGGGGGGTTTCCGAGTACCTAGAAACCCACCCTGGCCGCCGATCTATTGCAGATGACCAGTGCTCGAAGGTCACTTCACTTCGGCATCTGGCAATATAACTGTCCTTTAAATCTGGCTGGTTGCATGAGCCAATCACGGCTCGCAGACCGGCAGCCAATCACGTGGCCGCCCCTAATTGGTTGTCAGTCCGCGCGACCAGCATTGTTCACCGGGAACCCAGATGGAGAGGGAGCACGGCTCAGCGCTGCAGGTGATCAGGCGAGTGATGCGGGGCCATGATGTGCGCAACTATGTTCACAACGAGGAGGTAAGGGGGCTGTGTGGAGGAGGAAAGGGGGCTGTGTGGTGGAGGAAAGGGGGCTGTGTGGTGGAGGGAAGGAGAATGTGTGCACAGATAGAGGAGGGAAGGGTAGTGTGTGGAGGAGGGAAGGGGGCTGTGTGGAGGAGGGGAGTGGGCTGTATGTGCACAGATAGAGGAGGAAAGGGTAGAGTGTGGAGGAGGGGAGAGGGCTGTGTGGAGGGGAGGGGACTGTATGTGCACAGATAGAGGAGGAAAGGGTAGTGTGTGGAGGAGGGGAGGGGGCTGTGTGGAGGAGGGGAGGGGACTGTATGTGCACAGATAGAGGAGGGAAGGGTAGTGTGTGGAGGAGGGGAGGGGCTGTGTGGTGGAGGGAAGGGGGCTGTGTGGAGGAGGGGAGGGGGCTGTATGTGCAAAGATGGAGGAGGGAAGGGGACTGGTGTTTGCACAGATGGAGGAGGAAAGGGGGCTGTGTATACAGATGGAGCAGGGAAGGGGGCTGTGTGTGTACAGATGGAGCAGGGAAGGGGGCTGTATGTGTACAGGCTTATTCTGGTTAGACATTTGTCATTGGTTCTGTAACCAATTGTTTGGAAACCCCCCATTCAAAATCCTGCGTTTGCCACTGAAGCAGCACTCTTTCTATACCTTCAGTTGGTGATCTATACTGCCGGTTCTAGGCTTGTGCACGGCTGTTCTGACGGACAAACCCTGCTGCAGGTTCAGCTTCACCAGCACTTTCCTACATCTAGAGCTGGTGAGTTCAGTGGCGTCACTAACCTTACCGACTCTCGGTGCGGGGGTCAGGGATCCTCTCACATGCCAGAGGCGCGTGTGTAGGTGGAGTGGCCTTGTTTTGCGAAGCCACACCCACTCGTGTGCCACTCTTGGGGGCGTGACCGCATGTTACGCCCCCGTTCTCGGCACTCAATGGGCTTAGAGGCAGGGGAGAGGCTGGGGACTGCCCAGTGGCTGCTGCTCCACGGAGTAAGCCCGACTTACTCAGTGCAGCAGCAGCTGCTGGCAGCCCCCAGCCTCTCCCCTGCCTGTCACTACAGTGTGGCTGCTCGGTGACACCCTCCAAGGGGGCGACACCAAAATAGCAGTGCAGCTCTGCTATGTTGGTGTCACCCCTTTTGATGGTGTCACCCGGTGCGGCTCGCACCCCCCTAATGATGCCAGTGGGTGAGTTGTACTGCATAATTATTGTGTATCATCACTGCAGCCATTAGATTCACACTGTATTTGGTAGTGACACCTGGATAACAGTGGTACAATGGGATCGGTACCCCTTCATCATTGTACAGGACAAATCTGATTTGTCATACCCTTCCACATAAGGCCACACCCCTTTTCTGGGCAAGTGTCTTATGTCCCTATTTTAAAAATAAAGGTGGGGGAGCCAATGCTCTTTCTGGACCAGTGCACCAAAAAGTCTAGTTATGGCTCTGGCCCCCGATGATGAATAGACCCCATTATGACACAGCCCCATTACATGCAGCCCTCTCATCACTTACACAATCATGAGATGACTGCTCACTGCTAACCACAACATCAGTATATACATCAACTGAAATACACTGTGCTGCAGTGGACATTCTGTTGGAATATCTGTGTATAACTGGCGGTGGTATGGCAGAGTGTAGGTGCACTCCAGCAGATGCCCCGAGTCAACAAACAGCCCAGTATTTAACCAGTGGAGTAGTTTATTCTGCTACAATGTGAAATGTACAACCTTACTCACAGTTATGCATACTCAGTCTTAACCATGGAGTGGAGCATACAGGTCACCAGTTGGAAGCTGAGTGCGTGTAGCGGTGCAGGATGCAAGCTTACCAGCATTTCTAGGCATTGTGGATCAGCGTAATACCGGGTTTCTCTGAGCTAAGTGGAAGACAGATGGCCCGCTTATGCGCAGAAGTAAGGTTGGCGGCCATCTTGGTTAGGGATTTGAAGCATCCCTGTAGGAAACAATATAGAGTATGCACAGTAGTGCTCAAACCCTGGTCAAATGCACCTTGAAAGTAAAGGATGTAAAAAAAAAAAGGTCTGCTATGATATACATTATTTAATCAGTTATACCAGTGTGAGGGGTTATTTATTTACTGACATATTTGAAAACTTGTATTGTGCTGTAACTCATAGAAATTACATAGTTAAAAGTACAACGGCTAAGTACTGACCAAGCCTGTACTTATGACAGTAAATGGCTAAGCTTTAGGATGTGGGTGTACTGTGACATGTGGGTGTACTGTGACACAAATGGTAGCACTCACTAATTTACCTGATTTCTGACAGAACAAAGTAGTCTTCAACAAAGATAAGACAGCACTAGTATTAGGGAGTCCTGAATGGATGATCAATAATATGGCTCTAATTGTGCTGCAATTCTTACAAGCCTAACAACTTTTATTAATTTGACTTGCGCTAAACCAATTGAAGCCTACAATTGATTGGTTGCTATAGGTAACGGCACATGAACTGCTGTAACCTTAGCAAGCAGAAATTTGAACAATCAAAGTGACGCATCTGTGGCTTCTCGTCCGTCAGCTTCACTACATGAAATAATAGCAGTTAGGAGATACAAAATCTTTGCAATATTCAGAACAGAAAACCCAAATCGACCTAATGACGTGTTTCATGATCCCATAAACAAGTCAGCAGCCAAATGGCCTTGGGAGTCTATAGATCGGTTTACCATTAAGAAATACAGGGCAAAGGTCACAGTCCCTAACAACTTGGCATGAGAAAAAAGGATTTCATATGTAAAAGCAATGTGCTTGCAATTTGCGTTCAAGCTCAACATATGTTAAACCTCTGAGTATTGCAATATAAACTGAGTGTAGTAGACAGGGGGTGGATTCCCATATGGAAATGTTGCATGTTGTATCCATACAGTATAACATCTATTACTGAAACAAATAAATGCTTATATTACTAATGGGATCAGATACACTAATGCCAAACATCTGCAGTATTGGAAAAGTATACCATACTTATAGGTAACATGAGTGTGGAAATCTGAGGCAGATGTCTCAGAGAGCAGGTTTTGAGGGAATATACAGTGCTTTGCAAAAGTATTCACCCCCTTGGCTTTTTACCTTTTTTTGTTACATTACAACCCGTTATTTATTTATTTTTTTAATCTGAATTTTATGTGATGGATCTGCAAAATAGTCGAATTTGGTGAAGTGAAATGAGAAAAATATATATAAAAAAGAATCTTTATAAATAAAATTCTGAAAATTGGCATGTGCATATGTAATCACCCCCTTTGCTATGAAGCCCCTCAAAATTTCTGGTGCAACCAATTACCTTCAGAAGTCACATAATTAGTGAAACGAAGTCCACCTGTGTGAAATCTAAGTGTCACATGATCTGTCAGAATAAACACACCTTTTCTGAAAGGCCCCAGAGGCTGCAACACCACTAAGCAAGAGGTATCACACCATGAAGACCAAGGAGCTCTCCAAAAAAGTCAGGGACAAAGTTGTTGAGAAGTACAATTCTAGGTTGGGTTCTAAAAAATTTCCAAATCTTTGATGATCCCCCGGAGCACCATCAAATCCATCATCATCAAATGGAAAGAACATGGTACAACAACAAACCTGCCAAGAGAGGGCCGCCCACCAAAACTCACAGACCAGGCAAGGAGAGCATTAATCAGATAGGCAGCACAGAGACCAAAGGTAACCCTGAAGGAGCTGCAGAGTTCCACAGCAGAGACTTGTGCATGTGACCACAATAAGCCGTATACTCCATAGAGCTGGGCTTTATGGAAGAGTGGCCAGAAAAAAGCCATTACTTAGTGATAAAAGAAGAAGACACGATTTGAGTTTGCCAAAAGGCATGTGGGCGACTCCCCAAATGTATGCTGGTCAGACTAAAATTAACTTTTCGGCCACCAAGGAAAACGCTATGTCTGGCGCAAACTCAGCACATCCCATCACCCCAAGAACACCATCCCCACAGTGAAACATGGTGGTGGCAAGATCATGCTGTGGGGATGTTTTCAGCAGCAGGGACTGGGAAACTGATTCGAGTCGAGGGAAAGATGGATGGTGCTAAATACAAGAACATTCTTGAGCAAAACCTGTTTCAGTCTGCCTGTGATTTGAGACTGGGACGGAGGTTCAGGACAATGACCCGAAGCATACTGCTACAGCAACACTCAAGTGGTTTAAGGGGAAACATTTAAAAGTGTTAGAATGGCCTAGTCAAAGCCCAGATCTCAATCCAATTGAGAATCTGTGGTCAGACTTGAAGATTGCTGTTCACAAGCGGAAACCATCCAACATGAAGGAGCTGGAGCAGTTTTGCCTTGAGGAATGGGCAAAAATCCCAGGGGCAAGATGTGGCAAGCTCACAGACTTATCCAAAGCGACTTGCAGCTGTAATTCCTGCAAAAGGTGACTCAACAAAGTCCTGACTTTAGGGGGGTAAATAGTTATGCACGCTGAAGTTTTCTGTTATGTTGTCCTAAATGTTGATTGATTCACAATATAAAAAAAACACAACTTCACAGTTGTAGGCATGTTCTGTGAATGAAATGATGCACACCTTCAAACAATCCATTTTAATTCCAGGTTGTGAGGCAACAAAACATGAAAAATGCAAAGGGATGTGAATACTTTTGCAAGACACTGTAAAATATAGGGTATCCCATATACAAAAATGCTAATTTGATTCTTGCAAAAATCGATACAGATTACCAAATAGTCTCTTGCTAAATTTTTACCTCTGAATGGGTATTTGGTAGACATTAGTTCACATGCTAAGGTACAGATGTCACAGTAAAGCTACAGTCTGTACATTTCATAGTAGAAAGTGTAAAAACAAATTAGTATTAAAGCTGGGTACACACTTAACAATATTTCACCCGATTTGACAGCTCAGGCCGACATATCTTCAAAATCGTGCAGTGTGTACCCACTACTGTATGTCGGCCATTGCGTGCTCCCGCGGGGTCGCCAGACGTATTTTCTGGTTGTCCCTACATGCAGCTCAATCTGGCGATGCGACTGATGACACCATGCAGCAGTATGTGGCAGGGGCCGACATATTGGGCGGTTGGGCATTGGTTTGTGTACCTAGCTTAAGGGGTCTATTTACCAAAGTAAAATTGTGGGATATCCCCCGAAAACACCCATTTCCAGGATATATCCCTAAATTTACAGTATGAACTGATTGCATTAGTGTTTACTTCTGCAACGCCGTAGGGATGAGCTCCTTATGGAGCTCTAATCCTGTGGGTATTTTTTAATACATCTGGACGATCATTCGTTTCTCTTCGCGGCAATAAGAAATTATAGTTATTGGGTCTAGGGTCCAGTTGGTGGTCCAGCACCAAATCAAATTATTTATGGTCAATGTAATGTAAATATGTGGGCAATCAGAAGCGCCAACCTGTCCACCACCACATAACTGACCCTAAGGATGACAGGTCAGCACAATTTACTTCACTTTACTACATTTGTTTCTGAATTTCTCAATAACAAACTTAAACTTAGGGGTGCCATAAAAACAATGCTGATACTCTAGGGCGCCGTGATTCCAAAAAGTTTGGGAACCACTGCCCTAAGTGATGAGTAGGTGACCTAAGTGCTTTAACAAAAACTGCTCCATCTGCAAATTTATTCTTAGCTCTGCTAAGCCATCCCAAAGTACCATCTATACCATGAATACACACTAAAGCATACTTGCCTACTCTCCTGAAATGGCCGGTAGCCCCCCGAAAATCGTCTGCACCCCCCTTCACCTCCGCCGGTGTCCGCTCCCCCTTGCATAAGTGGCCAGTCTGGGCAAAGCTGAAGACGCGATTCGCACTGAATCGCGTCATCGTGGCCCCACCCCCAGCTACACAATGCCGGTTAGCTTGGCATTGTGTAATGGGGGCCGGACAGCGATGATGCGATTGCATGATCATACCCCATCCTCAAAATAGCGGCATGACCCCCCAGCGCTGTGCCGAGCTGGCTGCCTCGGCAAGTCTGCACTAAAGAAGTAATGTCACTAGATAAATAATCACAAAATATACTGCAATATGCCTATTGCCACACAATAACATTTGTTATAACCATAACAATAACATTTAGAAAAAACAGTGCAGGATTATCATTACATTATTCACAAAGAAGATATAAGAAATATATTTCTAAGTAATCATTTTTCAGTGTAATCTCCATTCAGCTTGGGCATTAATATCAAGCCTTCTAAATAGTGTACTTTATAAATTATAGCTAGGTGTGGATGGGTATGAAATCCCGGCAGGTGGGATGCCTGCTGTCAATATACCGACAGTGGCATCCTGATGCTCGGGATGCCGACAAGGGTATGGTAACCCCCCCTTCTCCTCCTAACCCTCTTTTCCTGCATCCTAACACTAACCCTCACCCCCCCACCACCCTGTGCCTAACCCTATCCCACCCCAGTGATGCCTAACCCTATCCCACCCCCGGGGTACCTATCCCTAACCTCCCCCTGCCCTAGCCTAACCATAACCCCCCCATTCCCCCCTTGCCAGCAAAACCTATTTCCCCCCACCCCCCCGGCTAAGACCTAACCAGCCCCGCTATACTTATGATCAGCATCCCTGCTGTCTGGATTCCGGGGTCGGTATCTCCACTACTGTCGGTCTTCTAGCCCAGTAGTGGCATTCCAGCACTGGGATTTCGTCAGCCTGTATGCCGGCTGTAGGTATAATAACTGCATCCCCCCGGGATACATACGTCTTGTCGACAGTCATGTTGTGTAGCAGCATGGGGATCCCGGAAAGCAGACACCGTTACGTTGACAAGTACTTGAAGCATTTTATACACGTCAGCAGTACAATAGTAAACAAGATGGTAACTCATCATGGTTACAGTTGTACAGATTTAGGTACTATTTCAGATTTGTCAACATAACAGTGACTGTGTTCCGGTGTCTCCATTCTGCTTGTGGACATTGACATTTTTCAACAAAACGGCTACTTATAGGTTAGGTATTGTAGTTTTCTTTAACAAGTATTGTCAAACAGGGACAGTAGATGGCGCCAAATGCCTTCTGAGCTCCACTTTTGCATCTGCTGATAAACCACTGAGAGAAAATACAGTCGACCATTTCATCGAAGCATTTACAGCAACTTTTTCTAGCAAATTATATTTGTTGAAGCATTAATATAAATTAGTGAACTGGTGAATAAAATTGTTAATTGTACAGACATGCACTTTGTTTTTCACACACTACATTCATACTGGTAACTACTTTATACATTGGCTAGTACATAACACAATACCAATTAGATATCTAGGGGTAAATTTACTAAGGGTCGATTTGGCATTTTGAGCGATTTGCATGCGATTTTGAGTATTTACTAAAGGCTACTTCGAATGGTAATTCGATCACTAAACCGAATTTCTCAACAAACTGACTCTATATCGAACATCGGCAAAACATTGGTACTTTTTCATTGAACAACACAGAGCAACCTTATTTGCTATTATTCTATATCAATTCGCACACCGTATCGAACTTCAAAACAACATTAAAATCCCAAAATGAATAGACCTGCTTCATGCTTTCGATTTGAGCATGAGCAGGTCGAATTAACACAGATACATGCAGACATCAGTGAGATGCCTGCATGGATCTGACTGTAAAAAGCAAACAAATAGTTAAATCTAAAAAAAAAAATTACTTGAGGTCCCCCCCAAAACACAACCAGCCCCGGACTTTTGAAAGCCAGTCCTGGTTGTTTAAGTACAAGGAAAAAATTGCGTAGGGTTCCACTGTACTTAATACAACCAGCAGTAGGCTCTGGGAACCAGTCCTGGTTCTGGACTTACAGGGAAAAGATCATGTAGGGTTCCACTATAGGTTCCAGAACCAGCATCAGACCCTTTATAGCGGGGGGCTGATGCCACATCCAGGGGAGCCCTATCATCGGGCCCCCCAGCCGCAGCATCAGTCCTGACCGCTAGTCAGCCCAGGCTAGAGATCCCTCTCCAGGGCACTACTAGCCTAGGCTGATAGCCCAGGGCTATCCCCACCACCCCTGGGCAGTTAGTGGCAGGTTGATTGTGTAAATGTAGTGTAAAATAGAATATGTAAAACATTGTCTTTACAATAGAACTGCAGGCCCCAGCAAGCCTCCCCCGCATGCTGGTACTTGGATAACCACAAGTACCAGCATGCGGGGCATTAAGGGCCCACTGGGACCTGTAGTTCACCTGTAAAGAAATGTTGAAAGAAACACACACTCACCGTACACAGTATAGTTTTAATCCATACATACATACACACTCACACATACTCACCTACATTACCTGGAGTGGTCCCCTTGTCCAGTAGGCATCCAAGGTCTTCTTAAAATAACGAAATGAAAAACGCGAACCACGCACTAAGTAATAACCATCCTTAACAAGGGTGGTTATTACTTCCCGAATAAAGTGCTCAGACACAGCTTCCTCCTTTAAAGGTCCGTGTCTGAGCATTCATTGGCTGAGAGAGGTCAGCCCCCGCCTCTCAGCCAATGAACGGCTCCCTCCATTGAACTCAATGATGGGAACCGCAGTATAAACTTTAATTACCCTTTCATTGGCTGAGAGAGGCGGGGGCTGATCTCTCTCAGCCAATGAACGCTCAGATATGGCCTTCAAAGGAGGAAGCCGCGTCTGAGCACTTCAGTCGGGAAGTAATAACCATCCTGGTTAAGGATGGTTATTACTTAGTGCGTGGTTCGCGTTTTTAATTTTGTTATTTTAAGAAGAGCCATGGATGCCTACTTTGGACCGACGAGGACCGAACCATGCATAGGAAATGGTGAGTATGTTTTTTTTTCCACAGGTACCCTATGGAATTTCTACTGCAGAAGGGGACCGATGCTACATGGATACATAGGTGAGTATGTGTACATGTGTGTACATGTGGGAGTGCATGTATGTTTATTAAAATTATACTGTGTATGGTGTGTGTGTTTATTTCAACATTCATGTGGATCTTGCAGGGACCTGCAGTTCTACTGTAAAGACAATGTTTTACATTTTCTATTTTTACACTACATTTACACAATCAACCTGCCACCTACCGCCCGAAGTGGCGGGTTAGCCCCGGGCTATCAGGCTAGGCTAGGAGTGCCCTGGAGAGGGGGACCTCTTTATTGGGGGGGTCCCCAACTCCCCAGGGATCCCTATCCTGGGCTGACTAGCAGTCAGGACTGATGCTGCGTCTGGGGGGCCCGGCGATAGGGCTCCCCTGGATGTGGCATCAGCCCCCCGCTAGAAAGAGTCTGCTGCTGCTTCTGCAACATACAGTGGAACCCTACGTGATTTTTTCCCTGTGTCCAGAACCAGGACTGATTCCCAGAGCCCAATGCTGGTTGGATTAAGTACAGTGGAAACCTACGCAATTTTTTCTCTGTACTTAAACAACCAGGACTGGCTTTCGAAAGTCTGGGGCTGGTTGTGTTTTGGGAGGGGACCTCACGTCATTTAAAAAAAAAATGTAACTCTTTATTTGGTTTTTACAGTCAGATACATGCAGGCATCTCACTGATGTCTGCATGTATCTGTGTGAAAACGAACTGCTCATGCTGAAAGTGAAAGCATGAAGAAGTTCTATACTGTCGGGGATTTGCAGTTCGGTTTGAAGTGGGATTTGCTGTTCGATTTGTACATGAACATGTCAAATCGAACAGCAAATCACTGTTCAAAACCGAACCAAATCGAATTTGATTTGCAAATCGAACTCAAAATTGAACAATAGTAAATCTTGCAAATTCATAGGGTTTACATCATTCGATTTGAGTTGGTTTGAGGTGAGCTAAATCGACAATCAAATCAACAATAAAATCGACCTTTAATAATTTACCCCCTAGTGTACAAAGTTCGGCCATGGCTTACAACCATAGTTAGCTTACTGACAGTAAAAATCTAATAACTAGTAACATTTTTATCCATCACTGAGAAGAAAAATTGGTAAAATGATATGGACAGTAAAAAAATTATCCTATTACTACTCTAATCCACATAGAGGTAATAATCCAGTGATTGTGAGACATTGGGCTCTATTTACTACAATCTGCATATTGAATGCAGATTGTAGTGTGATATTTACGACTGAACTCGCATTGCGAATTCAGGCAATATCACAGGGATTTACTACAAATCCCTTGCAGGGACAGAGCTGGTGATAAAGCTCTGTCCCTGCGAATCCCTTTCGGAGCCTTATCACGGTATTTTCGCAAAAAATACCGTGATTGAGTGCCCGCGCATGCGCTGACCTGTCGCCGCTGCTACCCCCCGGGGCTAAGCCCCGGCGCTAAGCCCCGCTCCCACGATCGTGGACCCCCCTCTCCCTTAATTACACTTACCTGCATGCTTCGGGCCTCCGGTGATGTTCTTCATTCCTCCGGTCAGGTGATCTCCCATACTGCACTGGGACCCGATCACCTGATGACCGGGCAGCAGTGCACTATGGGAGACCAGCTGACCAGAGGGGAGTCATCACCGGAGGCCTGGTCACTGGAACCTGGAGTCAGGTAAGTCAATTTTTCTTTTACTACAAAATGGAAATAGTTCATTTACATTAAGTTCTCCTTAACATCAGGTTTGTTTCTCAGCGGCATAGCTTTTTCATTAATAAAGAAAGGGGGGAAAACAACTGCACAAAAGAAAGAACTAAGAAATAGGGGCATATTTATCAAGCAAAAAAACCCCTAATAAGTAAAATTTTGTATCTGCATTATTGCGGTAATGTAGGAAGCAAATACTTCAGGGACACATGCTCATATACACAGGGTACAAAAGATCCAAAAAAGAGAACCTTGAAATTGTAGCTACAATAGTTAATGTATGAAAAGATGGCGTAAGGTACATCTGACAATATCACAGTCCCTATAGATTTCTATTTGAGCTCGAAAATACATTCTGGGGAAATTGAATTATTGTGAAAATCCTCTGAAAAACTGCCGTTCTCAGGGGATTTTCTGCAAAAAGCTTAATAAATACAGTATGTCCCTTAAGGTGCCTACACGCTAGGTGATTTTTTACACGATCTGCCCGATTCAGACACATCGGAATGACAGATCGCGTAAAATATGTCCTATTAGTGAGTGCCCACTCACGATGGCGATGCGTGTACCCGCTGGTCGTACATCACATCTTTAGATCTTGCCTGCTGCAGGCAAGATCCGAAAATCTCAGTCACAATGCACTGGAATAGTTAGGATGCACTATAGATCGTGGGTCAATTTGGATAATTGTTAACACAAAATCGTGCCCACGACTGCCGGGGAGCTGTCGGGGGAGAAATCGGACACAATATCGCATCGTGACCAGATTGCCTAGTGTGTAGCCACCTTTAGAGTATTTCTGAGTCATTTAGCTCACACACATCTCAGGGCAGAATTATACTGTAACAGCGATTCTATCTTTAAAACATATGAGGATTTTGTCATTCTTTTGTAGGAAGCAGTACTGTCATGACCAACTGTGTGCCAGACAGTGGTTTAACTATAATGGATGCAGGGTGTGCAGTGCATATGGGGCCCTGGGTCCAGGGGGGCCCACACCGCACACCCTGCACCCATATAATTGGTATACTTACCTCTTCAGTGTCCCGCCTCGGCCGGTTCTTCTTACTTTAATCACCAGGAAAATGGCAGGCAAGAGATGATTCCAATATTATATCCAGGTGATTTGAGCGTGTGCAGTAGTTATGTACCTTGGAACAAGGTGTAGGCACCATGTTCCCAGAGACCAGTGCAGTCTACTGCACAGCCGGAGGAGGGGGAAAAGGGGGTGCATGGACGCTGCACAAGGGCCCCCTCCTCTCTTAAAACGCCCCTGGTGCCAGTTGCTACTCCCAACCATATGTGGAGCTGCATGAGATACAGCGTATCATGTGAGATAGAATTTGGCAAAAGCAGCCATGCCAAAATGTGTGCACCCATAGCTAAATGACTGTAATAACCAATTACAGTACAGTATTATTCCCGCACACAAGATATGTGAGATTAGACATTTGTGAAGAGTAGTCTTCCAGGACTGATGCCAGCATGAGCCAGTTTGTGCCGGCTCTCTACCCTTCAGTGATTAATTGAGTGTATTTTGATTTGGGCCTTGTTAATGCAATAGCAGCATTATGCCAGGTTTACAACCTTTAGCAATATGTGACTCACTGGTGTCTATATAAACTGTGCCAGATGTTAAACATAATGAGAATTTAGTTAATGTAGAGATGATCCCAATATTATGCTTTTCTGTGCTGAGGGAACAAAATAGAACTTAGCAGGTTTTAGGATGTTAACATTTCAGACATGTACTTAAAAATGTTGTTCCAGCCCTGTTACCTGGATAGTGGGGGATTTGTCCCTTATCGGCTGCACAAAGGTAACCATCGAAAAATAGGGAATCTCCATAAAATAGGCATTGGTGGTAACAACATTAGATTGGAAATTCACAGCTCAGCAACTTTTGGTGCTGGAATTGGGGACGTCTATCCCACGAGGTGCAGTAACCTCATCTAATGT
This sequence comes from Taudactylus pleione, assembly GCA_031769625.1. Classification (NCBI taxonomy): domain Eukaryota; kingdom Metazoa; phylum Chordata; class Amphibia; order Anura; family Myobatrachidae; genus Taudactylus; species Taudactylus pleione. Next base: position 7,594,119 of record JAUIMM010000012.1, read on the forward strand.
TGCACAATCATCGGTGTGACAAAGATGGGTCTTTCACCTTGCCTCCTGGACAAAATGTAACTATTCCTAACCTCCCTCCGTGTTCCAGTCACCAGGTATAGCAGCAGACGTGCTGGACAGGTGCACTGCAGTTGGACCCCTGAGGACTTAGGGGACTGGCACCACACAGACTGGAACCAGTCAGTGACTTCAGGATGAATTCTGACAGTCATTGACATAGTTAGTTCTATTGCCATCCCTGATCCTGTAAGACGTGTGAGCTAAAGATCTTGCGAGATTACATCAATCTCACAAGACAACCCCACTCATCTAAACACTAATCCAACCATAGTTAGGGGGTACCATGACACTGATCCCTACAGTTTCAGGTCACCCCTGTCAGCATTCAAATTGCTTAAGGTCCCAGTGTTGAAAAAGGCAAACAGTGAGTAATGCAGATACAAACTGGACAGGGCCTAAGCTGTGTCCAGCCAGACCCTGTATTATATACGGACAAAATTATGCTTGAACATCACCCTCTGCCAATTGTCCAAAGAAGCATAGCAGCACGATTTGTTGAAGCTGGAGACCAATACTGTGCATGTAGGGAGGTTTCAATCCCTAACCAAGATAGCCGCCATCTGTACTTCTGCGCATGTGTGGTACCATCTTGTCACTGTGTTAGAGTGCCACTTAGCTTCCTAGAGACCCTGCCATTACTGCATGTTCCATCCATACAACCACTGATACCACTTGCATCCTGCAGCGAAATCCACATACAGTCATAGGCTGGTGACCTGTATACACCGCTTAACTCCACTACTTGCTGAGAGTCTGCATATACATATATACATACTGTAACTGTAACTACAACTGTACTAAGGTCCTAATGCAGATGTTTACTCATTGTGAGTGATTGTTAGCAATTACATGAGTGTAAGCCGTACTGGGCACGTGCAGAGATTGTATTACGATTGAGCTTGCACAGAGGGTTCATTTGCAAAGTGCATGACAGGTGGTCAGTGTTAGGGGGAGGTAACAGGAGGTGGCTAGAGAAACGCAGGCGTCTCAGGACTGTTTAACCACTGTTTACTGGGCGTGCATAAATTACCCTCTGTGTTATTGTGCGCAGCAGGAGAGCCCTCTGCGTGTCTGGAAACACACTATTTCTCTGACAGCTTAGACTTACTTAGAAGGCTGATGGCCACCTGATCTGTATTCGATGTTTCGGGTTTTGTGCGTGAGCGGCGGAAGTGAGATGCTTTCAGTGGCCGTCTCAATGCACTGGACAGCGGGTGAGTCATTAGTATAGTTTTACAATGGAGATTGCATTAGCGACCACTTCTGATTGCAGACAGAAAGCAGATGACACTTGTTATTCAGCACTCAGGAACTGATTCTGAGGCAGATGCAGATGTGGCAGAGGGCTCTATTTACTACAATCCGCATATTGAATGCAGATTGTAGTGTGATATTACAGAGTGAATTCGCATTGCGAATTCAGGCAATATCACAGGGATTTACTACAAATCCCTTACAGGGACAGAGCTTGTGATAAAGCTCTGTCCCTGCAAATCCCCTTCGGAGCCTTATCACGGTATTTTCACAAAAAATACCGTGATTAAGTGCCAGCGCATGCGCCGACCCTTCGCCGCTGCTACCCCCCCGGCACTAAGCCACACCCCCCAGCGCTAAGCCCCGCCCCTGCAATCACGGACACCCCCTTTGACCCCCCCTAGCCCCCCCGCGACCCCTCTCTCCCTTAATTACACTTACCTGCATGTTCCGGGCCTCTGGTGATGTTCTCCATTCCTCCGGTCAGGTGATCTCCCATACTGCACTGGGGCCCGATCACCTGATGACCGGGCAGCAGTGCACTATGGGAGACCAGCTGACCGGAGGGGAGTCATCACTGGAGGCCCGATCACCGGTCCCTGAAGTCAGGTAATTTTTTTTTTTTACTATTTTTTTTTCTTTTTTTTACAGTAATCAGCTTGCGGTCTGTTTAGACCACACAGCTGATTACTGGGACCAACTCCCGGCTCTGCTCTCCCCGTTAAAGCAGGGCAGGAGGCCGGTAACCGGGGGAGACCCTGGATAAAGCCACCTCCAGGTGGCGTTATTATCACAGTGCTTTCCCTGATATTTTTTCACATTTTATTTTTAGTAACTCTGGTCGGATCACATTTCCCATTACAGTTATGGGAAATGCGATCTGCTTTACTAAAAATCAGAGATACTTTCTAATTTTACGAATTCTACTCCAATTGCCCTGTAATAACTATAGGTGATACTAAAATAATGTGAAAAGGGTGTGAAAACACCCTTTTTCACTTTATTTTAGACAAAATAATGTTAATAAATAGAGCCCAGAGTGTTTTGCTGCAGTCGTGTCTGTGACTTTACGCTAATGTGTTACAAAGCCCATCCCCTGTGTATTACATCATGTATATGAAATTAATGAGGAAGGACGGAGATGCCCACTCGCAGCATCTAAATACGTAGCTTTACCACCTAGTGTGTCTTTTGACGTACCAGTGGTTGCACTATTGAAACTTGCAGCAGCCCTATGACCAGGCCTGTCAAGAGCCGCGGCGGGCCCAGATAACAGGGGGTGTGGCCTAATCGTGGGAGGCGTGGCCACGCCCCCTTCCTGAAAATAAAAAAGCTTTGGAGCGCCGCGGAGGGGGGGCGCTCTGAGCCCCCTCAGCCCTGCTCAAAGTCAGGGGGGGCGCAATCAGTGTGATCGCTCCCCCCACAGGCATAGGAGACTGCTGTGGCTGGGCTGCTGTGAGGGAGGGGGCAGGGGGCAATGCCGAGCCCCTCAGGAAGCCAGGGCCCAGGTAATCTGTACCCGCTCCCCCCCCCTCTCGGCGCCTCTGCCTATGGCAGGTGCAGTTCAGTATGGCCTCCTATTTCAGCAGCTGTGCATCTGTGTACACAGCCGCTTTCACTGACACACCCAGCTGCGAGACATTAGAGGCAACCGCTATGCACGCTGGATTTGCCACCCCCCTGTTACCTCCCAGCCCAGGAACGTCCCATACACTACCTATACAATTCTTTGTGCATATGCTGGAATCTGTACTGTGTCTTAGAGCCCAGACAATCAGAATGCGTGCACAGTGCATCTCATGCTGGATACACACAGGACGATCTGTTCAGCGAACGATATCGCTGAATGATCTCCCTTGAAATTCCTGGTGTGCTGGATGAACGATATTGTTCATCCACACACCAAAGATATCACCAACAATGAACGACCAACGATTGCAAACCCCTATGGAAAGTGAACAATATCATCCAGATTGCCCTGCATGAATGCCCGATGGACGATATCGTTAATGTCCAGCGGGAGCGCACATCTTTGGTCGTTCATTGCATAAACACGGAACGATATATCGTTGAACGATATCGTTATCATTCATATTGTTAAGATATATCGTCGTGTGTACGCACCTTCAGACTTATGCATAGTGGTCAAAACATTGGCCATTTGTGTGCATATCACCACTGAATCATACCCCGTTTCTCCAATCCACAGCATGGTGACTGACAGCGGGAGAGAAGTAGAGAAGGGGTGGAAGGATCCTCCCTCTCCACCTCTCACCACATATTTCTTAATATCTCTAGTATTTAGCGCCACTATAGTGTGATATCAAATAGAGCATTGTACAGTGGGAGGTGAACTGCATGACCCACCATGACCATTACCATGCAGGGTGGTAGCAGACAGTTTAAGTTCAAATGTGTTTTTGTTTTTATTAAAACTTACTGTATATTTGTTATGTTAATATTTTAGTGTTGTGTTTTTAAGTATTGTATTTCCTAGGAAAGCAGATATATTTTGATTGGGCCTGTAAATGGGCTTCAGTGACACAGAATGGGTTATTCATAAGGAATTGGTACAGATTGCCACCTCAAAATTAACTGTGGAATTTCAAAACGTTTCCCTTTCTGTCGGCAAGAGTGGGGGTGTCAGGAGTTTCTTCCTGAATGCTGTGTATGTTGCCCCCGTAGTCAGAAATGCCATACCAACTTGCTACATCCAGTCATCATAATTGACATGGGAAAGCCCTGCATGAAACTGAATGCTATATAATACTTAAATGTAAATAATTGCACAGTAATCAAAAGTAATTTATATAAATTAAAATAAGTATTTTTCCAGCTCTAGCCATGAATGAGCATTACCAAAGAATAAAACGGTTACCCTGGAAGTAATGTAAATGGCAAATAAGAATTTGCATTTGTGTGGTCTACATGTGAGAGAAGGCTAATATCCTATAATATGGCACTTCATAAAATAAGAAATGACTCACTCTTGTGCTAAATCCTGCCATCTTCACCCGCCGCCGCCGCTGGCTTTTTTCATGCTTAAACAAAACATGGAAAGCTGAAGAAGTGCATAACATAGGGCAGATAAAGCCCAGCAGTCAGTGTGACATTTATGTATCGTGTTATATAAACAATGCCTCCAACATGTTACATCTCATTAGTCATATACTTGTTTTGTAACTAGGAAGAGGAATAGAAAGAATTCACGTTTAATTGTGCTGAAAGCATTTATGCACATATTTCAGTGTAACGCAATGTAAATAACGCCCTCTGCTTGTATCATAAAGTTAGCAGTGTTAGTAACACAAACAAATTAATTTACATTAAACAAAGACAACTAAACTAAACACTGAATGTGTGAACTTAGATTGATATAAAAAAGTGTTTCTGCCACATATCCTCTGCTACCTCAGTTCTACAAGTTGTGGGTGCATTTTAGAGTCTCTTGAGACAATCTCATAAACATTATTTCTAGAGTAGTAGAGAAGTCGTAGAAATGACGATGTGTACAATTTTAGTTAGTTTTCAAGGTGAGTGTGACTAGGGTCTGAGCAAATTATTGTGTTCAAACTTCATGGTGGAGATATCATCAATTTTGCAGTGGGTGGAAGAAAACAATCCGGTAATTTAAATGTTCACAAAAGCACATAGTATTTCAGGAAATGCAGGCAGGGCCGGTGCTTCTATTAGTCAGCTGCTTAAGGGCACCAGCCCCTGGAGGGAGCAGCGGAGTCCACCAAACAAAAAAAGGATGTCTCTGAAAGAGATATTCTTCTTTTGCATTGTACTGGTGGCGGTTGTTGGTCTGATCAGCACCGCTATCTGCCCCAACCCCACTGTGACCCCATGACAAACTCCAGGCTGCCAGCAAGTCTCTGTTCTGGCCACCCGGTCTGTCAGCCTTCAGTGCTAATGTGTGCTGTGCAGCTGTATGCTAGGGAGAGGGAAGGGGTGGCCACCACACTGCTTGCATGTTCCATGTAACTGAATGCAGAGAGTAAGGGCTGGATTAAGGGGAGGGGGGGGGCGACAGAGGCTGTCGTCCCTGGACCCCCACACACAGAGGGGCCCCCACACAGACCCTGCCGAGAACAGATGCCAGCAGCACCTGTTCCCGGGAGGAGGCTCTGCAGCCGTGGCTATTCTACTGTCAGTGCTGCTGTATCAGCTTTCTAAGGGGGAGATGGGGCCACCGGCTTCACACTAGCGTATGAACCTCGACACAGTCACACTCAGGGGCGTATCTACCCATTGGCCAGGATGGCACTCGCCAGGGGCGCCGACCAAAGGGGGGGGCGCCGTCCGGCAGTGCCACCAGTAGCCAAGGGGTGGACAAGTCCCCCGGCCCTACAAGTGTAGGGCAGACCGCAGTGATAGCGGTCTGCCCTACACCGTTGACAAACACACAGCCGCCAGCGGCGGCTGTGTGTTTGCAATAGCAGCCAGCTAATGAGAGTCAGACAGACTCTCATTTGCTGCTGCGTCGTCTGCGGAGGGAGCCGGCTGGAGCTCACTGAGCTCCCTGTGCCGGCTCCCCCCGCAGCATGCGATGGGAGAGATGTCATACGTCATGACGTCTCTCCCATGAAGGAGAAGAGCAGCCGGGAGTCAGAGCAGACAGCGGCGGTCGCTTCAGGAGCGGGTATCAGGTAAGTTGAATTTTTTTTTTGTTCTTTGTGTGTGTGTTTGTGTGTGTAAGCCTGGCACTACAGGGCGGGCACTGAAATAGGGGTTGGCAGCTACTGGGGGCACTTTATGGGAGGGGTGCCCATTACTGGGGGCACTGTATAGGAGTGGCCACTACTCAGGGCAATTTATGGGGGTGGCCACTACTGGGAGCACTGTATAGGGGTGGCCACTACTGGGGGCAATTTAGGGGGTGGGTGGCCACTACTGGGGGCACTGTATAGGGGTGGCCACTACTGGGGGCAATTTAGGGGGTGGGTGGCCACTACTGGGGGCACTGTATAGGGGTGGCCAATACTGGGGGCAATTTAGGGGGGTGGCCACTACTGGGGGCACTATATAGGGGGGACTACTACTGGGGTCTACTACTGGGGGGCACTGTATGGGGGCCTACTACTGGGGGCACTGTATAGGGGGGCTACTACTGGGGGCACTGTATAGGGCGGGCTACTACTGGGGGCAATGCAGCATAGGGAGGATTACTACTGGGGGATTACTATTGGGGGCACTGCATAGGGGGGGCGCGCCAGTCCATTACATTGCCAGGGGCGCTTGGATCACTAGATACATCCCTGGTCACACTTATCCCCCCCCCTTACACTGCCCACATTGGTGGTGGAGCCAATACAACAAGCCCTGCCTCCGTGACGCATGGCGCGATTCACGAGAATATGGGGCGTGGCTTGCCGTATTGGCTCTGCCCCCAATGTGGGCAGTGTAAGGGGGGGAATAACTGTGACGGGGTCATGCCTAATGAATCGAGGAGGTGCCTGGGCCCTTTTGCAGCCTGTACCAGCAGCAACTGCTGCGTCAATAGTAAGAATGTATGTGTACTGCTTTATTGTGTGTATATATATATATATATATATATATATATATATATATGAATGTGTTATTTTGTATATGTGTTAGTGTGTATACGGTGTATGTGTCAATGGCCCTGATTCAGAGCCGGACACTCTGACCAGAGCGCTCGCTCTGAATCAGGGCACACCTCCATAAATATGGAGCGTCCTCCTGGACGCTCGTATAGCTGTGGGTCACCACCCACAGCATATACGAGCGTGCAGGATGATGGTCACGATGGTCTTGACCATCGCGACCATCGCCACTGCGTGCAGAAGCCTGCGGTTGAGTTTCTCAACCCCAAGGCCAGGAGTGATTTTGGCTCTATCAGAGCCAAAATCACTCCCACTGACATCACTAGTGATGTCAGTGGGGCCGGCTTCTGACGGTAGGTGTTCCCTTGGGAACGCCTCCGTCTGGCAGGCACACCCCCGGCACGCCCACCAAAGGGGGCGTGCTGTCAATCAACATCGACAGCACGCCCCCTTTGATCAGACACTACAAGCGAAGGAAAGTCCTTCGCTCGTCGCGTCTCGCGCATGCGCACGACGGAGCTCCCTCCGTCGTGCGCATGCACAGTGCAGACCATCGACCCACTTGCGAGCAGACAGCCGCTCGCGAGTGGGTCTGAATCAGGGCCAATGGGTGTATATGTGTATACAGATGGCGCCAGTCTTCATGTGGTCTGGGGGGGCCATCAGTGTGGGGCTTTCGGGGTGGAGGCTCGGCTCTGTGTGGCTTGAAGGGGGTCTCCACAACTTAGTTGCCCTGGGGCCACCACAAGCCTTAATCCAGCCCTGCAGAGAGTGCACAGGGCCATAGAAAGCGGTGCCGGGTTGGGGTACTGTAGGGGCGTGGCCTAACCATGGGACTAGGAGCTACAGCAGAAAGCAATTATGGTGCCACAAACCACACAGGGGCACCATGTGCCCCTCAGCCTGAGGCAGATCCAGGGGAGAGGCGTGATCAATGCGATCACCCTCCCCCCTGCCATCAGGTGCAGGCAAAGGAGCAGCAGCAGCCTCCCTGTACTTACTGCAGCCCAGCACACAGCAGTCTGTGCTGGATGCTGCTGATACTGACAGGACTAAGAGGGGGGAGTGGCGGACCTGGGCCGCAGAATCAATACCTGCTTTCCCACCTCTTGGCACCCCTGAGAGTGCAGTCCAGTGCATTGTGCTGTCGGGGGGTGGTTTGGAGGTTATCAGAAGAACCTTCCTGTCTGTCAGTTATCTACATTCAGTAACATGGAACATGCAGGCAGTGTGGTGGCCAGCCCATCCCTCTCCTCAAGTCCTCTGCTCCTACCCTTGGAGTCCCAGCCTGTTAATCACGTAAGAAGCTCCGCCCCTCCAGACTACACAAGTCGAGGAGCTGCTGCCAAATTACTTATGTTAGTGGGGAGAATAGATGTGTGTGTAGGGAAGGGGGGATGAGTGCTGGCAGTGTGAGTGAATGCGTTAATGGGTGTGAGGGGCGGGTGAAATGATTAATGAATGGGTTAATCAGTGCTGGGAAGTTATTAGGTGCTGAATGGGGGTGCTAAAGGCTGAATAGATTGATGGGTGCTGTGTGGGGAGATCTTTATGGGAGCTGATAGGGTGGATGAAAGTGTTTATGGGTGTTGGGAGGGTGAAATGATAATGGGATGGAGAGGAATAGGTTAATGGATTTTCGAGGGGATTGATGGGTTCTTGAGGGAATTGTTTAATAGGGGTTAAATGATTCATGTATTCTTGTGGGAAATGGTGATGGGTTGGGGGAAGGTAATGGTTGCTAAATGGGTCAATTGGTGCTGATAGGATTGGTGATTAGGTTGCTGGGGGTAAATGGGGTTGGAGGTGCATGGGCATATTGGGTGCTCTGATTATACAACAGTATTTAATAGATTTACAGACAGGGGGCAGGATGCTTACCGCAATACTTAACGCCATGCTTCGCATAACTACTGATCGCATATGCACTAACACTTACCACCATGCTTTGCATACCTACTGATCGCATACGCACTAACACTTGCCACCATGCTTCGCATACCTACTGATCGCATACGCACTAACACTTACCACCATGCTTCGCATACCTACTGATCGCATATGCACTAACACTTGCCACCATGCTTCGCATACCTACTGATCGCATACGCACTAACACTTACCGCCATGCTTCGCATACCTACTGATCGCATACGCACTAACACTACCCGCCATGCTTCGCATACCTACTGATCGCATATGCACTAACACTTACCGCCATGCTTCGCATACCTACTGATCGCATATGCACTAACACTTACCGCCATGCTTCGCATACCTACTGATCGCATATGCACTAACACTTACCGTCATGCTTTGCATACCTACTGATCGCATATGCACTAACACTTACCGCCATGCTTCGCATACCTACTGATTGCATATGCACTAACACTTACCGCCATGCTTCGCATACCTACTGATCGCATACACACTAACACTTACCGCCATGCTTCGCATTACCGCCATGCTTCGCATACCTACTGATCGCATACGCACTAACACTTGCCACCATGCTTCGCATACCTACTGATCGCATATGCACTAACACTTACCGCCATGCTTCGCATACCTACTGATCGCATATGCACTAACACTTACCACCATGCTTCGCATACCTACTGATCGCATATGCACTAACACTTACCGCCATGCTTCGCATACCTACTGATCGCATATGCACTAACACTTACCGCCATGCTTCGCATACCTACTGATCGCATATGCACTAACATATGCGATCAGTAGTACAAAGGACAGCTCTTCCGATAAGAGCTGTCCTTTGCGATCTGCCCTGCGCCGTGGACTTCCAGGTTTATGACCCGGGAATCCATCTGCACAAGCGCAGAGTGGCGCGGCGGCCGCAGGGCATGCTGGGAGGGATCCGATCGGATCCCTCATACCAGCGTGATGCGGTAGAAGCCCATAGGCTTCTATAGGGTAACGCCAGCAAAAGCTGGCGTTACCCTCCTCATCGGAGACCCGGCGGCCAGGCCAATAGTGCATATGGAAAATGCGGTAAATCCCCGGAAACGGGGTTTTAATCGCATTTTCTATATAGTGCATCTCACCAAGGATGTGCGATGTGTAGGTTCATGCCAGGTAGTTTTAGAGGGCACTGCTCCCTGTTCATTTTGAAGATGGAAAAATGCACCCTGATGTCTTTTGGAGCACCATGCTGAGGTGCGGATGACAGTTGTTTGTATGGGAGGAGGGTTATGTCGTGCCACTTCCTCCTATACCGAGAGATCTCAGTTTTCTGCCTTTATGGCCATTTTGGAATCTCAGTTCCACTCCCAGCACAAGTTCACGGCATCTGTCTGTCTCTGTGTCAACCTGGCCTGATGTTAGCAGATGTATTTACATTTGTTATGGTATAATTAATGGATTGGAGACACTGATGTGTGACATACTATGTATTGTGACACTGATGTGTGTGTAATAATGGTACTGATGTGTGGTATTAGTATATATTGGGTACACTGACTTTAGTATTAATAAGCATTAACGAGAGAACTCCCCATGTACCGGCAGGAGCATACACATCTGTGACATCACATCATAATCCTGCCAGCTTGCATTACATCAGCTCTGAATGAAACACAGGTTCGGTTTTGCACGGTCACCTCCTCACACAAACAGGTAAGTAGAACAAAGCTTATGGCATTTATGGCAGAAAGGAAGAAGAGTTTTATAGCTGATTTTTGTCAACATTGATGTGTTAATAATTAAAATGAATATTTTGCTCAAGCTGTACTGTTAATGTCAGACTGTATGATGGTACACTTTAAGTAATAATTACAATGCATTTGACATATGAAAATAGTTTCATATACATATTTGTATTGCAACTGAGTCTGTTCACTTACTGCTGTTAATGTTCTAAAGGTGCCTACACACTAGGCAATATTTTACACGATTCGCCCAATTTCGACGCATCAGAACGACAAAATATGTAAAATATGTCCAAATCGTGAGTGTCCACTCACGATGCCGATGTGCGTACCTGCTGGTCGTACATCGCATATCCAGATCTTGCCTGCTGCACTGGATATAGTTAAGGATGTACAATAGGTCGTTGGTCAGATTGGACACTTTTTGCACCAAATTGTGCCCAGGACTGCCGGGGAGAGTTCAAGGGAAATTGGACATGAAATCGCATTGTGAGCACATTGCATAGTTTGTAGGCCCCTTTATGCCCTGATTAGCTTTAGGTTGTAAATGTAAGTAATTTGAATACTGTATATTTAGCCTCATGTAGTTTCAAGTTAGCAGCGCACAGGCAGGAGCATATTGTGGATGGATGGAGCCCATGCTCTGGACCAGAGCCATATTAAGACCTCACAGGGCCCTAGGCAAAATACCGGTTTGGGGCCCCCACCCCGATCCATTCATACAATGGATACCTTTTCTAGACAAACTGGAGCTGAAGGAACATCATACAAAGAACCTCCCACTACTACAGAAACAAAAATATATTACAAAGTAAACTAATTTATAAAGAGGTAAAACACATAGGGTCACTTAATGACAAGCGATGATAGATAACTCTGTCAATCCGTGTCTGCAACTCTATCAGTACAGCAGAGCAAGCCATTCACGTTGCAGTCCAGTTATACCCACCCAATCGCAATTGGTGATAGGACTGAGATATGCACCCCTCTTTTAATTTTTGTGCATGCACTGCAGAGAGCATTTTTGTGACCAAGAGCATGTGAATGACTGCCATATAATACAGAGAACACTGACCACCATATAAAACAGAGAGCATGTGAATGACTGCAGTATAATACAGAGAGAGCCGACCACCATATAATATAAGGAGCATGTGAATGACTGCCATATAATACAGAGAGCATGTGAATGACTGCCTTATAATACAGAGAGCTTGTGAATGACCATCATATAATACAGAGAGCATGTGAATGACGTCATATAATACAGAGATCATCCTCTCTAAATACAGCCTCTTCATTTCCATTTCTCAATACTGCCAGCAGTCACCTCCCCTGCTCTTGTGCCATAATCTATCTCTCTGGCTGATCCAGTCTCACTTGTCTCCAACCATGTTACCAGCTGTTTTTACATCTAAAATTAAATCCTAACATCGAACGTTCAAAGCACATACCAGATTAAGGCATAAAATAACAACAGTGTTAAATCAGAGTTATCATCCCTCCACCATTGCATCATCACTCCACCATCCTCCCCCTTTGACTAGGAAGTTGGCAGGAGAGTGCCCTACTCTTATGGTAGTCCATGGGACTCCCCAATAATGTTATTTGGAAGTCTCCCAGATGTTCTGGGAGAGTGGGCAAGTATGGATTACAGTTACAGTGCTTCTATGAAGGTCACAGAACTGAGATGTGACTTCTAATGCAGGCCATACACGGTGCGATAAAGCAGCCGTGTATGGCCATGATATCAGACAAAGCGTGCTCCCATGGGGTCGTACATCGCACCCCCTGATCTTACTGCAGGATCAGTCGATCAGGGGATGCAATGTGCGATCCCATGCAGCGATATGCGGGAGGAGGAGGGGGGAGCCAGCATATCGGGCGGGCAGCCACCGTGTGTGGGGACCACCCGATATGCCGGACGTCGGATCCCCCCGTCACCTCGCACGGTGCCATCGCACCGTGTATGGCCAGCAAAAACATTATTTTATTGTTGCAAAATGCAAACATTTTAATTTAAAAGAAACAAGTGTCCTTTCTCATATCCTGTTGTATTTTCTTTATTTATACAATCCATCATAGGATCCTTTCTCTTTCACAGTGCATCATGGGACACAAATTACATCACTACTCTCCAAATATAAATTATAATTACAGGATTGACATCATATAGTTGTAAATGTATATGTAGGTTATTCATTCAGTGGTTCACTCTTCTATCTACTGGGTACTGTCATCTCTAAAATTGTGAATTACCTTTATTTAAAAATGTATAAATCTTATGTTACAAGTGACAATTTACAGACTTCAAGATAGAACACATTGCCCTGTGTTTTAGGATCTGGATTTTCCTGATATCCTGCCAAGCAATGCCACGTAGTTGAATAATTTTTTTATGCTATGAAGTGTATATACACACAGACCTGCAATATAAGCACACTGACAATAGCCATGCAAGATGGCATGGAGCAATGGAAGAAATTGATGGTATCATTAGGCACATTCCCTTTGCTTTTTTTCATATGTCAATTTATAATCTAAAAGGGGACACTGAGAGCAGAGTATCTGCATTGCCAGCAAGGACAGGATGGATTTCTTGTTTAATTTTACAAAGGAAGTCTTGGTATAAAGGGACTGAGGGCCTGATTCAGAGCCGGACACTCTGACAGAGCGCTTGCTCTGAATCAGGGCCGGCTTTCTGTTTTTTTAGAGCAGCCTCCTGGTCGCTCGCATAGCTGTGGGTGACCACCCACAGCTATAGCGAGCGGCCAGGAAGATGGTCGCGATGGTCAAGACCATTGCGACCATCGGGCTTGCGACGAGACCCTTCTGGTAGGGTCTCATTGCCTCAAGCACAAGAGTGCTTTCGGCTCTAACAGAGCCGAAAGCACTCCCACTGACATCACTTGTGATGTCAGTGGGGCCGGCCCCAGACGGTAGGCATTCCCATGGGAACGCCTCAGTTTGGGCAGCCACGCCCCCGGCCTTCCCACCAATGGGGGCGTGCTGTCACTCAACATCAACAGCACGCCCCCTTTGGTACGAGACCCGGAGCGACGGTTTGGCTGTCGCTATCCGGGTCTCGCGCATGCGCATGACGGAGCCTGCTCCGTCGTGCACATGCGCACTGGGCCACCATCGACCCGCTTGCGAGCACATAGCGCTCATGAGTGGGTCTGAATCAGGCCCAGATTCAGCAAGGATCGCAAGTGCAAATGCAATAGCGATTACGTACGCAGTCTCTCTGCGAAAGCATGCTAATCCATTACAATCACAATGCCGCCGCTGCACTACATAAGGACGCCCACTTTACCTTACACACATCAGTAAAGTGTAGCAAAACTGCGAAACCATCGGTACAATGGAGTATCATTACAGCCTCACGTACACTTGCACAAGCTCTGACCTTACTCAGAAATTGCTAACAGGCCTCAGGCTGCGTAGGGCATCACAGTAGATAATTTATGCACACTCCAGCAATGGCTTTCATACACACTGTCACGCCTACGTTCGGACGACCACCCCCCCCTTTACCACTCACGAACGGCACACCTTGTCAATCACTCTGCGATGGGTCTGCATAGCCACTGCGATCGCAGTCCCGATGGCAATGGCTAGTTCGCTCACACGCTCTGCGATGCATACACATGCGTAGTACGCAACAATCGGCCAAATGCGTGCGTATTAGCACCTGTGTTTCCTGCTAAATCAGGCCCAAAGTACCAGAGTACATCATCATTTCATCAATGTTTAATTAATTCAAGATCATCCGAATCCTTAGGACTGATCTGAATTCTGATTTTTCAACTGGACACAAAGGGCCTGATGCTGATTTGGCTGCATATTTGTTAATTTGAGCTCTAAAGAACTGCGGTAAAAATGATTGGCAGATCCTATAGTTGATATAGGTGGCAGTAGTATGTGATGGAGGTTAGTCCAAACACTAGATAACTTAAGCTGGTCTTTTGTTTATTAACCAGGTAGAACAGGTTTACAGGATGACACAGAGTTTGTACGCAGTTATGTATAACAAGTGCACAGCTCTCATATAATGTACATCAATCAACCATAACATTAAAGCCACTGACAGGTGAAGTGAATAACGTTGATTATCTCATTACAAAGGCACCTGTGAAGGAATGGGGTATATTAGGCAGCAAGTGAATGCTAAAGGGAATCAGTATGATTTACCGCCGGCCACATGGCTGCCCGGCAGGGGTGAAAATCCAGATCGTGTAAAGGTAAATATGTAATAACTCTATTCTACCCCCTAACCCTAACCCTCCCTTAGGGGTGCCTAACCCTAACCTCCCCCCCAAGTGCCTAAACCTAACACCCCTTTCCCCGTCGCCTAATCCTAAATCCCCTGGGGGGGTGCCTAACCCTAAACTCCCCCCCAGGGGTGCCTAACCCTAACTCCCCCTTCCCCTAGCCTAACCCTAACCTCTGGGGGGGGTGCCTAACCCTAAGTCCCCCTTGGGAGCCCCTAACCTATCCCCCGCGGCTGTCCGCACCCGGCTTACCTTCGATCGGTAAGCCGGGTGTTGGGCTCCCGGCGTAGGTCTAATGAGAGGCGTCAGGATTTCGCCGGGATTAGACAGTCGGGAAGCCGGCGGTCGGTACTACGTCCGTCAGCTTCCCAACTGCTACCCTGCTAAAGCTGGCCACACACTAGATCAGCATTCATCCAACCATCCAACTAGTTGATTGGTTGGAATAAAAATCTGGTAAGGTACTATATTTGGGAGCAAATTGCTGATTGTCATTTGCTTTCATACATTACCAGATTTTCATTCCAACCAATCAACTAGTTGGATGGTTGGATGTAAGTTGGTCTAGTGTGTGGCCAGCTTTAGCAGGGTAGCAGTTGGGAAGCTGATGATGTGTTGCAAAAGCAGTTGATGTGTTGAAAGCAGGAATAATGGGCAAGCTAAAGGATCTGAGCAATTTTGACATGGGCATGTGCGTCATATAGCTGGGGAAGAGATGGCTCCAGGATGCACTATGGGAAGATGGCAAGCCGGCAGAGGCAACGTGATGCTCTGGGCAATGTTCTGCTGGGAAATCTTTGGTCCTGACATGCATGTGGATGTTACTTTGACACATAACCACCTACCTAAACATTGTTGCATACCAAGTCCACCCCTTCAAGGCTATGGTATTTCCTGATGGCAGTGGCCTCTTCTGTAGGATAATGTGCCCTGCCACACCGCAAAAATTGTTCAGGAATAGTTTGAGGAACATGACAAAGAGTTCAAGGTGTTGGCTTGGCCTCCACATTCCCCAGATCTCAATCCAAACGAGCATGTGCTGGAAGAACAAGTACGAGCCATGGATGGACCACCTCGCAACTTATAGGACTTAAAGGATCTGCTAATGTCTTGGTGTCAGATACCACAAGACACCTTCAGAGGTCTAGTGGAGTCCATTCCTCGATGGGTCAGAGCTGTTTTGGCAACACAATATTAGGCAGGTGGTCTTAATTTTATAGCTGATGGGTGTATGTACCAGATCCAGTGCAGCTGGTGTGTGACATATGGGAGTATGCACACTGGTGCTATACATGTAGCTGTATAGTGGTGGTGGAGCAGGGGAACTAACAGGGTCACTGGCCTCTGTAACGCCATGTCTCATATGTACAGTAGTGCTGGAGACTCTCAGGGGCACTTCCTTCTAGTATGGAAGAAGGAGCTGAAAACGCGCAGAATAGCATAGTATAACATGCTTTGTAGTGCACAAGGTTGGAGGTCACGCCGCTACCAGTCTGTGGTCCTAGTGCCAGACAAAGACAGGGCAGGGCGCTCTCTCTTACCAAAAATAGCATATGTATGTCGATATGCTGAGATATAGGTATAGTAAGGTACATCTAGCTCTTCACCAGTGGCAGGTTTAGGTCATGTAGACATTTCTTGTGGGCCTTTGCTAGAGAGGGGGTGAGACCAAGTATGAGGACGCAGTTTCACCACAAGTGTAATGCAAGGCCCTAATAGTAACATGCGTGCAAAGCAACAGAGCATGCTGTTGAGGGAGATTGGTCTACCTTTCTGGCTGGCTTGGGTCCCGGCCGGACCCCCGAAAAAGCCTGGGTAACCTGCATCAACCTCCCTCCCCCTGTCATGGCACCCCTGGGTATACTTACACTCAGATACACTTACATCCAGATACACTTACACCAAAAAAGGTCATAAGAAAAGATTGCTTTTGATAGCTAAAAACGCTTTCGCTCTTTGGTTTCAATTAAGTAAAACACCCTCTAAAATACAACAAATATAAAATTATGTACGAATGAAAGTAGCAAGTAAATGTATTTTTCAATAAGCCCCCAAAATCATACAATATATGCATGATCAATAAAGAAAGCACCTATCAGCTTCAGAGGTGAATTCACAAACGGCCAATAGGAAGCAGCTAGCTGGTACCGAGAAGCATTTTCATCAGGGTGTATTTGCACCTGCCCTTAGGCATCCACAAGTGATACAACTACTGACAGGCATACTGTATATTAGGGGTGAGCGGGTTCGGATTTCTGAAATCCGAACCCCCCCGAGCCCCCCCGATCTGAGTCAGAGCCGAGTCAGGCTCGACTTTTCCCGCCTGACTCGGATCTGAAATCGAGGCAAAACGTCATCATCCCGCCTACCGGGTCTCGCGGGTTTTGGATCCTATATAAGGTACCCGCGTCGGCGCCATTTTCTCACTCGGCTGTGGACAGTGAAGAGGGAGGGTGGGAGTTAGGGCTGACTGGGCTGTGTAGTGTAGTGTAGTGTAGTGTAGTGCAGAGTAGTGTTGTGCTGTGCTGCGCTGTGCTGCTGTTGTCCACTACTTCAAAGTCCATAGGGGCTGGCTGTGTTGTGCTGTGCTGCTGTTGTTAATAGGGGCTGTGTCCACTACTTCAAAGTCCATAGGGGCTGGCTGGACTGTGTTGTGCAGTCAGTTCTCCATAGGGGCTGTGTCCACTCCAAAGTCTTGTGCAGTGTCCCAGTCCTAAAGGGGTGCTGTAGTGTTGTCCAGGGGGTGCTCTGTCCATCAGGGGTGCTCCCCCCAAGTGATAAAAAAATAATATTTTTTGTGTGTTTGTGAATTGTGTGCGCAGTAGCCGCACGTGCATCAACAAAGTAGTGCCAAGCGTACGCCTGTGTCATAAGTAAAGGGCCGGCTGGCTTGACCGTTAAAGGGTGCTGTAACCCCCAAAGTACACTCCAGTCCAAACCAAAAAAAAAATTATTTTCTGTGTTTGTGAATTGTGTGCGCAGTAGCCGCACGTGCATCAACAAAGTAGTGCCAAGCGTGCGCCTGTGTCATAAGTAAAGGGCCGGCTGGCTTGACCGTTAAAGGGTGCTGTAACCCCCAAAGTACACTCCAAACCAAAAAAATATATATTTTCTGTGTTTGTGAATTGTGTGCGCAGTAGCCGCACGTGCATCAACAAAGTAGTGCCAAGCGTGCGCCTGTGTCATAAGTAAAGGGCCGGCTGGCTTGACCGTTAAAGGGTGCTGTAACCCCCAAAGTACACTCCAAACCAAAAAAATATATATTTTCTGTGTTTGTGAATTGTGTGCGCAGTAGCCGCACGTGCATCAACAAAGTAGTGCCAAGCGTGCGCCTGTGTCATAAGTAAAGGGCCGGCTGGCTTGACCGTTAAAGGGTGCTGTAACCCCCAAAGTACACTCCAGTCCAAACCAAAAAAAAAATTATTTTCTGTGTTTGTGAATTGTGTGCGCAGTAGCCGCACGTGCATCAACAAAGTAGTGCCAAGCGTGCGCCTGTGTCATAAGTAAAGGGCCGGCTGGCTTGACCGTTAAAGGGTGCTGTAACCCCCAAAGTACACTCCAAACCAAAAAAATATATATTTTCTGTGTTTGTGAATTGTGTGCGCAGTAGCCGCACGTGCATCAACAAAGTAGTGCCAAGCGTGCGCCTGTGTCATAAGTAAAGGGCCGGCTGGCTTGACCGTTAAAGGGTGCTGTAACCCCCAAAGTACACTCCAGTCCAAACCAAAAAAAAAATTATTTTCTGTGTTTGTGAATTGTGTGCGCAGTAGCCGCACGTGCATCAACAAAGTAGTGCCAAGCGTGCGCCTGTGTTATAAGTAAAGGGCCGGCTGGCTTGACCGTTAAAGGGTGCTGTAACCCCCAAAGTACACTCCAAACCAAAAAAATATATATTTTCTGTGTTTGTGAATTGTGTGCGCAGTAGCCGCACGTGTATCAACAAAGTAGTGCCAAGCGTGCGCCTGTGTAATAAGTAAAGGGCCGGCTGGCTTGACAGTTAAAGGGTGCTGTAACCCCCAATGTACACTCCAGTCCAAACCAAAAAAAAAAATATTTTCTGTGTTTGTGAATTGTGTGCGCAATAGCCGCACGTGCATCAACAAAGTAGTGCCAAGCGTGCGCCTGTGTTATAAGTAAAGGGCCGGCTGGCTTGACCATTAAAGGGTGCTGTAACCCCCAAAGTACACTCCAAACCAAATAACAAAATATTTTTTCTGTGTTTGTGAATTGTGTGCGCAGTAGCCGCACGTGCATCAACAAAGGAGCAGCGCCAAGCATGCGCCTGTGTCCCATAAGTAAAGAGCCGGCTGGCTCATTTCTTAAAGGCTGGTGTAACCCACAAAGTGCACTACTCTCCAGCAAAAATAAAAAAATATTTTCTGTGTTTAGCCGCACGTATATATCAAATTGATATAACATAAATGGAGGACCAAACTTTCTCCGATAAAAATAAAATAGAGAAAGATCAAGAACCACTTCCTCCTAGTGCTGAAGCTGCTGCCACTAGTCATGACATAGACGATAACATGCCATCAACGTCGTCTGCCAAGGCCGATGCCCAATGTCATAATAGAGGGCACATACAATCCCAAATGACAAAGTTCAGGAAAATGACCTTGAAAAAAACATTTAAATCAGCTGAAGAGAAACGTAAACTTGCCAATATGCCATTTACGACACGGAGTGGCAAGGAACGGCTAAGGTCGATCCCTAGTATGTTCATGACTAGTGGTTCAGCTTCACATGACGATGGTAGCCCTCCTCCCACTAAAAAAATCAAAAGAGTTAAGTTGGCAAAAGCACAGCGAAGAACTGTGCTTTCTAAGAAGATATCACAAATCCCCAAGGAGAGTCCAAGTGTGGTTGCGATGCCTGACCTTCCCAGCACTGGACGGGAAGAGGTGGCTCTTTCCACCATTTGCACGCCCCCTGCAAGTGCTGAAAGGAGCACCCACAGTCCACTTGCTGATATGCAAATTGAAGATGTCACTGTTGAAGTACAACAGGATGAGGATACTGGTGTAGCTGGCGCTGAGGAGGAAGTTGGCGAGGAGGATTCTGATGGTGATGTGGTTTGTTTAAATCAGGCTCCGGGGGAGACAGTTGTTGTCCGTGGGATGAAAAAGCCCATCACGGTCATGCCTGGGCAGAAGACCAAACATTCCACCTCTTTGGTCTGGCAATATTTCTATCCAAATCCGGACAACAACTGTCTTGCCATATGTACCATATGTAAAGGTGAAATAAGTAGGGGTAGGGACGTCAACCACCTAGGAACATCCTCCCTTATACGGCACTTGCAGCGCGTTCATAAAAAGTTACTGTCAAGTTCAGAAACTTTGGCTAAGACCGTAAGCAGTCCAGGGACACCTAAATCCCGTTGTCCTGTTGTATCCAAGCGCCTGCAAACCACACCGTCAACTCCCTCCTCGTCAATTTCCTCCTTAGTCAGGATCGGAAGTAGTCCTGCAGGCCATGTCACTGGCATGACTGACTCTCCTATCCCGGATTCTTCCGGAGGATCCTGCATTGCTACGCCTACTGCTGCCGCTGCTGCTGTTGCTGCTGCTGGGAGTCGTTCATCATCCCAGAGAGGAAGTAGGAACACCACTACTTTTACTAAACAATTGACCCTCCATCAGTCCTTAGCGAGTAGGATGAAGTACGACAGCAGTCATCCTGAAGCAAAACGTATAACTGAGGCCTTGACTGCTATATTGGTGTTAGACGTGCGTCCGGTATCCGCCATTAGTGCAGTGGGATTTAGACAATTGATGGAGGTAGTGTGTCCCCGGTTCCAAATCCCGTCTAGATTCCACTTCACTAGGCAGGCGATACCGAGACTGTACAGAAACGTCAGAAAAAGTGTCCTCAGTGTCCTGAAAAATGCCGTTGTACACAATGTCCACTTAACCACGGACATGTGGACAAGTGGAACAGGGCAGACTAAGGACTATATGACTGTGACAGCCCACTGGGTAGATGTATCACCTTACGCAGCAACAGCAGCAGCGTCACCAATAGCAGCATCTCAGAAACGCCAGCTCGTTCCAAGGCAGGCTACGCTGTGTATCACCGGTTTCAGTAAGAGGCACACCACCGACAACCTCTTAGAGAAACTGAGGGAAATCATCGCCCAGTGGCTTACCCCACTTAGACTCTCCTGGGGATTTGTGATATCTGACAACGCCACCAATATTGTGCGGGCATTACATCTGGGCAAATTCCAGCACGTCCCATGTTTTGCTCACACAATAAACTTGGTGGTGCAGAATTTTCTGAAAAGCGACAGGGGCGTGCAGGAGACGCTTTGGGTGGCCCGAAAAATTTCTGGCCACTTTCGCCATTCAGCGACTGCGTGCCGAAGACTGGAGCGCCAGCAAACACTCTTGAACCTGCCCCGCCATCACCTGAAGCAAGAGGTTGTGACGCGGTGGAACTCAACCCTCTATATGCTTCAGAGGATGGAGGAGCAGCAAAAGGCCATACAAGCCTATACATCCACCTATGACATAGGTAAAGGAGGGGGTATGCACCTGACTCAAGTGCAGTGGAGAATGATTTCCGTGTTGTGCAAGGTTCTCCAGCCCTTCGAACTTGCCACACGTGAAGTCAGTTCAGACACTGCCAGCTTGAGTCAGGTCATTCCCCTCATCAGGCTTTTGCAGAAGCAGCTGGAGAAAGTGAAGGAGGAGCTAAGACGGAGCGATTCCGCTCGGCATGTGGGACTTGTGGATGAAGCCCTTCATTCGCTTTGCCAGGATTCCAGGGTGGTCAATCTGTTGAAATCAGACCACTACATTTTGGCCACCGTACTCGATCCTAGGTTTAAAGCATATGTGGTGTCTCTCTTTCCGGCCGACACAAGCCTGCAGAGGTGCAAAGACCTGCTGATGAACACACTGTCAGCTGAAGCGGAACGTGACACGTCAACAGCTCCTTCTTCATTTTCTCCCGCAACTGGGGCTGCCAGGAAAAAACTTAGGTATCCTAAGCAACCCGCTGGCGGTGATGCAGGGCAGGCAGGACCAAGTTTGGACATCTGGTCCGGACTGAAGGACCTGGCAACAATTTCTGACATGTCTACTGTCACTGCATATGATACTATCACCATTGACAGAATGGTGACAGCATCCAAGTAGGCATGTCAGACAGTCCATACCTGTACTGGCAGGAAAAAGAGGCAATTTGGAGGCCCCTGTACAAACTGGCTCTATTTTACCTGAGTTGCCCCCCCTCCAGTGTGTACTCCGAAAGAGTGTTTAGTGCAGCCGGGAACCTTGTCAGCGAAAGGCGTAGGAGGTTGCTTCCACAGAATGTGGAGAAGATGATGTTCATCAAAATGAATTATCAGCTCTTCCAGGGAGACCAGCCTCCAGAACGTACAGAGGGACCTGTGGTGGTGGATTCAAGTGGGGACGAGTTAATACTTTGTGAGGATGAGGATGTACACACTGAAGAGGGTGAGGAATCTGTGGATGAGGAGGATGAGGATGACATCTTGCCTCCGTAGAGCCAGTTTGTGCAGGGACAGATTAATTGCCAGCTTGTTTTGTGGGGGCCCAAACGAACCAATCATTTCAGCCACAGTTGTGTGGCAGACCCTGGCGCTGAAATGATTGGTTTGTTAAAGTGTGTTAAAGTTAAAGTCCTGTTTATACAACATAAGGGTGAGTGGGAGGGCCCAAGGACAATTCCATCTTGCACCTCTTTTTTTTCTTTGCATTATGTACAGTTTGGGGCCTAGTTTTTCAAACTGCCATCCTGTCTGCCACTTCAGTATCACGCCTAGATGGGTCACGTGTTTGTGCCGCCCACTCGTGTTGCTTAGCATAGTCATCCAGCTACCTCGGTGCAACCTTTTGGACATAAAAACACTATTGTGAGGTGTGAGGTGTTCAGAATAGACTGGAAATGAGTGGAAATTAAGGTTATTGAGGTTAATAATAGCATAGGAGCAGAAAAACCTACAAATTCTGTGATTTTAGCTGTTTTTATGCTTTTTTACAAAAAAATACAGATCCAAAACACAAAACCCAGAACCCAAAACACGGAAGGGTGGTTTTGGCAAAACCAATCCAGATCCAAAACACGAGGAAAGATCCAGATCCAAAACCAAAACACAAAACACGAAAAGTGGCCGGTGCACACCCCTACTGTATATGCATTTTCTTTTTGCAATTACTCAAACACATCCTTTCTGTACCTGGCTGTGTTAGACTGCCCCTTTCCTCCCTTGTTCTGCTTCACTAAGCATAATATGGAACACATTACAGATATGCATACTGGTGCAAGTGTACCCATCCAACATCAGAAGCAAAATTACATCTAATATTTTATTACATAAGGGGAATTCAATTCACCGCGATGTTGAATAGCCGTGGGAGGGAGCTCCCTAAGCTTTTCAATACACCGTGCTGTTTGGGCAGGCAAAGGATTTCTTCTCGCACCCCCCCTGGGGATGCGAGGAGAAATCCAACACTTTAGTCAGAAAATGCCGGTTCTTGCGCCTTAACAGCCTTGTTAAGTCCCGAGAACCGGCATTCTCCGACATAACAGCGCAGTGAATTGAATAGCTTCGGGTGCTATTTAATTCACATTGAATTGAATTCCCCCCATAGAACAATACTAACTGCTAATATATAAATTATGATCAAAATTACTTACTAGTATGAGAGGGAAAGGTAATTATTCTGTGTTTAAAACACATCCAACAAAATGTATCTTTTTATATACTTTAAAATAGATCTTTTTATTTTCAACATTGTTTTGTTTTCAGTAAGCGGATGTCCCCAGTTACAGGAGTCTAGTTACTAAGCAGTGTTATGAGACAGAGTGATAAGTCTGTGATAAGGTGCCAGCCAATCCGCTCCCAACTGCCATCTCACAGGCTGTGTTTGAAAAATGACTGTTGGGAGCTGATTGGCTGGCACCTTATCACAGACTTATCACTTTCACTCTGTCTCCTAACACTGCTTAGTAAATAGACCCCACAGTCTCTTGACACTATCTTTCCGTTAACCCTTTGAATGTTTTGTTTTCTACTTGATTCTGATTTGTATGTAAACCCAAATGTTTACATACAAAACCGATGTTTGTTGATCTGTGCATGCACAGGACCTGGTCTGCGCATATGCAGAATGGATCCTCCACAATCGCTCATGTCCCCCCTAAATTAACATGCAGTGTTTCAGCGGTGGACCGGGGACGGAGATCAGGACCGTTCTGCAAAACAGGGAGGTGTCGCCTCCTATTTTGTAGATGTGCCGAGCCCAGGGTCTGCGCCATTGGATGCAGCCTTCTTGGGCCCAGCTGACCAGTTCCGACGAGTAAGTGTCGGCTTATGCAGACTGGCCTGCGACCATTGCAACCAATAGTCGTGATGGTCATCCGATGCTGCATCTTCAGAAGTAGCACTTGGATCGTAGATGCATGCAGGAGGCGTCCTACACACAGCTTTTTAGTTGTACGGTATTGCACAGCCGCAGCAGAATCAGGCCCTTTGTCCACTCAGCAGACTCCCCCTCAGTGACAGGAGCCGGATGCTGCACTGTAGCAATAAGTGCAGCACTCAGCCCCTGACACTGTGAGGGAGCCGGCACTGCAAACAGGGCAGTACGCACCTTGGCACCCCCCTTCCCCAGTAATAACCACAGGGGTTTTGGTCGCAAGGCCCCTCCCCCTCCCACATGGCCCCACCCCTACCCATGAGGCCACATCTCTTTTCATCGGCGCCGGCTCTGTCGCATCCCTCCCCGCACCAGGTGACACCGCAAGGAGGTGCACCACTGGCTATGGGACCAGGCTGCCTCTGAGTGTTGCTGCAAGGCATCTGCTATCACTGGCCCAGACATCTGTGTCTCCATCTCTCCCCACTAACTGATTTATTAGTGAACCATAGCCTTCTTATATACCATGTTATATCATAAACACTTAGGATTAGGTAGACTATATAATTTTTTTTTAAATATATTTTTTCATTTATAATGCTTTCTATATGCTAAGCAACTTTAATTTAATCCTGCATGTCAGCTAAGTAGGCAGATAGTGCAAATATTAGATAATTTACAATAAAAATGGATAAACTGCTAAATAATTTGCAAAGGGGGGGCGGGCCCCCATAGGTCTTGCCAAGCCCCCGATCCCAGTGATCAACATACAGTACAGAGGGAATTGGTATGATTTACCGCCGGGCGTCCGGCGGTTGAAATCCCGACAGCGGCTGCCAGACATGGGTGAAACTCCCGATCGTCCCTAAGTTAAGTATTGACTAACCTAATTCCCTCCCCTAACCCTAACCCTCCCTTAGAGGTGCCTAACCCTAACCTCCCCCAGGTGCCTAACTCTAATCCCCCCTCTAAGTGCCTAGAAATAACCCCCCCTTCCCTGCCACCTAAACCTAAGTCCCCCGGGGGGGGCCTAACCCTAAGTACCCCCCGGGGGTGCCTAACTCTAACCCCCCCTTCTCCTAGCCTAAACCTAACCTCCCGGGTGGGTGCCTAACCATAAGTCCCTAAGTCCCCCTGGGAACCATAAACCTAACCCTCCCCCACCCGGCGGCAATCCGCGCTCAGTGCCCGACGTCCCTTCGATCGGGATGCCAGGCGCCGGTCTCCCGGCGTCGGTAAAATGACAGGCGTCTAGATTTAGACACCTGTCATTTAACTCTCACCGGGATTAAGCAGTCGGGAAGCCGGCTGTCGGGATTAGCTCCGCCGGCTTCTCGACTGCATACCGTACAGAGAGCATCTCAGTCACTGCCACAAGTATAGAGACCAGCTTGGTTACCACCATAATGGCTCAATTAAGACCAGCTCGCCAGATGCGTTCGCTTGCTAGAGCCTATGCAAATCCGGCTAACTAACAGCAAGGTAGGCGATCGCACGGCAAGGCATTAGCACGCCCACTATGTCTTGGTGTGCGATCGCACTGACGATATTGAAATGAACCTCTATATACCCCTGCCTGTACCTTCTAAACTCCTACCTATAAACCTCTAAGGATGACGCCAATTTGCGTACACAGTCATACAGTAAATAAAAGACTCCAGACTTGGAACGTGTGGTTCCGAAGCACAAAGTGTTATTCAAGTAAAAAGTACAGTCAGTTACACGCTATTGATCCATACACAATTAGACACAAAGGAATTATACAAACCCCAAGTACAGTATACATATGCAGCGCATTCTGGTCCAGATGTTAGGTATCAGCAAGAAACCCCTCGTCCCTCAGCGTTCAGCAAGAAGACTAAGACAAAGTGTTTGAGCACACATATTTATACCCCCCCAGAATAGACAGGACAATAGAGAAGTTTGTTGCTGATATCATTGGTTCCCAAGGGAGAAACATCTGTTACAGAGCATTTAACAGGCTGCTTCAAATAGACTCACCCAGCCTCTAACACCTGGTGGTCTCTGCCCACCCCTAATGCTGCATCCTAACAGTTCATAAAATATACTTGTCTGCATACAGGGATTACCAATTTGTATGTAAAAACACTCATTGTCTATTCTATTTACTTTTACTCAGGAAGCTGTTCTTCCAGTTGCCCTTGGTAGATTATCAAAAACATTGCCATCTGTTCTTAGCTCGTGAGTTGTAACTTAAAGTGACAGCGTCATGCAGATTCTTGTTTCTAAAATGGAGTCTAGCTGCCATTCGCAAGATGGCATCGCGCACGCTTCAATTTTAAACTGATCTTGTCTCAGCCAATTATCCAGTTTCGACAGTCCACCCTTTGATAGCGAACAACATGCTATCACAATCTGCTGTTAGAATTTAATTTAGGCTTACATTTATATATTATTTAGTGTAATTATGGGATGGCACAAGGTGGTTCTTAATCCATCAATAATGTGTCTCTGGTTGGGGACATAAAACTACTATTATACGCACACCGCGGCTCTTGGAAGATCATGTGAAAGGTGTGGGGATGCACCAGTCTTATAAAAGCAGTCTTAAAGGTGAATTTAGACTTTACATTATCCGAGGTGTTTTAAAAATAACATTTAAATAATACATTTTTATGCATGGCTAAATATAATACATTAAATGATGGTATTTCCTAGCTCAGGGTTGTAATGCAGTTCTGTATTTACCTCGATATTCATTCTGGCCACCATCATAATTTCATTCTTTCATTTTACTCTATTTTTACATTTTCCACACTTCAACACAATAGGAACACACCGGACACATATGGCAATTAT
Organism: Taudactylus pleione; assembly: GCA_031769625.1. Lineage (NCBI taxonomy): Eukaryota > Metazoa > Chordata > Amphibia > Anura > Myobatrachidae > Taudactylus > Taudactylus pleione. The sequence continues at coordinate 7,621,160 of JAUIMM010000012.1, forward strand.
TATGATGACAATCAGTATAAGGATTAAAAATTTACCTATGCTGGCGATTACATCCTGGACCCATTCCCCTAGACCTGAGAACCATTTAACTGGGTTCAGCCATGACACCCATCCTTCTATTTTTTCCCCTACTTCAGCCACTGAAGCATTATGGTTCTTACGAAATTCCCATTTTAGCTGCAGAATTTCATCCATCCTCCGGTCTATCACCTCCTTAGGGTCGCTGGTATCATTGGTAACATAGGTGCAACAGTTTACTCCAAATTGGGTGGCTAACATTACGCAATACCCTCCAGTAACAGCAGTTAAATAATTTAACACTAGCCTGTGTTGCACCAGTTCTTTCTTGTACGCTTGCAATTCTCTCCCTGTATACCTGAATGTGTCATCGTACATCTTGGTGATATTATCTATCAATTTAGCAAGTTCCTGAATATATCTAAAATTTAATGTACCCCGAGCAATTCTGGTGGGATCCAGTGCGACTAAAACTTGAAAGCCAGTTGTCTCACTAATTAACTGAGTGGCTTTATGCACATCACCAGGCATCATATTTCTCTTGCCTCTGTGTTCATATTGCATGTGAAGATATGGTGATGGTGTATTTTTATGTATACCAAGCATTTCAATATGTGTGAGGGTCATAACTTCTGGGACTACTCTTCCCAGGTAACACAAACCTTCGGAACTCAGGGAGAGCCATTTATACGCTTTTCTTCCACATACAAAATATACATTATCAGGGAGAACATAAGGGATGGTATGCATCATTATCATTAAACACATTTCTCTTGCAAATAATCCTATTTCTGGGTTTTCCATCTGGTTCATGCAAGTCTCTGGCTGTATTATTTTAGCATAATAACCATCTGGCACCTTACCAATAATCTCTTTGGTGGAACTCAGTGTATACCGATACCTAAAATGTTTCCCACTAGATTTAATTGAGCGTAACAGATCATGGTTTATGGACTAATTATCAGCTCTTTGTGAGAAGGTCATCGTATGATTATTCCCAACCTTCGGGTTTATTGGAGTTGGTTATGTTTAAACACAAAAGTGATCTATCTATTTGGAATTGAGAGAGTTTGAAATTAGGTGGTTTGGATGAGAGAAATTTTCCATCCAAGGTTTTCCCTTTTTGTAATTCTAAAATTTCCATGGTATTCAGCGGAAATGGCACCAACCCTACATTATGCTGTCCCTGTGGCATGTGTGAACACACCCAGCAATCAGTTTGATTTAACACTTTGCCTACCATGCTATGATAATCCTCTAAAGGATACCCACCCCAGTACGAGTTATATTTAGGTTGGCACCGTTGGATACAGTTCTCATCAACTAGGGACTCACAAAGCTCACAAATACAGGAATCTTCAGTCGATAAACCTCCACACCTTCCCCGAGTATCCGGAATGACAGCTCTCTTAACAAAAACAGTACTAAGATTGGTCAGACACTCCCCTGATTGGCATTGCACTCCTCCTGACTCCATTCCATCAGCACTGCCATCAGCTCCCGTTTCCTCAATCGGTCCCCCATCACAGACACTGGATATCCCCGAACTGACCAGGATGGTGAACACTCTAAAAGAGAATATGAAAATGAACACAGCAGGCCTGTCCATTGTCACAACAAGATCTGCAAATTTCTCTCAGTTCAGGTATCTCACTACAACCTGTTCAATCCTCCCGGGACCAGCTCGCGATTGACAGGTCCACGCTATCAGCTTTGTCTCCGACTTGCTTCTCCACCGGTTGATTGACCTTTTTGCAGTGAGTGGAATGGTATCTCTCTCGGCCACCTTCAAAGATGTAGTACTCGTCAGCAGCACCTGGTAGTGACCTTCCCACCGATCAGTCAAACAACCTGAACGCAAGAAATTTCTGATCATAACATATTCTCCTGGTTCAACATCATGACAGTTAGTTTCAGGCATATCATTAGACAACAATTTCAGTTTCTGCTGCTGTTGCTTTAACTGCTTACTCATTGATATAAGATACTTTACAGTTACCTCGTTGTTACCCTTCAAGTCTTCCTGTGGACTTATAATCAAATGAGGTTGTCTACCGAACAGTATTTCAAATGGGAACAAATTTAGAGGGGGTCTAGGAGTGGTCCTTATGCTATGTAGGACCAAAGGTAATGCTTCTGGCCATCCTAGTCCAGTCTCTGCCATAATTTTGCTTAATTTATTTTTAATAGTCCCGTTCATCCTCTCTACCTTGGCACTGGCTTGCGGTCGGTATCGAGTATGAAGTCGGCTATTAATACCCATCAGCTTACATATATTTTGAAAAACATCACCTGTGAAATGAGTACCCCTGTCACTCTCGATGATTTTAGGGATACCGTACCTGCATACAAATTCCTGGACTATTTTCTTGGCAGTAAACGCAGCAGTATTAGTGGCCGCTGGGTAGGCCTCAACCCAGTTAGAAAATACATCGGTGCACACTAACACATACTTAAGGTTCCCGCAGGGTGGTAATTGGATGAAATCAATTTGTATCACCTGGAAAGGTCCATCAGTCGGTGGAATGTGGGATGGTTTGGTAGGGATCGCTTTCCCTATGTTCTTCCTAAAGCAGGTCAGACAGGACTTTGCTATCTTTTCTGCTTGTGAAGAAAAACCTGGTGCACACCAGTATGCCCTCACCAATTTGCACATACCTTGTTTTCCAAGATGAGTCAGACCGTGTGCTGCCTCAGCCAGGCTGGGGTAATATGCCTTGGGGGCTACTGGTTTACCTTGTCCGTCCCCCAGAGCCTGGAGGACTCTTGCCCACATCCCTTGGACTTCCAAATAGATTTTTCCTGAATTGAACACAAATTTTGCATCTCAACTAATTTCAGCATATCAATTGTTTGGAAAGACATAATTTTTTCAGTTGGAGAAAACATTTTCAACCCTGCTGCCCATTTTACAGCTTCATCGGCCCTGTTGTTGCCCAGTGACACCGGGTCATCCTCACATGTATGGGCTTTACACTTAATTACTGCCACTGTTTTGGGCAGTTGGATTGCCTCTAAAAGATGTTTTATGTGTCGGGAGTGTGCAACTGGTGTGCCTGCTGCTGTCATAAAATTTCTCAGACGCCATAGAGCCCCAAAATCGTGCACCACCCTGAACGCATACCTCGAGTCAGTGTAAATGTTAGCAGATTTGCCTGCTGCCAGTTCACACGCTCTAGTTAGTGCTACTAACTCTGCCACCTGGGCTGAGTGAGGAGGACCAAGAGGTTTAGCTTCTATGATGTCTGTGTCATTTACAACAGCATAACCTGTACATAATTCACCTGTGTCTGTTTGTCTATGACAACTCCCATCCGTATAAAAAGTCACATCCACATTCTCTAAAGGTGTGTCATGTATGTCAGGTCTATCAGTAAAGGTCTGATTCAGATATGTCATACAATCGTGCGTATCATTATGTCCACTGAACTCACCTCCTGCCAGCAACTCGTCTCCCTCCACCCTTTGTACATCATTTTGTACATATGGTAAATACGTTGCTGGATTCAGCGTGCTGCAACGTTTAACAGTGATATTTGCGGGTGCGATTAGAGCTAGTTCCCATTTGGTAAACCTAGCCGAAGAGACGTGTCTGGTTTGAGCTGAGTTCAACAGAGCAGATACAGCATGGGGAGTGTAGACAATCATATCATGGCCTAGTACTATGTCCTCACTTTTACTCACCAATAGAGCGGTAGCTGCTACACTTCTCAAACAAGTGGGGAGTGATCTTGCTACCGTGTCCAATTGGGCACTGTAGTATGCTACGGGCCTACTGGCATCACCATGTTTTTGTGTAAGGACACCTGCAGCCAACCATCGGCTTCCGTACAATACAAATCAAAAGGTTTTTCATAATCAGGTATTCCCAATGCAGGAGCTTTTGTCAGGCTATCCTTAAGATTAAGGAAAACCTGCTCTGATTCCTCTGTGTGTATGACACGATCGGGCTTTGAGGAAGAGACTAATTCCTGAAAAGGCAAGGCCAAAATAGAAAAACCTGGGATCCACATTCGGCAATATCCACACATTCCCAAGAAGGTACGAATTTGCTGTTGATTCTGCGGCAGTGTCATGTTTTGTATGGCCTGTATTCTATCATTTGTAAGATGTCGTAACCCCTGGGTTAGGCAGTGTCCCAAATATTTTACTCTGGATTGGCACGGCTGTAGCTTGTCCTTAGCCACCTTGTGTCCTGTATGCGAGAGATGAAGTAACAAAAGTTTAGTATCATTCAAACATGACATAAACGAGTCAGAACACAGCAATAAATCGTCCACATATTGAATTAGAACAGATCCATTGGCAGGTTGAAAAGATTGTAAACAGTCGTGCAATGCCTGGGGTAAGATACTGGGGCTGTCTATGAAACCTTGGGGTAATTGTGTCCATGTATATTGCACACCTCTGTATGTAAATGCAAATAGGTACTGACAGTCAGGGTGGAGAGGCACAGAGAAGAAAGCAGAACAGAGGTTAATGAGTGAAATGGGTGGCATTTGGTGGGATCTGCATCAGGATGACAGCTGGATTTGGCACTACAGGGAATTGGCTCTCTACTACCTTGTTACCACCTCTAAGGTCTTGTACCAGCCTATAACCCCTCCCACCACTCTTCTTCACTGGAAAGATGGGACTGTTGGCTACACTAGCTGTACAAACTAAAATTCCCTGTTGCAGTAATCGCTCAATTATTGGAAACACCCCTAATTCTACCTCCTGTTTTAGTGGGTACTGGGGAATTTTTGGAGCTTGCCTACCGCCTTTTAAGTTTACCATTACAGGGCTTACGTTTGCCATTAATCCAGTGTCCTGTCCATCCTTAGTCCAAAGAGAATTTGGAATTTGGGACAACATTTCATCTACCTGTGATGGATTTTCTTTTAAAACTGTAGAGTGATACATTATCCTTTGAGGAGTGTCTAACATATCCCGCACCTCGTATACCATTCTCTCTGGGATATCTAAAAATACACCATCAGGGGTGCAATATATAACACATCCCATTTTACATAACAAGTCTCTTCCCAGCAGGTTAGTAGGAGTCGCAGCAGCCAGAAGGAAAGAATGTCTGGTATGCAACGGCCCAATAGTAACCTCTGTGGACTTTGTTAAAGGATAACGGTCCACTTTACCTGTTACACCCATTGTTGGTACTGTCTCGTTGGTCACCTGTAAATTAACGGGAGATTTTATCACTGACCTGGTCGCCCCTGTGTCTACAAGAAAAGGATATTCAGTACCAGCTACATCAACCATCATGACCGGTTCTTCCCTAGTACTTCCTGTTAAGCTGACTATCTGTAGACTACAGGTATGACCTGACCCCTAGCGTTGGCTACCATTCTCCAATAAAGCATTTACGGCCGCAATTGGAGCTGGTGCCTCTTGGACATTTGCTGGTCTCTGTGCATATCAGTTATGGGAATATCCAGATCTTCCCTGATTTGGGGTTCCTACTCATTTTACTGTACAATTTCTACTTAAGTGTCCTGTTTGTTTACAATTAAAACATGTCCGTGGATCAGGTGAAAACATGTGTTGTTGTGAGGTTTGAGCAGAGGGTAAAGGTGGTGGATATGGGTAAGGATAGGGAGGGTAAGGGTGTTGTGGGGGATATGAGTATGGGACCTGTGGTTGTATTGGGTTAGCGGAATAGAGCTGTGTTTGTTGTTGTGTGGGGTTAGTGAGGGCAGGTGTAAGTGTGTGTGCAGGTGCGAGTGTGTCTGTTGGCTGTGATGTTACAGTCATTCCCTCCAGAGCTTGGATACTTACAGCCATTAGTTTTTCGCTCTGGATCTCCATCTTTTTTGAGATGTTTTTATCATGTTCTATGGCAGACTCTATGAGGTTATCTATTGTAAGTCCCCTCCAGCCAGGCTGTGAGGTCTGAACCCGAGTCTTTGAATTCTCTTTCAGACCATCCATGAGTACCGTGACTATCATTCCCCTGCGGTGAGTGCTATCTTTAATATCTTCTATCCCAGTGAACTGGGTGATAGCCTGCAGAGCCCGGTCGCAATAGTCTTCTGCAGTTTCACTCTCCTTTTGTTTGATTGTGAAAATTTTGTTCCAGTTAACTACTACTGGAAAATATATACCCAATTGAGTCACAATGCGGGAAATGTTACCTTGGTTTACTTGGTCTGTTAAGGGAACATCCCCATCCAATACACAATCCGTGATAAATTTTGTCACGTCGGTATTGCGTGGTAGACAGGCCCTTAACACCACACGCCAATCTTTATTAGTTGGTTCATGAGAACTACCCAAATTTCTCAACAATCTTTGACATTTGGCTAGTTCCTTTTTGGGATCGGGGAAATCATTTATGATGGAATTTAGTTCTGCTCTTGTCCAAGGACAATGCATTACTACTTCCCTCGTGGGCACTACACCGTTCGCATCTGCATTTCCATTCGGAACAGTTATCGTCCGAATGGGATGCAGATCGGTAGCGTTGCTACCTCTGACCTGGTTACCTGGCTGGGGGTTTAATCTGCTGCTGCTACGTATGGTATTAACAACTTCCTCTACTGGTGCAGAGTGTGTTAACACTTCCCTTGCTGTTACCGATGGAGATGGCGGCACCACCCGTGATTGTGGTGATGCAGCATCTATCATCTGCACAGCATGGGAAATGGCAGACATTACAATAGGCTCATCATCCACATCATAAACATTTTCTTTATGGTTACTTAAGAGGGGGTACAAGTTGCTTGTTACATTTATATGGGTATTTTTGGTAACTGTACTTGCACCTCCATCCACATAAGGTGGGGGAGGTGAGCGTGAACTGCTGGCAATACTCTTCACAACGCTACCTTGTCGCACGTGCGCGCCATTTTGCGGCTCGCCCGTATTGCAATTTAACGTCGCGGATGTATTTTCTGGCAATGCGCTCGCGATGCTAGTTTGCGTCGCTTGCACGTTTTAAAGCCACGCATCCCCTTCATGATGCCACAATTTTAAACATTCACAATATTTGACCTTTTTCTCTCGGGAGCGCATCAAACTGATGTGATCCCGGACATTATCTAATACATCCTTATCAAAACTACCAATTCTGAGAAATGGTCTAACACTCTTCATCGTCATTTTAAACCATACATCACAATACCTTATTGCATAAGTACCGTACTTAGTATGCATAATACGACGGGCCGATCCGATCGGCTCCTCCATTAGCAGCACATCATTGTCTAACATCTCTACTGTTTGCATGGCTTCCATTCTGAGACAAAATCTTACGCTTTTCAATAAAGATTTAAACTGGTGAAAGACAATCTAGATACTCTCACTTACCTATGGAAGAAATTTCTAGATGCCCCCGCTCATCTACGGAAGAAATTCTAGATGCCACCGCTCACCTACGGAAGAAATTCTAGATGCCCCGCTCACCTACGGAAGAAATTATATATTATATCAGCTCACAATCACACCTAGTGCGGCTCAACTACAATGCTCAAATAACCCAACCTTATTATTGAACACTGCAGTCACACTGAGAGCCGGTCCCTAACAAAAATAACAAACCATACACCTGATCTGTATACTGAACGGTAAGCTGCTTACCGAGCGGCTAGACTAACCCTTGCACCTAGCCTTAAGGATCATACGATACCCTTAACTGTCCAACACATACTCACTGTTACACACTTTTTCCTGCGCAGAAAAATAAACGTTAACCCAGATATTGCTAACAATTGAAAAATGTAAACCTCAACGGCTTTGTTTAAACATCATGGCAGCACAACCGGAAGTACGTATACGCTATTGTGCGACCAGCCACATACAAAATAATGCGACTACCACACAACCGTATAATGACTTTTTAACTGCGTACGCAAAAGTGCGTCTTTGCTGTGCGCAAAACTGCAACTCAGCCGCGTACTCAATACTGCGGCACCCCTTTAAACGTTAGGTTCTATCAACAAAGGAAAACAAAATTTTTCCTTTCTTGTCCCTGGATTCTAGTCAGCTTCCTTGGCTCACACGAAAACGGATAGCGATTTTTCAGCACAAAGCGGTTACAGGAAAACCCTGTATGTGGCCACTCCACCCTTTGCTGAGATATCGATAGCCGTATGTGCCGTGTGAGTAGGTAAGTGACTTCACTCGATGAGCCCCCAACTGACGATATTGAAATGAACCTCTATATACCCCTGCCTGTACCTTCTAAAATCCTACCTGTAAACCTCTAAGGGTGACGCCAATTTGCGTACGCAGTCATACAGTAAATAAAAGACTCCAGACTTGGAACGTGTGGTTCCGAAGCACAAAGTATTATTCAAGTAAAAAGTACAGTCAGTTACACGCTATTGATCCATACACAATTAGATGCAAAGGAATTATACAGACCCCAAGTACAGTATACATACGTAGCGCATTCTGGTCCAGATGTTAGGTATCAGCAAGAAACCCCTCGTCCCTCAGCGTTCAGCATGAAGACTAAGACCCAGTCTTTGAGCACACATATTTATACCCCCCTAGAATAGACAGGACAATAGAGAAGTTTGTTGCTGATATCATTGGTTCCCAGGGGAGAAGCATCTGTTACAGAGCATTTAACAGGCTGGTTCAAATAGACTCACCCAGCCACTAACAGCTGGTGGTCTCTGCCCACCCCCATGCTGCATGCTAACAGTTGTTCATAAAATATACATTTTGTTGCTTGTAGTCTCTGCGGTCCATAAGTTGAGAATGCATGATGCAATCTCCACACCGATAGTACCGGAATTCTGTTGAAAGAGTACGCATCAGTACGAAACCAAACACGGCTTTCTTAGCATGTATAAAACCTTAGTTATCAAATATCTTTATTTCACAGCATTTATACTAACTGAACAAACTTAAATCTTATACCTTAAAGCTTACTAAACCTTTTATGTGGATATGTAATGTGTGAGTATGCGGGGTTTGATATAAAGACGCTAGTTAACTTGGGGCAGATGCGTGCGTATTAATGTGTGTATGAGAAATGGTGCACTTAACACTTACTAAGTGAACACCTAGCAGTGTGGATTGCTGAGCATGATAGTTCCACATGCCCCCTGTCTCAGCAGCCCCCACCTTTCCCGTGTTCAAAGGAAAAGCTCTTATGTTCTCCCAGACTCTTGTGTGAATGCAAATGTGTTACCCCAAGCTGTGAAGCTGGGGCCATCCTGCCTGGGCATGGGGCTAAAACCTGTTTAGGATTCAGACAAATCCAATTGTGTAGATCAATGCCTGGATTATATTACAATTGCCACAACTATACTTGTCTGCATACAGGGATTCCCAAATGTATGTAAAAACACTCATTGTCTATTCTATTTACTTTTACTCAGAAAGCTGTTCTTCCAGTTGCCCTTGGTAGATTATCAAAAACATTGCCATCTGTTCTTAGCTCGTGAGTTGTAACTTAAAGTGACGCTGGTCGCAAAATGGCGTCTTGCAGATTCTTGTTTCTAAAATGGAGTCTAGCTGCCATTCGCAAGATGGCGTCGTGCACGCTTCAATTTTAAACTGATCTTGTCTCAGCCAATTATCCAGTTTCGAAAGCTCTGTGTACACAGACGCCCACCAACCTGTCTTAAGATGCCCACTTATGCACGTCATCTCCAGGAAGTGTATGCAACCATCAGTAACATCGAGTACCATCGGAAGCAAACGCAGCGCTTGTGGTTGACCATACCCTACCGCAAGCACTGCGAGCACTTCAGTGTAAAATTCAGCCAGGTGATGTGTACTATGATGCTGCATCTTAATTATGCATGCCTCTGAAATGATGTTAGGACATTTGGGCACGCCTGCGTTCGTACCTCCATTCCCCCGTTTTCATCGACCAACCCCTGTCGCCACCCACAAACGGCTTGTCCTGTCACTCCCTCAGCTGGGCAGTCTATTCACAGTGAGTGAACGCTTCCCGATCGCTCAGACTGGTTCGCGCACACGCACTGCGATGCATATGCATGCGCAGAATGCAAACATCAGCTGGCTGCGTGCGAACGCATCCTAGCAAGCGGGTCTGAATCGGGCCCAGAGATCATTCCAGGTACTGCAACACATTAAATTGAGCATCCTAGTGACAATACAGCACAAACAGCATCCTAGTTACCATCATACAGCAAAGGCTATATCCCATCATCACCATACAGTATCCCAGTGACTGCCATAATGTACAGACAGCATTCCATTGAATGTCATACAGTACATTGAGCATCAAGGTGATGCCATACATTACATCATAATATACATAGCACCCCAGACTTGTAGCTTGATCACCTCTGGATGACAAGCTCACGTAACAGCTCTCTGGCCATATCCCATGTCCAACAGACTGTGTGGACACCAGCATGGGAGATCACCATGCTTGAGTGACCTTTGCTGCCCAATTCCTGCTACATGTTGGACGAAACAAATTACATACATCTACCAGAGAAGCCTATGACCAATCCATCCTGCTGTTTAGGTGCACATAGTTATTCTAGAATAAAATCAGTATTTTAAGTAATTGTTTCATATACTTTAGTAAAGTGAGCCAGTATTTTGGTTTTGTTTATTATATAGACAAGGGCGAATTGGCCATAGACCTCACTAGGAGTTTTCCTAGTGGGCCGGACTGTTTTGGGGCCACAGAAAAAAAATATTGTTCTGTTGTCTTTTTTTAAATATTTGACCTAACCCACCCAATGGGAGTCGGCGCTAGCATATTAATGGCTATAGCTGACATGATTTGTTCATGGTATTTGACCCCTCCCCAGGGACCAGCTACCTGTGGCTATGCTTCACAGATCAGACCACCCCTTCCAGATTCACTACTCACACTCCATTGGCTCCCTGCTGGTGCGTCAGGTGCTGGAAAGTAGGGATGTGAGGTGAGCGGCACAGGCAGGGTCTCAAAGCTAGGGTCACACACACACACTGACTGCCTGTCTGTCTGCTTGTGAATCTATTCTGCGGATTCTGGGATTGGTGGCTGCTGCCTATCCCGGTCACGCAGCAGAGGTCACCCATCGCTCCCCCTCCCCCGTCTGCAGACTCCCAGAAACCATCTTCTCTTTCATCACAGGGCATTCGTTAGCCAGCAGTGGACACCAAGCATTTCCTGGCGCTGGGTGATGCCTCTGTGGAATTTTGGGGTGTGCATGCACCTGGGGGGCTACTGTCTGGGGTGCTGTGGGGTGTTTACCCACCTGGTTGTCTGTGGGGGCTATAGCATCTTTCATGGCATTGTATTACAGCAGGCTCCTGAAAGTACACCAGGGTATATAAGCAGGCAGACTGGAAGTATGGTAGGGTATAGGCTGGTGGTATATGTGTTCGCCTCTCTGCTCTTATAGGACTTGGTCAACTTTGAGGCACCTCTGGAGCTGGGTGTCCTCTACTCCTGGTAGTGCCTGCAAACACATGTGCACAAGTTGTGACTCTTCTTGTTGGTGCAGCTGGGGGCAGCCCCTCGGACACTCACTGCTATGGGGGTACCTACACTGGGGACAGCCCCTTTGCCACTAACTGCTGAGGGGGTAACTACCCTGGGGATAGGCCCCTGTACAATCACTGCTGAGGCAATGGGCAGATTGGCCATAGCTTCACCAGTATGCCCAGTGTACTGCTTTGTGTTTTTATTTTGTATGTACTGTAAATAATATTTTTGTAAATGTCTCTGTCCCCTCCGGGCAGACCAGCTGAAGTGCCACCTCTTGCCCTTCCCCCTTTGAAGAATAAGGGGTCTATTCATGTATATTTGTAATATTGAATTGTTACTTATCACTATATATATCGCATCATTTTGATGCAATATACAACTTGTCTAAGTAGCAATTCATGTATACTTACCTATCCGGTATCCAGGACTCCAGCGATGCTGTCTTCTCCCACAGTCCTCTTCATTAGGTAAGGCTCTCCTCTTTTGCGCATGTGCCGGCCACCAAGTCTTCTAACTTCAGTGTTGCGTGTGGGGCTGTGCGAGGGAGGAGGGGGAAGGGGGATGGAGGGTGGTCAGGATGAAGAAAACCAAAGGCAGACAATAGGAGCAGAACGGGGTGGGGTCACCTTAGCAGTGGCAGGGGATAGGAGCAGAGCTGGGGGGGCCATTGGGGCTGCGGGCAGTAAAGGACCAAGGAGACCCAGCATATGCATATGCCCTAGGCAGGGCCGGCTCTAGGGGTGTTCGACCAGTGCGGTCGCACAGGGGCGCCACCCGTGGAAGGGCGGCACCCTTAACCAGCATCCCGATTTCAGCGGAAGGACAGTACCGTCCCGCTGTTCCACCCGCAGGCCGAAGTGGCCTGCGGGTGGTCAAATCGGGAGGTTGGGGACCGGACACCCGGAGTGCCCCCGGAGTGTGAATGGATGCGCGTGCATCGCGGGAACCATTCACTGATGGGAGAGGGCTAGGGGAAGCCCAGCCAGTGATGGAGTGCTGGGCTTTACCCCCAGCCTGACGTTATTTGGAGGCGTGCCATGCGGGCACGCCTCCAAATAACGTCACACAGGGGGCGTGGCCTATGGTAATTAGGCCATGCCCCCAAATTCGGTTGCGTGCGGCTAAGCCTCGAGAAGGCGCAATGTTAGGGCGCCTTCTCGAGGGCCGGCACAGGGTGCTCCGAACCCTGGAGCCGGCCTGGCCCTAGGCCCCTCTGATTGGCTGCTGCCAGTGAAGGAGGCAGGGTGACAGCTGTCTTCCCTGCTCTTCTCCGCTCAGGATGTCCTGAGATGGAGAAAACATTTTTAGAAGTGAAACTGTATGGGGAAGCGATGTGTATTCTTAGCAGGGGCAATGCTAGAGAAGTCTTACTGATTCCTTCTATCACTGAAAAAGAGCTTTTCACTGCTACATGAATAGTCCCCTAAAGCCTTACTTCTCCTAACCATGGCTGACAGGCATGGCTGCATTAAGGGTTACATGGGCCACGGGCTGCAAATGTTCAATGGCCTATATTGAGAAGGGGAGAATCTGTGACCAGTGCTGTGTGGATGTGGCCACTTCCTACACTCTCAGCCCCATGCTCTCCCTAAATACATAAAATTAGAAAAATTGCAGAATTTTGTGAAAAAAAAAATAAATAGAAAAACCATTTTAATAGTTTTTAATAAATTAAAATTATGGACAACTATTTGATGCAGCTGGTCATCATCATGCTACCATGATGATGGGCCTATTTTTATGTGGAGTCCTGTAGCTGTAGCTCCATCACCCCATGATTAATCTGGCCCTGCTGACAGGAGAACAACAGCCCCCAAGCCCAGCAGTTGGGAAACTCCCTCACAGTGAGGAATATCCTGTCTACTCGCTTACCAACCAGCTTGAGGATTCACCTCTGGGGATTAGCAGGGGTGTGGTATAGGAGATAGACAGTAATTAGTTAGACAATGTCTAGATAGACACCAGATGTTAGTAGAGATGAGCGGTTCGGATTCTGTGGAACCCGAACCACTCCGAACATAGGGGATCCGAGTCCACCCGAGCCCTGTTCGGGTGTACCCCGCCTGACTCGGATGTTCAGGGCCGAATGGTGGCACCCTGATGTTGGATTCTTGCGAGAGAATCCGACATCAGGGCTCCTCTAGTGTATGGCAGACCGCTGTGATCTGTGGTCTGCCCTATACGACACAAACACACAGCCGCCAGCGGCAGCTGTGTGTTTGTAACAGCAGCCAATGAGAGTCAGGCAGACTCTCATTGGCTGCTGCACGGATGGAGCCGGTTGGAGCTCACTCATAAGCTCCGTCTTCTGGCTCCGCCCGCTGCGGGTGATGGGAGAGACGTCACGAGTGACGTCTCTCTCGTAGTTCAGAGAGGAGCGGACAGCTGCGGTCACAAGCTGGAGCGGGGATTCAGATAAGTTTATTTTATTTTTTTCAGTGTAAGGCGGCACTACTGGGGGCATACTACAAGGGGCACACTACAAGGGGCATAACTACTGGGGGCACTTATTCTAATGGGGGCATACTACAAGGGACACAACTATTGGGGGCACTTATTCTAATGGGGGCATACTACAAGGGGCATAACTACTGGGAGCACTTATTCTAATGGGGGCATACTACAAGAGGCATAACTACTGGGGGCAAACTACAAGGGGCACAACTACTGGGGGCACTTATTCTAATGGGGGCATACTACAAGGGGCATAACTAATGGCGGCACAACTACTGGGGGCAGTTGTAATGGGGGCATACTACTAGGGGCACTTTACTGGGGGCATACAACTAGGGGCACTACTAAAGGGGGCATACTACTGAGGGGCACTGCATAGGGGGCACTACTACTGAGGGCATTGTGTAAGGGACACCACTGCTGGGGGCATTGTGTAAGGGACACTATTGCTGTGGGCATTGTATAAGGGGCACTGCTACTGTGGACTTTGTGTATAAGGGTCACTAATGTGGACATTGTGTAAAAGGGGCACTACTGTGGGCATTGTGTGAAAGGGGCACTACTGTGTGCCATAACATAAATAAGAGACACTACTTTATGGTGTAATGTGAATCAGGGGCACTATGTGCGGTGTAATGTGAATAAGATTGTGCACTGTGACTCATTGGGCTGTAGCCACCTGTGTATACAAGTACTGTGACTCTGCTGGCCGTACCCCATTGGGTGGGTGGGAGGGCCCAAGGACCATTCCATCTTGCTCTACCTTTCATTTCTGCCACTGCTGTGTGGCAATGTGTCATAGATGTGCTTTATACTGTGGTGTCTGTGCCACTGCGCCGCTGCTCTGTTGCTTAGTAACCAGTCAGCTCACTGCAACCAATAATGGTGAAAACTATAATTTAAACTGTGAGGTGGCCTAAATTGACTGTAAATGACTGGAAATTAATGTTATTGAGGTTAATAATACTCTAGGAAGAAAAAAAAAGCCCAATTTATGTGATTTTAGCTTTTTTTGTCAATTTTTGTAAAAAATCTAAATCCAAATCCAAAGCCAGTCACCACAGTTTGGCAAATCCAAATCCAAATCCAAATCCAAAGCCGGACAACGAATTAGAACCAAATCCGGAAAAAATGGTTCGGCGCACATTCCTAGATGTTAGAGAGTCAATAGTTAGACAGGGAAAAAAGTTTGACAGACAAAAATCAGACACACAAAAGTTAGACATGTAAAAAGTTCGACAGGTACAAAAGGACGACAGGGTTAAACGTTTGACATGAAAATGATCGACACAAAAATGGTGGACAATTTTTTTGTGTGTTTTGTAGCCCTAATCTTCACCCTAACCCTAACCCTCCCTTTGGTACCTAACCCTAGCACTCCCTCCTGGTGCCTAACCCTAACCGTCTGGGTAAGTGCCTAACCCTAACCGTGGGGGTATGTGCCTAACCCTCCCCTTGGTACCTAACCCTAACCCTTCCTCCTGGTGCCTAACCCTAAAAGTCTGGGTAAGTACCTAACCCTAACCGTGGGGCTAGTGCCTAACCCTAACCCTCCAGTAAGTGCATAACCCTAACCCTATAAAAAAAAAAATGTGTTGATCATTTTCATGTCAAACTTTTGACCCTGTTGACCTTTTGTACCTGTCAAACTTTTTACATGTCTAACTTTAGTGTGTCTGACTTTTTTCCGTGTCAAACTTTTATCCTTGTCTAACTATTGACTGTCTAACATTTGGTGTCTATCTAGACATTGTCTAACTAATTACTGTCTATCTATAGTTGGGAGCCCGATTAGTAGAGTGGGTCCCAGCCAACAAGACCTCCCCTCCTCAACATTTAATTGACCTCCTCTCTCATAAATGTGGTGAGGGAAATATTACATAAACATCCAAACATACTGTGCACATATGAAGATTCCTTTATCAAACTAACAGAAACACACGCTATTTAGATTGCCAGCAATCAAAATACAATTGTGATTAAACTGAATCAAGAATACTTAATTTGGCATTCTTGAACTCTAGTCTGCAAAATACTAACTTTAACTAGTGACACGTTATGAGAAAACATACCTCTATATAATAACTTACACCAAAATACTGGCTGATTTTACTAAACTATAGGAAACAATTACTTAAAATTAGAGATGAGCGGTTCGGATTCTGTGGAATCCGAACCGCTCCGAACATTGGGGATCCGAGTCCACCCGAACCCTGTTCGGGTGTTCCCCGCCTGACTCGGATCCCCGTTCGAGGCCGAACGGCAGCCTCCTGATGTCGGATTCTCGCAAGAGAATCCGACGTCAGGGCCCCACTAGTGTAGGGGCAGACCACAGTGATAGCGGTCTGCCCTACACAGAAACAAACACACAGCCGCCAGCGGCAGCTGTATGTTTGTTATAGCAGCCAATGAGAGTCACACAGACTCATTTTCTGCTGCACGGAGGGAGCCGGGTGGAGCTCACTCATGAGCTCCGTCTTCCAGCTCCCTCCTCAGCTGGTGACAGAGCACAGCGGACGGCGGCAGGAGCGGGGATTCAGGTAAGTTTTTTTTATTTGTGTGTGTGTGCAAGGGGGCGCTACTGGGGGCATACTACTGGGGGCACTGCTACTGGGGGGCACTACTAATGGGAGCACTACTACTGGGGGCACTGCTAATGGGGGCATACTACTGTTGGCACTACTAAAAGGGGCACTGCTACTGGGGGGCATACTACTGGGGGGGCATACTTCTAATGGGGGCATACTACTGGGGGCACTGCTAATGGGGGCATACAACTGGGGCACTGCTAATGGGGGCATACTAGGGGCACTACAAATGGGGGCACTGCTACTGGGGGGCATACTACTGGGGGCATACTACTGGGGGCATACTACTGGGGGCACTACTACTGGGGCACTACTACTAGGGGCATACTACTGGGGGCATACTACTGGGGGCACTGCAAAGGGAGCCCTACTACTAAGGCAGGGGTCAGGGAACTTTTTTTACCTTTTTCCCCAAAATATATTTAGATACGCTGATGTTACCCCCTTGATTTGAAAGGAAGGAAATCATATAGTAGTGCCCCCATAGGTATGCCACTGTAGTAGTGCCCCCATATAATGCCCCTGTAGTAGTGCCCCCATAGTTATGCCCCTGTAGTAGTGCCCCCATAATGCCCTTGTAGTAGTGCCCCCATAGAGTGCCCCTGTAGTAGTGCCCCCCATATAATGCCCCTGTAGTGCCGCTTGTATAAAAAAAACCCCAAAAAACCACTTACGTTAAAACCTGCTCCAGCATCAGCCGCCGTCCTGTCCTACTGGCTGCTCCTTGGAACTATAGGAGAGACGTCATGACATCTATCTCATATTGCGCATGGAGAGAGCCGGAAGCTGGAGTTCAGAAGAGAACTCCAGCCTCTGGCTAACGCAGTGCTGCAGGGAAGGAGCCGGGCGCCCGCTGGTAATAACATCTCAGCGGGCGTCCGGCTTAGAGCCTCCCTGCGGCACAGCTGGGCATTCATATGAATCATTCTATATTATAGAATGATTCATATGCATGCCTGGCTGTCCGTCCATTACCCCCAGGAATTAAATTTTTGCCCCATGTAGAGTAATTTACCCCTGTTCCCTGACCACTGTACTAAGGGGACTGCATAGGGGACACCACTACTGGGGGCATTGTGTAAGGGACACCACTGCTGGGGGCATTGTGTAAGGGACACTATTGCTGTGGGCATTGTATAAGGGGCATTACTACTGTGGGCTTTGTGTATAAGGGTCACTACTGTGGGCATTGTGTAAAAGGGTCACTACTTTGGGCATTGTGTAAAAGGGTCACTACTGTGGACATTGTGTAAAAGGGGCACTACTGTGTGTCGTAACATAAATAATAGACACTACTTTACGGTGTAATGTGAATAAGATTGTGTACTGTGACTCCTAGGGCCGTAGCCCACTTTGTAAACAAGTATTGTGATTCTGCTGGCTGTACCCCACTGGGTGGGTGCACTACTTTTCATTTCTGCCACTGCTGTGTGGCAATGTTTCATAGATGTGCTTTAAACTGTGGTGTCTGTGTCGCTGCGTCGGCAAAAATGGTCCAGCGCACATCCCTACTTAAAATGTAGACTAGAATAACTATGTGCACCTATACAGCAGGGCGGATTGGTCGTAGGCTTCACTGGTACAGTAGATGTATGTAATTTGTTTTGTCCTCAAGCTGGCTGGTAACTAAGTAGACAGGACTTTCCTTTCTGTGAGAGAGTTTCCCAACTGCTGGGCTTGGGGGACTTGTTCTCCTCCTCCAGATTATCAATGGAGTGGATGTGCCTATAAAAATAGGCCCATCATCATGGTAGCATGATGGTGACCCGCTGCATCAAATAGTCAGCCATAAATCTTAACTATTAAAATGGTATTTCTATTTTATTTTTCCACAAAATTCTGCAATTTTTCTATTTTTATGTATTTAGGGAGACAGTGGGGCTGAGAGTATAGGGGTGGCCACATCCACACAGCAGTGGTCACAGATTCTCCCCTTCTCGATATAGGCAATTGAACATTTACAGCCTGAGGCCCATGTAGCCCTTAATGCAGCCCTGCCTGTCAGCCATGGTTAGGAGAAGCAAGGCTTTAGGTAGCTTATTCTTCAAAAGGGGCAGGGCAAGAGGTGGAACTTCAGCTGGTGTGCTCGGAGGGAGCAGAGACATTTACACAATACACAGTAAGTGCAGACTGTGGTATGCAGCCTATTTGAATGGCTGCACACAGAGGTGCCCAGAGGCGGCAGAGACATTTACAGTACACAGTAAGTGCAGACTGTTTTATGCTGCCCATTTGAATGGCTGCACACAGGGGAGTTACACCACTGGGCAGCGTAAAAATATTATTTACAGTATATACAAAATAAATACACAAAGCAGCACACTGGGCATACTGGTGAAGCTATGGCCAATCTGCCCATGCCCTCAGCAGTGAGTATACAGGGGCCTGACCCCACTGTAGTTACCTCAGCAGTGAGTGCTCAGGGGGCTGCACCCAGTTTAGGTGCCCCCTCAGCAGTGAGTGTCCTGGGTGCTAACCGCTTGGTACCCCCGTTAGCAGTTAGTGACCAGTGTGCTGGACAGAATCTAGGTATGCTATCAGCAGTGAGTGCCCAGGGGGCTGTACGCAGTGTAGGTATCCTCTCAGCGGCAAGTGTCCAGGGTGCTAACGGCTTGGTACCCCCATTAGCAGTTAGTGACCAAGTGTGCTGGACAGAATCTAGGTATGCTATCAGCAGTGAGTGCCCAGGGGGCTGTATGCAGTGTAGGTATCCTCTCAGCGGCAAGTGCCCAGGGGGCTGATCCCAGTATAGATACCCCCTCAGCAGTGAGTGTCCGGGGGGCTGCCCCCAGCTGCACTAACAACAAGAGTTGCAACTTGTGCATATGTGTTTACAGACACTACAGGAGTTGGATTACCAGGAGTAGAGGGCACCCAGTTCCAGAGGTGCCTCAAAGTTTGACCAAGTCCTATAAGGACAGAGAGGGGAACACATACACTGCCAGCCTATACCCTACCATACTTCTAGTCTGCCTGCCTATATACCCTGGCATACATCCAGGGGCCTGTAATACAATGCTATGAAAGATGCTATAGCCTCCACAGACAACCAGGTGAATAAACACCCTGTAGCACCCCAGACAGTAGCCCCCCAGGTGCATGCACACTACGGAATTCTACAGAGGCACTCACCAAGCGACTGGGTGGCATACCCACTAGACCACCAGGGACGTTGGTGTTGTTGATGGTATGATGTATGTAGCAGAGAATAGTGTGGCAGTAGATTTACCAGGCTGAACTGGGTTATTACGTGATATTAATAAAAGCACTCTTCTTACTTGTTTCTGTGGTCTAGCACAGTAGAGTGAAAGAACTTGGCAGAAGTATTTACCAGGCTTGGACTGGGTTTTCTCTGTAGTCTGGGAGCACTCTGAGATGACAGGACGGGATACAGACCAAACACCGGAATGGATGGTAGCTCTAAAATAATCTGGCACGGAACCAGGGAAGCAGGAATGGCTGATATACCTAAGCAGATATTACAAGTTGTGGTCACGACTTGTCTCCTTCTAGCAATGTTGTTCCTGTTCCGTCGGTTGCTAGGCAATCTGGACACCCCAGGACGTCACGTGTTCTTCGCAGCACGACTTGATTGGTTTCTTCTATTTCTGCATGCTGGCCCTTTGCCGCCTCATCGACTATAGCGTTCCTTGTGGATCTCTCGGCTCAGCTGCATGGTCAGCGCTCCTGTATTTCTCCTTGTTTTGGTATCAGCTTCACAGTCAGCTCCCAAGCTGTTACTGGCTTCATTGCCGCTCCATCTGCTTTCCAGCCGCACTACCCAGCTCCCAAGCTACTACCGGCTTCATGGCCGCATCTCACCACCGGCTCTACAGCCACACCGCCGGCTCAAGGCTGCATCTCACCATAGGCTCACAGGCCATACTACTGGCTCCCAAAGCCGCATCTCACCACCGGCTCTACAGCCATACCACCGGCTCAAGGCCACATCTCACCACCGGCTCACAGGCCATATTACCGGCTCTCAAAGCTGCATCTCACCACCGGCTCTCCAGCCACACTGCCAGCTTAAGGCTGCATCTCACCACCGGTTATACTACCAGCTCTCAAAGCCGCATCTCACCACTGGCTTTCCAGCCACACTACCGGCTCCCAATGCTGCATCGCACCACCGGATTTCCAGCCACACCACCAGCTCTTGAAGCCACATCTCACCACGACCTCTGCAGCCATACCACCGGCTCTCAAAGCCACATCTCACCAGTGGTTTACAAGCCATACTACCGGCTCTCAAAGCCGCATCGCACCACCAGCTCTCGAAGCCGCATCTCACCACCTCTTCTGCAGCCATACCATGGCTCTCAAAACCGCATCTCACCACCAGCTCACCAGCCACACTACTGGCTCAAAGCCACATCTCACCACCGGCTTACAAGCCATACTACCGACTCTCAAAGCTGCATCTCACCACCAGCTCTCCAGCCACAGTACTGGCTCAAAGTCGCATCTCACCACCAGCTTACAAGCCATACAACCAGCTCTCAGAGCTGCATTTCACCAGTGGCCCACAAGGCATACTACCGACTTTCAAAGCCGCATCTCACCACCACCACCTCTGCAGCCACACTATCGGCTCAAAGCAGCATCTCATCACTGGCTCTCAAAGCTGCATCACTGGCCTCCGAGCCACTGCATCAACTCGTCTAATTATACTACCAGCTTTAGCTGTATCATTGGCATTCAAAGCTGCACCATCAGCTCTCATAGCCGCACCATCGGCTTCTTAGCCAAACTACTGACTTCTCTCTCAGTTTCCAGCATCTTCCATTATTCTCTGGGTTCCGAAGGTAACCAGTGTAAACCCCTACTACTTCGAGTAATAAGTCCAGGCAACCACTTTAGTACCAATGAACGTCTCCCAGTTCTAAGGGAACAGCGCGTGGCTGTTAGTGACGGAAGACCTCACTAGCCTGAGTTCTAGGGGTGTACATGGAACAGCCTGGGAAGCCATAACAGCAGACAGGTGGATGCTTTGCATGGGTGTAGCACAGATTCAGCACACTGGAACAAGCTGGAATTACCTGTGCAACTTAAGATGCTGATTACACAGGAATAGAATGGCATAGGAGTTATAGCAGTGCAGCAAACACAATCAGAACTGCACCAGCAGGATACAAATGAAAGCAGCAGGAGCTCAGTAAGCTTCACTCAGTAGGGACTGAGCTAGACATTGTACTGGCAATAACTGAGAGCCAGAGACTGGAATATATACCCCGGAGTTAGCCAGGATTGGATGAGCAGTGTCAGATGATACCGGCTGACTCAGGATGACTAGTGATTGGCCGGCTGTGTGCTCCGGCCTAGCAGGCCAGAAACAATGAAGTGCATCTCAGGGTTAACAGTGGATGCATGAACTGAGCTCAGGGAGTGAGCTGGCTGGACACAGGAGTGGTAAGTGACCCAGTGGCATGGATAATAAACCTGGGAGACAGTACCCCACCCCCCCTTTGAGGAGTGGCCTCAGGACATCTCTTTGGTTTTTTAGGGAACTTGACATGGAAACCAGAAACAAGACGAGGAGCATTAACATCTTCGGCACTCACCCAGGATCTTTCCTGAGGACCGTATCCTTTTCAACGGACCAGATACTGGAGTTTCCCCTAAACGACATCGAGAATCAATAATATTATTTAATTTCAAACTCCACTCCACGCTGATTCTTAACTGGAGGAGTCTTGAAAGCGATGTCTGGAACCTGTTCAGATCAAGGGGTTTGAGGAGAGACAGATGAAAGGAATTGGGGATTCTCACCAAATTGATGATCTTGATGATGGGAAACTTTTTGAAAGGCGATAACTCATTGATTCTTCATTTTCTTGTGAGAACATCTTGAACCAACCAAAGGAAACGGAATCTCTTGTAAGGAAAAAAACTTTGTCAGGGAACATGGGACCTTCTAGAATTGGAGGTTCATCAGCTTCAGTGTCAAAATCAGAGTTGGAATATAAATTCAATGAGGGAATCAACTTCTCCTTTTTAAGAGCTTGATATTCTAAAGGATCCTTGAAATAACATGAAGCAATGGAGCCTACACAAACAATACGATTCAGAGGACTGGAAGACGGAGTAAATGCTGCAACAAGGGAATCGGAATACTCAGAAGAACCACAGTATGGAGAAGACAGGGAAGTGTACTTAACCCCTAAGTTCACGGACAGGGAGTTTTGTGTGGACTTGGGAGTGAAACCCTAATTAACAGCTTTAATGAAATCGGGAATATCATTCAGCAGTGGATCCTTGGATTTGATGAGAGAATTAGCCCAAATCAGGGCTTTTCCTCTGAAGGCCTGGAAGAGATATTTAATTGCTTTAGCTGGAATGATACCAGTTGATGAACTGGACTCAATATTGTCAAGGTATTGATGTGCTAGAAGACAGAATTGTGTTATATCTCCCTCAAAATAAACAGGTGTTAAAACTTCAGATGGACACTTGATGGTCAAGTCACCAGATGACGACTAGGAAACGTGAATAGAATCAGGAACAGGAGAGTCAGGAACTGATGAAATAGAAGCTTCAGCGGATTGTGATTTTTGTGCTTTATTCAGACTGGTCTTATCTTCAGATAAATCGGGAAGAATGTTCAGATACCTGTGAGAAGAAATACTTGGATTAACTTTGGAAGGATGAGATGAACTTGGAGTTTCTTCAGGGAAGGTGTCTTTAGAGGAATCTGTTTTCAAAATTTTTGGACAAAATTCTTTATTTACTGCGTCACTGAAGATAACTAAATTCTGGAGCACAGGA
Source organism: Taudactylus pleione (assembly GCA_031769625.1). Taxonomy (NCBI): domain Eukaryota; kingdom Metazoa; phylum Chordata; class Amphibia; order Anura; family Myobatrachidae; genus Taudactylus; species Taudactylus pleione. The sequence continues at coordinate 7,644,398 of JAUIMM010000012.1, forward strand.
TCATTACATTTGATAAGTGGGTTACGCCATTCTAAAGCTTTCCCCCTAAAGTTCAAGAGTAAATATCTAGTTACGTTGGAAGGGGTAACACCAGACAAAGGATCAGACTCCATCAAGGTGAGGTATTGATTAACCAGTGCATAGTAATGCAGTAAATCTCCATCAAAGTAGACAGATGATGAAGAATCAGACGAATTCTGTGAGGATGAAACTTGTGATGCACACACAGGATCTGAAATGGAACTAGCCTGAGGAACTTTAGTCTGGTGAGAGAATGCCATGCCTGGAATGGGCTGGCTGAAGTCCCCAATTGGGACCGTCAGAATACTTGAAACCCCATCCTGTGGTATGGTGCCTGAAGCCTCCACTTGGGTTGAGGCACTTGCATCTCCTACAAAAGCTGTGGACTCAGGGCTTGATTCAGCTTTGGAAATAGAGTAAGATATAGCAAGTAACTGAGCATCTTGGTAAAACCATGCTTCACTGCAGGTGGGGCAGATTTAAAATGTGCAGAGAGATTTAGATTTGGGAGGGGTGTGTCCAAACTGAAATCTAATTTGCAGTCTAAAAATAAAGCTGTGCAGTACTTGTGGACTCCATGCAAAAGCAGCCAGTATTTACCTTACATGCTATTTTTTTATGTATTTGCACCCCTTGCATTGCGATGTGGTTTGTCCAGGTGCACAGTTACTTGCTTTATCTTACTCTATTCCCAAAGCTGAATCAGGCCCTCAGAACACTTTGTTAATAGAGTTGAAACAGAACCCCTCCCTAGGGCTACAGACTGGAGTCCTTTACTGGAACAAGCAGAATCTGGGCTGAAACTGGAACGGGCAGATTCCGGGCTGGAACCGGAATGGGCAGAATCCGAGCTGGAACCAGAATGACCTTTCCTGGGGTAAGCAACTCAGACACCCCTTCTGGGCTTGGCAGACCAGACTTACCGCCGTTGATATTGGAAGACGAACATTTTTTATTTGGACCTAAAGATGGGACCAGATGGAGTCCAGAGGAACTTGAATTGGCTGGAACTGAAGGAGACTGAACCAGACATACAGATGGAACCGGATTGGGTCTGGTGGAACTTGAATCGGCTGGAACCGGATGAGACTGAACCAGACATACGGATGGAACTGGATTGGGTCCAAAAGTATTTGAATCGGCTTGGACCAAAGGGGTTTTTGGACCAACGGATGGAACCAGATTGGGTCCAGAGGTATTTGAATCCGCTGGAACCGAAGGAGTTTTTGGACCAACAGATGGAACCGGATTGGGTCCAGAGGTATTTGAATTGGCTGGGACCGAAGAAGATTTTAGACTAGTGGATGGAACCGGATTAGGTCCAGAGGTATTTGAATTGGCTGGAACCAACGGTGGATGATACCGGGTGGGACCAGAGCAAACAGAATCCTGGCTGGAACTGGAACAGGTGAAATACAAACTAAAATTTGAGGAACTGAAAGACAAAGTTGAGAGAGCAGTATTAAAACCAGTGACTAATTTTGTGTCACCTTGAATCTCGCATGGGCTTGTATGAACAGATGCCCATTCTAGAAGTTCAGATGCCCCTTTTAGAACTGCAGAAGGCTCATGGGTAGGCTTCGAGACATGACACTGAGACTTGTAATAATCTTTTGGCTAGCAAAGAGTAAAGTCTTTAATTAAATGTTTAACATTTCCATAATAAGCTGAAAAGTGGGATATCTAATATATAAATATGGATACAAAATCAGTGTTCAATGCTGCTGTTAGAAGGTAGCCAGCCAGAAGAATAACAAAATAAAGGAAAAAGACAACAGCGCTGTGAACTACGGAAATTAAACATATGAGTATTTATGTGTGTAACCCTAAAAAATCAGTTATGCAATAAAAAATTAATTATATGTCAATATAATAATAAATATCATGTATAAAAAAAACAAGAATTAATGCATATAAAAAAAACAAGAAAAAATACACTGGTGTGGGATCACCAAAGCAGGGCCGAAACTAGGCTTTCTGTCACCAGGGGCAAGACAGTAATTTGGCGCCCCACCCCACCCCAAAAAACAACAACAACATAGAGCACAAAAAGGATGTGTGCTTTTGTGACACAGTAATGCCCCTTACAACACATTATGCCACAGTAATGCCCTTTACAACACATTATGCACAGTAATGCCCCTTAAGGGTACACATTATGTCACAGTACAGCCTCTTACACATTATGTCACAGTAATGCCCCCCAGTGACAGCAGCCCCCCAGAACTGACAAATGAAATACTATTAAAATCAGACATTCACATTAAAATGGGATCTCCCAGTACGCCAGCACCCTCCTTTTACCTGCCGTGGCTGCGTGATGGGTTAGCTTGGGCAGCGCAGAACGGGACAGAGATGCCACATGCCGGGGATCGGTCAGCGCCACTTATTCTAATGTGGCGCCGGTCGCAAACCGATTGGAGCTCCCGGGCCGACAGCCACTGCTGATTGGCTGCCGGTCAGCAACTCTGATTGACTTGCGACTGGCGTCACATTAGAGTGATGGCTGCGTTGTGTCTCTCAAGGCCGGGCTGCAGGCGGCTGCCTGCAGGTTCCGGCGTGTGGCCCAGACCCACATGTGCAACTACCTAGAGCCGCCCCACATTTGCAGCCTCTCCTCGTTACCCCCCTCAAGTCCAGCGCAAGGGGGACCATGCCCCCTTAGCCCCCCTAGTTGCAGCCCTGACCAAAGGATATTGTATATTATGTATACCACAGCTGATAATTGGACAGTTCAACAGAGTGGTAGATCTGTATCCAATATTGCTGGACTGACACAAGTGATATACAAGGTGGCCCAGCGGCTCACTACAAAAGGGCGGCTGTCGATGTTGATCGACAGCTCGCCCTGTTTTGTAGGCGTGGCGGGGGGGTGGCTTCACAAACGGAGGCGTTCCCATGCGAACGCCTGCCATTTGTGGGTGGCCCCACTGATATCACCGGCCACTAGACCCTACCACATGGGTCTCGTCGCAAGCCCGAAGGTCGTGATGGTCTTGACCATTGTGACCATCATCCTGGCCGCTCACAATAGCTGTGGGTGGTCACCCACAGCTATTTGAGCGGCCAGTAGGCCGCTCCAAAAAAAAAAGCCCTGATTCAGAGCGAGCGTCCGGCTCTGAATGAGGGCCACTGTGCGGTGACCCTTGACCTACTGAACATTACTGACTATTATATCAGGCATAGTATCACAACCTGAAGTTACTTTTTAGCACCAAATAACAAAAACTTTTTTTAAGTCACACACAACAATATTAATTATATTAAATTATACTATAAAAAAAACAAAAAAAAAATGATTTGCTGACAGCCTATTGAACAAACTAGCTTGGTCAGTTTTACCTAGGGGACTGTTACTGTGGGTGGACAATGTCACTAAACCTGTCCTATTCCTGACTCTCACTGTCACTAATTGTCACTGTCACTACTAGCTAAGCTAAGTAGCCTATCCTCCTTCCATTCCCATGGTTCTGTGACAAATGACGTCAAATCACCATGGGAGGGACTTATAACAGATCCAAAACATGCAAGATCCGATGCCAGGAAGAAGACTTTGCTCCTCGTTTTCGAATCCAATAATAGCGCAGAGATTTTACACCCCTTGCATTGCAATATGGTTTGTCCAGGTTCACAGTTACCGCATATACTCGAGTATAAGTCGACCCGAATATAAGGCGAGGTACCTAATTTTACCACAAAAAAACTGGGAAAACTTATTGACTCGAGTATAAGTCTAGGGTGGGAAATGCAGCAACTACTGGTAAATTTTAAAAATAAAAAAATTGCCCCCAGTAGTAGCCCCCCTTGTAGCGCTCCCAGTAGTAGCCCCCCCTTGTAGTGCCCCCAGTAGTAGCCCCCCTTGTAGTGCTCCTAGTAGTAATTCCCCCTGATAGTGCCCCCAGAAGTAATTCCCCCTGGTAGTGCCCCCAGAAGTAATCCCCCCTGGTAGTGCCCCCAGTAGTAATCCCCTCTGGTAGTGCCCCCAGTCGTAATATCCCCCCCTGGTAGTGCCCCCAGTAGTAATATCCCCCCTGGTAGTGCCCCCAGTGGTAATCCCCCCTGGTAGTACCCCCAGTAGTAATATCCCCCCCTGGTACTGCCCCCAGTAGTAGCCCCCCCCAGTAGAGAGAGACGTAATAAAAAAAAAAAAAAAAACATTTACCTGAGACCCCGCTCCTGGTCCTGACGCTGCTACCGGCTCCTCCGGGCGCTTTGCATTATGGGAGAGACATCATGACATCATGACATATCTCCCATTACCCACTGCAGGAGCCGGAAGATGGCTCCTGCAGTGGGAGCATCAGCAGCCGATGAGAGTCTGACAGACTCTCATCGGCTGCTAATTACAACCGGCGGCGGTGGCTGTGTGTTTGGCACTGTGTAGTGCTGACCGAACTCCGTCCAGTTAGCGCTACTCACGCGGTGCAGCTGTGTCACAGAGACACAGTCTGCACCGCAGCCCGCATGGTACGCAGCTGAGTGAGGCGCCCTCCAATATGTGGTGCCCTACTCGGCTGCGTAACGGGAGAACCGGCCCTGGTCACTCGAGTATAAGCCAAGGGGGGGCTTTTTCAGCACAAAAAAAGGAGCTGAAAAACTCGGCTTATACTCGAGTATATACGGTAAGTATTATTTCTCACTCTATTCCAAAAGCTGAATCAGGCCCACAGGTGCTTTCAAGTTGCAACCCAGGTACAGACCCCTGCATTGCCTCAAAGTGTGCTTAAAGTGCACCATAGCCTGTGATAGCACTAACAAAGGAACAGTAGTCCTGTGCAGCATTTCTTCAAGAGCCTGTGTTCAGAATTGTGTCAGCAACACTGACATCCCACAGAGTTGCATTGACCCTGGTACTAAATGCTATAGCAGTTGCGTAGTTGCCTACCTTTAGGTAGGAGGAGAAGCAAGTGAGTTGTGACGGGGCAGGGCTTGACAATTTGCGCCATCAAGCCCCACCCCCTTTGTGGTAAATAGCCGCGATTGGAGCACATTTACATAGGGGGGGTTAAATGACGCTATTCATGGAGAATCACATCATTAAGCCCCGCCCCCCGCACTGGGATCCGCAATCACCGCGGAAATTCTCCTTATTCTGCCCACTTCACTAGGAAGTGGGCAGAATGTGGGAGAAGTGCCTACCCTTCGAGGGGTGTGGGGGGCTACCCGAAAAATCGTGAGCCTCCCGCGAAAACCGTGAGGGTAGACATGTATGAGCTGTTGCTATACTAGAGCAACAGGAATGCTCATTGCATCTACATATACAGACATTCAGGGCCTGATACAGCATGGATCGCAACTGCAACAGCATACACAGAGCGACTGATGGTGTGTACTGTGCATGCGTATGCAGTGCAGTATGCGTGAGTTAGCATTGCAATTGCTTTGCGGTCACTCAAGCAAAATGAAAGCCATCGCAGAGTGTGTGACAGGCTCTGTGTTCGGGGGTTGTGACGGTAGACTGGTTGGAGAAACGTAGGCGTGTCTGTCCATTTGAACAGTGTTGCATGGGCATGCATAAATTAGCCACTGAGACGGCATATGCAGCTTGAGTACTCACTGCCTGCAACAAGACTTACAGTTTCTATGGCAGGTCAGGCCTACTGTAATTGTGCATGAGGGGCGATGTTACTCAATGTTCCCGATGTATACGCAGGACTGCAAGATATTACGGATGTGAGATAGGGATGGTGAGCGTCTCTATGCTGGCGATAGCATTCATCAGCATATTTTCGCAGCAGACCTCTGAGCGTAATCGCAGCTGCAATTGCACTAGCGATTCATGCTAAGTCAGGACCTCAGTCCATACTGAGCCATTTTAATATTCAATTACCTTTTGCCCCCATTTCATGTGCACTGACGCAAGAGCTGGCCAGTGAAGATCACAGATTAACCCAGTCATTGCCAGGACTTATTCTGCTAGAATTAGGTTTCTTTACTGGACTATTTGCACTTATTATAGTGTGATTAAGTATTTGTTTTGCCTTCCATTACTCAATTTAAAGTGAATGGTATTTATATTGATATTGAATACATTTGAATTATTTCACTAATAGGTTTTCATTGTGTTTGCTGATAACTATATAGTAAGTGTATTTCGACCCCCTTGTGTGTTGCTGTAGGGCTTTACAGTCATGTGACAGGGTATTCTGGGTGAACAGTATGAAAGTTACCTCTATAGTGTACAGTATCAAGAATACTTTTACAAACTATTTGAATATTGCATCCTTGACAGTGCACAGCTTATCTAGATAAGACCTAATAGTGTTGCCCAATAGCAACGGTCTGGATCTCAAGTAATACAGTATTACAGTAACAGTGCCCTACACAGGTTTGAGGTATTGTCTTATCATATATCTGTTGACTATTCTTTTACCTTAAACAGTTACAGTGACACAGTGTTGCAATTTAATAACCTAAATGTCACTTTATTTCCTGGTGTTCGCCTTGTATTTGGGATTTGGGGTTCTCTGTTCCTCTGCTGTGCTGTGACAGGAAATCGACCAAGAAAAGTCTTCTAAAACCAGGTTAGTTCCACACTTATAAAGTTACTATAGATAAAGCTGCATATCGTATACAAAGCCCATCCAATGTATGAGGCACCACCAGGGGCTTGAGCATAGATGAGGCCAGCACACTTTCTCCAAATCACCAGTTTGTTTCATCATCTATAAGAAATTACTTCATGCCAGCACAAACATGAGCGATAAATCAATAATACTTTACATATCATACTTTACATGACACTTATGCGCCTGCGTTCCTGGGGTCCATCATTACACCCAGCACATGATCCCTACAGCTGTTTCGGTGCCAACCGTGATCAGGGGAGAAGTATATATAATATATATATATATATATTTATTATAGTACATATATACTGTGTATACTGACAATTGTTTATTTTACACAGAGTATGTCCCACAATATGATGAGATAGTTTTACCTCAAACCATGTAGATCTTCCCTGTTGAAGTCTGATACAGACAAAATGTGTAAGGATTGTTCTATCTGATGACTCCTACAGATATTTCCCTTTCTTGACTGTTTACTGGAATTTTTGGGATGTGTTTGAGCCCTTAATTATTTACTAATTGGATCTTTTAAAACATTTTGGAATACTTGAATCGTTAACTTCTGGGTGCAGCCTTACACACAGTGCTAATTTTTTTAGCAGGAACTCCTCTTATTAACTATGGCATAATATGCTGGGCCAAAAAGTATTTTCCATAACTTAAGTTTTATTTAAAAGTCCCCTTTGAGTGACTTCTTTTCTAAATATTAATTATATATATGTTTTTCTATAGCTCCACCCCCAGTAGCTCCACCAACTGTTCCTGAACCTATTTTGCCAGAAAAATAGCCCTGCTTACACCTGTTGGAGGGATCTATATCATATCCAGATAAACTGATTTCATTTGTTTTTTTGGGACATAGCCTATATTTTTACATACACAATTTAATGTCTTTTAAAGTAATAAACTATGGGCCTCATTTATCAACAAGTTTTATCAATGAGTGATAACACTCGTTGCGTATGATAAATGGTGCTCCAGCCAATCAGCTCCCAACTGTCATTTTTCAAACAGGTGACAGTTAGGAGTTGATAGACTGGACCACCATTATCATACACAATGAGTTTTATCATTTATGGTGAATGATAAAACTCATTGATAAATGAGGCCCTATATATATGTATTTCCCTTCTGTTTTGAGTTGACATTTAAAACACAACTTCCAAGTGGACCTAGGAAGAACTAAAATACACAGATACTGTAAGCAGCTTTTTAATGTATTTCTGTCATGCAGTATTTACCTCAAATCATGTACAACTTTCATAGTAAAAATGTCCCTTCTGTCGCACATTATGTCAAAACAGAAAGTGGTACTGATATAGTCAAAAGGAAATTGTAATTGGTCTTCTTCCTTGTGGTTAAGGCTCTGTATTAAGAATGTTTTATGTTTTGCATTGTTCTAGCAGCTAAAATTGTTTTTCTTTTAAAAGAAGATGAAAAAATGCATTTTTTTACTTTTTATTCAAAAATGGAATTGCAGATTTTTTCACAAAAGGGCATAACATATTTTACATAGTTTCAAAACTGGAAAAAATATACATAGATTTTTTTTGTTCAACATATACCTTTAAAAAGTTGCATAAAATATATATATATTTTTTTTATTTAAGGCACACTTTTGGAATAACCCTATAATTTATATCGCAATGTTTGCATCTAACTGGTCAGGAAGAGAAAACTAAAAGATATATTTCTAATTAAGGCATACACTATCCCCTTCATGACCTCAAATGTTGCTTTGATTTAATTTTGTACTTCTTACCACATACTTAAATTATTGCATACACTGAATAAAACTGTTATCACCAAAGTCCAAAAAATATACAACAGGGAAATGGTAGGACATTTACAAAATATTTTTGCCCTCCCCCTTAGTCCTTTAGAGATTGCATTTGTCAGAACTATGAATTGTCAAGTTCTTTCAACACACACCACATTATAAAAGGGAATACTAATATTTAGAATAAATTCTAAATGCCAATGAATTTTATTAAACACTACAGATGGAAAAGCAACATATTAGAAATAATATATTTTTTTTACAGAACCTTATTTCAGTCAGTTGTGCTACTAAATAGGATTGAAGTTCCATTACCATCTAATGTGGGTGAATATTTTAGTTCAGCATTTCAGAATGGATGCACAAGGTAGGTGAAAGTGGGAGAACCAATCATAAACTGCGATGCCCAGAATTATAGCTTCAAATTGGTCTTCCTTCTCACATTTCCCCTCAACAGCATCACTCAGCCCTGATTTTCATTCTGGGCTGACGCACTAACCATAGAGCCTAAGAAAAATGACTACATGTAGCAACCCCATGATGGAGACGGTGGCAATTTTAAGATTAATTATTTATGCTAGACGTGTGGTAACTTAGTCTTTACTGCTCAGACATTTTGCAGAAATCAGTGACATTGAAATGTAGTTTTTTGGCAATTCAAATACCTGAATAATGAGAGAACTTAATGACTTCACCAAAGAGATTATTGTATGGATTTGGAGATAATGCACTCGCCAACTGACTTTAGTTTTACATAAAGCCGCATATTATATCAAATGCTTTCATGAATTTCCCCACAATAGTATAGATGAAAAAGATGAAAATGTTTTTCTTTTGTGGATGATATGGAGAGCATCCATCATGTTACTAAACATGACACATGAAAATGGAGTTCCTGTACCATAGTGTTTAGTTTATTAAAAAGCATCATTGTGTCCAAGAAGGACTTGGTCCCCTTATAGATATCATAACATACCTAGCATTTATTCCAGTATCACCCTAGCAGAATATAAATCTATGTCCTCTTGGTAGTTAAGATTGATTAAGTGGGAATTGCTAGAGGTGGTGCACATTGAATCGGCTGTTACAGACAGTAGCTGGGCATTATAAGATTCATCAGAATATTTGATAACTATACTGGTGGTAACATTTCACAAATTGTTACTGTAAAACAATAACATTGGAAATTTTTTTTTTTTTTTCCATCAGCAACAGGAAATGATTAAATGACTGCCTCCAAAATATTACTGAAACTTAAAATATATTAATGAATACTTTAATAGACTATGAATCCATATTATATTAAGCTCATAATTTATTTTGCAACTATTACAAAATATAATGTATCTTTGTTTTATTTTTTTCTAACAGAAAATATTATTTGTATCATGTTAGTGAACTTGGATCTGAAAATAAAAAAATAAAAATAAAAATCAGCTGCTAACTGTTCTTCATATTCACTGAAATGCTGGCAAAAAAGTACAAATTTATTTTCCCTTATATAAATGTAACAAAGACATTCTAATTGTAAAATAATGATATGACAAAATGATCCAATTCTGAATTGCTCATTTAAATAAAGTTAAGATATTGCCTCAGAAGAGCAGAATTATTTCCCAGAATCCCAGACTCACATTCTTTGCTTATGCTGCTCATTAATGTACAGTCTAACAGAGATCCCTGACTTCATAAGACTAGGGGGTACATTTACTAAGATGGGAGTCTATTAAGAAGTGATGTTGCCACTCAGATTCTACATTTCATTTATCTAGCACCTTCTAGAAGATAATACCTGGAATCTGATAGGTTGCTATGGGTAACATCAATTCTTAATAGAACTCCCATCTTAGTAAATTTACCCCTAGGTGTGAAATCAAACCTTCTGAAGAGGTTCTTGACTGCTATGGCTAAATTCTCCACTTGTCCTCTTTGGGAGTTTTAACATATCTCCCCCTAGACTGAGATGGACATTTAATTTTAAAGTCTTCATAAGAAAATATGCAAAGCTTTAAATTTATTATCGTACGCTCTTGTCAATGTGAATAGCAGGAATCAAATTATTCTTATGGTGATCAGCCTCGTACATCTTTATATGCAGATAATTCCTGCTTGTAGAGCAATACAAAAGAGTATTAGCATTTCCTTAAGTTTATGTGAGTGCATGCTTAAAATATGCTGTAACCCATAACAAATAGATATTCGACTGAATGAGCAGTTAAAATTTTATTGGATACTATGATTTACAACTAATTCCTGCCATTCACACCACATTAATTAATATTTTTTTATGAGCTCTATCACAAATGAATGTTGGTTGGTTTTAGTGAAAGACAAAATGTGTGTCATTATTATTAATGTGGCATGAATAACCTTTACATATGGCGTAACAGTATCCAATACTTTTTATTTTATTTACTGTGCATAAATAAACCGTTTTTGTGGGACATACTGTGAATTGATTGCTAAATAAAAAGATGCAAGGATGTCTGAGAAATAACTGATGTGCCTCAAAACTTCTCCATTGAGAGACCGTATTTTAATTTTAACCTGTTTAAAATGGTTTAAAAAATGAATAGGGTCAAAATATAGGGCTTTATCTTAATTAAAAAAAAACACGTTTGAAACAAAAGGAAATGCTATTAAACAGCGAAAAACTGTTATAACTATGCTGACATAAAGTGCGACTCTTAGATTTGTATGGAATGGCTTCTAAGTAATTCTTAAAAATAACATCTCTAGACACAATCTGTGATCATACTCTATATTAGCAGTGCACAGTGAACATTTGTACAATAAAAGAAAATGGTGCCTTCAACATAAACAGCTACTTCTACTTATATACAGCATGCAGCAATGTATCGTTAACATGGTGAACATAACAACTTATCTTGTATAAACACTTTCTGTAGTTTAAAAATGCTTTTAAACACATACAAGAATTGCACCATATATACATTATAAATGTTACAACTAGTTGTAGAAGTTTCTGCTTTTACATTACACATTTTTGATTGACATAAATGTGTCCTATTAAATCCTTTACAGATGAAGGAATGGGGCTAAACAGTAAAAAATAATAATAATAAAAAAATTAGTGTGTATTTTCTTCCAGTAGCGTAAATACAAAGTGAATTTGAAAGTAGTTGTCAACCCTTTAATATTTGGGAGAAGTGATGTCTGTACAGAATCTGTATTTGCCAGGCTAACAGACTACACTGTGTATTAACATTTATTGTATAATTTATACAGTCCAGATAAAAAACACACACACACATATATATATATATATATATATATTAGAGATGAGCGGGTTCGGATTAGTTCGGATCACCAAGCAGAGATCTGATTTTTCCCGGCAAAAAACGGGACTCAGAAAGAGGCAAAATTTAATTTTTCATGGACAAACATCATCATTCCTGGACTAAGGGGGTCATTCAGACCCGCTCGCGAGCGCAGGACGCTCGCAAGCGGGTCGATGCACATGCGCATGACAGAGGGAGCTCCGTCGTGCGCATGCGCGAGACCCGGCGAGTGACGGGCTCTCCATCACTCCGGGTCTCGCAGCAAAGGGGGCGTGCTGTCGATGTTGATAGGGGGCGTGCCTGCCAGACGGAGGCGTTCCCGTCTGAAGCCGGCCCCACTGACATCACTAGTGATGTCAGTGGGAGTGATTTTGGCTCTGATAGAGCCAAAATCACTCCAGGGCTTGCGGCAGCGAGACCCTACCGCAGGGTCTCCGTCGCAAGCCCGATGGTCGCGATGGTCAAGACCATTGCGACCATCATCATGGACGCTCGCATATGCTGTGGGTGGTCACCCACAGCTATGCGAGCAGCCAGGAGGCCGCTCCATTTTCATGGAGGAGGGCACTGATTCAGAGCGAGCGATCTGGTCAGAGCGTTCATCTCTGAATCAGGCCCCTTGTCCAGGAATGATGATGTTTGTCCATGACAAATTACGTTTTGCCTCTTTCTGAGCCCAGGAATGATGATGTTTGTCCATGAAAAATTTAGTTTTGCCTCTTTCTGAGTCCCGTTTTGTGCAGGGAAAAATCAGAACTCGGCGTGGAGATCCAAACTAATCTGAACCCGCTCATCTCTAATATATTATATATAACAATTTGATGCAAACGTGTTCTCCAAACGCATGTGCTGGTTACATCAGATCTACAGGACCCTGTTTAAGTCCAACATTGGACATCTAGGCTAATAATGCAGTCTGTCATTAAATATTGTTTATGTTGTGAAGTCCAGCTTATGTTTAGAAGAAAACTTCTAGAGAAAGCAGGAAAGTTGTGTCAAGGGTGAAGAAGTGCATAGAGCATAAAGGGAAACCTATGTGACACTGGGGGAGATGTATCAAGCCTCGGAAAGAAATAAAGTGAAGTAGTTTCCCAAAACAATCAATGAGCTTCTAACTGTCATGTCGTAGACTGTGCTAGATAATTGACAGAAGCAGATTGGTTGCTTTGGGTAAATTCTCCACTGTATCACTCTCCAAGGCTTCATACATCTCCCCCACTGTTTCGCACCCTTCAAATTAGAATTTTCCCATTGACTGCAAGTTGTGAGCTTTTCTCTACTGGAGAACATTTCAGAAACTGAAGTTCACTTTTATGAAATCGTCCTTTTAATTTTTGACACGGAAGACAAGATTTTAGGAGGAAAAATTGATAATAGGTCTCATGATAAAAAAAAAATTTCCCATGAGCACCAAAATTACTAAAACACTGACATAAAGTGATATATATGACCTATTGTTATACAGCATCCAAAATGTCACCTTAAGGGAACATTAAAATTATAGTACAGCAGATTACAGTATTGTACCAATATTGAAATGAATATAAAAAAAAAATATATTGATTAATTAAAGTTTTTTTTTCCTTTTAAATATTGGCACATAATGTAGGTTTCAAACAAAAAGGCATAGTGGACCTTTCTTTTTTTTTTAAGTAAAACTTTAATGTAAAAGGATATTTCCAGTAAGAATTAATATTTTGAATTAAACATGTATTTTTAAGAGCTAGGTTCATTTGCATTTTTTCTATTTAGTTGCACATATGACTGTCCAAAAAGAAGTTGTGTTTTCATTTAAATGTAATGCTTCAATTGGACACCTGCTCTACTAAACTCATCTTTGAGATGTCTATAACACTACTAGGCAGGAATTAAACCACAATTAAAGCACAGTGTTGGTAGACAATCTTTGGTCTAATGCCACCAATGTAGTTGACACTTCTGTGTACCGCACAAACACTAAAGTGTAAAAAAAGAGAAATGCATAAAAAAGTTATTCCACAAGTTTTGTAATTCTTTTGTGTGTACATATTTGGTACAAAGCAGTTACTCCCTCTTTTAGTTTGTTTATTTTGGATTTTAAGAATATTGCTGTGATTTATACAATCCTGACATGCTGCATTAGAGCTTAATACTGCTCTCTTGGATATGTGATTTAGGCAGCAGAGGCAATAGGGAGTTTTATTGCTAGTTACTGTAGATCATTTATGGCTTATTTTGAACCCCTATCAGTCACATAGAAGCCTAAATGTCTTAAATTACAAAGCTGGTAATTGGTAAGGTCACTATCTGGCATTTTGCATTGATATCTGTATAACCGGAACTTCCCAAAAGCCTCTACCACTGTTCTAAGTGCAGGTCCATTGCATTATTTAAGTTGAGATCTGTAACATCTAGGAAATCAGTATTGAAAATGTTAGGACCAGTAGTTGCAAGTGACCCCAAACCTGTAGCTGAACTTGGTGGCGTTAAGTCCAACCACTCCATAGTTTCCCAAGGAGATTCAGTAAAACTCAAATGATGGAGGGCAGTGCTTTCTGCAGATGATGGCGACATTTGGGTCTCCATGGGAGATAGTGAAGTGTCCAAGATTTCTCGGGATGGTAGTATATCTTCATTAACTTTTCCTTGAAATCCATTGATAACCCGTTCAAAATGTGCTTCATCATTCCCAATCTTAAGCAGTGGGATTTCAGTGGGTTTTCCGATGGGGCTGTGAGAATTTAGTAAGACTTCAAGGTGGTTGTCATTGTTTGAGCAGTTGTCATATGGAAGGTGAGAGTTTGAAGTAGACACATTTGAGTTTCCAGTTGACACACTCAGCTGACTGAGCTTCTGCCCACATGGCCTCTCATCTTTGGCATTGGCTGGCATTTCTGAAGCAATATAATGGACACATCACATTTAATCATACAGGTATGACTAAGTTAAAGCAATTTTGTACCTTTCCCAAATAACACTTTTAAGTTTCTAATAGGTGGGCAGTACTATTCATCTGGCCTAATCCTCCAGAAGTGTGGACAAGTTGGCACAGACAGATGAATGGCTAAATACAGCTTGTAGGCTAGTGGTGAAGCAGTTATTGCTGCACATAGGGGTCAAACCAGATACTGAAAGGAAATGTTCACATACTTTTGCCACTTACAGATGTGTAATACTGTATTGTATAATTTTTCTCAAAAAAAAAAAAAAAAAAAAGAGCATGTCTAATTTTTTGGTCTCATTTGTTTGATTTGGTTCTCTTTATCTATTTTAGGAATTGTGTGAAAATCTGAGGTAGTTTTATGCCAAATTTCAGCAGAAATATAAAAACTTCTTAAGAGTTCACAAACTTTCAAGCACCACTATGTGTGTAGCTAAATTGGATACATTTATTCAGTTGACATCAGGCTTACTGGAAAGATCCTGTGAGGATATCTGTGGTTCAATTAAGATTAAAAATGTTTAATGTACACATTTGTGAAAGCTGCAATCTTATATTGTAAGATTTTCTTTGGTTGCAGTCTTACCTCCACTCTCAATCAGGACATCAAGAAGTTCATCCATCTGCTGACTTCTTGTGATTTGCTGTGGAAGGAACAGATTGCAATGAGAACCTTTATTAACAAATGATTGTATGTATGTAATAATATTGACTAATGTAAGATTATTTCAGTATTTAAATTTTACAAGTCACACAAAAAAGTCGATAGGAACAAATTCAGTACATTGTGTATACATGTATCTCCAGCTTTAGTCATCTTTCCCAGATTCCTGCCAACCATAGCTTAATAAAATAGGTTTGCCAAATCTCAACTTGTATTCCATGGGACAATATTTTTTAATGATTAAAAAAGGTAATATTTTCTAAATATACTACTATCCCGATTTGCAAGATAACACAATACAAAAATATTCTCTGATGTTCAAAAAACACACTTTTAAAATGGAGTGTTGCTGCATATGCTTTACAGTGAAATATTAAGTAAGTTTGCATACCAAATAGTTAAATGTCAATAGCTAACCACCTATCAATGACATCACTGGATTCCATGGTGAAATTTTTGGACCAATTATTTATGATTCCAAGACAAAGCATAGTAATATTTGAGTAATTATATTTCAGCATGTGCTACAATAATGACCCTGGTAATTTTATGCTTAGTCCAAATCTTTCCAAAAACTTTGTTTTTAAAATGTCTTGAAAAAAAAAGGGTTAGAAAATATAGTAAATGACCTAGAACTTTTTACCTGTCTGACTGCATCCTCATAGGAGGGGAGCTGCTTGGAAACTGATGAGGTTGCGTTAGAGAAAGTCGTACATGGGGTTGAAAGCTTTTGACCTGCCTGGGGAGATGGTTGTAAAGCAGTTATCTGCAAGTAAATACAGTATATAAAGTATAATTAAATATGTGTTTTTTTTATCTGATACTTAATATTAATTTGATTAGGTTTTCTTGTTTATATTTACACTGATGTTTAAATTTACAAAGAATTCCACATTCCAGGGAAAAAAAAACTGTGCTGAAAAATATGAATGGAAAGATATTTTCTGGTTTGAATGTATAGAATATAAAGTATTTTGTTTTAAATATGTTAGGTTCAAATACTATATGATCATTTTGCCCTTTTGGAACTGGCTTTAACTTTTATATTTAAATTTAGATATGATTTATTCTCAATATACAATAAAAAAAAGGTCCAAAACTCAAGAAATATCACCATAGTTTTATCCATGTGTCATTTAAAAATCAGTCATTTTTCAATTTTAATGGCATTTTCTGAATGTGAAGATGTGATTTCCAAACACCAACAGCCCTTATAAGTAATACTATGCTTTTTTCATCCTTCATTTAAGCTTGCCTCTTTTCAAAACTTTTCACACTATCTATTTTTAATAGGCCTTTTTGAAGCACTAAGGACACTTTGGCAAGTTATGCAACTTTGAATCTGTCAAATGGAGAAGCCTTTGGAAAGGTTAAATGTATTGATTAGAAAGGAGCAAAATTGTAGTGTCTTTTCACGCAAACCAAGTTTTACAGTGAAACTGTCCTTTTTGCAATGATTCCAGCTCTGCAATCTTCAAATATCACTTGTGTGTTACCATTCTGTGGAATGACATTCTGTACTGTCTTTGCATATTTACATTTCAGAGAATTGATATTATGAACAGAGCTGTGTAGATGATGTTGTGTGGGGTGGTTAAGGCAGTACTGAAGCACTTAAGTTACATTTTAGTTGGCATTATGTGTAAAATTTTGCAGCTAAATGAACAATAAAGGTGACTATCTCAGGGAACAGTGTTGAAATTTTTTATTATTTCTAGATTTGAAAACATATTTACTGTAATGATTGCATTGACTCTTAAAAGGAAAAAGCTTAATTTAAGCTTTCCCCATAGACCCATTTCCGGTTCTGCCAATTTTGGTGTAAATCACACACTCTCTACAAATTTTCTGAGTTGCTAAATGGATTCAGGGTCAAGATGGTATGGTTGCAGTGTGTAAAAATAGAAAAGGGCAGAATCACGATTAAGTACAATTTTTCTTAGTCCTGTTAATTATACCTGATATTGACTTAATAGCTCTGGCCATAAATGTATAAAACACCTGCAGGTATGCAGGGTTACGGAATCAGTTACAGATTGTTCCAAATATGTTTTTTTGCTTATTATGCACAAATAAAAGTTTGTTATTTTTAATTTAAAAACAATAAATAATAAATTGTTCAGAGAATATTCTGTAATTCAAGGTTTGTGCAGGAGCTGCCATACCTAATATACTGTACTATGAGTGTATAATCTGCTCTAGTTCAGTACAATATATTGAGTATATTTCAGTGTCTAGAACCAGATGGATACAGCATTATGTCCACAAACAGATACAAACTGCAATATTTTAAATTCTCAGCCCACTCAAAATGTTATGTCCCAGAAGATCCTACCTTTCCTAGCACTGGTGGGCTCTTTGGGGGTACTCCATCTTTGTTGCTATGCTTGTTTTCTGATTGTTCAAGATAAGGTGGCTGTAATATGTTCTGGTTTGGAGAAAAGCAGACTGTGCTCCCAGCATTCTATAAAAGCAAATTTGTAAGACAATAGTTAGTTGTAGTTATTTTAGGGTTTGCTGTAGATTAATAATTTCACTTTAATTTAAATTATGTTTGCTGGACAGAGTTAGAATCTGCTAATCCATTTTATAAAAAGTATAAATAAGTCAAAATAAATAGTTATTTTAAGCTTAAATTATTTGCCTGAGACCCACCAAACTAGTTCCTTAAATATGGGTTCCCTAATTGGAGGGCATTTTTATAATCCTTTAAAAATAAATTGCTTGGTAAATACAAATTTACCCACCAATTTATTTAACCAAGAAAAATGTACACAAATTTGCCATACTGTATACCGTAAAATGATGTCACCAAAAGAAAATCATATGTAAACTGGTATCTTTATTGAATTCTCAGACAATAAAAGGACACATACATGTATACGTCTGGGTTTATTTATACCTGGGCTGTGCGAATCCGATGGTTGATATGTGGCGATACGCTGCGCGCATCTCCTTGGGAGCTTGGCGATACAGACAGTAAGTAGTGATTGTTGGGAGATGGGGGTAGACTGATGTGCTGTGGACTATTTGTAGTTCCAAGTGGAGAGTGTTGAGGGGAACACTGGGGACTTAAGAATGTGGAAGACATGATAGAGTTTTGGTTTGTGGTCTCCATGCAATGATTATTTAGCAGGCAAGGCATTGGCTGCGTAGTGCATGATCCCAGTTTCTCAGTTGTATTATTTGTCTGTGTTTTCATAGCCATTTGCTTCGATGCAAAGGGACAACTGGACACATTTTCCTGTTTGATAGGTACCCCAAAAAAGTGATGAGATGGGAGAGTCTTGTCTTGAGGCCCACAGCTCCCTTTCCGCTTTTGCAGCTGCAGCCTCAGCTCTTCAACTTGTCTTTGCTCTTGCTGTAGCTTCCAGGTCAACTCATTGATGACCTTCTGCTTCTCCACCAACATTTTGTCTTTTTCAGCATCAATGCCTTCCAGTTCTACTTGGTAGCTACCACTGTTTATGCTGCTCATTAGACTTTCCTCAGCACTTAAATGGATAGGGGATGGGTGTAGACCAAACTGAGGAGAAGACATTGGCCCATCACTGAAAGTATCAGGCAGAGAACCACTAACAGAAAGGTCAGAAGAAGCTGGGGATATTGGTGGGGTGGAGCTAGTGCTACCAAACTGATAGAATCCATTTGACATAACACCTGCTGATGGGTGTGTTTGGTAACTTGAAAGTGAATTATTTGGTGTAACTGGGAAAGTGACTGTTGTAATTTCACCAAATGTTGGAACACTGTTACTACTGCACTCCTGGAAGGGCCGTAGTCGTTCCATCAGTGATGTCTTTGTACCAGAAACAGGCAAACCACGTATTCTAAGTTGTTGTCTTAACTCAGAAACCTTGAAAAGAAAGAAAGTATTCTAAAATTTTGAATTTGTTGCTATACCAGTTGGATATAAAGCTTTAAAGTTATTTTCATTTGTGAATCGTCATTTAAATGTTTATTTTAAAAAAGTTTTTATTGACATTAATTTACTTCAGGCTGAAATAAAACATATTTCCTATATTTCACAGATATAGAACCAAAATGTCTCACTAAAAATACTATTAGTTAGTACATTCCAAATATTATTAATACAAATATTTTTTATAGGATTTTGCAACCCTAATCATTATGGTTTATGCAGATCCTTCTTAATCAACTTGAAATCGTTTTCTTATAAATTTTCAGACAAAATGCATAAAGTGTTTTCGTTAGACAATCCATTATAACATACTTTCAAGTCATCCAGATTGGAGGGCAGTAATCCTGGTTTCATAGATGACACATTGGTCTGGCCAGAAAAAGTGGTCTTAACGGGAGACAAGGAAGGACTGTGAACTGTTGGTGTGTTGGCATTCCGAGTCATTTGATCATTTGGCTGCCTATAAGGAAATAAAACATTGATGACCTGATTTGGATTGTTTAATTAAACAATCTATACTTTGCATTTTCCAATTAGATTAAATTTTTTTTTCAACAATGTTGTTGCATTATTATTGCACCATTACACTAAATTAAAATTGTATTCAGTGCAAAGAGCCCTGTGTGTGTATATATTATATATATATATATATATATATATATATATATATATGCACACACATACACACATATATTTTTATTTATTTATTTTTTAATTTTATCAAAACTTGTAGGCATGCATGTATAATACACAAAATGAGTGTTATTCAAAAGTCTTCAAGTTCTTTAAGTCCCCGCAACTTTGAGTGGTTTAGTTTGCATGTTCTCTCCAGCTAATATATTTACAACTAAGGGCCGTATTCAATTGCAGGCGAAAAGCCGTGATCGGCGAAAAGTTTTCGCGGATGACGACATTTCGTCAGTTGAAGACTTTCTGCCCAATTCAATTTCAATGACTTTTCGCCTCAGCATTCAGATAGGCAAAAAAGATTTGCCTCTGAATGGAGTTTTGAGTTTTTGGGGTGCAAAGTTGCGGGAACCCCTGTGCAGTTTTTGGACAGTCCCCCAAAAGGTTAACTGCGTCAAAAAAAGTAAAAAAACAAAAAAAAAAAACTTTAGAACACCCCAAACAGTACTTTAATTTTGTGGGTGAAAAAGTGCAAAGTTGGGGGACAAACTTAAAAACTAGCGAAATAGACTCCAGGGGGGTGCCCAAGTATGCCCCAGGTGTTTTTTACTTTGCTGGTGTTTGCGGCAGGTGGATTTTCCATAATTTTTAAAACTTCACTTTAGCAACTTTTAAATATGCTAGCACCCATTTTCAGGTACCCCAAATTTGCTCGGACAAGTTATTTTGATGAAAAAAATATTGCTAAATGCTATTCTTCACCCTTTATACAAATACACTAATTTGCACCTATTGAGACCATTTAAGTACCCCAAATACCTTGAGCAGGGCTATTCGGGGCTATCCATACTGATCCCCCATGTCAGTGCATCTTTTGGGGGGTGTCAGGCTAATTTCCCCTAAACTTTCAGCACTTTTCGCCTGTTTGAGTTTCGCCGGGTCCTGTTTTCGCAACCCTTGGAATTGAATAAGGAGAAAAGCGGCCACATGCGCGATACTTTTCTGGACCCAAAATCAGCGATGCAGGCGAAAAGTCCGGGACTTTTCGCCGGCAATTGAATATGCCCCTAAGAGAAAGAGTTTTACCACCACTATGTACATGTACTAAAGTTAGGAATATTGGGCCTGATTCAGACCCGCTTGCGAGCGCTGAGCGCTCGCAAACGGGTCGATGGTGCCCTAGTGCGCATGCGCACGACAGAGGAAGCTATCGCATGCGCGAGACCCAGATAGCGACAGCCAAGCTGTCGCTCCAGGTCTCGCACCAAAGGGGGCGTGCTGTTGATGTTGAGTGACAGCACGCCCCCTTTGGTGGGCGTGCCGGGGGCGTGGCTGCCAGACGGGAACGCCTACCATCTGGGTCCGGCCCCACTGACATCACTAGTGATGTCAGTGGGAGTGATTTTGGCTCTGATAGAGCCAAAATCACTCCAGGGTTTGCGGTCACCGAGACCCTACCGCAGGGTCTCGTTGCAAGCCCCAAGACCATCGCGACCATCTTCATGGACGCTCGCATAAGCTGTGGGTGGTAACCCACAGCTATGCGAGCGTCCAGGAGGACGCTCCAAAAAAACGCCCTGATTCAGAGCGGGCGCTCGTTCAGAGCGTCCGGCTCTGAATCAAGCCCATTGGACGTTGTCACAACACGTAAACTACATAGTTTCTAAGAATAACTGCTTTTTCTTTTGTGGTCCTTTCCATAATGCTATCTGCTGCAAATATGTGTTGAACCAACTATCTCATGGAGATGCCTACAAATACTGGAACTGCCATCTAGGAAATAGTTAGTTCCCTGGCAGTAGTGGTGACTGTCCCACTTACAATCTGCTGCTTCCTAGGTTTATAAATGAAATGAAAACCAAACAATGTAGTTTTTCAACCGGCAAACAGACAAACAATTTAGAGCCATTAGCTAATAAGTTCTCAATCCATCAGTTGTAATGGGGTAAAATAATACATTAAATGGAGCTTAGCACGTACTTGAGATGTGAGTGGTGCATGCCCTGGTAACTGAAGTGTTGTTGCTGTTGTTGACTTAGGATCTGCAGTTGAAGAAAGAGCTGCTGCTGTTGGAGGAGCCGGGCATAGGCAGAGTCCATGGGTGGAGGAGATTTCTCTGCCTTCTGGTCTGGAGGAATGTACTGGTGATATTTCAGCTTTTTCACCTTTGGCTTGATGTCTTTTGGCTTCTTGTGCCTGTTCTTACTGTCTGCTGGAGACTTGGACTGAAAATTCCAAACAAGAGCAGAAGTTATTGCTGTACAGTAGTTCTACTTTATAATGTATGCATTACCCAGAGCCTCTCTGCTACAAGTTGGTAATTTTCTGGTGCATTTTGTTAAATTCATCTATTGTACTTATCTGCTAAGTTTACTTGTCGTCAACACATTCAAGAAACAGGCACCTGTATATGTAGTATGATGAAACAGGCACCTGTATATGTAGTATGATGAAACAGGCACCTGTATATGTAGTATGACGAAACAGGCACCTGTATATGTAGTATGATGAAATAGGCACCTGTACACCTGTATATGTAGTATGACGAAATAGGCACCTGTACACCTGTATATGTAGTATGACGAAATAGGCACCTGTACACCTGTATATGTAGTATGACGAAACAGGCACCTGTATTTGTAATATGACATCATTCAGGTTCAATGTGATTCACAATGAAATACAGGTTGAGTCTCCCATATCCAAAATGGTTGGGACCAGAACAATTTTGGATATCAGGTTTTTCCGTATTTTGGAATATATGCATAGTTGCATACCATAATGACATTTCTAG
This sequence comes from Taudactylus pleione, assembly GCA_031769625.1. Taxonomy (NCBI): domain Eukaryota; kingdom Metazoa; phylum Chordata; class Amphibia; order Anura; family Myobatrachidae; genus Taudactylus; species Taudactylus pleione. The sequence continues at coordinate 7,667,000 of JAUIMM010000012.1, forward strand.
GGGATGGGACCCAAGTCTAAAGAATGCTTTTATGTTTCATGTACACATCATACACACAGCCTGAAGGTAATTTGATACAATATTTTTAATAATTCTGTGCCTTACACAAAGCTTGTGTACATTGAACCATCAGAACGCAAAGGTGTCTATCTCAGACGTGCTCAAAAAAATTCAGTATTTCGGAATATTCTGCATTATTTGGATATGGGAGACTCAACCTGTATACAATTAATGAAAAAAAAAAACTTCTACATGTTGATTACGTTATAAATTCAAAATTGTTAGTTGACGATCACCTAAAAGTAATCATTATAGGTTTTATAGCAGCTTAAGACAACAATTATTGACTTTTACCTTCACTGCTGTAGAGATAGCTGTCTGAGGTCCCGTTGTAGACAGCTGGTTTTCAGAGTGATGTGAGCAGGGGTGACTCTGGAATGCACTCATATCCTGTACATCATTTTCAATTTCTTGGGTATGATTCTAGTATAAGTGGAGAACAAGTCTCTGTTTAAATGCATTTATTTATTCCACCACACAGTGAGACAGCAGACATGCCAGATCTCTCAGACACCGCACCAGGATTAGAGGCAGAATTTCTAAGATGACAGTCACAGATTTAAAGCTACAGATTTATGGACAGTTTATACTCATACTTTCCCTATTTTACTGCAGTAATTTAAGGCTGCTTGGAATAAAATGCAAAAAAGTGTACAATGTCACAGGAAAATATTGAGCTCTCAATCTGTACTTGGGTTTTACCACCAGACACAGAGCCCTCCATTGGGCAGATGACCTGCAATTTGGTATGATATATGATAAATAGTGTATAGACTAGGTATGTGAAACCATGAAATTACTGTTTTATAATGCACCTTTTTATTACAGATGAATACTTATATGTCATCTATGAAGCTGTTTATTTTAAAACTTCTTAGTGGAGGATAAGTTTAGGTCATGTCCTTATTGCAGAAGTAATCAGGTAAACCTATGCAGTGGAACATTAATAGGGATTCTGATTACACTAATTATTAGATTAGTATTACATCTTAAAATGGCTGTTGTGGCCATCTGCATCTTAAACAAAATATAACTTTACTGTTTCTTTAATTTTGTCTGATACTGAAGATTATTTATGGTAGACATGCAATCCCCCTGTTGTGACAATGAGCAAGCCAATGGTGTCTATACCATATTTGGAATCAGTATGGTTGCAAGGCCGGTGGTTCAAATCCCGACAGCGGAAGACCCGGCAGTGAAGATCCCGACAGGTGAGTATTTTTTCTATTTACTAACCTAACCTCCCCCCCCTAACCCTCCCTTAGGGGTGCCTAACCCTAACCCCCCCCAAGTGCCTAATCTTAACCCTCCTCTAAGTGCCTAAACCTAACCCCCCCTTCCCTGCAGCCTAACCCTAAATCTCCCGGGGGGGTGCCTAACCCTAACCTCCCCCCAGGGGTGCCTAACCCTAACCCCCCCTTCCCCTAGCCTAACCCTAACCTCCCAGGGGGTGCCTAACCTTAAGTCCCCCCTGGGAGCCCTTAACCTAACCCTTCCCCCCCGTGGCTGTCCGCGTCTGTCCTTCGATCGGTATGCCAGGTGTCGGGCTCCCAGCTGTGGGTCTAATGACAGGCGTCAGGATTTTGACGCCTGTCATTAGACACTTGCCAAGATTAGACAGTCGGGATGCCGGCAGTCGGCATTTAGACCGTCGGCATCCCGACTGCATACCCCATATTTTCCTGCTGTCATGTTCTCATTCCTCCAAATATACAGTAGGAGCCAACTTTTAAAAATGGGGGTACGCTGGTCAAAACCCCCCTCCTTCATATGACAGAAAAATGTCCTGCGTAGATGCAGTTAGTGTATTGGGAGTACAAACACCCAAAGAGTTGGCTCCTCTGCGTCCAGATATTGGCTATGTTCAAATGATATCAACCTCCATCCAATATAGTGAGATTTCCACCTTTTACTTATGCCTATGAAATATTGTATTATGAGACGATTATCGCATGTCAGACTGATGGGCAAGCTCTTTACTGAGAAAAGGATTATGGATCTGATTCAGAGGTGGACACAAGTGGTGTTGGTGATTCATCTTCAGTAGCAGCATTTTGAGCAGGTATATGAATGTTGAAATTGGTGTCTTTAGTCATGAGACACAGGCCTCCAGGCTTCTTAGATCTGCTGCATGCATCCAAAAACTCAGCATGAATCAACATTGCAGCGAGAGTTGCACATGCGCAGATCTAAAACCATCGGTCAAGTTATTGTCCACCTCTGAATCTGCCCCTATGTCTACTGAGTTATGAACTCTGCATGTAAATTACAATATTATATATTCATGCATAGGTAATTATTTCCATTAGATAAATGCAAAGCTGAAAAACAGCAACAGAGTATCCATAGCCATATATGATGGTGGTTTAGATGCTTGCCACAGATAACAACATACTAAGGGGTAAATTGACTAAGATGGGAGTTCTATTAAGAAGTGATGTTGCCCATATCAACCAATCAGATTCTACTTCTCATTTATCTAGCACCTTCTAGAAGATAATACCTAGAATCTGATTAGTTGCTATGTATAACATCACTTCTTAATAGAACTCCCATCTTCGTAAATTTACCACTAAGAATGAAAACAGAATAAAATCAATTTAAATGTGTTTTTTTCGAATTCAAACTATTTTCTGTAATTTTTATAAACAACTAAGAGGGTGATAGAAGAAAATTAGGTTCCTTCTTAAATTCTTTAAACTGTTTACTAGAACTTACTGGAATGACTTTCAATACTTAAAATTTTATTTCTGCCTGAAACTACCTGTTGAGAATGAAATATACCCTGTTGCTGCCAATTGATAGTTAGGTTGTAATAAATTCACCCTCTTTAGTAATCAGTAGCTTGTCAAATATTCACCTGTCAAACAGCATCAGTAATCAGTTATCAAATTTCAGAGAGTAATCCTATATTAAGTATCAGGAGTTACTGTAGTGTTAATAGCATCCAATATAATGATTTAATATGGGGAAAACCTTTAAGAGTAGGTATAAAACAGATATTCAAATCTATTCTCCAGTAATTCATATACAGAATACAGTAATCTGAGAGCTCTTAAATTATGTATTCAGAAACTAGTAAAACAGAGGCGACAATTCAATAATCTGCACAATGTCTGGAAAATGACACAAGCACTGAAATTCCTACTCTGTGCAGACTAGAAGAGACTATATGTATCTAGTTATCATGTTGCACAGCGTGCTTGGCAGACACCTAGTAATACATCTCTAGAGGACATTTTATTTAATTCAGGATATCTGGAAATTCTGTCCAGCTATGGCTAATGACTGGAAATTCCTTGAGGGAAATTTATTGATACAACCTGAGTAAAAAACAGAACACCAACCCATAGCGCTGAACTGTAAGACCGTTTTTTTGTTGTGTATTCTTGAAATATAAGTGGGTGACTTATTGTACATTTTTTTTTCTGCTGCCTTGGGGTGCAGTGCCAAGAATGAGACTTATTTTTGTATATTCTAAAAAATGATAAGTAACTAAAATACTCAGGTTAAAAAAAAAAAATGAGATAATAATAATAATAATAATAATAATATCTATCATTTTAGAAAATAGAAATAAAGGACTACAGAATGTGTATTTTATAAAAAGGTACATTTTAATATGAAGTTAACTAACCCTATATTTTATTTTTTTTACATTTTTATAGGAAGAGGCTACATAAGTTACACAAAGTGCAATCCTAAAGAAATTTTAAGGCAAAACTTCTATACTGTATGTCTTTTCTTAAAGAACCCCATAAATAAAACCTTGAAAGAGTGGGAACACATTTTATTTAATTAATGAATTAATTATAATTAATTAGTCAGTTAGTTAATACTTTAAATGCAAAGCTGCAGAATCATGGGATTGCCTCGTGGCAGAGGTGGTATACTATATTACAAACAAGGTTAACAATTGCTGTAGATTTATGTAGTTATCTTATAAGTAAATTGGAAAAAAAATGTCAACCATTCAAATAGATTTCATGGCAGACAGAAAAGAAACACTGCGGGTGGGCTGAAAACATATCTGTTCTCAGATTCTTGCTATGTTGAATTTTTTTGGGGCCTTAGACCTCCAAAAACAACAAAAAACAACATGATGTAGATCACAAAAATATTTCTTACCTAAAAATCCTAACTGCTAGATTGTGAGCATGATGCCCTCACTACAACATACAAGCCTCCAAGACCAATCATATTTTATGAGCCCTCTGCAAGCAGACATAGCACGTAGACAATACTTTGGCTGACTGCCCTTAGAGCTTGGAAAAATCAAAGGCTCTTATGCCAAGTACACTGTGTTACAAAGACACAGGAATGAGGAGTAAGCAGCATGAGCCAAAGTCCTGTCATATCTGGGTTAACAATCCCCCTGTATACCCTACACAGAACATTGCTATCTTCTGAAGCATTATTACAACACGGAAAGTTTACTAGCCCCGTCTAATGTCAGTCAGTGATCTAGTTTTCTAAACAAAATGATGTACAGATTTTATTTTAATGTCCTTTATGATGCAATTGACAAAATAAATTGATAGATTCAACTCTTCTAAAGGTCAGTGCTCTAGGTATTAGTCATGGAGTCCAAGAAGATTTGATCTATAGGCTTTGTGTCAGTTTTGTAACTGCATGACAGCTTAATGGTGGATTTAGACAACAAATCAGAATTTATACAGACAGCGTCATGTACGAATATATATTTCAGCAGCGTTCGCTATCTACATAAAAGTGTATTATTGTGAACCTGTCACTACAAATCAACATTTTTTTTTTACTTCCTAGTATATTTAAAGCTAATGCTATATTATGTCTACTAATTGTTACAGAAAGGACAACTCATTTGTGTTTTTGACTGACTTGTTACATTCTCATTTCGCACCCTGTTATTTTAGTATCACCTAAATGTATCAAATGGTTTTTGGAGGAGTTTTCTTAAATAGCTCCTCCATGCCATAGCATAACTGAAAGACCACCTTTGATTTTAACATACAGATATACTGTAGAAGGGGCTCACTAATTAACATGGAGAAAATGTCAACATATGTGGTGTATCTAATATCAAAGTCATCTTACACTGTCAATTTTGTAGCATAGGTTAGGAAATACCAAAGCTTTTGCTTTATCTTACAAATGTCCTTCTCTTCTTCTAGAAAATAGTAGCCATTTTTTAAAATCTGCTGTCTTATACAAAGGTTTTCATTTTGTCCAGATCGTGTCACACAAGCAGATTTTCTGCTCTGGCAGCTACTAAAAAATAAAAACTGCTGCAGAATACTATTATTAATGCAGTAAGGGAAAGCCCACCGCACAAATACCATCTTGTGACAGCCACCTCCCAGTCACCACCCTGAAACGCCTAGCACTTTACCATTACATTGCTTATACAGTCTGTCCCAGTTGCAACAGCATCTTTGCTCACACACTCTGTGTAAAGCATGCACCATAGGGGTTTTCAGAAATTTTTACACATGCGCAGTTGCAAATAATTGCTCCACTGTGAACAATGGCATTGCATGCAAATTGCATGTGCCTCTGAATGAGACCTTTAATGTGTTTTCTGCAAACAGGAAAACATTCTGCTTTATTGGGCAGGTGCTTCTCTAGCTGTCCTTTTGCTTTGTGAAAAACAGCTTGTGTGACACCACCGAAAGCCTGATTGGTTGCTACTGCTCACAGACCATTTGTGCTGAGTATACTCCGCTATTAAATGAAACTGACAACCATATAGACCACGAGTTTCTAACCAATGAGATTCTTATATTACCATTTGGGGCAGGACCTTCGGATACTTTATTTGGCAGCCTTGTGTGTACCAACAACTAATAATTGTCTTTTAGCATTGTTACTTAATACAGGGTCCACAATTCTTATTCACTGTTTTAACAAATTAATAATTAAGCAGATAACTAAAGTACTGTACATTATTAATGGAAAATGGAACCATTGGCCACACGTTGATTCATACGTATATATTTGATTTAGTCTATGTTGAAGTAAAGGGGCGAGTTGGAATCTAGAATGCCAATCTTACAGTGGGGTGTGACTAAAAATAAACTGAAGTGTAATACTTGCATAAGTGGTGAACAGTTTTGTTCCCCTCCCCCTCTCACCCCTCCAAACCAACGCTGATAAGATATTTATTAAAATTTAGTATGTATTGAATTTTTCTTTTTACATCAAATAAATTATTTAAAGGAAATTGGCATGCAGGCATATGTGTATAATGTGGTATAATGGTACTGTGCGTGGTATTTTAATCTCTATAATAAAAAAAAAATTATTGTGAAGACAATGGTGTCAATTTATTCGGCTGTGATGTTGTTTAAGTATAACAATAAGGGAGAAATTTAAATGAAGCAAAAATGATGGAGGAATTCTGGGCATAAAAACTTGAGGCAAATGACAATATTACTCATCTATATAGCAAGAAAATTAAGGTCATTATGTATTTTAAATGGGAATGCCCTTGATAGCAAAATCTCAATTTCTTTTGTTGGTAGATCTAATATTTAGAATTTTTTTTTATTTAATTGTGCTCAGTTTATTTACAAAGGTTTATGGTACTTTATATAAAGGTGTAGATGGGCACCATTTCACTTAACATATCAGGCAGCAGAACAGCTAAATTCTCCGACTCTGGTAATGTCTAGTGAACATTATTTTGCCTGAGGTAATGAATAGGGGTATGTGATTCTGATGACATATCATGTTCTGTGTACCAGAGGTGTGGCTTGTCGTCCCCGAGGCTCCATGCCTAAAGACACCATTAATGAAATGGTCCTTAATTGAATACCAAGTCAGAAATGCCAATAACTTATATTCATTTTGTAATGTAGCTCCATAACCACCACAGAAACTACAATTGCTGAACATCTTCAATGGTGGTTGATGGCATTTGTGACACTTTAGATCACAGGTTCTCAAACTCAGTCCTCAGGACCCCAAACAGTGCATATTTTCCAGGTCTATTCACGGAATCACAAGTGAAATAATTATCTCCAACTGTGGATCTTTCAATATGTGTCAATGAGTAATGTATACTCCTGTGTACCTGCTGGATAACCTGGAAAATGTGAACTGTGTGGGGTCCTGAGGACCAAGTTTGAGAACCACTGCTTTAGAATACCAAACCTGCTAAAGATATCCTCTAAGGAGACTGTTACTTAAACTTTAAGACTGGTTAGAAAGTTTACCTGCACTGGAGCAGAATGTGGAGAACCAGCGGTGTCCATATTTTTGGTCTCTTGTGGAGATGAAGATGAGATTCCCTGGGAGTCATCGCTTCTCTCTTCAGGGGATAAGGCATCATTGCTGCTGTCTTCTTCAAAAGCAAAGGCATCCACAGGCTTGGGATATGTGGCTGGACTGCCTTCATAGATTAATAATACAGGAGTCAATCAACAATACTGTAACTAGTGTATGGCTATATATAAGAAGAGCATATAGCTGACAATGGGCCAGATTCAAAGGTGGATGCTGTGACAATGTGAGACGCAATCAGCCGATGTTTCCTGTCTGCGCATGCTTCTGAGTCGCACTTTGCATGTGACCCAATGGTTAGCGCAGAACAAATTTGTACGCAAGAGCTGTGGATTTTAAATGGGCGCTCCTGGGAGGAAGCAGGGGGTGGCTAGCCAGACGTGGGTGTGTCGCTGACAGTGGTTGCGTCTAAATATGCGGCAAAAGACGCATCTGTGTGCACCTCTGAATCAGACCCATAGTCTATAGTTCACATTTGACAAAATATAATAAGTAAATACAAACACAGACACATAATAAGGTCCCCTCTCAATAATACTCAGGGATATCAATCACAGGTGCAAGGTCACAGCATGAGTGGGTTTTTTTTAACTAATATATTTGAAATAAAAAATTGTAAAAGAAGCAAACAAAAAACGCCATCCGCACAGTTTGAGCGATTATCGTAACCTGCGCATGCATACGAGTTGCACTACGCATGCATCAAGTTTAATTTTCCTTGTCGCTTGCAGAGAGGATTTATTCGCAAAGTGATTGACAGGCAGGGACAGTTCATGGGCGCAACATACACCTATCCTCAAATCGCCTAATAATATGGAAAAAATTAGCGCTATATGAAATCAGTGTTAATAATTACACTGTACAACAAATTAATACTTTTCATTTGTTTCCTTTCTAAAAATAGTCATACATTATTAATTTGAGGTCAAGAAAAACTAAAATGATTTCAGAATGTTTTTACTAGCTCTATTTTTTGAGCTACACTACTTGCATTATACTGTATGTACATTAGTAATATAGTCATAGTGAAAAGCTATTTTAAAATAATCTGAAATTTTCTTGATAGAAAAGAAATAACAGTTGTTTTAATTCAATCAATCACAAATAAGAACACAAAATGAAACAAACATACAGCATACGAAACAAACATACAGCATACGAAAGTACTATCTAATATAGTTGCCTATTCATGGGAGTGCTTTCTCTTTGCTTGTCGCTTGTACTCCTCTTATGGGGCATCTCTTGTCACTGTCCAACAGTAGTGATTCACCTACCCTGATTTCTTTGTTCCATTGCTGAAATGTCTTGGTGGAATCGCTCACTATGCTTGTCACTCAGTGCACCTTAGTTATCTTGTGTGGGTAATCCCGTGAATCGCATATATTTGAACAGGGGAGGGGACAAATAACTGATTCATTTAATTGGGTCATTAGGCCCCACCCCCTCTGCGCGGAATGCAGATTGCTGGTAAGGTTCTCTCCATTCTGCCCACTTCACAAGGAATACCCATACATCGTCATAAATGGGCTATATCTCGGCACTCAGAGCTAACTGAGAGTTTTAATGTCATATTCATTCTTTGCATGCTGAAATCAATTAGAAGTAACTATTTTCACATCGGAAACATTTTCATTGTTGTGCAGTGTTAGTGGCACTGTAAATACTCTCCTTATGGAGAGTTGAAATATGGTGGGTCCCGTTCCCAAGTAACTTTGCCTTTCCATAATGCGTTATAAACATAATAACTAATTAATCTTTTTTACAGTGCCACTAATTATTAACACTGATTTCATATAGCGCTAATTTTTCCATATTATTAGTCTATTTAAAATTTGCTCACAATTGAGCTGCTTTACACATATTAGCGCAGTTACATTATTTATCTAGCTATCCTCAAATCGCGCCAAACAGCTGCATTTGGCAAGTCCCAGACTTTGCGACTGAGCCCGTCGCCAGAGGCTTTTTGACAAAATATGCATCTTATTTCCATCACTAATGCAACAAAAGATGGAAGTCCGATAAGAGATCCGCGCCATGCCTCGTTTTGCTTCATCTGCGGCTATACCAATTCCTTTGTGACAAAAATACGAATCCAAAGCACCTAGTACACTATAAGCAAATTTGTATGTGGCTATGATGCGAATAAGGTACAAATTTCATGAAAATTACTTAAAGTGCAGGAATCGCTACCGGTGGTGAAGCGTCTAAAGGCTCCATTTACTAACGAGTTCCTCCTGCAATGCTATTTAATGTTACCACTCGCTGTGTTTTCTTTTTTTCTCTTACTTGTATTTATCAATGACGTGCTCGCCGGCATGCGGTAGTGCTAGAAACTGGGCAGCGTTTTTTCTTGTCCAAACAGCGCTGATGAATTAAGCAGTTTTTTTTCTTCTGAAATCAATGCGGGCGCCATTAGTTGGCCTTCCTGGCGCATATGCGGTGTTTAACACATGTGCCTGTAGGAGTGCACCAGTGTCCCGTAGACCCAAGCTCACCCGTCCCGATACACAGAGGCTGCATCCACCGGAGCTGTTTCCCTTGGTCTCTTCGTCACACTCGATGTCAGCAGCGCTATAGTGAGGGAGAAGTGGACGGGATGATGGTGCCAAAACCCATATCATAGTCGAGCCAGTGCGGGGAGCAGTGCTGGCGGTGTCACAGTCACATATCGCATATCATGACTGAGCACCGGGTGGGGTAACACAGCAGCTGTGTCCTCCCTAGCACCGAGCACTCACTACACGGCTGTGTCCTCCCTAGCACCGAGCACTCACTGCATGGCTGTGTCCTCCCTAGCACCGAGCTCTCACTGCACTCGAACATGTAATTGGCTGCTGTGAGGGAACTGAGGTGGGACTACAAGTTCCAGCATCACCCGCAGCCAGCCTCTGACTTCTATTGTTTATGGCAGGGCCGTAACTTGTGTGTTGCGACCAGTGCCATGGCACAGGGCACCGCAGGGCAGGAAGCGTTGATCAGGCCTGTCAATTTTCTGTTTATTATCATTTCCACATGTAGCTTTCTCTTCTTTTATCCCCAGCATCTCCTGGCCTCCCTTGTCTCTTCCCTGGCCCTTCCCCAAGAGGCCATGACCCTTTTTCGGGCGCACGTCTTATGTCCCTGTTTGACAAATGGGGAGTGGCGGGCCCAATGTTCTTTCTCGCACAGGGAACCAAAAAGTCTAGTTACGGCTCTGTTTCATTGCCACCAGGACTGCAACGCTTTTGCTCTATTTTACAGGTACTAGAAGCTGGAGAGTTGAAATTAAGACAACGAGCAGTAAGTCACGAATATCGCTCGTTGTTAAATATCAGCACCCTGTTCTTTCTAATGAAGAAATTAAAATTCGATAGCGCTGCATTAGAACAGCTCTATCACTAATGATAAATGGCTGCAGCTCTTAAATTGCATTCACAATGAGTTTACAGTAGCTAAAACTACTGGAGCCCTAAGTCGCAGCAGATGTCTTATGCAAAAAGGAAAGGTGTATGAGCAGAGGCAGTTTAAGAGAGGAGAGGGCCAGTGAGAGCCCCTCCCCTCTCTGGCAGAACGGTAGGCTCTGGTTTTGTGCCAGAGTCTACTGCGCATGTGCAGGCTTCTGGGAACATGGCACCCGTCGGGTGCAAAACATCGGGAAAATGGACACCACGCCATTTTCCCAGTGATTTTTGCTGTACTGCAGTGCTGACCGACGTGGGACTTCGGAGAAGCGAGTATAATTGTGGGTGCAGGGACTATACAACATATACTCTGGTGAGAGACATGCAATGGAAGAGAACATGTTTTACCTTTCATGGCCTCTTTCACAGTAGATTCCAAAGGAATGATATTCTTTTCCACCAATTCCAAAGGACCTGGTCTAAGGGCAATCCTTTCATTCAGGTCATCCGCCAGGCGAGCCCTTTTGAGTTTCATCTGAGTAGCCTGAGCTGAGCCTTCAGCTGCTGAATCTAGGACAAAATTAAAATAAAGGATGATTTTGGTACAAATTTGTTCAATATATTATCATTTCTTTAAAATGTTTTGGCCCTAAAATGCCAAATACTTTGTATCTACTAGATACAGACATCAGACTTACCTGGCAAAATATGCATATTAATCAGATCAGACCTTTCTGGCCTGCTTCTGACCTTGTGCTTCAAATAATCTTCACTCTAGAAAAGAGTCATAAAATAAAATGTATACAATATGAACATTGGGAGGTTTTAAATAGGGAGTATATACACAAATACAAGTGGATACTCTATACCTATGCTCTATACTTTCCATTGTTTCCCAGATAGGTGAAGCAAATATGAACACACTTTAGAATAGAATAGGAGTCAGCAACCTTGTCACTGGTGCCACAAGGTGGCAGTCAAGGAGGTTTTCAGTGCCAATCGTGATTAGTACGTCGGGTGGTGTCCCTCTTCTCCTCAATGCCTCATCTCCTTCCCGGGGCCGAGCTCTCAGTGATGCTCAGTGAGGGAAGAGGTGGAGATGGATGAGAATTTGCCCTGTGAAGGAGATGAGGAGCTGGGGAGGAGAGGGAAGCCATCCAAAATGCTATTCTAGAGAAAGTGTGTGTGCTAAGGGAGGGGGTCTGGCTGGCCGCCCCTCCCCCTGGATCCACCACTAAACCAAAGTGAGGCCTGCATACCCAGCACAGCCTGGCCCTCTGGTGAGTGGACCTTGCCACAGTTAGTCCTGCTCACAGTTGAATAACAGTACAAAATTCTGATGCATGTCTTCATCTCCGGACTACAAATTATCACCCTAACCTGGGCAAACTATATTAAAAAAAGGAAGGACACGTGAGCCACTAACATTTTTAGTACTCGTTTATTATTTTAGTAAATGTTTGTATTTGTTGTTGTGATGGTGGTGGTGGCGGCACTCCAGAAACTTTTGTGGCTTGTAATGTGGAATGTCTTTCACCCAAAGAGAATAATGTTGCCCTTCCTTTGGGAGGTACACAATAACTAGCAGTTAATCCTCCACAAACACCAATATATAACTGAGCAAAGCACCAATATTAAGAAATATACCTCCTGATCTAAGTGGACATCACATCGTAGATACATCACAGCAAGTCAGTACATTAAAATGCATTGTATAGATTGTGTTAAAGCAGACTACTATAAAATAAAAATTAAACAAATTAAAAAAACAGTCCATGAATTTACTGGGTCTTCATAGTTGCCCAAATATTTCAGATGTCTCACATAGGGGTCTATTTACTAAGCAGTGTTAGGAGACAGAGGGCAAAATTGACTAAGCGGCGGTTTGACGGCAGTTTCTATTCTATTCTAAACCCCGGCGGTTTGGTGGCGATTTCTATTCTATTCTAAACTCCAGGGGTTTGGTGGCGGTTTTGCAGCAGTTCTAAATGACAGCCCTGTTCTATTCTATTATAACATGTGTTTTGATGGCAGTTTTGCAGCGGTTTTGGACTTAGTAAATCTGCAGATAGCAAAACTGCCACCAAACCACAGTCAAAATACATTTTAGAATAGAATAGAACAGGGCTGTCATTTAGAAACCCCTGAAAAACCACCACAAAACCCCCAGGGTTTAGAATAGAATAGAAACCCCCACCAAACCGCCGGGGTTTAGAATAGAATAGAAACTTCCATCAAACCACCGCTTAGTAAGTTTTGCCCAGAGTGAAAAGTGATAAGAAAGTGATAAGGTGCCAGCCAATCAGCTCCCAACTGTCATCTCACAGGCTGTGTTTGAAAAATGACAGTTGGGAGCTGATTGGCTGGCACCTTATCACAGACTTATCACTTTTCACTCTGTCTCCTAACACTGCTTAGTAAATAGACCCCACAGTCTTTAGAGTACCTGCAATAGGCTACGGAACAGGTTGTATACACTGGGAAGACTGCCATGTTTAGCATACTATCTGAAGTAGGTAATCTCTGCAATTAGACATTTCAAACATTTGAATTTCTACATTTGACAGGTCAGAGATATTCCATTACTTCTAGGAAGTAGAAAATGCTTGTAAATGGGACTTCTGGTAGGTGGCATTTGCCATTTCTCATATGACCCTTGAGTATAGAGCCAAATAAAGCAAATTAAATCACTGGGTACAGTCAGTGCAACTGTACAAAGGGACGCCGAGGGGGTGGGGGTCCGGGTACTGATTACCTGTGCCAGAGCTTGCTGGAGTGGCCCGGTGGGGGCCCGGGTCCACTGCTCCCTCCCCCCTCCTGTCAGCGGCAGCATCGCCTAACACACACTGCTGTGTGTTGGGCTGCAGTGAGTACAGCAGCAGTCTTCTCTGCCTGCACCAAATAGTAAGGGGGAAAAACGGCGCCCCCTGTGGAGAGTGCCATCGCTATGCAACATCGCAAATAATAGTTTATTTTATTTTTGGCAGGGTGCGTGGCAACACCTCCAAACATAAGCTCAAGCCCCCTTGTCATTACCCAGGCCCGGCCAGGTACTCTCTACAGCCCTACATATACTGTATTCCAAAGTGATATATCAGTGCTGCTCTGGGTAGGGCAAGTGAGACTAATGAATGATTATAAATCAACTGACTACAATCTCCAATCCCCCTCCCCATTCAATGAATAGTAGGTTAGTGAATAAATCCTACTTTCCCAAATGATGGGAACCAAAGGGTTACAAATTGCCACTATAAGACTGAAGAGAAAGGAATGAAGAACAGGTACCATTTTATGATATTTCCAAACTCATCTACATATTTCTGGTCCTTGGTTTCAACTATGACTTCATATTTTATCCGCTGATTGAAAAAGCAGGAGGTAAAATGTTATGATTAGTGAGTGAGGGATGACTCAGTACATTTCCTGCATTTAGAGATCAGCAGTCTCAGAAAGAGACTTTATGCTCTCCAGATAGACTGGTCACCCATGTTGTAAGGGTTCATATTTACTAGGGTCAGATTCTATTCCCATCTCTCTCTTGCCAGACAGCAAACTTCCTTACTGCCCGACTATAAAAACAGATTTTATTTTACAAGGTACATTTAAGGTCAGAGGAATACAACGTACATTTAAGGTCAGAGGAATACAACGTACAAAGTTACAAGGGTACATATGCATTTTTGTGCCGAAAAAAAATTGCTATCCTAATCCAACAAATAAGTACTAAGAAATATTATTCATGGACAACACTACTGCATTGGAATAATACCAAAAAAGAATGTCATGATTTGTGGGGTTTATTTATTATTTTTTTTCATGATGGTGGAACTGTTGCTTTGCTGACCAATCCACAGGTCTCACAAGCTGGTCCTTAATGAAAGGCCACATAATGTCATGGTTACTGGAGGCAAGGGGACTTTACATCTGTGGGATAGTCACCGCAGTCTGCATTTGGCAGCAAAATTTCACACATTTCTCTGGTGGAATTTGCTTTCAAGTGTATCCAGCCCTACCTCAACCCCATTACAGGGCAGAATGAATAGGCCGTCACTGTGTCAGCTCTGTTCATAGACTTCACATTGTGCAAAATGTGATTTATAAATGCAGCGCAGAAGGGGAACTCAAAAGCAAAATTGAAAGATTGTATCACTATCATCACACTAAAAACGGCTTGTTCCACCGCAAAACGCAGGACTGGGATACAGCTCAGCTCTAGGTACTAAGGTAACTATAGTATATGCAGATGGAGTGATTGTATGACTTATTTGATTAGCATAACTATAATACGCACTTGTCACCTCACTAAACAAACCAGAGATATGATCATTAGTTAGACAGAAACAAACACACACACGCACGCACATCACAGGTAGATGTGATGATACTCCGAGAATGAAACACAGACTTAGAAAAGTAAGGAAAAAAAATGGTTTCCTTACCCATACAAGTGTGTGCTTTATTCTCTGAGTGCTACCTGTGAAGATGACATCCGACTATGATTTACCTGTACTGACATTGGTGGGCAACGGGGGAGAGGTATTTCTATGTTTGCAGATGAGTGCCAGTTCAGTATTCTATATATACAGTATATATGTATTTTTTGTTATTTCATTTTTTATTTGTCGGACTACAAATCCACCTGTTACGTTAATGAATTTGGTATACAGGTGGAGTCTCCAATATCCAAAATGCTTGGGACTAGGGGTATTTTGTATATCGGAATATTCCGTATTTTGGAATATTTGCATACCATAATGATATATCTTGGGAACGAGACCAAATCTAAACACAGAATGCATTTATGTTTTATATACACCTTATACACAAAGCCTGAAGGTAATTTTATACAATATTTTTAATAATTCTGTGCCTTAAACAAAGTTTCTGTACATTGAACCATCATAAAGCAAAGGTTCACTATCTCAGCCTTGTTTAAAATATCCTATATTTCAGAATATTCCATACTTCGGAATATTTGGATATGGGAGACTCAACCTGTATATATATATATAATCAGTGGATAATTTTACCATTATACTATGCCCCTGTTGAAGTCAAGGTGACACCGTTCAGTTGCTCAATGACAAAACGTGTTGGAACTTCTATTTCCTCCTGGTATATTGGCTGAGCCAAAAGATAAGCTATTCATATTTTTTTAAAATGTTGCATGTATTTAATTGGCCTCGCTGTCCTCCTGTATTTATGTTTAAACAGGATTACACTATGATACGCTAAGTTAATATTACACTATTTGAGTGAATTAATAAAAGGCAAAGTTCTTGTAGATATCTTGTTTGGAGCCATTGATTGTTTATTAGATAAGCTGTATTATTATATTTATTACAGTGCCACTTTTTATATTTATAGATCATAGTGGTGTTGTGATTTATTATTGCACTAGGAGGTGCCGTTGTTCTCTTATATTTTTCTGATTATTGGATTTCATTGTGATCTCGACAAGTTTTTCTTCCATTCCTTATTGATGGTAATTCACTAGGCACTTTAAGAAAATACACATATATGGAACCTCGGACTTTCTTGAGCGATATTATTTACCTAGCTCCACGGTTTACACTTTGGTCTAATATATATATTTATTAGTGACCCTGTGCATATCTACAAATCTGGATTCCAGCGTGAGAAATTAAGATACAGAAGTATGTAGTGTCTGGATATAAATATTGCTCCTGATATTTGGAGGCAAGCATATAGGATTACAGGCTGTACCTTGGTTCGTTCCAAGTTTTTTCTCTGATCTTGGAATGCAGCTGGACTCTTGAGGGCTGCAACAGCAAAACAGAAAAATAAGACAGATTAGTATACATGATATTATTTATATTTGTACATCTGTGCTACTGATGGGAATATTGTACATCATAGCCATAGTATCTCCATTCTTAATTCTTGTATTAATGGTGACCCATGAAGACTTGGCATAATGATCCATTTGCTTCATTGCTGACTAATCCTCTCATGGATGATGTATGCACAGTATATGAAGTCCTAATGAGTAGCAAATTCACTTTTAAAACACATCACGCTCTTGTCAGTGGGTGGTATGTTCAACACACTTCTCCCAAATGTCACCTTGTTGCAACCAAAGTCGCCCAACCAGTCAACATCAGGAGTTTTTTCAGCATATATCAAGCATCTTTGCTATCACTGGTCTGTATGTGGTTTGCAATGTACAGACCTAAGCTGGCCAATGGTCCTAGGTGACAGTTTAATCAATTAAAATACTATTCCTTGAAGATAAAAATATGGGAGTTCCTATTTATTTATGGTGAGAGCCACAGGAATTAATGAACAGGTTTAACATTGGGCATCCTGGATTTATAATGTAAAAATCTGAATTAAAACTCTTTTTCGTAATGTAAATATTAAGGAGTGAATTTGTAATAATCTTGTTGTAGGACATACAGTACCTAGTTTCTATGACTGGTTAGTTCAGCGACTTGAAGAACTCACTATTTATGAAGAGTACCATTATTAGTCTTCTCTTCCCCATAATCCTTGTATATTTTCCCTGAGCTCTCCTGACAATCTTGAGATTGTTATAGCTCTCACAATACAAAAGCTTTGGATGGCCTAGCTACAAGTGATGGTTGCGACACCACTGGAGGCAGAGCATGATGTTATTAGGAGCACCGTCAGGCCCAAAAAGATCAACAATATCCCGACTGTACATTGCCTACACAGTGGAATAATACGAAAATCATGTCCGACCTACTTACTCCCTTACGCTAGGGGAAAAGAAAAAATAACAAACAGTGTTGAGTTTACAGATTTTTTTTTTTTCACCTGCGACAATGGAGTTTCTTCAGCATAGAGAGAAAACCCTTCCTGGTTCCTGATGTGGTTAATAGTACAGCAGGGAGACATCAGTCTTTTACAGGCACAGCTGTATGTACTCAGTGTAATATGCTTTATAATACAGTGCATTTAACAACCAGTGTATTGTGGTTAGTGACTTTCACTAGCAGTGATTCCAGGCAAGATTGCAAAAGTATAAAATAGTAAGCTTATCATTAGGCCGGGTACACATCAGAATGATGCCAAAACATGGCAATGGTTGTTCCAGTTTCCCTTCATCCCAGAACAAACGATATTGAGCATACACACTGTGCAATCCTTCAAGCGACGGAACGATTTAACATGTCGTTTGATCGTATACAATTTCTCGTTGCTCCTGTACACACTAGAACAACCATCTTTAGCTCACTGGCTACTTTAGAGGTCAAATCAGAATGACATACCGCTTGGTCATCCGGTTGGTCATACACACTAGATGATGTGCACCTCCTAATTCATGATATCTTCTGATTGACCTGTAGCAAGGCCAACCAGAAGATGTTGTATACTACGCACAGGAGAGCGCAACTGAGTGTACACACTGCGATCTGCACGATATGTCATTCCAATTTGCCTCTAAACAACATATTGTGCCAATATCTCTCTAGTGTGTACCCAGCCTTAGACCATTACAAACATAATATGTAATACTCGTGTACATAGCACACCAATCTGCAACAATAGAAAAGGAGGTGGGACATTGCTGTACCAGCAGTATATATCTATACAACTACTATCAGAATTGTACATCACACATCAACCCTTGTGCTTAAAATAACCAAATTACCAAATCACAGAAAGTGAATGAAACCTATATAATTTCATTACTTGCAGGGCCTCACCAAAGGCATAAACACCCCCCACATATTGAATACGCAGATATATATATATATATACACATACACACACACACACACACAGTATTAATAATAATAATAATAATAATAATAATAATAATAAACTATTTACTGTATAGGGCACCACAAGTGGTCCTCAGTGCAGTGCAGAAAATTAAAACAATGAAATAGTACAGGGTAAAACAGTACAGTACAGAGAACAATATACTACATTCAGGGGCGTATCTATAATGGGTGCAGGGTGTGCGGGGAACACAGGCCCCTGGGTCCAGGGGGGCCCCGCACACCCTGCACCCATAATATTACTTACCTCTACAGGGGTCCGGTGCTGTAAAACGACTGGAAAGTGGCCGTGGTGGACATTTTCCCGTCGTTTGCGCATGCGCAGTACAGGAAAAATGGCTGCCGCGGCCATTTTTCTGGTGCCCTGTGCATACACTATAGAGTCTGGGCACACTCTAGTGCCCAGAGTCTATAGCCCTGGGGCTGGCCGCGCACAGCTCAGTGCGCTGCTGGGTAGAGAGAAGGGGGCACATGTTGGAGTGCAAATGGGCCCCCTCCTCTCTAGAAACGCCCCTGAATACATTAGATAAGTAACAAATAGCACTACAACTCTCAACACAGTCACTGATGCAAGTGGTACATTGGAAATATTCAGAGTATGCTGAAACCTTTACCTATTAGCGTGGGAGCAGATAACTGGTCTAGGAGGTCTGTAGAAACGAAAACAACAAAGGAGTGGAGTACTGGGGCAGAGAGCCCAAGAAGGAGGTGTAGAGTGTAGCTGGTGTGTAAGAGAAGTAGGTAATGAGAACAGGCGGGAGGAGGGCCCTGCTCATGGAGCTTACAGTCTACTCTAAAGGTAAGGGGGTAGACAAATGGAAGACATATGGAATGAACCAGTGTAAAGGGCAGTAAGCAGGAGTGTGAGAATTGGAGGGTGCAAGAGGGTGAGTAGACTATGGTTGATATTTAGTTGTATGGATGTGGGTACCCCTTGTCCAATTGCATGTTATAGTATGGGCCTGATATACAGATGGGCAGTATTGCACAGCTGCTGCATGTTTGTACACAGTGGCTGTACTAAAATATGCAAAAGCAGCAGGGGCCTCTGTTGTAGAAAGGCGCCCACTTCAGTCTTTCGTGATCCACTGCATCCGAAGATTCAGCATCAGAGCATCTGATAATCTGCGTGAATATTGGTCACCGCACACCCTGCAGCGTCATCTTCCCAGTGACCTCTTCGGGAAGGTTGTACTGCGCAGAGAAAGCATAGACTCTGGCACTGTGCCAGAACCTTTGCTCTCTTGTTTGCATGCGCCATCCTCCTGAATATCACTGGAAGATGGCGCTACGGAGGCGAGACCAGTTTGCTGGTACAAGTTAAGATCTGGGGCTGGGGCGGGAGCCCACTGCTTAGAGGTGGGCTCCCGCTGCACACAGGCCTCTTTGGACATTAATACTCTATCTCCAAGTGAAAAAAAGAGAAAAGTTGACATGAGCTCTGCAGGGTACAGACTTAAATATAATATATTCTTCACAATTTAATTCACAATTACCATTTGCTGACTTTAATATATGAAAAATAAATAAAACGGTGAATGTGTCATGTGCAGAAGTTGGGCATCTGTCATTACTTCATAGCACCTCCTGACAGAATTTATCACTTTAAATGTTTCCCTTGGAAGTCTTTCTATCCTTTCTCTAAGGAGGTTTTCCTTGCAGAAATCTTCTAGAGTAGAAATATTCGCAAGTCTTCCAGTGTGCACTGCATGTGCGAGATCTCCACACAAAACTTCAATAACAGAAGTCTAAGAAACTGTGAAGTACTTCAGGAATCCTACAGTTTTCAGTTCAATGTCTTCACTTGCTCTTGGGCAGTCTTACACCCTGGGACACACAGACATTTCTGAGCCTTCCAAATCTTGTCAAACCCTTTCCCCTTCACTTCTTGTGGTCTCTGACAGTGAAAATTCCAAGCTGGATACTTTTAAAAACATTTCCTGCTCTGTAACAGTCAGTCATCTTTATTTGCATGTCCCCAGTCAGCTGCTAGGCACCCTATCCTAAGAGGGCAGAAGGGTCAGTACTTATGAATCTCTGGAATGGTCATTTCCTGGCTCAGTTTAAGGTCTAATGAGTCAATTATGTTTTGAGCTGTTAAAAGAAAAAAAAATCAATTATTTATACTTTGATGGAAAGGGTGACCCAACTTTTGTACATGCCACATTTACTGTTATTTTTCAAAATTTGAAAATGGGCAAATAGATGGTAAATACTGTATGTCATGTTCCAGTTTTAACCATACATTTAATGTATTTTAATTTAGAGATTGTGAAACATGCAATGTGACCAGGCATGTACACATCCCATATAATACATGCCAATTCTCCTGGAAGGTCCGGGAGAGTCCCTAATTTACGGAGGTTCTTCTGACCTCCCGACAGAGTGTGACAGTCTTCCGCTGCTCCGTACATCCTGACTGAAGTGAGTGGCCAGGAGGTTGGATGACGGGATACACATTGAATCATGTCATCCTAGCCCCACACCCTGCTTTAAAATGTTGCAAATTGCAGCCACAAGACATGTAGTCCTGTCTCCCAGTGTAAAATGCCACATATTGCAGCTGTAAACGTTAGGGGGTGGGGCCACAATGACGACAATGCAGCACTACGCCTCCAGCAAATCTCCTGGAGGGGACATACAGAAAGTCAGCAAATATGACACATCCTAATAAAATAATTTGTATGTATGTATATCAGCCAACTGCGCAAAAATTGGCATAGCGCCCACCTCTGGAACAGGCCCTATGCCACTACAGTCTGACGAAAGCTAGACCAAGCAAGTACAAATACATAAATGCTTGCATCCAGATTGGGCATGTAAACATAATACAGGTTGGTAGAGTTTTTACAATAGATTAATCTTTGTGACAAATAATAAACTGGAGTTTACAAATCATCTATATAATAAGCGAGTGTGTCTGTTTGTCCTTTTATGCACACCCAGAGTTTTGTACCTAGCCCCACCAAATTTGGCATGGTGGTGTAGTTAGACGAGGATTAGGTTTTTGGCAATGTTTGAAGTTCGTCAGGGCCTTGGAGGTCTACATGGTGCCCACCAAGTATTCAGTGGAGTCTCTGATTTGAAATGTTGGTTTGAGCAAGTTCGCTTAGGCTGTCTTCTAGTGCCTAAAACTGCAGTGATCTGAAGGCACAGGCTGATATGTACCAATGGGGCAGTCAGAGCTCCAACGGACGAGCAGTGAGTCAGAGGATCAACTGTCACACTGCACCTGCACTGACAGCTACTAATTTCCTCCAAGCACATTTTCTCCTATGTTAGTCTGCAGAGATGTCTGCTTGGCAATGATTTCTGTTCTCCACTGATTTCTGCTCAGCAGTGATTTGGAATCTATACTGATTTCTGTCGTGTAAGTCACTCTGCTCCTAATATACCCCATTCCAAACAGTCAGAGAATACGCCTGCCTGCACTGCCATTTATTCCTAAATTGCATTGTTATTCAGGTGTGAATTACTACTGTGTTCTTTGTCAAAGCTTTCCTCCTTTAGTATACCACATTCAAACTAAGTTTATGCAGTTGTATGTGGCATGTTCAAGAGGGGGACTTCCAACAGCCTTTTCATTCTGGTTTCTAATGTAAAAACAAACATTGGGCATGATACTTCTACGCGAATACAAACGCATTAGTGAATTTTGCCGCTTAGCAATTGCTAAAATATGCTAATGCAGCAGCTGGAAGGATTCGTATTGAGACACCCACCGGAGCCCTCGTAGCTGCCTGCAACTGTGTACACAAACGCAGCATTGTACGCAGATCCTCAAAACATCGACTCCTCAAGTGAGTCTATGGTCACTCAGAAAGGACATGGTAATTGAGACACTGGAACTTTGTTCTTTGTGTGCGCAATTGCAGATGCTGGCTGTACATGTCCAGGATATGGCCCCGACACACCCGCGTTTTGGCCGGAACTCCCTGTAAACCCCCACAAAACGGTCTCTTTCTGTCAATCAATTGTGAGTGAATCCTCACAGCGAGCGCGATCCATTCACAGCACGTTTGCAATGTTGCTGTGATTCATGTGCAAACCACCGATCATCGCTCAACAGTGGGAACATTGGAATAGCTTTCAGCTCTGAATCAGGCCCGTTGTTTATACCTCAGTGTTGAGGTAGCAGTGTAGAAAAAGAAGTCTGCAGATGTATTTCAAGGTCCATTTTTCAACCTGGTCAACGCTGGGTATCCCAGCTAGTATTTAATAAAATTTTATAAAATGTGACAGAATTTTATTAAAAATTAAATATTCAACAATTAATACACTGTAACATGATGATGGCAATTGCACCACAGTACTTATCATAGGAGGCCTGGATGGACAACGTTGCAATGCTGTCATATGCCAGAACGGCTGATATGCCTTAAGCTGGCCACACATCTAAAGATTATCTGTCCAACCAGCCAACTAGTTGATTGGTTGGAATGAAAATCTGGTAATGTATGAAAGCAAATGACAATCAGCAATTTGCTCCCAAACGTTGGAAAATGGACCAAAACTGTTGTTTGAACAAATAGTTTAGATCAAACATTTAACAAACTTGTCTGAACGACCATTTTCATCTCTTTTCTGGCATTTAGGAGCAAATTGCTGATCATCATTTACTCCCATACGTTACCAAATTTTCATTCCAACCAATTAACAAGTTGGCTGGTTGGATGTAAGTTGGTCTAGTGTGTGGCCAGCTTTAGAGTGGGGCTGGTCTGGACTCCCAAACTTTAGTTAACATTGACTGCTCCCCCTTTGTTAGCCCTTTGGCCTTGCTTTCAACAAAATCTAATGGACCACACCAACTTCAATGTGCACGCTCGTTCCCCACTTTACTACCAGCTTATGAATGATGGAGAAGTTTGTGACATCATTAGGTTCTGCAGGAGTTATATAAACATGTAGGCTGATGTTCTCTGTATAACACTGCATTTAGTCTACCTCTATATAAATCTCCTAAAACATTTACAACAGAACCTCAGTTCCACAAAATGAAGCCCCTAAAATACAAAAAAAAGTATATATTTATAAAAAAAAAAAAAATCCAACAGCACAGGACGCCGCTGCCTAATAATTCATCTTTTTACTCAGCATATCATAAAAAGGACAGATCTTTGTTAGAAAGGGTAAAATGGTTTGTATGTCCAGAAAGGATGAAATGTTACCCTGGTATACTCACGGGGTATGAGACCATGATCCACCAGATGTTGTCGGTTTCTTCTCTGTTGAAGTCGTAACTGTAGAACTGTTAGAAGAAGAATGTCAAGAATGAGGACTTCCCCAATCAGTTGTCTCCAATGGACAAGGATCTGCTACTAGAAAAGAAGGCGCATGCACTTTCTTCTACAATTGTTGCCTATCATTTGCATAGTAGGGTTAGATGTAAAATGTCTGGTTGTTAACAAAGTTAATATTGGGGTATAATTTCATGCAGACAAAATCACGGTTACTGGGCCACACCAAGCTGGAGAATTTTGACGTTAGCACTTTAGTGGTTTAAGATCAGAAGCTAAAACGAAATGTGTTTGGCTGGGCATTAGCACTAATAACACTAATGTAGTTGAGGTACTTTATGTTCCTGTAATTATTCACAGATTGCTCTCTACATTACAAATGCCCTCTTATGTAGGAAGGCTGACATAAGAATTCTAACACCACGTGGCTGACTGATTACTAAAAAGGACGATACTAGATCTATACTAATATAATATGAAGGTTGTGTCTGTCTGTTTTTTCCAAGTTGGCGCAAAGACTGCTGAACTGGTTTTAATGAAAACTGCATCATTTTGTAGTGGAAACTCCTATAAATAACCTGCATCTCATTTCGATCCATCAAGTTAGAGCTGAGCAATAACAAAAACAAAATTAATTGACATCTTCAATGCAAGAAATAGCAGTGGCACCATGTGTGCAGCCGGTAAGGGGTGGAGGGAGAGGTGCTTTGGCCCACGGTCACTTGAATAGGATAGGCTACATAGCAGTCTGTGCACAGAGCACACAGTGACAGTGGTGTGAGTGGTGGGTGAAGGTGCTGCTGCCACCAGTCTGTATAGCGCTGCTGGTCACATGGGCCACTCCCGCGACAGGGCCCCTATGCAAAGCAATACAACTAGAACACCTCAAATAAAAAAAAAGTCAAAAATGATTCTTTCATATGAGTTTGTCAAAATAAAAAATTGTATGTAAAATTTCTAACTGGATCCACACGCAGAAATCTCTGTAGATGTCTAATAAAACTACAAGTTAAATGCATCATCAGGAAGTGCTAGGAATCACAAAAATATGCAGGGTAGATTTAATTATTAAACCAGGGAGCCAGAAAGACACTTTTGGTAAACAAGATTCTATCTGTGAAGATCACTACATTATACCCAAATCTCAAATATTGGTGTGGACCCGAAAGGTATTTACCTTGCGCTCACTTGGGTATTACTCTACTTAATGGGGGGCAGCAAGGTTCTGGAGAGAGAACCCCTTGTTTTAAATCTCAAATATACCCAAAGTAACTGGACTATGAGGGTCGAGAAGGATTTTACATCTGATTTCAGAAATGTAACGTTCTCCTCATTTTCACATTTGTGGCTTGGAATTTGCACATATGTGTCGTGCGTGATAATCCCCATACTGCCCATACTTCTTACTTATTATACCCAAACCACTCCACAGCATAGTGACAGGGGCCTCCATCTCCAGTTTTGGGATACAGAATTTAGAAGCAAAGTGTGACATGTCATTCTGTGGAATACTGAAGCCAAAACACAATGTGAAGATTGCCACAAATTTACACCTCTAATGCTGGCCATACACGCTACAATTATCGGAGCGATCCGCCTGATATCGGCGGATCGCCCCGATAATTGTAGCGTGGGGGGGCGACCGAGGGTTAAATATTGCTCGGTCGGGCATGCTGGATTGTCCAGCATGCCCGTCCGATGCGATATTTACCGGCAAACTGTCGGCCGCATCGGGCAGTGTATGCCCAGCCGCGGCCGACAGTCAGACATTTCCTGTGTTCCTTCCTACGGAAAGAACAGGGAAATGTCTCCTCCCCAGGGGCGGAGCACGGATGTCGGGCTATACACTGTGAGAGAAATCTCACATTGTATGCCAGCGACATCTGCGGCTGACAGGCTGCCAGATAAAATGTCTGTCGGTCTGACAGACATTTTATCTGGCCGTGTATGCCCAGCATAAGAAATCCACTGATATATATCCAAAAATATTTGTAAATATCTTAGGAACACAACTAATGAAATATCCCCATAGCACGGCCATGTCTTGTTAGATACTTTATAGGAGACATGGCGCATGGCTTATAGGAAACAGAAATAAATGGTTGTATTAAAGTGTATCATGCGTTTGAACCACAAAGTGGAGAAAAGAAAAACAGGTGGTGATTTAATGCCCAAATGTTATTTATACTGAGCTTAAATAGACATTGGTTGTGATATTGTTAAGAACCAAAGCAAAGCAGTGGCCCATTGAAGTCACAATATAGGCACCGCAGGCACGTGCTGAGCAGGCCTAGGAAATACAAGGCTTTTCCTCCCCTTCTGTACATGGAAGGAACCGTTCTTCATATCTAACTAGAAACAGATGGAAAGAAAGTGGTGACAGCTGCAGGAACTGTATGCTGGATGTACAAGAAGTCATACATTATAAATAATAGGTTTAGCAGTAACGGCAACTAGCAGACGACTCTACAGGGGTTGTGCAAAAAAAAAAAAAAACATTTATATAGGAGAGAAAGATTTCTTTCAACAAGTCCATGCAATTTTATAGTGCAGCTTTTATGGCTGTGATTACAGTAGTCAGTTCAGTTGTGGAAATCGATTGATGGATATTGTCCAGCATTCATGTATTAGCTGCAGTGTCAGCCTCCACTTCCCTTGATAAATTATCAAAGAGTTATTTTCTGCCTCCGGCTAAGTACAGATGTTGCAATGGCTTATTTTAGAAATGCTGGTCATAGGCTTTATCGTATATGTATAACAGACAGAGTCAATTTCCTACATATTTACCAAAGATGTCTGGCCACCACCTGACATACTGGAATAAAAATGTAAGCAAATGTAAAAAGTTCGACATAACCATGACATGAGGCCATTAGCAGTTTACCTCACGTAACAGATACTATGCTTGGTGTATATTAAGCACTGCTGCAAGATGCTATACAGTACCTAAGATTATTAGCTGGAGTTGAAGAATAGACTTCTGGGTAATGCTAAATTAACATGAAACCTTGTGTGTCAATGCTTTGACCACTAGCTTTTTAGAGAAAGATACAGGCTCAGTCCTGGCGTATAATATCCCCTACAGACAGATTCTTTTCACTGTCAGGTCTTCTCATTAATGGATTGGCATTTCTGGACAGCAGTTAAGTGCCACAGAGGCAGCCTCGCTGGAGAGAAAAGTAGAGGTGTTAAGGAAACGTTCAAGCTGCTTGCTAGGGTCAATATGCAAATAGAGTAAAGATGTGCATTGACCCCTGTGTTTTGGTTTTGGATCCAGATTCATCCTGGTTTTTTGGATTTGGTTCTTTTTTTTTTTTTTTTTATAAATATTTGAAAAAACAGCTAAAAATTATATAATTTTGACCTGTTTACATGCAATCCAAAACCAGAGTTCAGTTTTTAAATCCGAGTTCCGAACCGCGTGAAGATCCGGACTCGGTTCAACTCGGAACCCCTAAATTCGGTTGTTGTCGGTTCTCTGGGAACGGAACCTGCACATCTCTAAAATAAAGTAATCCTATTCACAAAAATAAAAATAAGGCAGACTGAAAGAGGACAGAGTGTAAAGGAGGTGAGATACGAATATTCATTTCTACTACATCCAATAAGGCTAGTTTCTATCACTGAGAGCCAGTTGCCTTAATATGCGTAGGTTTCCTTCACCCAATTCCAAGACTTGCTACCTACCCAATTCTACACTTCCGATCTTTTAGCCACGTCCACAAGTGGGGAAGGCCACAAATATTTGCTTTGGGATCTTCTGCTCTGTCACAAAAAGCCAGTGGCTGGCCTAACTGCTGCCATTGCCACAGTTGTAGTGGGGATAAAGAGTACAAACATTTTTTTTGCCAAAAACAAAGGAGAATTGAGAATGACAATAGAACAATGATGGGGACCAAAAAGTGAGGAATATGCCAAAAAGTTACAGCCCTTTTATTTCTGGACAATGATTGTACCAACTATAAATACATATATGAAATATGGCTGGCATTTGACAAATGCTAAGAGATTACAATGTCCCAAGATACAAGGGAAGAGACGAAGAAGGTAGAAGGGTATGCCTTGATTCATAGACCAGCTACAGTCTGTATAAGCTAGTATGGATATAGATTGTCCAGATTTTAGAAGTGCTGTGACCACCGAATCCTGAGTTCAATTCCCAAACAACTGAGTCTAAGGCAATACCCCACTCACATATATGTCCAAATGGCAGTCCAAGCAAGCCTCCAGGTAACTGCCCAAGTGGTCAACCTCTCCTTTGCAATCATTGCCTGAACTTCCATCTTATCAAGTGAACTTTAGTTTTCTTGTTCTGTAAGTAATGGACAAATCCACAAATCTTAAAAACTCTATAAACATTAGTTATGTCTTTTATCTTTACCGTCACGCATTGGGGGCTTAGCTCTGTTTTTTTGAAGAGGAAGGGGGCTCCATGGATTTTGATCCAAAATGAGCTATACATGTTTTTCTTTTACCCCAATTTATTCAATTGGGATTTAAAGGAAATTTGACCATGGAAAAATTAGAATTGTAAAAAGTACACTTACAATAAATAAAAAAAAGTCAAACAAGGAAAAAAGGCTAATTACAAGCCCCTTAAAACTCATAAACATGCATTTTCTATCTCATAAAGAGCTTCAAAGGGAGACACAGAGTCTTTCTAGGCAAAAGTTAACATCGGTCTATCTGGAAAATATGTGATGGCCTTCTAAATTATCAACAGTCATAAGTTGCCAAAGATGCAGTCAGGATGACAACATGGAGAGAAAGGACGCCCTATCAGGTCTCTTTCACCGTGTTTAGATTATTTTTCTGCAAGATAGAAGTTTATTTACATCACTAGATCAAATATAATCTCCAGGACTGTGATGGGATGGTGTAAACAGTATTCTTAACCGCAGTCAGAGTGACCCAGTTATGGCTATATTTATGTACTGTAGTGGCATACAGGTCGGTTGATGTTGAATTCATGGATATGGAATGTGACAGGAGATAAGACGTCCTCGGCCTACCTAGCCTGACATTTTCCTAGGTGCTAAAACTTGAGGCCTATTAATCCTAGTTGTTCTGTAATACGTATACATTGATAAGTCAGATTGATTTTTAATATAAATGTTGTGGATATAGTTATTTATTGTCTTGCATGTAAGCATACCAATGCTTTAGTTTTTAAACAAGAACAAATATTACTCTCCAGCAAGAAAATCACTATGTTAACATTTTTTGCAGTGTAAATTACATTTTTTTTCAGAGGGTGGGAAGGCTATTGTATAGATTTGCTGCTCTACCGAATATTTATCTTCATATATGTTGGTCCACTATGCGGGCTTAGATAAATAGAGTGGCTGCACAAGCAGCCTTAAGGTGAGGGCCCCAAGAAACAACCATGCCATGGCCCGAGGTAGCACTTGGTGGCCTTGTTGGTAAAATAGATTTGCAGTAAATGTAAAGTGATCCCAGCAGCTGGGGCTCAGCCGTGGACTCTGTCCCCCCACTCTCCGCTAAATACAATCCGCACTCTGCCACCACTCTACTGAACCCAGCCCGCTGTGAACACACTGTACTCCCTCCCTCTAATCCACCTACCGCCCAACCACCTCTTCCCCCACACTCTACTCCCTCATTCAGTCACCATGGGCTAAATGTAAGAGAGAGCAAACCGGCACTGCAGCGGGAATACATATGAGTATTCCAGTATTTTTAAAACAGCAAGAATGTTAAAGTCAAAACCAAGCGGGTTAGTCTATGCCTTTTTGTATAATAGGGTTTCCATTCCAAAAATACCAAATTTCCTATTGCTATTATGTCTCTGCCTTGTTAAAATGTATTAGCCCTAGTTCCAGTTTTTATGAAACTGGTAGATACATTCAGGCCAGATGCAGAACTTTAAACCACTTTGTGAAAAGATATGTATTTATTTATATACTGGTTTTGCTTCAAGACAGCACCACTTTCGCTTTAAAGATCTGCTTACTAACCTTTGCATACACAAGCAGTATGTCCTGCCCATTTGCAGCATAACTATTTTTGTTGCTGTGTTTACATAATGTCACCATATTACGCAGTGCTGAGAATATTTATCATTCACATCAGCCCCTGCACCATTGGAGCTTACAGTTCATATTCCCTAACACACACTATCAGTATGTTTTTGTACTGTGAGAGGAAAGCAGAGCAGCCACAAGGCAATTAAGAAATATAACAACAATACACACGAAACAAAGCTGCTGTTTAAAGTTGCCTTTTAAAAAAAAAAAAATTATCCAGTCGTCAACTGGAACTGAGTGTTATTATACATTGAATTGTGGTGGGACAGTTGGTGCCCTATGAAAACCCTGATTGGGCAGACACCGACAGACATCGGGGTCTTACAGAAAATGAAATAAATGTCCAAAGACCATATGATATTCTATAAAAGGTGAGTACAATATTGTACTGGATATAACCTGGCTTTCTGAAACATATTGATCCGCACCATGGAAGTGCTTTCTATGTTTTTCTTCCTCTGACCATTTGAAGATATCAAGTTAGACCATCGGTGACATCACTATTGCAATTGGCAACCACCGTAGGACCACGGTGATTACTAGGCCCAACGCTACACACTCACGGAAAAATGGTGAGTGTGATTCTTACATCGCTATTGCTTATCTGCTAGTTTTTACATGTGTACACTTTCCTTCATTTGAGGGGAACACCAAGATACCCATAGATCCAAAGGAAGCGCCGGAAGGCCCAGAACCAATTCTTCCTATTGTCTGTTTGAGGAGCTCTGTTGAAAAGCCCCTGCTGTTCATGGCTGCATATCTAATTGGATCTCTTTTTGTATGAAACTCAGCGCCAGTCAAACATTCCCAAACAAGTCCCTGAAAAGTCTAGCAATCTCCCTGATTGCACATTACCCCGATAAAAATAAAACAGAGATATATACTGTACATCCAAATGGGATCATTAGTATAACTTCCCTGCATTGGGTATAAGGCACAATGATCCCTATGGCTACATGTATTTTCTGAAAAGTATCAGTGTGTTTTCATCAACAAATAGATTTTACTAACTGCTTTGGGACTTGTAGACATTTGGATGTAAATCAATTTTATGGCACACCTCTCAGATGTAGCAGCACAGTAGGCAAGTATGATGCAAAGTCCTCATTTCTTCTAAAGTCTGTACAATGCTCACACAGAAACAGACTGAAAATTAGTAATATAGGTGCAGACAGGCACTTCCCTCCATGAGACTAGTTTTCTGCCACCTTGTGGGTGTTTTTAGCTTACAATTGATACTGTTTTGAAGGCAAAGGGGAGAATTTCTGAAAGAGCGGCTTCTGTAAGCCACGGTTTCCCGGCGGGTTGCAGGGGAATATTTTAAACTACACCTGGAGTCACGCCGGGCTTTACACTGACTGCAGGTGCCGATTTAAATATGAACCTGCAAACCGCAGGGAAGCAGTGTCTTACAGGCGCCGCTGCTTCGTAAATTCTCCCTAAAGGGTGGTCATACCAAGGGCTCTATTCATCATTACATAATTATCACTAGTGAAAATTATGTTATAAACTCGCTACGAGTTTAAATAGCTGTTTGGAGGCATTCATCATGCCTCACTAACAAAAGCATCACTTCTGAAAAGCTGCTCCTTTTGCGGAGTCAGCTTTTCGGAAAACTGATAACTTTCCCCCCTACACCTGCCATGTCCCTATGAATTTCCATGCTGCTGTGCGTAAAAAAAACACCTCCCATCCTTTCCTCGATGTCTGCTCCGTCTACGCCTGTGTCCTCTCTCCTTCCCCTGCTGCAGTCTCCCATCCTCCGCCGCTGCATCCTCTCTCCCCTCTGCTCTCTCCCCCCCACCCCCCCGTTCCCTCTTACCTGCCGCTGCCAGGAGTCTGGATGGTAGCATCCTCTCCCCCGCTCCCTCTCACCACCTGCCACCGCTGCCGAGAAGCTGGGAGGAACCTCTCCCCTGCCGTGAGCTTCCTCTCACCTCTCCTTCTCACCTGCTCTCAGCTCCCGGGGCTCTGCAGTGCAGTTTCATCAGGGAGGGATTTGAATAGATCCCTCTGCTGGCTGCAGTGTCTGCCATGTAAATCTGTGTAATACAGCAGCCTGTGAAGATTATCGGGGGCTGTATGCCATCTGAGGATGGCGAACACTAAGACCACTAAGTTGCCCCCCAATTTTTTTTTCAAAACTTGAATAGCCCTAACACTTAATTTATCCAAAAGTATATGAAAGTGTTAATTTATACAAAAAGCATGTGAAAATTAAGTGATTATGAATAGACCCCCATATATTGATTTGATTTAGATTTCCCTTCTGTTCATTCACTTTGCATTTTGTTAATTGATAAAAATGCACTATTAACACAGTAGTGCACGCAGCGTGGTTTTCTGAGTACCTAGAAACCCCCCTGACAGACAAGAGAGCACCATATTATTAAGCCCCGCCCCCTCACAGCAAAATGCCACAATTTGCTGGTCATTCGGGAGGAGGGGAGCCAATATTAAACAAAGTCCAAAAGGGTCCGGCACTCCACTCACTTAGACGCTGCCTGCGTGCCCTCCATAAGTTGAGTAATAAAGCAAATATTGAAGAACTGAAGGTCTTATGCAAAAGCAATAAATTGTTAATTCCAACTTTTCAGGGTGTATTAATGCTGACCTCAGGAAGAGGTGTGCAGGAGGGGGAGTCAGTGCTATAGAATAGGACAGGGGTAGGCAACCTTGGTCCTCGAGAGCTACTAACAGTTCACATTTTCCAGACCACCTAGCTGGTGTACAGGTGTATTCATTACTCACTGACACGTTTGAAAAGATCCACAGGTAGAGCTAATTATTACACTTGCGATTCTGTAAGGAGACCTGGAAAACATCCACTGTTGGTAGCTCTCGAGGACATGCGATTGACTGTTAGCTGCTACTATTGCTGCTGTCTGTCTGCAGCACAGAGTTTCTTCCTCTCAAAACCTCACCCTTGTCGCTCTTTGTGCAAGGGGTATGTGCACACTCCTTCCAACTGTCATTACCAAAAATCTCTCTAGGTCATTAATCAGCACACTCTAAAGATATATGAACACACTAGAAATAGAGGTACCATTAGATCAAGCAACACCACCAAAATACATATACATTGTGCAGATATAGGGACAAATTTATTAATGATCGTGTTTTAAACCCAATAATTATATTATTTAATCGATATTTTCAGCAATAAGAAATGAAGTTTTGTCTGTATGTAGCAAAATACACATGTAGGTACAGGGGCTCCTATAATTGCCCGTCCCTGCAATGTGTTAGAAGTGAAATGATCTCTAATGCAATCACTTCACTTCTTCTTCGGGAGCCGGCAGTGCTACTGTCCTTGTCGATCTGATGACTGCGCATTGTGCATTACAGATCCCTCTCCCAAAAAAGATTGTGCAGTGTAGTCTATAGGCTACAGTGGCTAGTGCCATTAAAAAATGCTAAAAGCAATTATTGCCAAAATGAAATTGAGGGTTACAAGATGTTTGCAATATAGAACAGTTGATGCTTACAATCAAGGGCCACCTAACTATATATACTATTATGGTGGCCAAGGTTGGAGTTTCAGAAAACAGATTGTTAAAAGATGCTGATCTGAGGCAATATCAATAACATTTGTCTCCATTTCCTAATGCTACATAGACAATGTTGTGCACTGCATTCAGGGGTGCCACATCACGCCTCTGCCCGACCCTTCTAGAGGAGCCTTGTAGAGAAGAGGGAGTTATGGTGTTTTGTTTTTTGATTCTGACCTACCATAATTATACTCTGACACTGTGCTTATCCTTATCCATGGCTCTATCGGATTTAACTTATCTTTTCGTTGCAAGTGAATATTCTGCATATAAAAATGTATTTATTCATTAATTAAGTTCATAGGATGATTGGATAAAGCAGATCCCAGAAATGTAGTACCATTTTGTAAAATGTATGCACACGTTATAAAAACTCTATTCACAATGAACTGATCAGTTGCATTTCCACCCTAGGAAGAGAAACTATGCACCTTACTCTATAGATTCTATGAAGCACTACCTAAAGCTATCCCTCAATTCATAGCTTCAGCTGGTAGCGTAGAGGTGCCAATCATCATTCTACTAATAAAGGAAAAATTAATGAGTGAGCATTTATAAAATACAATCTAGTAGGACTTCTTTATAATTATTTTTATTTCAATATTTAATATAGAGCACAGTTTAAACACTACAGAATAAGCTCAGTGTACCTTTATTCCTAAAACAGAAATATAAATGATTATTTTTACATAAGAAATTATTTAACTAATTTAAGGTTTATTGTGGGACTTCTGTAGCAAGAGTTCCTTCAACATATCTGGTTTATGTTTGTTAATATAATTTAACCATCAGCTCTGGGACACACTCCCAAAGAGCAATATTTACAGAGAAAGTGTTCCTGTACAGAACACATCTGCTGTATATACATAAGTTACTTAGCAGGCCCCTGAGCTTCGGCAAGGGTTAATGGGTCACACCACATCATTTTAGTGACTGGTGCCTCTGTTCCTAGCTCTCCTGACAAGCACCCAATAGCGGCATATTAGTGATAACGAAACCCTGCCGATTTTTGGCCAGCCATTCCTGGAGCAGTCAGCTGTTGGGCAACAAGTACAGTTTATGTAGAAATGAATACATCAGCGTCATTCACACCAGCTGAGTGGCCGATGTTGAAACTGTTCTCATCTATAATGCAACCATAACGATGCATATTACAGGCCAGATTAAACTAGTACAAAACACTTTCTTCAAATTTAAAAATGTTTATTCCATGCACAATTTAGAAAAACTGTGTTCAGGTCTTTCAAACCCACATTATGATACAGAACTTATGGCAAAGCCTATGCCAACGCATAGCCATCACTGTAGGCTAGCTTGTGGGCTGAACCAATATTCCCGCAGTTAATTCTTTAGAACCTAGTGACATCACAAAGTGCCATCATTAGGTCTTAGCAAATGAATGATGCCATTTCCGTAAAGCTATGTTTTGCAAACACCGAGCTACTTAATGATTTATTTAAAATTAAGAATGCCCCAATCTAGATATATTGTGATCACTTACATCAAAATGTATTAGGGTAGCTATGTTCATACGAAGAGTTTATTACAAGGACACAGCGAATGCTTTGTTTTCTAAAGGCCCCCATACATCAGCAATTGATTGCAGCAATCCTGCAATTTGCAATCAATTGTGTATAAAAATCTTTCCCTTTTTCAATCGATTGTGGCAATTCTGCAATCTGCAATCGATTGAAAAAGGGAAAGATTTTTATACACAATCGACTGCAAATTGCACGATTGCTGCAAACAACTGCTGATGTATGAGGGCCTTTACTGGTACCCATGGCATGTGAAACTAATCAACTTGAGGAGGAGGCAAGGCAGAAAACAAACATGTATTTCCCAGGCAACAGGCAGTAAGCTTTGCAATGTCTAGTCATCATATAAGACTGGTTTTATATACCTTTTTTATAGCTGTGTGGGGGCAAATAGAAAATCACTTTATTTCTTAGCAATGGTTGCAAGAAATTGTCTTGGTGGTGGGTCTCTGAGCTTTATAACACAAACAATATTAATCTGCAAGAGAGGCATTTTCAAAACTGCAGTGATCCCAGGTCCAGAAACCCCACGGATGTACTAGTTGGGGGAGGGAGGGAGGGAGGGAGGGAGTCAACAAACCAGAAAAAAACAAACAAAAAAACCCCTTCTCATTTAATGGCATGCTCTTGTCCCTACAAATAATATTATATGGTTTTACCACTTCATAGAACAAGTGTACATATAACTGCTTAGATAATAGTCTTTAAACTCTGGAAAGGTACTTGAGTGGGGTTCATTAATTAATGTCAAGAGAGGTGTGATAAGTTTACTAGATAATGTGCATTATGTAATCCTTCCAATGCATTTACAAAATAAATTAACATTTTAATTATTATAGCATGGACAGTCTGAGGAAACTTTCAGCTTTACGTACTTTACACAGACAATGATTGTAAAAAGTGAAACAGTAAAATCTAACAGGGAAAGTGTCAGAACTTAGACGTTCAGAAAGATCCACCAATTGTAGCCGTTGCTATATAGGACTGACCGATAACAGTTCAGACATATTTACTGCATGTATGAGCACCAAATACCTAAATGGAATAGTCACTTTACTGCAACCTTTTTTTTTTTAAATCAATTCTACGCTGCACATGAAGTAAAGCAGGCGTCAGCCCTGAATAACGATCCATTACCAGTATCGGTAAGCAAGCTCCCTACTTTTTGTATCAGATGGAAGGACTATTAAAGATAGATCGAGTTTTACAATGACATGAGCTGCAGTGTCATTAGTCTCCCGACTCAGTTAAGGGGAAGGGGGGGAGGGGGGGAATTTAAATGTTACAGGACACATGGCATTGTCCTACCTAAATGCCATAGACAAGTGCCGGAGTACAATGGAGAATTGCAGCTGTCCAGAACCTCCTCATGCATCATAATTCTTTAAATACAAAGTCAACTCATGTCTAACACAGCACAAGATCTTAGTTGGGCTCCACTTTGCTGGAGAAAGTGATATCATGACCAGAGTGATGTTACCTAGGGGTAAGAACCACATATGGGATCCCAGAATCTATGTTAGGTTCCCTCTCATATCATATATGCAATACATGCTAGAATAAATAACAATGGGATATTGTTGGTTGATGCATAAAACTATTCTCAGCGGCACTAGTAACATTAGAGTGCATTGAAACCTAAGATGGATTCTCATCATCATCATGAGTATAAAAAGAGAAATTATTAACACAAACTTACATGTTTATTTATTTTCTTCTGTCAGAACATCACAAAAAAGTTTCCATTGTGCATTCCTATTCCTCACTGGCACAGTATGAAACCTTCGCTCATCCCATCTATCAATATTCTCTCCTCCTCTTTAGGAACTAGACTAAATAACTGGCAAAAAGGTGAAAATAGT
The DNA here is from genome assembly GCA_031769625.1 of Taudactylus pleione. NCBI lineage: Eukaryota > Metazoa > Chordata > Amphibia > Anura > Myobatrachidae > Taudactylus > Taudactylus pleione. Next base: position 7,703,710 of record JAUIMM010000012.1, read on the forward strand.
CTCAAAAGGATTTATCATATTGATTGTAGGAAGTAATACAAGTCTCATAGAATGAGAAAAAGGATCATTATATATATATATATATATATATATATATTTGTTATATATACACACAGTTCCAGAGTTCAGCACTCACATCAGTAATATTAATATATTAAACCTCAGATGGAGGATGTTACACGTCAAGGTTTTTGGGGTATTTATCTTTATATTTTTCCCCTATCCAATTGGGTGCAAACGTAGATCATCCAAACTTGAGGTGAACACATCCTTATAATGTCCAACTGTTACTTCAACTTACACAATCTTTACCTAGCAAGAGGAGCACCATTGGTGTTGCAAGTCCCAGGCCAGTACATCCTGAGCTATGCAAAGAGCACAATTACTTCAAAAGAAGTTATACAAAACAATAACATCCCCAGTCAGCATCCATAAGCAAATCAATAAAACAGTCTTAGCAGGATGTATAAGAGAAATAGGGGCATAATGTAAAATACTTGGCAAGTATAAAAGTCACATTTGCAGTTAATAACATTATAGGGCATGCAGTTCCTCACAACAGATGGAGCACAATGAGATGAATGTGTATAACCCCCAAAGTGTAATGGGTGCACCAGATTGTGCTGCAATAATCCTACACCCTCCATTATATGTCTATGCTAGTGGTGGGTTAAGAGTTAACAGTCTATGCATTGATAATACAGTATAATGAAAAGGTCTGTATGTGGTGTAAAAAGTTGTTACCTGGATTGGTATGATAAACTGTTTATTCAGGTATTAATAGCTGCTATTTATACTTATTTAAGGCCGATGGTATTCTTGATTGCAAGCAAAGTCACAGGACCACAATTTTATGAAGGGTATTAAAAAATACAATTGATTCATCACAAATAACTTTAATGCATAAAAGTGCTTTAAAATCTAAGCAAGTGTTTTGAAACTTTAAAATCAAAGCTATAAATATTCGCCTTATTTTAGATAATGTACACCGATCTGGAAAAAGTTGGATGAACTTACGGTTAGACATGTTCTGAAAGACCAGGGTCACTGAAGAATTGATTCTTCAAAAGGGATGGAGCAGAGCTTATGTATTTGTCAGCTAGACAGAATTACTTTTGTACATCTCTATCCATTGTGTACTGTATATATCTCCCCTCCTCTGTCATTGTGAGCAGGGCCTTCAATGAATGACTTAATATGAGAAGAAATGACTCAGGGTAAGGGTTATTACTCAGATGAACCTATTGCAAGAATTTGCTCATGTCATATTTCAAATGGAGCACAATGAATAAACTGCTCTGAAAATGCTCTGCTGTACAGATGATCAGTATAAACTGTGGTTCGCAGCGGTCTGTAAAATCATGCCAGCAGAGTCTTCCAGCTTATGTTAGCAGCAGAGGTGTGCAATCAGTAATCCCGATGACGGCACGATTTTTAGAGCAGTTTGTACACAACAGGTTCCATTTGAAACACAGCGTGAGAATATTATTACAAAAGGCTCATGTCAATGGCGCCCAAGATTTTGTATTTTAAACATACACTTGTTTTGTTCAAATACAGTTGAAGTACTTTTTTTTTTTTACCAGGGCACACACCAAAAGCCATGTTCCAGGTATTTCAGCTTAAGACGCCGTGCATTTTTTCCTAAAAATTGTCCTTATGCTTATAAAATGTGGTCCTAACAGTGAAACCAAAAACTGAAATTGTCAGAAGTTCCAGTCCCGTAAGTACAAGGCCTGATTCACAGAATAGACTCATGTGGAGAGGCAACATTACAATGATGGGTATAAACTAAATACTTAAGTGTAAGAAATAAAAGCATAGCATGAATGTGTGAAACCTGAAAATGTTCTTCTGTAACCCACTATAATTCTAATTGGATAACGCTATTGCAGGCATATTTGTATGAAAAGGTAGTTCTTGCTACAAGAATTATAAGTTTTTACAAAATTACTTTTATATGGCTTATTAACATTTATACTTTATAATGTTTTAATACCAACAATTTACAACGTCACAGCCTAATGTTCAGACTTGTTAATTGCAGTCATTTCTGTTTTGTTCCACAAGAGGGCAGTGCTGCCTTAAAGTAAACTTTTAGCTAATGCATTAGAGTACAGTACATAATCCCTGTGTTCATTACATCATTTATCTTGCAGAGTAGGTACAACTGACATTGACAAGCAGCATGTGACAGGAAACAGTGCACCTCTTATCCGAGTGTCACCTTAATGTTTGTCACTGGACAGAGGCACAGACTTTCCAACCTCTGGTACATGATAAAGAACTGGATGACCTGTTTCCACTCACAAAACATTCCTCAACAGAAAAAAAATTGTATTAAAAAAAAAAGCCCGCGGCTGCTGGATGCTGTGCCATGTATTACATATTTACCAGCTCGAGAAGCATAAAATAGTGTCACGGTATTGCAAAAGTAATCATACTGTTTATTAACTCCGGAGTCCCTTCTCTTTCTAGGCTACAGTGCCGCTGGTAATGCATACAGTATAACATATACGGTTTACAAACAAAATCAATTTTGAGGCTAAAATAGGTGGTGACAGAATTGGGCAAGTGTCTTTCAATTCCCCTTGTTTTATACCCCAATGCAAGCAGACTTTTTGTAGTTACAAAATGCGAAGGAGCCTGTATGTGTGTACCAGAGTTCTGAAGGAGAATACACTCTAGGGAGGATTACTGGATGGTCCGCTTGCTGCCACCTAAAATTATGACAGTCATTCTTTGCAGGTTGCAAATATAAAATATTAGTTATTTGTTAAGTTGTTAAACTGTTGCTTGTAAATTGCACACTTCAAAAAACACCTGTTATAATGCAAATGTGAGTTTGTTATTAAATTGGGTATTTTACAACACAGAAAACTGTTTAGGTATTAGAAGAGAAACCATACAATATAGAATTCAATGGACACATGTTCACAGTCATTATATATTCCATGCACTTGTTCAGACTTTGATGCCACACAACATTTTATACAGTAGATTGGTAAAAGTTAATACTCAGGGGTCAGTTATTTGATTTTACCAGTATTCTTGGCTACAACAATGGTTGACATACAGCAGTAATTGGCAACACAAATGGAAACAAATCCCAGTAGATTAAAAAATAATACCGTTATATATATATATATTTATTTATTTGTCACTAACACACACCAACAGGTTTTTATGTACAGTATTTTGCAATATGCTTTTTTGATAATACCATAATTACTAGAATACACACACATACATATATACACATATATATATACACACACACACATATATATATATATATATATATACACACACACTCACACCAAAAACATCAGGTTTACTAGGAGGTCTAAACTTCAAAGATATATTAATTAGCATTCTTCAAGTTAAAGTGTTGCAAATCTGATGCACATCTTTTTTACTTTTAAAAAGTGGACTTTTTGTGATTCTGTCCCCACTCATGATGTATATTAGGAAAAATAGTGTGTATACACGTGTCTCTGCCTTTATGGAGACAGATGCCTGTATACTGTAGCTGTTTGCAAACTCTCCAAACACAACATTTTCCATGTAAACGGCTTAACAAGGCTGTGGTAGGAAGTGGCTTGCTCCTCCGGATAATGCTTATTTAAGTAGCTCACAAACAGCCAAGAAAGAGGTGCTGGGGGCTAAATTCAGCATCTATTCAACAGTTATACAGATACTGGTCTGGCTGCTGACACTGGGACTAGAACTGTCAGTTATTGAAGTACTAGGATACAGGGAGCTGCTAAAAAAGTTAAAGAACTATCAAGCCCCAAATGTTATAATAAGCCCGTACTGGTATAATAAAAGCACCGATTTGTCTTGTTCCTTTCCTATGTACAGGAGGTGTATTTTGACATATTAGACTGATCAGTAACACAATCTCTTACTAGCTGTCATTCTGAAATAGCATATTGTGTTCCTCAGATATGACCAAGCACTAGCTGCTGCAGAACCTCTTGGAAATCAGACCTACTAATTATTCTTCTTGTAGATCAAATGTATGAACCAACGAAAGACGGCGTATGCTGAATTAGTGTGAGTTGACAAAGAGTCTCTGCAGCAGCTGTGGTCACCTATCTTGCTATTCTCTCTCGGCTGCCCTAACCACACAGCCTAACCAATTTTATTTTAAATTTCCGAATCGCCATCATCGGCTCTATGGACTTTTGCCATCTACAAATAAAGATCACTAATAGATTTTGAAAAAGATTATATTTTTGGATGCTTCGTCCACATATATAAAAAAATAAAAAATAAATAAAAATATTATATATATATATATATATATATATATATATATATATATATAGATTTTATTTTTTAATTTCAACAATTAAAAGGATCTGAGTACAGGTGCCCCCTACCTGATCTGAACTTGCTCCGTATCAGTAAAGAATGTTCAGAACCAAGAAGTGTCATCTTGTTCCTTAAATTGCAATTCCAATGTCAAAAATGAGTCCTTAGCAAGACCACCATGAGGAAAGTCAGCAAAACATCCAATCGTCCTCAGCCGGCTCAGCTGCTTCTAGATTAGCAGCAAAAACTTTGAAGCTTCAGAGAATGTGGTCCCATCAAACACTGACCTTGTACATGAGGCAAATGCTTCTCGTTCAGCTGTGCTGGATTAATTAAGTTCCATCCTTCTGGATTCTCCTCCCCGTTACTATAATCAGCATCACTCTTCCAGCTGATGTCATTGTCTAGGAGAAACATGAGTTTGATATTTGATCTTCATTACCACCAGTAAGACCTCCAGAAAAAACTTCTGACCAATCAGCTCCCAGAGCCCTCTCCAGCAGACAGAATAGCCCAGGGACCTTACAGCACTTCAGTGTTACAGGCAGTGTTATAACAGTGGTTTGCTCACACAGTACAGCATCTCTAGTAGCTGTTTGTGTGTGTGTTAATGTCTAGGACATTTCATCAGGAGGAAATTAACCAATCTTTAACATGACTGTGGTGTTTGAAGAGTCTGACAGCTATTTTTGTTTTCGCATTCTGGAGAAGATGTTTAGTACAAGTCATCTGCAGCTCTGTTTGGATGGTTTGAATTTGACAGCAGAAAGTAAACTCATGGCACATTTTAAAACATATCTATTAACAAAGACAAAACAGTTCAAATGTGCTGTAACCATCAGCAAGCATTCACAGTAATTCTCATATAGTAGACTCCTAATTGTTACAAAATGGTGTTTCTGTGGTACGTTACCTGTGGTTTTAATCTTCTGTTTAGAAATTTTATTTCCTGCTTGTTATATTATTGTTGGTGGCATGTTATTAAAATATGTTTAATGAAATGTAGCTGTTAGGGCTGTTTTAGCTGTAAACACACTAGAAGATGGATGAATGATTATACTATACAAGCATTTATTTAAGTTTAGTGTAATTATTATTATTATTATTTTTATTATACAGTACTGAAGTAGTATACTTTTTTACATGCACCATGGGAACGTTTAAAGATTACCAGCAGAAAGCACTGTTTAGTGCTGCATATGTTTGTGAGATAATGATGCAGACCTATATTTCAAAAATAAAATTTGAATACATCTTCAGCTCTTGAAGAGTAAAACTGGGTACACAATGTACGATGGTGCGACCCAGCGATGCAACGTAACAATACATCATGCACATACGAAACAGTGTACAACGGCGCAATGTATCGTTACATGCTGCATGTAGCAGCACAGTGCCTTTCATTGCATCGTCTCATCTGCCCTGCAGAACAGCAGATAGGATGATGTGATGAACATGGACCGGACGTGCACACTATACTATGTGTACGATATATCGGTCTGATCCGTGGCAGAACAATATATATTGTGCAATACATCGTATAGTTTGTATCCAGCTTAATTCTGCCCAAAAATAAAAATATTTATATTTGGGTGGAGTACAAAGGGTTAAAATAGAAAATCAAAGGCTTATTTGCTTCTCTCTGTTGGCCATGTTCTTAGATGTTCACGAGCCACATTCCACCCTCATCTTTCAGAATGGCCTAATATTGATGCATCGCCCACATAAGCTTATATTGCTGCTGAATGGGTGGAGTTACACTGTAAGGGCCATTTTACAATAAAACTCTCTGTTGTACAATTTTGTGCAACGATTTGCCTGAGGCAAACCCCATTATTTGTAATAAAGGACCCATGTGGCAACTGCTGTATGTGCATATATTGTATACTGTCAGACATTTTGGACCTTATTCAGACTGTTGAATGCAGACGAAGATGCATCTGGAGAAAAAGTTGCTTTTTGCAACCTGTTCTGAATTGGTCACAGATGCAAAATGCGACCACTTTGCCTTAAGGCCCCCATACATCAGCAAGCTGAAAACCACAATGGAAAAATGTGAAGATTTATTGCCCGATTTTAGGATTTCCCAATCTAGCAATCTGCGCCCATATATTACAGATCTTTTTCTGTGATTTGCAGATTGATTGCAGCAAACACAGATCTGCCAGTCTTGAAAGGCCCATCATTTTACTGGTAACGGTCTGCAAATCTGCTGATCATGTCCATACACTAACAATTTACATACATCAGCAATCGATTGTGGCAATTCTGCAATTGGCAATCGATTGTGTATAAAAATCTGCAATGTATGGGCTTCACAGATTGCAGATTGCAACCAAAAAGTGATTGGAATTGTTAAATCAGATTGTCCAACATGTTGGATATCACAGATGGATTGGGGCTGTAGATTGCTAGTGTATGGAGATGATCAGCAGATTTGCAGACCGTTACTAGTAAAAGGATTGGCCTTTCAAGATTGGCAGATCTGTGTTTGCTGCAATCGATCTGCAAATCACTGAAAAAGATCTGTAGTGTAGTGTATGGTCGCAGATTGCTAGATTGGGAAATCCTAATATCGGGCAACAAGTTTTCAAATTGTTCAATTGTGGTTTTCAGATTGCTGATGTATGGGGGCCTTTACAGGAGCACAGGTACCAGTAATACCTCCGGAAGTGTAGCTGCACCAAATATGCTGAAAATTGCAATACAGAATTCATACATGTTACAGTAAATGGCAGAAAAGTGTAGATAATAAGTACCCTAGTCACATGGAGCCTGTGAGATGCAAATTGAGCAAGATGCAAATATAAAGGTTAACTTCTAAAGTCCACATTAATAGCCTTCGGGTGGGTACACACGTAAAGATTTTCTGTCCAACCATCCAACTAGTTGATTGGTTGGAATGAAATCTGGTAAGGTATGAAAGGAAATGACAATCAGCAATTTGCTCCCAAATGCTGGAAAATGGACAATAAGTCACCCATTTGTTTTATTATTCCCTTTTGTTAACTTAACTTAATCCTAAACCTAGAAATAAACACACTGACACATGTACATGGAATTCAAAGAGGTCACAGCCAGAATTTATTGATCAAATTGAAATTCTAGAATAGGTGGCAAGAAGAAAGCAGTGCTCAAAGGCCACAGCCCAGTGGATATCAATACAAATAAAAAGGGGCGGATCCCCGCCCTGCACAGACTGACCTGGGGCAGTACCATCCTTCCCTAATTGGCACAGCATTGGTCCCTCCCTTGGAACAATGACCATGTCCCCCCTTTAGGCGGTGACAAACTGGCCGCTCTCAAAGGAAGAATGCTACCACAGGCACTCCTGCGCTAATAATAGGCCGCCCATGAGCACTGCTTCCCGCCAAAGCCCGGTTCGCAGAACCAGGCCCGCCACCAAAACTGTGACCTTTTTAATGAAATTGAAAACTGCAGAGGTCATCGGTCAACTGCTCTAGCCGCGCTCGTGAGATGTACCTCGTCGGGCCTATGCAAGCTCTCTGCCCCGTGACATAAACTTGGGTATTGTATGACGCGTCCACCAAACGCTAAATGACAAGCGTGCAATGGCCATATCTGTTCAATACCCATGAACGCGACCAAATCATTGCCTCCCAAGTCTGGCCCCAAACTTCTCCTTTGCTGCCCATGGGGCATCTAGCAGGCACTTACAGTGCATTTCTCGTAATCCTAAGCAATGCCACTTACGCACTCACAACCAAAATTGGGCATGTAACTCCAAAGGGTGCTGGCTAGCCCAGTAAATATAGGAATTTTCCCACACCCGACAGTTAGCACTCACGGACAACCTTGTCCGAAAGTTCACCTAGACAGAATTGGCATTTATACAGACAGATATTGGTATTTAATACAAACAGAAATTGCTATGTATAATAACAATAATCTAACCACAAGGAAAGGGAAACAAATAGTTGGGTGACCCATCTGAAGATGAAAAACAGCAAAACCTCCTTGAGGGCAAAAGCTGAAAATCCTTTCAGAATCCCTAGCGGCAGTAGGCATAAGGTCCCTGGGTTTCCCAACAAACTCGCAAGGAGCGCAACTACTTAATGCTACTTGTTTTAAATACGACTTCCACTGCCCTAGCTATAATCTAATTCTGAAACACCCTCATAAACTACGACCTGGACAAAAGGGAGTTAGATTAACATGGATAACCACTGCCCGCCACCTGGAGGGCAAACCCTATTAAAGTACCCCATAGAGCAACTGGCCAAATCACTGGATCTGCATGTATCTGAATAGAAATCCCTCGCTCCCTGCCAGTTAATCTGTCTTAGACCCATCTATTCAGCACAAGCTCAATACCGGTTTGATAACCACCTTATTTTAACATTAAACCTGATAGCGCAGAAATCTTAGTAGCAGCAACTAGCTCACCCATTCTAAAAGCCCTAAAGTAAGCTAATGAAAATGCTAACCAAAAAGGGGGGGGGGGGGAAGGCGCCAAGCACTTGACCGAAGCCACTCCTTTACTGGCCCAATCAAATCCTGTAATAGGGCTGCGTTGATGGGGCTCCACGCAACGCCTTTGTTAGGACGCTCCCTTGCCCACCCTATTAAATACCTTTGTTAATACTCTCTTGCCCACCCTATTAAATGCCTTGTTTAATACAAATAATTTGTCAGGATCCGCCAAACGTGCAACTTGGAAAATTATACTGGGTAACGCTGGAGACAAGCCGCCTTGGAACGACCCCTGTCATAGCAGCTACAGACAAACTCTGCCATACAATCATTAACCATCTGAAACCGCCCGCTCTTGGAAGCTAAACACCTTGCCAATCGCACAAAACTAGCGTGTAGGTCTTAATGTACTTGGTGCCCATGACTTCCGTGCTAGTCCCTGGATGCCGGCGTGACGATCCGCCAGGCATGGAAGGGGACGGAGAAACCATGTAAATTAGCAGGAGGCGCGAGCGAATTAAACATGTCCTACTGAACGATATAAGATGTCCACTATCTTGGTAGCAACGCCCGAAACATGCCGTGCCCTAAACTCAATATTCCTTAAACACATAGATGCCTAACCACTGCGAGGCCGGATCCAAGTCCGTCCTAGATTAGAGCCTTCTTATACCACACCTAAGTTATCACCAAACAGGATTTGCCTAATGCAAGGCTTGCTGGACCGCAGTTCGACCGCCACTACAATTGAAAAATTCTCAAGAATAAGGATGTTCCTGTCTAGGCCCTGAACCCCACAGGAAACCGGCCAAGGCTCCGTGCCACACTCCCCTTCAAATGCACCACTTAATGAACAGGATGCATACGTAACGGTCTAAGTTTGGACTTGGCTACGGGTGACGTGTGCAGAACTGTACTCCGTTGAATTTGCGCATAAAAAACAAACAAATGCGCAGCATGTCCACTCCGCTCCAGAGGGACACATATGAGGTGACGAGGCTTCCTAACCCCTGCTGTGGCTCCTTCTAGCTGTCTACTGAAAAACCGACCCCTATGTATGACTCTAAATGCCAAACTGAGGGGGCCCGATAGCGACTGCAACTGTACTAGCGAAACTTTTTTTTTTGCCAAAATGAAATGCTACTAGCAACTCCCCAAAACGCCACGCCTTCGCCCTAGGCAAGCGGCATAATCCTATCAAGGTATCGATTTCTATCCGCAAATAAGATAATGCGCATAACTGAACCTTCTTACCTGTCACGAGCCATCGGGGCTCCCATAACGACTAAACTAAGGAAATTAATTGAATACTGGCAAACTCTGGTATCTACTAGCCCCATAACATGAAAACATCCAGGTAGCGGGACACAACAGTATGTCCCAATACCCGCATGGACAACTACTGCAAAAAGTAACTAAAACCTTCAACTAAAGTACACGAAATGAAAAAGCCAATCGGCCGGCATGTAAAAACAGTCATCTTAACCACAAGGCCATAAGGGCTTTCCCTCTGTGTAACGTAATTGAGCCCTGCAACTCCAAACCCCAAATATTTAAAGGACTCGGGGTGAAATGGGCAGCAGTCAAAAAGCAGATGCGATATCTGCCTTAGCTAGTAGAGCCCTCCCCCCGTTTGTTAAACGGCGCAGTGATCTGACAGATATTTTGTGTGATTGCCGAACCCTTCCATTTATGTAAGAGACTCTGTAACAACCCCAATTTACCCAATTCCTTCTACGACACCCCCTTGAAGGCGGTGCACCTAAACCCTACCAAAAGTGGGTGGAGCAAAAGGGGCCACGCATGGGCCCGCACCCGACTTCCGCTTTCAGATTCCTCTCAGAAACCACGGATATTCCTGTGTCAAAGATAAATGCAAACCCACGCCAAAAACCCCCAAATTAATCAATGACGGTGCTTTTCTGAACACCTCTGCGCTGCTGCTGCAATATTCTCCTTGACCCTGTGCGGCAGACCAACGCGCACACCTTGGCTGGATGAATGCTCCCACAGAGCATGCAGATATGACTGTATCCACAGCCTGCCCCATATGACCCTGCGTGTTATTACACGCGTAGCACTACCAGCGGCTGATGCCCACAGATCTGGGCAGGCCAGAAAGGGCTGCTTCCGACCAACCGAGGATTCCGCAGGCAAGCTAGGCAGTTGGTCGAACAAGCCAAACCTCAACATCCTTGAAACCTAATTGAAAACACTGCCTGTCCCTCCTGTTGTGTCTGGACTCAAGGTAGCACGCCGCAAAAAACATAACATACCCGAAGGCCCCCGCCATTACTCCTGCTGACTTAGCCTGAACTAAACCTATGTGCGTGAGCCGTAATCACAAACATATCCACAAATTTACTCTTCACTAACCGCTCCCTACTTTAAAACTTTAAATCTATAAGGATAGCCGTATTCGCTCAGTGAACCATAAACCGCGCTTCATCCGTTACCTCAATTGCTGACACTGTGTTAAATCTCTAAGGGCACCCTTGCTACCCATTAAATTTTCACTAAGTAACGCCTAAGCTTGCGCGGATTTACAAATGAACTGGAAGAATCGCTAGAATCATCAGTGGAAGGGGAATGTGTGCTGCGCAAATGGGTTAACACCATGCTCACCTGATCCTGACGTGGAAGGCCCAGCCACTGGCTCCTTTGTTTTCGCCAACAGTCCCTCGCTGCGCGGTGCGCCCACCACGACTTGATTCGACATCAGCACCATCTGTCCGCTGGACTTCGACAATGGTCCTAGAAGCTCAAAAAACTGTGACCTGGGGGCTCGAAAAAATATCCGGCGAAACCCACGCAACAAAGTCCCTCCGCAGAAGAAAGAGCAGGAGATGCTGTAGCCAGCGGGGGTACGGGATCAGGTTTTGGGGGGAGGGGTGTGAGGAGGGGGTGGAAACATGTATGGGTTCAGGAAAACAGCTGTAGTGGCATGCGGCTGGATGGGCATAGCTATTGCGCCTTGTAGTGAGGCGCCAATCCCTGGGAAAAAAGTTAGCAGGGAGGGGGCGAACTGGTGGAGAGTGGGGGGCAGTGGCTGGCAGTGCATAAGCGGGGCGGATGATAAGTGGCTGAAAAATGCATTGGGCTTATGTGCAGCATCCCGGTGGCAGGGAAATAAGGGGGGGGGGCAGCCCGGCGGCGCGTCATTGTAGGCTTGAATGGGGCAGGATTATTGTGCTGTGCACCAGCCGCCCCTAAATGCAAGGGGGGGTGTAACCCCCACCCCAGGGTGCGGGGGGGAAAGGGGACAAGTTGGTGGGTGGCGCGCTAGGGGACACCGCACCAAGGGGGTCTCTGGTGCTGGCAGAGCAGGGGGGGGGGCTGTGCAGGGAGGTGCCCCCCTGTTCTTAAGTAGTGGGGGCATGGGGGGGGTCGGAGGGGTGCGGCAGAGCACCATGCGTCGCCTGGCTGCACAAGATGGCCGCCGCAACCCTGTGGGTGGAGCTAGCCACAGGTGCAGGGAGCAGGATGGCCGCGCTTAGCGTGAGGGGAGACGGGGAGTGGGGGCCGCGGGGAAGGGGTGGTCGATGTGGGGGGGCGGCAATCGAGAGCCGGCAGCGGGAGTGCAGGCAGGTGGAGCCTTGCGCCTGAGCGGACCATGGCCCTCGCCTGGCTGGGGAAGCAGCCACGGAGGTGAGAGGCCTGGCAGCCGGGGGCGGGGGGGGACACGGGGCCTGTGTATCTGGAAATGACAGGGAGGGAGGGCACTGGCAGGTAACAGGGACTATATGGAAACACAAGCAGGGGAAGGGGGGAGTATGGAACATGTGCAGAAAGGAAAGGACAGGGGGGAAATTAGAAAAAGGAAGGTAGTAAAAGATAAAATTAACAGGAGACAGAGAGGGTGGAAGACCAGGGGAAATAAATGGGGTGTGAAATGTGAAAGAAGAAGAGAAAGACAGACATATAAGATACAATACATATGTCACTTAGCCAGCCTGGTTGAAATAAACTGGAAAGAGGAAGATGGCTCCCCTCACCAGGCTATTTATATGGAACCTCTAAGCCCTCCCATAAATCCTACCATAAGCTTATACTCCTCAAGTGACGAATACTAACCACATCCCCCTCCAGCTTTTAACCCTTAACTTACCTAACAAAATTACATATCAAACAGGGTGCTTATCTATCCTCAAACTTATTCAAGTATTCGGATGCATAAACTGTTGTTTAAACAAATTGTTTAGATCAAACATTTAACCAACTTGTCTGACCGACCATTTTCATCTGTTTTCTGGCATTTAGGAGCAAATTGCTGATCATCATTTACTCCCATAACATATCAGATTTTCATTCCAACCAATCAACCGTTGGATGGTTGGACAGAAAATCTTTACGTGTGTACCCAGCTTTCCCCTTCCCAAACGGAGTAGAAAACAGGCTAAACACAGTAATCTAATCGTTAAATCATTTCCTCAACAGTTTACCTTCATTTGAATTATTGGGTGTCTTCAATGCTTTGGACGAATCGGCCATGGCCTGTAGTTGCCATCATCTATTCAGCTCGCAGCTTGTCCCAGGGTTTTAGGACCTGCAAGCAGGGCCAGCACAATGCAGTCTGCGAGGTAAATCATTGCAGGGGGGTGCTAGGCTGGAGAGGTGCCCTCCCCGCTGCTTGTTTTCAGGCGCCTTAACATTCGCCGCGTCTGTGACATGCAGGCAGAGGCAGCCAGTACACCAGTCATGGGCGGGCTTGGCAGGGTGAAACTAAGGAGTGGTCCTGGGGTAGGGTGGGCAGCCGCGGACATAAATGACATTAAAATGGTAAAATGTAAAACGGGGGGGGGGGGGGGCAATTATTATTATTTTTTTTTAAAACATTTTTATTGGAGCAATAAACAAGGTGAGCACAGACACAGGAGTCAATTCACTTATTTTACAACATGTTGCACATTACATTTCAAAATATGAAACACTGTAAAGAGACATGTCAAGAGGACATATTTGTAGGAGGGTGCAAATTAATTTATAGTTTGCAGGGGGGCACCAAACAGGGCCGGCTCTAGGGGTGTTCGACCAGTGCGGTCGAACAGGGGCGGCACCCATAGAGGGCGCACCCCTCCTGAACATCCCGATTTCAGCGGGACAGTATTGTTACACTGTTCCACCCGTGGGCCGAAGTGGTCCACGGGTGGTCAAATTGTGAGGTTGGGGACCCCCATCACTGCAGCTGTGAGACCCCCGAAGTGTGAATGGATGTGGGGCGCATGTGCGCTGCATCCATTCACTGACAGGAGAGGGAAGGTGGAAACCCAGCCGGTGACGGAGGGCTGGGTCCTACCCTCAGCCTGACGTTATTTGGAGGCGTGCCATGCGGGCACTCCTCCAAATATCGTCACTTAGGGGCATGGCCTATGGTAACGAGGCCACACCCCCATCGCGGATTACAGGGCGCAACGAACCGGCCCGGCATAGGGTGCTTAGACCCCTGGAGCCGGCCCTGGCGCCAAACACTCCAGGGCCGGCCCTGCTTGCAAGTCCCTCCAAACAGATACATTTGCCTTTTTTTGGCATCCATTTTTGTTTTTTTAACATGCCCACACCTCCTCCTTATTGTACTTTGGGTGCGTCTACACGGCACCTCTAACCTCTGTTGCGGCACCTTTGTCAGAGGGAATTGCAAGACACACATGTGCACTAACAAAAGAGCAAGATGCAGCCAACGACAACAATAAAATATGCAACTTGCCTCTACATCCAACTCTGACTTGTGTTGTAGCATTTAGCATTTTTGTTGTGTGGCATTTGTGTCTAGAGTATAACCACACCAGTGAGCAGACGTCATGTTTCTGGTTTATGGTTAGGCTCCGGGGAGGGTAGGGTTAGGGTTAGGCACCACCTAGGGGGGGGGGGGGTTAGGGTGCGGGCAGGGGGGGTTAGGCACCACCAGGGGAAGGTTAGGGTTAGGCCCCACTAAGGCAGGGTTAGGGTAGGGAGAGGGGAGGGTTAATATACTTACAAGCCCCTGTCGGGATGTTGAACCTTCGGGATGCCGCTGTCGGGTTATTAACCGTTGGCTACTCAGCCGCCAGTATTTCATACCCAACCCCCCAGCAAGCCCAACTAGCCTGCATTTTGGCCTTTGCAGCATTTTGAATTGCTGTCATGTATGCGTCAAATGTTTGGGAAATAGTCAGCGTGTATTGATAATCCTATTCACCATAGAGATCAGTCATCTATTTTTTTCCAACCTTCAGTGACTGCAGCTTGAACAGAATGAACCACAGGAACAAAATAAGTGCCCATGTATATTCACTCTAGCAAGGACTGAGTCTGACTGTGCAAGGACTGAGTGGCCCACTGTCAGCGTCTTTAGATGCAACCATCGGTCGCACCAGCGAAACTCCTGACTGCGACCTCCAATGTGAATGATTGTGCGTCTGACTCCACAACCACTATCACGACACCCCCGTAACATGCCCTTTTAGTTGGACTATATGAGTGTGCCACCTCTCTATCACCGCCCAGGAACACCCAATACAGTTTGAGACTGTGCATCTCCCGTGTGTCTCTATAACAACTGCAATTCTGTGCGCACAGACTCCGTACACATGCACAGTGCGACTCAGACCCATTCACAGAAGAAAATCAGCCAACATCAGCAGTGCCTCCAAATTAGAATCAGCCCCACAATGTGCAAGATTGTTGCTGAGATGGGCTGTATAACAGAAGGCAGTTCAGCAGCAATTGATATGGTGTTTATCATACTGTCTGTATTGTGATTTGCTGGTACTAGAGAGAGTACAGTGGGACTAGCTGATACACCTGCATACAGTATGACAATGTAGCCTAACAATTCCCGAGGAAACAGGGGTGTTTTACTAAAGTTACTGATAATCCTATGAGATGTACAGCCATGGCCAAAATGTTTGAGAATGACGCAAGTACTGGTTTTCACAAAGTTTGCTGCTTCAGTGTTTTTAGACCTTTTTGTGAGATGTTACTATGGTATACTGAAGTAAAGTTACAAGCATTTCATAAGTGTCAAAGGCTTTTATTGACAATTACATTAAGTTTACGCAGAGTCAATATTTGCAGTGTTGACCCTTCTTTTCAAGACCTCTGCAGTTCTCCCTGGCATGCTGTCAATTAACTTCTGGGCCACATACTGACTGATGGCCGCCCCTTCTTGTCTAATCAATGCTTGGAGTTTGTCAGTATTTGTGGGTTTTTTTTTGTCCAGCAGCCTCGTGAGGATTTACCACAAGTTCTCAATGGGATTAAGGTCTGGGGAGTTTCCTGGCCATGAACCCAAAATTTCGATGTTTTCTTCCCCGAGCCACTTAGTTATCACTTTGCCTTATGGCAAGGTGCTCCATCATGCTGGAAAAGGCATTGTTCGTCACCAAACTGTTCTTGGATGGTTGGGAGAAGTTGCACTTGGAGGATGTTTTGGTACCATTCTTTATTCATTGCTGTGTTCTTAGGAAAAATTGTGAGTGAGTCCACTCCCTTGGCTGAGAAGCAACCCCACACATGAATTATCTCAAGATGCTTTACTGTTGGCATGACACAGGACTGATGGTAGTGCTCACCTTTCCTTCTCCGGACAAGTGTTTTCCAGATGTCCCAAATAATCTGAAAAGGGATTCATCAGAGAAAATAACTTTACCCCAGTCCTCAGTAGTCCAATCCCTATAACTTTTGTAGAATATCAGTCTGTCCCTGATGTTTTTCCTGTAGAGAAGTGGCTTCTTTGCTGTCCTTCTTGACACCAGGCCATCCTCCAAAAGTCTTCGCCTCTCTGTTCATGAAGATGCACTCACACCTGCCTGCTGCCATTCCTGAGCAAGCTCTGCACTGGTGGTGCCCCGATCCCGCAGTTAAATCAAATTTAGGAGACTGTCCTGGCACTTGCTGGACGTTCTTGGGCACCCTGAAGCCTTTTTCACAACTATTGAACCTCTCTCTTTGAAGTTCTTGATGATCCGATAAATTTGATTTAGGTGCTATCTTACTAGCAGCAATATCCTTGCCTGTGAAGCTCTTTTTGTGCAAAGCAATGATGACTGCACATGTTTCATTGCAGGTAACCATGGTTAACAGAGGAAGAACAATGATTTCAAGCTTCACCCTCCTTTTAAAGCTTCTAGTCTGTTATTCTAACTCAATCAGCATGACAGAGTGATCTCCAGCCTTGTCCTCGTCAATACTCACCTGTGTTAACGAGAGATTCACTGACATGTCAGCTGGTCCTTTTGTGGCAGGACTGAAATGCAGTGGAAATGTTGTTTTTGGGATTAAGTTAATTGTCATGGCAAAGATGGACTTTGCAATTAATTGCAATTCATCTGATCACTCTTCATGACGTTCTGGAGTATATGCAAATTGCCATCATAAAAACTGAAGCAGCAGACAATGTGAAAACCAATACTTGTGCCATTCTCAAAACGTTTAGCCATGGCTGTACACTCATAATTTATGTTATCTCACAAATGGCATGACCGTGAACGTTAAAACTTTTTATGATTACAATATTAATATCAACACTAATATATGCAAAATAAAATGTCATTATCCCATTTCTCAGATTTCTGCCATTTCTTATGCAAATCTTTTTCATACAGACAACAATTGAATTATCTTTTAAGATTCACCTGAGTGCAGGAAATAAGGATCCATTGAAGGATTTCACATGCCTGTGGTATTTTGATAGATTACCCCCATTTGTCAGTTCGGACAGCAAGGACACCTCTGTGAGGGGCACCTGCAGCTGGCTGTGGGGGAGATGAGTGAAATGACAATGAATATATTATTAGTCAATAACCTGTGGGCAAATTTACTACAAAACTAGGATGGGGAAATAAATCTAAAACCACAAGAATTTCACCACTGGATGATGTAACAATTCAATGAGATAATTTCACTCTGCAACAAACTGTTTTGAAAGCACTTTACTTAACCCCTTCAGTGATATTTTATGCAGAGTTTCATATAAAGGGCTTCAAGGCAGAGGCCAACAGTAGTAACAGAGTTAATACAGATCTGTCAAACAGATAAAAATGTCCTTCTGCTATTTCCATCTTCTCCCCTGCAAACTAGTATTTACAATTTTCAGATGTGTTATTATGTAAAAAATGTTAGCAGCTGAGGTAATTAAAAACTTGTGTACTAAGGGCCTGATTCAGAAACGGACGTAAAGGCGATTACGCATGCAATCAAGTGATTGTTAGCCATCACGCATGTGTATAAGCCACACTGTGCGTGCGCAGTGGTCACACTGTGATTACGGACGCACATAGGAAACAGTGATGTGCAGTGAGGTGAGGCAGGTGAGGCAGAGCCTTTCCTGTTGTCATACTTAGGTATACTCAATTTTTATAGTCAAAACTCTGATAAGAAAAATGTTAAGAAAATATTATAAATATCTTCTTTGTATTATTCTAGTCATTTTTATAGTCAAAACTCTGGAGTAAAAATTGTATGGCAGGTGAGGCACTGCCTCCCCTGTCTACCTTTTCCGCACATCCCTGATCAAACCTCACCAAATATCCAGCTCTATATACTGCTGCACCTTTGTATAATGCCCACACGAACTAGGGATTTGCGCTGGACTATTTTTGCCGGATTTGGCTCTAATCCATCGTCCTGATTTGGATTTGGATTTGCCAAATGCGGTGACTGGCTTTGGATTTGGATTTTTTACAAAAATTTACAAAAAAAGCTAAAATCACATAAATTGGGCTTTTTTTTTTTTCCTAGAGTATTATTAACCTCAATAACCTTCATTTCCAGTCATTTACAGTCAATTTAGACCCACGTCACAGTTTAAATTATAGTTTTTATCATTATTGGCCAAAGGTTGCAGTGAGCTGACTGGTTACCAAGCGACAAAGCAGCGTCACAGACACCACAGTTTAAAGCACATCTATGACACATTGCCACACAGCAGTGGCAGAAATGAAAAGTAGTGCACCCACCCAGTGGGGTACGGCTAGCAGAGTCACAGTACTTGTTTACAAAGTTGGCTACAGCCCTAGGAGTCACAGTGCACAATCTTATTCACATTACGCCACATAGTGCCCCTGATTCACATTACACCATATAGTCGTGTCTCTTATTTATGTTACGACACCCAGTAGTGCCCCTTTTACACAATGCCCACAGTAGTGACCCTTTTACACAATGCCCACTGTAGTGACCCTTATACTCAAAGCCCACAGTAGTAATGCCCCTTATACAATGCCCCCAGTAGTAGTGCCACTTATACAATGCACCTAGCAGTGGTGTCCCTTACACAATGCCCCCAGTAGTGGTGCCCCCTATGCAGTCCCCTTAGTAGTAGGGCCCCCTATGCAGTGTCCCCAGTAGCAGTGCCCCCATTAGCAGGCCCCCAGTAGTATGCCCCAGTAGTAGTATGCCCCCCATTAGCAGGCCCCCAGTAGTATGCCCCAGTAGTAGTATGCCTCCCAGTAGCAGGCCCCCAGTAGTATGCCCCCCGTAGCAGGCCCCCAGTAGTAGTGCCCCCATTAGCATGCCCCCAGTAGTAGTATGCCTTCCAGTAGCAGTGCCACCATTAGCATGCCCCCAGTAGTAGTGCCCCCATTAGCATGCCCCCAGTAGTAGTATGCCCCCCCCAGTAGTAGTATGCCCCCATTAGCAGGCCTCCATTAGTAGTGCCCCCATTAGCAGGCCCCCAGTAGTAGTATGCCCCCCAGTAGCAGTGCCCCCATTAGCATTCCCACAGTAGTAGTGCCCCCATTAGCAGGCCCCCAGTAGTAGTATGCCCCCCAGTAGCAGTGCCCCCATTAGCATGCCCACAGTAGTATGCCCCCCAGTAGTATGCCCCTTGTAGCAGGCACCCAGGAGTAGTAGCCCCCATTAGCATGCCCCCAGTAGTATGCCCCCAGTAGTAGTATGCCCCCCAGTAGCAGTGTCCCCATTAGCATGCCCCCAGTAGTATTCCCCCCAGTAGTATGCCCCCTGTAGCAGGCACCCAGTAGTAGTGCCCCCATTAGCATACCCCCAGTAGTAGTATGCCCCCCAGTAGCAGTGCCCCCAGTAGCAGTGTCCCCATTAGCATGCCCCCAGTAGTATGCCCCCAGTAGCAGTGACCCCAGTAGTAGTGCCCCAATTAGCAGGCCACCAGTAGTAGTGCCCCATTAGCATGCCCCCTGTAGTAGTGCCCCCATTAGAAGGCCCCCAGTAGTAGTATGCCCCCCAGTAGCAGTGCTCCCATTAGCAGGCCCCCAGTAGCAGTGCCCCCATTAGCAGGCCCCCAGTAGTAGTGCCCCCATTAGCAGGCCCCCAGTAGTAGTGGCCCCATTAGCAGGCCCCCAGTAGTAGTATGCCCCCCAGTAGCAGTGCCCCCATTAGCATGCCCCCAGTAGCACCCCCCTACAAACACACACAAAAAAAAAAAAAAACTTACCCGAATCCCCGCTCCTGCCGCCGTCTGCTCTGCTCTATTACGCGTGGAGGGAGCCGGAAGACGGAGCTCATAAGTGAGCTCCAACCGACTCCCTCCGTGCAGCAGCCAATGAGAGTCTGCCTGACTCTCATTGGCTGCTATTACAATACAAACACAGCTGCTGCTGGTGGCTGTGTGATTGTGTCTGTGTAGGGCAGACCACTATCACAGTGGTCTGCCCTACACTAGAGGAGCCCTGACGTTGGATTCTCTCGCGAGAATCCGACATCAGGAGGCCGCCGTTCGGCCCTGAACAGGGATCCGAGTCAGGCGGGGAACTCGGATCCCCTATGTTCGGAGCGGTTCAGATTCCACAGAATCCGAGCCACTCATCTCTAACATGAACCCTCGGGTTTATATATGTATCTGTAAATCTGACTCTGATACTAGCCAGTGCCTCCCCAGCCATTTACCTCACCGCACGTCACTGATAGCAATCCATCGCAGAGTGAGTGACAGGTTGTCAGCGTTTGGGGGTTGTGACAGGTGGTTGGTTTGAGAAACGCAGGTGTGCCTGTCCGTTACCTACGTGTGCATAAATTAGCCACCGCGAGTGCATACGCTGCTCTGCATGTTAAAAGAGCTCCAAAGGCTGCGACAGGTCAGACCTCCTGCAAGGGCAAGATGGCCACCGAAGTGCAGCGATGTTACAGGTATTTATGCAAGTATGCGTCGTCGCACGCAGGTAAGCAGGCAGCATTGGGCATAATTATGCCCGTGTGATCTTTGCAGACATTACCATATTTTCGCAGCTGCGTTACGTGTGAAATTGTAGCTGCGATCGCATTATCGTCTCTCTCTGAATCAGGCCCTAAGTACCTGATTCAGAGATGGTCGGATTTATAGAGCCGCACACAAGTGGCTGTGCAAATCTGTCCATCTCTGATGCAAATGCGAAAGGAGGTGTCAGACACCTCCCTTGCTGCATTTGCGATCCCATCACTATGATCGACGTCGCAAGCTGGGATCACCATCACAACCATCATGGCTGATGGTGGCGATGGTTGCTCCTTTGGTCAAGCTGCGGGAGCTGAAGCTTCTTGCAGCCTGACTGGGTGCTGGTCACGTAAGAGGCCATTAATCTGCGTTTGCTGATGCAGACCCCGGCCCCCTCTCTTCTGGAAAATGGGGACGACACGACCGGGAAACATCGGAGATGTACGTTTATCATCGGATGAACGTACATCTCTGAATCAGGCCCAAAATCATTAAAATGGGTAGTTAAAGTGTACCCCACCCTAATGCTTTGGAGAGAGACAAGGCACAAATTTCAGCACAAGGTGCTCCGATGTCCTCTGTTGCACCTAGGTTCCTGCTAAGTACAAGGCTTAGTGAAGGAATATGGCGGCGTAAGGAGCAGATGTTTGGGCGCAGTAAGGGCATCCTCGGATAAGTGCTGAATAAATGCACCTGGGCTCCTAGTTTTGTGGGGCAGTGCAAATACAAGGTTCCATTCCATACCTTCCCGTGCACAGGGTGCACCACCATTTCCTATCCATAGAAGGACCCGAGATTATACCCCCTACTAATGTATACTTTTATTGCATTCTGCTTCCTCCAACTACAATTCAACAGAGAAGTACATTATGTATGCACTTTGCCAATTCTAAAATAAAGAGGTTCAAACAGTCAACATGTAATAAATACAGTATAGATATACACTTACTCTCCTGATTCATTTAAGCCATAAATAAGACTAAACCAAGTACTGTTTAGAGGAAACGTAGAAAAGCTTCATTTCATGAAACGTGGTGGAAAGTTGGAATTTGATGTCACAGTTCCACTTTGCAGATTTTATTTGGCATACCAGGGTGCGGATGTGTCTCCTGTGAGTACAGGAAATGACCATGTACCATAGATAGAATCTAGGGGGTATATATACTAAAGCAGATAAAAATGTACTTTTTCACCAACGTTTTGGGCAAATTAAGCGAGTCGGATACCTAGTTATCGGGCCCTGATAATTAGCATAATGAATGGACCTCTAAGTAATACAAAGCTAGCACATTGTATATTCAAAAATGTAAAGCGGGGTACACACTAGACGACATTTTAAAATGAATTTGCCGATAACGACCATTCGTTACTTCAAATTCTCTAAGTAGTCCAGTGTGTACACACTAGGTCACTGATGATGCGCGCTCCCACATGTAGTCAGTGCTGAATGCGGCATGGCCCCCGCCATCACTCCATCGCTTCCGGCATTGGCAAGTGTGTATGTCCTTGCCGAAGGCGGCACCCTGCCAGGTTCCGTCGCTAACGTGGTCGGTACACACTAGACATCATCTAGTGTGTACCCGTGTAACAATAGAACCAAGGGGGTTCCACATGACATCATTGTTATGTACATGTCATCCTGAAACCTTTACTTATTTCCTTCTTCCTGGCTTCCTTTATCATGCCTTTATACAGTACCATCGTGTTTGTTAAAGTCCTTCTGCATATGACACAGCAGTTTAAAGATATTTTCCCCAGGTATTTCCATTCTTACAAGCCGTACGTATGAAGGAGGGACCAAAGCAGATATCTTTGATATACAGCACGCTGTGGTCCCTCCATTTCTGACAGTAGTCACAGCTGCGAAGCTGTCAGATTTACCGCGCTACAGTAGGCAAAGCATTCCGGAGCTTGGCCACGATAGGATAACTCCAGACAGCATTACCCTATAGTAGCCTATGGACTACTAATTTGCAGATTTTCTGGTGACGCATGCGCCTGCCGCCGGCCCGTGCATGTGCGCTATCACACTGCTTCCAGCTCTTCACCAGGACAGGCTCTTATAGGAGCCCGTCTTCTGGCAAAAGAACATTAATACTTTTGGCTGGAAATATTAATTTTCAGTTTGCCAATTTACACAAAAATATTTATCACATCCGCATTAAAAATGCGGATTGTGATTAATATGCCCCAAAGAGCCCTATAATGTTATTTTGGTCTAGGACCCCTTCATTCCCTGAAGAAACCTGGCTATATTCCCTCTCAGTTTATCCTCTCTTGATTTATTGTACAGCAAAGTTCTACAAGCCCAGGCTTTCCTGTCTCTCAAAATATACATACAAATGTCAGATTATTATTGAACTGTAACTTGTCCAACATGAGTTCTAGCCTATTTTTTTATACATGGGTAGCAGCCTCCCTGGACCCTCCGCGTCCCAGCACACATCAGCGTGTGCCCTATATTCTACTGACCGGTCCCCCCCAGCCGACCAGGCACATGTAAGTAGTACCCGTTTCCCCCTCTCAACGCTCCTGGGTGTTTGACCAATGCTGCTGCACAGAGCACAGGATTCTCTGGGCGGCACCGTCGTTGCCTTGCTTGTGGCTAGTAAAGTGCCTGGAACGGCACCCTGCAGCCAGTGCCGCCCGAAACATCCTTTGGATGGAACCAGTATGTATTACCGCCGGCTGCATGGCCGGCGGTTCAAATCCCAATGCTGGAAGCCCGGCAGGGGTGAAGATCCCGACAGCGGGATTCATAAGTAATGCTACCCTCCCCATAACCCTCCCTTAGGGGTGCCTAACCTTAACCTTCCCTCCTAGTGCCTAACCCTAACCCAACGCTAAGTGCCTAAACCTAACCCCTCCCATTCCCGCAGCCTAAACCTAAGTCTCCAGGGGGAGCGGCTAAGCCTAGCCTCCCTCCGGGGGTGCCTAACCCTAACCTCCCCTTTCCCTAGCCTAACCCTAACCCTACTGGGAGGTGCCTACCCTAAGTCCCCCCGGGAGCCCTGAAGCCTAACCCTCCCCCACAGCGGCTGTCCGCGCCCGGCTTACCTTTGTTCAGTATGTCATGCACTCTTCCACATGTAAGTACAGCTGCTCAGAGAGTCCTGTCGAGGGTCTGGGCAGTGGTGCACTTCACGGCGCTGACTACCCCGCCCCCCTGTTATGGCATTGATGGACGCTAAACTTACTGGTGCTGTAAATTAGTATGCAGCGCCTGTGTGAAAATATACAAATGTGCCAGAAGCCGGGATTTGTTTTGAGATGCCCACCAGCGGTTTCAGAAATCCAAACGACTGCGCATAAAGGCGCAGCATCGGTCACAGGACAATCAATTACTCAGAAAGGTTGCCAACACTGAGACTCAGATTTTTACTGCATAAGGGATTGCAGTCGCAGGCTGAGACACTCCTCGAAAACGGTCGCAACACACCTGCGTTTGAGTCACCAAACCCCGTTGTCGCCCACAAATGGTCTGACACCTCCTTCTGCATTTGCATTAAGATGGCTGGAATTGCAAAGCTGCTTGTGTGCGGCTCTGCGATTCCGCCCATCTCTGACGCAGGCCCTTTATCCGCCCCTGTTCTTATATAATCTTAGATCAAAATTAATACTTAATACTGCTTACAGTATATTTCTAACATAAATTTGTAACATTTTTGTAATTTTTCTAAGAAAAAAAAAAAACCCTTTAAATTTCAAGAGCAGGATGTTTTAACCATGATTCATTTAACTATTTAGCAACAAACACAAGTATGTAATTTAGTTTTCTTGAGACCAGAGTAATAGTCTAATAGTTGTTGGCGTAATTAGCCTGGTTTCCAGCAAAGTTTAAGGAGCCTATGAGAACGAGTTGGTGACAGAGCAGTTTGTGGAATGATTACGTGCTGTGTGCTTTCCTATGTGACTTGGTGGGTAAAGGTTGCATGTATTAGCACAAAACCATTAAACCTTCTGACTCCATGCTTTACCATGACTGTCTCACGGAAATAGCTGAGATAGTTTCAGCTCATCGTGACAGAAGAAGCATCTACAGCTTTATACTATGTGTAAACCAGGGGTACAAGACATACACTGATGGAATCAGTATTATATACCACCGGTCGCAAATCCCGACAGTGGAAGCCCGGCAGGGGTGAAGATCCCAAGCTAAAAAGGTAAGTACAACTAACCCTATTCTACCCCCTAACTCTAACCCTCATTTAGGGGTGCCTTACCCTAACCTCCTCCGCAAGTGCCTAACCCTAACCCCCCCTCTAAGTGCCTAAACCTAAGGTGCCTAGCCCTAACCTCCGCCCGGAGGTGCCTAACCCTAACCCCCCCTCCCCTAGCCTAACCCTTACCCTCCCGGGGGGCTGCCTAACCCTAAGTACTACGCGGCTGTCCGCGCCCGGCTTACCTCCCAATGTAGGTCTAATGACAGGCATCAGGATTTCAACGCCTGTCATTATAGTACCTTGCCGGGATTTGACAGTTGCGAAGCCGACGATCGGCATTGCGACCATCGGCTTCCTGACTGCATCTCACACTGATAACCCATGCTCTAGGGGTAAAGCTGGGCACTTTGATTTTACATAGTAATGATGTTCGTCTTGCTAGCACAGTGTCAGTCATATAAGATGAGATGTATCAAGCCTTGGAGAAAGATAAAGTGGAGTATTTGCACAAAGCAAACAACCAGCTTCTAACTGTCACTTCAAAGACTGTTCTAAAAGCTGATTGGTTGCTTTGGGAAACTTCTCTACTTTATCTCTTTCCAAGGCTTGATACATCTCCCCCTTAGTCATGTGCAAGTAGCTGATGAAACACTATTGGCTGATCATACAATCATAGGTAAGTGATAGGATTGTTGGTTTGACTGTGGGGATGAACTAGGAATGTTGACATTAGAGCTAAGATTAGTGGTGCACTGGGAACATAAAAGATTAGGACAAGTAAGATTATGACAAGTAAATGTAGGTACAGTAGATTGTGGACTAGTGTAACAAAAGCTTTAATATGAGTAGTGGGTTGTGGACTGGGGGTTAGTACTGTAGTATAGATAAGAACATTATCTGGATACCAGTTAATGTTTTGAAGTTTATATTGGGGGCTCTGTATATTTGTCTACAGGGTCAAATATATGCTTGGCATGTCGACATTGACACTGACAAAATGTCAACATGATTAGAATGTTGACAGAACATTCCTGGTGGTCAAACGGTGACTTGCTTGGTTCGGTGAGTCGTGTCTACTGGGTCCGGCAGTCAATATTATGTGGTGTTGACTTTTTAGATGTCGATATAATGACTGCATCCCTTATATTGGGCTTGGCTCAGAAACTGGAGTTCATAAGAGAATGCACTTGAGTGCAAAATGTGTAAAGCTCCACAGCAACATGGGACAGGCAGACTCTGGGCCTGATTCAGCAAGGAACGCAGTTGCTAATATACACGCAATCGGTCAATTAATTTGCATTGCACGTGCATCGCAGTGCGCATGCATGAACTAGCAATTGCGATGGGAACTGCGTTTGCAGAGGTTTTGCAGACTGAGAGCAGATTGATTGACAGGAAGTGTCATTGTGGATGGTGACGGGGGTGGTCTGTTGAATGCAGACATGCCAGTGGGTTTCAACGCCGTTGCAAGTGTGTGCATAAATTAGCCACTGCGATACCAGACGCCTCCTGAGGTCTCATAGCGCGCAGAAGTTAGCAATTCCTAAGTGAGCTCTGACCTGCCTTATCTGTGCGTATGGGTCTAGTGTTACTCGATGATAACGAATGTTTTGCTGTGTTACCCTAGTATACGGATGTGAGTGAGGGGAAGTAGGCGCCCTTGTGTTAGGCTGTGATCGCAATGCGATTGCAAACATTTGCATTTCACCGCTGATATTAGCAACCGCGTAGCATGCGTATTAGCAGAATAGTGATCCTTGCTGAATCAGGCCCTCTTGACAGCAACCAGTTATCAACACTTTGCAGTAGATTTACTAAAATGGAATTTAGTATTGTGGTCTCTAATCCCGAAAACGTATTTGGTGTATGTCACACCACATGGTAAATCCAGATTAAAACTTCCAGTTTTACTTTGTGGTATACCTACAGTACATACAGTGCCTGATGAGATGCAGTGTTGGTTTAATAGGCAGGGCAGGATGAAATTAAGGATAAGAGACCCTTCCTGATTGGCTGCTTTGGATAAGCGGGTTTGTCAATCTCAACTTTTTAATTGAAAAAGTTGTATTGAGTAGTCTGCTTGATCGATGATGTGTTTTTTTTTTCTATTCTCTTCATCTACATTAGATAAGGAAAGGTGAGTAAAAAGATAGAAGCCATAACACTACAGAAAATATTGCAGACATAAAAATAATTTAACAAAAAAGTTGCAAAATAAATAAAAAACAGTAATGGCCCCATATTATGATTTTCATTTATAAAGAGACACATATTGTGATTTAAGTAAAAAACCTATGGGGGCTAATTTTGTGGTTTAAAACCGAGGACTGCAGCGAATTTCTCCAATATCTGCTGCGATCCTCCCTGGAAATATCAAGGGCAAACTTAATATATGTGGTACACCACAGAAAAAGGGTGTTTTTGGGGGATAGCCCTCAAATATTTGTTGATTAATAGGTCCCTTAAAGAGCAAAGGCTACATAAAGCTACATAAACGTAATTATTGCCATTTATTGCATCAATCTTAAGCATACTTGCTTACTTTTGAAAAGCATTTCAGGTGATAGCAACACCTATGAGCACGGCCAGTGGCGGAAAGTGGTGCGCCCAGGTGCAAGAATATGCTTTGGGCCCCCCTATGCAGTGCCCCCAGTAGTGGTCCCCCTGCAGTGCCCCATATACAGTGCCCCCAGTAGTGGTCCCCCTATGCAGTGCCCCCAGTAGTGCCCCTTATACAGTGCCCCCAGAAGTGGTCCCCCCCTATGCAGTGCCCCCAGTAGTAGTCCCCCTATGCATAGCCCCCAGTAGTAGTCCCCGCTAAGCAGTGCTCCCAGTAGTAGTGCCCCCTATGCATTGCCCCCAGTAGTAGTCCTCCCTATGCATTGCCCCCAGTAGTAGTCCCCCCCTCCAAAGTGCCCCAGTAGCGGCCACCCCCTTTATACAGTGCCCCCAGGGGCACCGAGAGGGGGGGGGGGGCGGGTACAGATTACCCGGGCCCGGGCTTCCTGAGGGGCCCGGCGGGGGCCCGGGTCCGGCGCCGCTCCCCCCTCCCTTCTCTCTCTCTCAGCAGCCCAGCACACAGCGTGTGCTGAGCTGCAGTGGGAGACTGCTCGTGGCTGTGGAGCAGCAGCCACAGCAGTCAACTTTGCCTGTGGGAGGAGAGCGATTACACTGATCATGCCCCCCCTTAATAAACAAACATGAAAGTGATATGTTTAATACATATAGGGGCATATGTATCAAAGCTTGATGTGAGATAAAATTGTGAAATACATATCACCAACCAATCAGCTCCAAACTATAATTTCTTAAACATAGTCTGCATAATGTAAGGTAGAAGCTAATTGGTTTGTGATATATATCACAATTTTATCTCACATCAAGCTTTGATACATATGCCCCATAGTCACTTTGTATATCACTTTCATGTTTGTTTATTATTTATGTACTTTTTCACACATATTCTATCCTTATCATTATTATATAACACTTGTTAATTACTTTACACACCTGATACTTTAACGCTTCAGTCACCCTTTTTTTCGTGTGATGCCCTGGGGAGGTCTTTGGCTGAGCTGACTTTTGGGGTGCCCTGCGTCCCAGATGTGGACCCCAGAGTGTTAGGGACCTGCTCAATGAGGTGACCTTGATGCTGGTTGGCAGGCCCATATCAGTGGCCATTGATATGCAAACTACTTCTGAAATTCTATATTATAAATTTAAATGTATACAGTAATGATCACATAGTGCATCTGCAACTCTGTTTTTTGTATATGTCACTTTGAAATCTCAGCATGATGGCACCTTTCATTACTATTAGGGTGTGCAGTCTAGAGCCCCTCCTTAAACTCCAGAGGCGGGGCTGCAGCACAGTCCAAAATTCAAACAGGGGAGCCACACCAATTGTCCTTTCAAAAGCTGCCAAACATCTCCAGCTGGAACTCACTGGCAGTTGGTGTGGTTCCCCTATTTGAATTGTGGACTGCCCCACCTCTGGAGCCACCACAATCACAAGTATCTAATATAAGAGCTGCCACAAACAACATGGATTACCCACTTAATATTTATGTAAATGTCTGGCTTTATGTAAATCACTGGCCTAACTTCCCAAAATGTTCCGGAGGCATACGAATTTCAGGGAGCTCTCCCCAAACCCTGAGGGATGGTAGACTAGCCTCTTGGATACTGACCACTTACAGTAGTTTAATAATGTGATTGACAGTGACTCATTGCACCCCCCCCTTCCTGCTGCCTCAAGTAGCAGCACTCCTCACTGGGGCAGGGCCACAAGGATGTGGTTCACATCTGCACAAAGCCCTGCGCACATCAAACCTCTACTGGCCCTTTCAGCTCTCACGGAGAGAACAATTTAAAAGTAGAGTTAACTGTGGTATAGTAAATGCTTTATTCAGTGGTACTCTACAGGTTGTGCTTAAAGGCCATTTATACATCAAGCACATTCATTGTCAAGTTCTCGAAAACCCATAACAAGTCCAATCATAACTAACATTACAGCCATGCTCAGATGAAGTTTGTGAATGATTATAGTTTAATGAAATCTACATGATATGACATGATACAAATGGCTTAGGATTGGGAAGATATAGTACAGACTCTTTGAGCCTGTCTCTATGTAAGGCCTGGAAGCCATATGTCTTCTGAACGGCACACATTCTATGTAAACTGTTTAGAAAGTTCCCCAAGAGACATCCCAGCCTTCCTGATTTAACACAAGTGAGCCCAGTGCTCCCTGCAGAAAGTCTCTCCTGGTTCCCTCTACAATGTCACAATCATATTATGTCCTGTGTTAAGCGATGCTTTCAGTCTGTCAAACTAATTAATGTTAAACTCCATATTTTATTATACACAGGGGTGAAAAAAGTCATATCGGTTGAAAATGGCCAGATTCTTCTACCAAAAAAAAAAATCACTCAATACATCTGGTAAGGGAAAGAAAATCTAAAAAAAAACAAAAACTGATTGATAAATTCAAGATATTTTCTGTAAATATAATGTATACATATCCGTTGGAATGCCACTAAGATTGGCCAGTGCTGTAATGGTATTTTTCAAAACAAAATGGAAGATTTGACAGCCCAATATCTCTTTTGCAAAGTGCGCAGTGGATGGGGGACGTGTGTACATTCCGAGGACCTACTTAACATTTTAAATAAACTATTTTAATACTTTTATTGTACAGTGCAGACAATGTATACATGAAAGCTTTGCAGGCTCTGTGTTCCCTTTTTCGAGAGCTCGCAGTCACACTTTCTGCACACGCCAATTCAAGGTTCCAAGTTGCTCATTTCAGTTGTTTTAAATAAGATTCATACAACTTATTCAAGTGCCAACCACTAAATTGTGAACCACGTAACTACTCGGTGGTGAATAAAATCATGGGGCTCCCATCTTTAATGGCATGACGTGAGTAGTTTACACATTTCTATAGGTAAGAAACTGTCTATAGCACAGCTCCTACTAAGAGAAATTAGCTTCAGCACGTTTTAGGTGGGCTGTTATACTATGGTGGGAGCGCTTGTAATTATCGTTTCTGAAGTCTACTATGTCTGTACTCAGGCACTTTTGAAGGATTCATACACAAGGATTAATACATGAAAACCTGAAAAATACATGGAAAATTCTATGTAATCTATTTTTAGTCTGTATTATTATTATTATTATTATTATTATTATTATATAATGGTAAGGGATCTTCTACACCCTTTGTCTACTAATTAGGTTGTGCGTATGTCTCTTTGGTTAAATGTGTGATGGCTTCTGGAACCTTGGGATACAATCAGATAACACTGGAAGAGGCGCAGCACCTCGTTTATTAATGAGTATTAGGGGTATATTTACTAAAGTGAGAGTTTTTAGAAGTGGAGATGTTGCCCATAGCAACCAATCAGATTTGAGCTACTATAAGGTGCTAGTTAAATGTTAAGTAGAATCTGATTGGTTGCTATGGGCAATAACTCCATTTTTCAAAACCCTCACTTTAGTAAATATACACCCTTTGTCTTCAATTGGCAGCCAAACTGAGTACAGCTGCTAAAAGTGTCCCAGATAGGCAGACGGAGAGGAGACTAACAATACTTATGAGTAAAAATTGCAACTTGACATGGGTGTTTTAAGACAGGAGGGGGCCTCTGTGCACATTTCTGTGGACACACTCCGCACTGAAATAAAAATGGCAGCAGCACATACGCAGAAGGAAACAGACTCTGTACATGCATTATATTTCTGGTAATATAACTGAATAAATTGCATCTATGGGCATGACATGGGTACTGTAAATAGATGCGCGGTACTTTATAGTTTATCTGCTAATAATAATTACAATGCAATTACATTTAGCATGTTCACACGCATATGACATCTTTAGATCTCATTGAAAATGTGTATTTTGTGTTGTTTTAAAAATTAGATAAAACCATATATACAGTACTGTAGGACAATGTTCCAAATACATATTGAATATCGTGTCTGTGGAGGAACCAATAAATGCATAAAGCAAGTTAGACATAGTCATCCCTTGTGATTAGAAGAAAATAAGGTTCCATCTCCAAGAAAAAAATCTTTATATAAGAATAGTAACAGTACAGATGGGGATCTTCTATAGAGGAGGGTAGTTTTGTTTGATGGAGTATCTGTTTCCACGGCTGCACTTATCATATAGGCCAGCTGGCAACATGCTTAGGGCAACATTTTTCATGGGAACGCATAGAAATTACTTTGCGTTTATTTTATTAACTTTTTTCTACTTCAAATTGTCTAATAAAGGGTGCTTTTCATATGGCCATCCTGTCTGCTTTAACAACTATATTTTTAAGGAATTAATAGACAGGACTGTTTTTTTTAGTCTAATATATAGAATATATTTTGGCTTCTGTCCAATGTATCTTTGTCAAGAAAGCCGTAGCTGTTAATAATTGGACCAGTTTTAGGAACCATGACTGTATTTTAATTTAAGACACCATTTTAGTCAAACAGCAAGTTAGGGGACCTTTTTTTGTACATTAGAAAACACATATTTGTTCTTGAAATACTTTAAATGCTAGCATTTATAGCATATATCGAGCTATAACTGTAAGTCAATATTTTCCTCAGAAATGCTGTACAATTTAGAATCCATTTTCAGTCAGCTGCGGCCATTTTGTTTGTGAGATTAAGTCAGGCTGTTGGCTAGTCTAAGACATGTCTTAGATCACTTTGTGATTGCTGAAATGTGGAATTATGAGTAAATATGAACCATATCCTTTTTTTGTAATCAGCTTAATTATACAAAAGAGTATGAGTTAGTTTACCAGCCTGGTATGATTTTCTAAAAGACATGGAGCTGAGTAGAGGACCGTTCTGTCAGTAATACTGGGGTCTATTGGAGGTCCTGCCTATCCATAACACAATGCTGTCTACAGCTATCGGATATCAGTATTTGAATGACCATCAGGAAGGTAACCATTTCTCTCGGCGACTTCTAGTTAAACAGACAGCTCCTAATGCAATTTCCCTAATGGAGAGAATCAATGTTGTTACAGTATTACTGTATGTAAACTGAAAGACTGATGCAATGTTACAAAGTTAAAATGGTCCCGTCTCTTTGAATTTATCCCAATCATGAAAGACATACGTTCCTGAGATGCTGATGTTTTTGGTACTTATTTATGTCTCCTCACTAACCCTTTGCTGCCTCCTTAAAGAGAACCTGTCAGTTTTGAGATCACTTGCTATTTATATGATAGTACACGATTTATTTAAGCATAAAGAAACATAAATGTTCTGTTACCTCCATTTGAGAGAGATTATAGAAAACATTGTGGGCTGTATGCTAATGCGCAATTACATTTTAAGATTCGTCCTGCATTTTGCTTTATATTACCAAGGCTCAGAAGTGAGGGCATTGCTTTAACACAGTCTTGGCATTGGCATTTGCATGCTGCAAGTGCGGTTTTTCTATGCTGTCACCTGTGGAATATTTGCCTCAATCTGCAATTGGCTGTTATATGTTTATAAGTGAAATTTTGCCTTATGGTTTCCACATTGAGTTTAAGGGGTCAATTCAATTAGGTGCGTGTTGGATTCTGTGAGCTGTTCTCATGGCGAACTTGTACCGTGAATTACATTTGCAATTCAATTGCGAACTTGCATCACATTTTTTGGAGCGCACCTACTATTTAGGTGAAAAGGTAAGCAAAATCTTTATTTTAAACAAAAAATTTCGGGACAGTGCAGAATCTCTTGAACACCCCTCCCAATGAATAATCATGCACTTGGAGGGGTTTAAATAGCATAATTTGGCATTAAAGACATGTCAGTTTTCAGGTGAAATTCTCTAAAAAAAAAAAAAGCTCAATAATGGGATAAATGATGTAGGACAGGTATGTGGAGGTGTAAATGATGTGGGACAGGTATGTGGAGGTATAAATGATGTAGGACAGGTATGTGGAGGTATAAATGATGTAGGACAGGTATGTGGAGGTGTAAATGATGTGGGACAGGTATGTGGAGGCGTAAATGATGTGGGACAGGTATGTGGAGGCGTAAATGATGTGGGACGGGTACATGGAGGTGTAAATGATATGTGACAGGTATGTGGAGGTATAAATGATGTAGGACAGGTATGTGGAGGTATAAATGATGTAGGACAGGTATGTGGAGGTGTAAATGATGTGGGACAGGTATGTGGAGGTATAAATGATGTAGTACAGGTATGTGGAGGCGTAAATGATGTGGGACAGGTATGTGGAGGTGTAAATGATGTGGGATAGGAATGTGGAGGCATAAATGATGTGGGACAGGTATGTGGAGGTGTAAATGATGTGGGACAGGTATGTGGAGGCGTAAATGATGTGGGACGGGTACATGGAGGTGTAAATGATATGTGACAGGTATGTGGAGGTGTAAATGATGTAGGACAGGTATGTGGAGGTGTAAATGATGTAGGACAGGTACGTGGAGGTGTAAATGATATAGGACAGGTATGTGGAGGTGTAAATGATGTAGGACAGGTATGTGGAGGTGTAAATGATGTAGGACAGGTATGTGGAGGTGTAAATTATGTGGGGCAGGTATGTGGGGGTGTAAATGATATGGGACAGGTATGTGGAGGTGTAAATGATGTAGGACAGGTATGTGGAGGTGTAAATGATGTAGGACAGGTATGTGGAGGTGTAAATGATGTAGGACAGGTATGTGGAGGTGTAAATTATTATGTAGGACAGGTATGTGGAGGTGAAAATGATGTAGGACAGGTATGTGGAGGTGTAAATGATGTAGGACAGGTACGTGGAGGTGTAAATGATGTAGGACAGGTATGTGGAAGTGTAAATGATGTAGGACAGGTATATGGAGGTATAAATGATGTGGGACAGGTATGTGGATGTATAAATGATGTGGGTCAGGTTTGTGAAGGTGTTGTATTGATGGAAGAGGGGTTTTAGAACTTGCAGATGAAATATAAAAGTGTTTATTCCAACTTTGTACAAACTTTTATAATAACACTGAAAAATTACTATACAGATATTTTCCTGTAATGGGTTAATCTATAATGGGTAGTAGAGAGGGGCCCACAATGCATACCCTCCACCCATTCATGATACTTACAGTACCTCTTCATCACCATCGCAGATATCTTCAGGAACATGCAACTACACATGACAGAAATCGCAGGGAAAGTGGCACCTGCGCCATTTTCTCGGAGATCGTGCATGTGCAGTAGACTCTGGCGTGGTGCCAAAGTCTACTGGGGGCATGCGCTGGTGAGAAAGGGGGGCATTGCAAGGAGGGTGCACATGCCCCCCCTCCCACCACTCTTGAACCACCCCTGCTTATGTATCTCCTTACGGCCGTAAATGGCCTGCTGCAGCTAAGATGAGTCCCTCCTGGTATCCAGATGAAGGTGCCCTCAGTGGTGTCTTTTATCCATAAGGGTAAGCGGCTAAAAAGCAGCTGGGTTATCAGGTCAGTATGCATTTATTTCCGAGCATGCAATGTGGCTAGCTTGCAGTCGAAGTGGCTACAGCTCTGAATTAGGCACATAGGTGTATATTTGCTAAAAGTCGATTTTGGCCGATTTTCGGTCGAAGTTTGGTTGATTTTTGGCTGATTTTGTGTTTCAGGGTCTAAAGTACACATTTACTAACAGATGATTTTTGACTTTAGTAAATGTGTGATTTAGACCCAGAAATACAAAATTGACAAAATATTGACCAAAAATCTACCTAATATTGACCAAAATCGACCCATAAAAATATACCCTATAGTGTGTAGTGGTGATGTAAGAGTGGAACTCACTAATGGCAATATTCTGAGTGAATGAAAGAGGAGACATTTGACAGATGATCTAGTCTATTAAATACAGTAATAGCCACTGTGAAGAAAGCATCTCTGAACCACTCCTTCCTTTTCCAAACAAGTAGTTACATTTTCATATATGGACCATCCAGTTCAAATACAGGGCGGGATGTACTAAGCATCGCATCTGCGATATGGTACACCCTGCCTGTCTTCGGGTACATACCGTGGTTGATTACCGCGGTATGTACCTAGAATATTGCAAAGGATGCTCCCAACGGGGAGCATCCTGATAAGAAACCCATAGGCTTCTATTGGGTAACGCTACCTGAAAATGGCATTACCCATTAGGTTGAAGCAATTCCTGTGCTTTGTACATATGGGGAATGCAGTAAAACCCCCCGAAAACTGCATTTTCTGGGGTTTTACTGCATTTTCCCCTTTAGTACATCCAGCCCAATGTGTTGAGTCTCGGTTTGCCTTTCTGCAGAAAATATGTTAAAAAGTAAAATTTAATGGAGTACAAGCAAGACAAATCCCACTGTATTGGGCATTTTTTACAATGGTGTGGGGTACCAGGGTGTAGGGGGAGCTTAAGGCACTAATTTAGTGTCTTGATTGTCACTACAGCACTCCCCTCCCACCCTGACAGCCAGCTGCTGACATGGAGAGGCTGGCAGCTTTTTATCCATGAAGCTGCCAGTTGCTGCTCCTCCATGTTTGTAATCGGCTGGGGGTGTGGTTCTTGCCTATAATTTCACAGCCCAGAGACTGACCAAAGAAGAACATACTGTAAGTAACGCAGAGTGGACCACATGCTACACGGCACCATACTTGCCAACTCTCCCTGATTGTCAGGGAGACTCCCTAAAATAGTAGTAATCTCCCTGACTTCCTGAAGAGTCTAGCAATCTCCCTTATTGCACCTTATCCAAGTTATGAAACTGTTATATAAATGTGCTGACCTATACTCCTATTTTGCTATTTAGAGCGTAATTTGGGTCAAGTCCGCAGTCTAACTAATATAATAATTAGACAGAAGGCAACCCACTGAGTGAGTGTTCAAGATCCAATTATTCCATGTAAATATTAGGCAATTTCGTGTAACTAAACAGACTCCTGGTAACACAGAAAGTGAAACACCTAATTATACTCTGTTTCAAACCATTATAGAAGCTCATCCCAGAAAAAAATATATATTTGTGCCTTATGCACAGAATCATATTTAGTAACTAATCCTGAAAGTTTGTACAACCCTGTCATACATTGCATTGAATTTGGGAAGTTCATTCATTAGACGAAGTTCACTCACTAGAAACAGCACTGAGCACTTGCAGTCTGCTTTTGTGATCTAAAACAGCTCTGAATAAAAGACTTTCTTCCGCTCGGTGATCAGTCTTCAATAAATCCATTCAAATTCCTTGCAGCAGAGAGCAGTCTAGGAGAAAGTTTGGAAATTTAATGAAGAAAAAAAACAAAAAAACATTCAATTCAAACCTAGAGAACATTTTCTCCTATTGGAAATAGCACAATACATAACTGCATTTGGCTAAATAAAAAAAACTATAGATGGTTAAAATAAAACTGGCTGCACTGAGCACTTAAGTGTATAATTTCATTAGTCAAAGTCTCACAAAGAAACCGCAGAATCTGTCTCCTACTCACTAGATTATAAAATATTTTTTTTGGGTGGATGAAGCCCAGGTATCCCACCTTCTCTGCCCATGTACCTATCATTATTTTCTTGAATGATATGGAAAACACTGGTCACATTGCAATATTTCCTGCGATTAACCAGGGGTCAGCAGCAGCAGCTGGTCATACATGTTGACAGTGAAGTAAGCAACTGCGCAGACTCCATGCATAAAGTACTTCCAGAGAGGCTTCATTCCCTGATCCAAGATGGCCAGCAAGGTCTGTACTGCACATGCGTAACGCCATCTTGTTAGTGTGTAAGAGTGACACAGTGGGAGATGTACTTTTCCCACCTAGGGCCATATTCAATTAGTTTCGCACCCGCGATACTTTTTCGCATGCCGGACTTTTTGCCTACATCATGTATTTTAGCTGCAGAAACTTATCGTGTGTGCGCCCACGCTATTCGCCATATTCAATTCCAAAACACGCAACCCGGCGATTGCAAACCAGGCGAAAAGTACTATAAGAATTGGGGAAAATCAGCCTGACACCCCCTAAAAGATACATTAACATTGGGTGTCAATGTAATTGCCCCCGAATAGCCCTAATAAAGCTATTTGGGGTACTTAAGGTGTGTCAATTTCTTCTATTTAGCGTCTTTGCACTAGTGGTGAAGAATAGCATTAAGCAGTTTTTTTTTGTTAAAATAAGTAGTCCTGTCAAATTTGGGGTACTTCAAAATGGGTGCAAGCATGGTTTCAAGTCGCTAAAGTAAAGTTTAAAAAAACATAAAAAAACACCTGCAGCAAGCACCTCCAATCGGATACTTTTTAGCGGATTCCAACTTTTCGCGGCTAATTGAATACAGGCCTTAGTTCCATCAGTGATCTGTACCCTGCACCGCTAACTGATTGCAGTATACACTCAACATCTGGTAAGGTGCATCAAATCCTGCTCCACTCAAGCTCCGCTACATCTTAACCAGTGTATCACAGTGAGTACGGCTGTACAACATTTATCACAGAATAAACTAACCAACTGGTTAAGCAACTGGGCTGTCTGCAGTGATAAGGCCTTCCTCTGGTGTGTACATAACTCTGCCACACCACCGCAACTGTACACACATATTTCCAACAATACAGCCCAAAGAAGACATTTGGGGCAGAATGTGAGCGGAACATATTATTGATACACTGAAATGGTTATGAATTATTATTATGTACCATGCTACATACAGGATAGAACATACAGCAAGTAACACAAGTACAAAGGTGATCTAAAAAAGAGTTACAGACAAATTTACATGGATACATAATTAGAACCTGCAGATTACAGTACATAAATACATAGAGAAATGAAAAGAGAGGAGGGCCTAGCTTACATAAGTCACACTCTGAAGTTGCAGAAGTGTGAAGGGGGCATTGGCGTCCCTCCCCGCGGTGTCACCCGCTGCAAACAAAAAGAGGGCATGCCACACTGGAAGGGGGTGTGACCATGCAGGAAGGGGTGTGGCTTCACAGGCCGAACCCCCGTGCCTATTACTTGGGAGGGGAGGGGGGAGGGGCCAGGAGGTCCATGTGTGGAGGGGTTTATTTATCAAGCAGTGAAAAACTTAGTGAAGCTGACCAGTGGAGAAGTTGCCCATGGGAACCAATCAACTTCGAAGTAACATTTATTAAGTACAGTCTATCAAATAATAGGTAGGAGCTGATTGGTTGCCATGGGCAACTTCTCCTCTGGTCCGCTTCATTAAGTTTTTCACCGCTTGATAAATAAACCCCTCTCCAAGTGCAATGGAAAAGGAGTCTTTCCCGGATCTGACCCGTTTTGGAAATGTGTTCCAAATCTCGGGTCAGATCTGGGACTTAGGTGGAAAAATAGTTGTTCCCTAACTTATCACAAATAAGCCCTAATTATTTTATACACATTAACAGACATAAGAGAGAAATTGGTTTGTGAAATGTAGAGAAACCTTTGATAAACTATGCAGTGAACATGCCGCAGAACCTATGGATTAAATCAAATGCACTAAGCAACATTTAGTAGACATAACCCTGGAAATATGAAGTCATTGCAGCAATCTAGCATAATTATTTCCAAAAGTAGCTGGGGTGATCAGATAAAGAGGAGATTTCCATCTACATAACAACTTGGCTTCTAGATAACAGTATTACTATGACTGTGTCTGTACAATGCAGGATTGCTTACATCCCTCAGCTGACATCTATCATTACTCTTTCCCAGGCATGTTCTGCGACATTAAACCCCAGAAATAGAACAGCTTCCAAATCTGCAGCACTTATTGTATTGGGATGTTTGTGTATTTGGATGATTAGCCATTAATTACTATGTCATCTATGGGTCAGCGCAGTAGGATGTTAAGAAACATAACAAAGTGTAGGTTCATTTAGTGGCCCAAAAGTGGAGGTGGCACAAACAAATATATCTATAACATGTTTGGCACAGTTTGAGCTAGAAAATGGAACAAGTTATTCCATAACAATGAGGATACCTATGTGAGATTGTGATTACAATGTTGTACTTGAGTTAGCATAAATGAGTATTTGGAAACAGTTTATTTAGTTTTTAAACCAGGGGTGGGGAACCTTTTTTCTGCTGAGGGCCATTTTGATATACATAACATTATTCGCAGGCCCGTTGCAGGCCACGCCCCCTCCATGTGATGTCACACGGCGGTGGTGCCACAATCGCCAGTGATTACAGCAATGCCTGGAGCATCCTGAGGATGCTCTGGGAGCTGTAAGGGCAGCAGTGTGACCGTCTGAGGTGTCCTAAGGACGTTCCAGGTGGCACTGCTGCATAGAGGCTAGCAGAAAAAAGCTCTGAGGGCCAGACCAAATGAGGTTCCCCATCCCTGTTTTAAACATATAGTTTTGAATAAAATTTACAGTTTGAACTTTCAGGTTAAAACTCAGTGTAATAATTTTTTTTTCATATTTATATTTGACCCCTGATCATTAGGATGACCTGATTCAAGTAAATTATATAATCGTTCATTTTAAAGAGAAGGTTCTCTCTTAAATGTAGGATTATTGGACCAGTATATCAGGGTGTTTGAAATGGGGGAGTAGATCAAATGCTTTCTTCTAGAAAAAAGAAAGGTTATTTTTTTTCCAGTGAAAATTAAAATGTTCAATTTATTTATCAATGTTATTATATTGTCTATATTATATGTTCCTGATTTTTTTATTTGTATAAACTTAAATATAGAAGCTTCTGTGTAAACCTATTGAATGAGCCTCCAGATTTAATCTATAACAGTCCACATTCCCATAGAGCGCAATGTGCTAACTGGTACTCAGCTGCCATCAAGACAATACAATAAACTGGATGTATGCAATAAAGATAAGGTAAATTAAATAAAGGTACAAATGTACAGACTTGTCCTCATTTATATATCCTTCTGGCCAGACATTTGCGTGGTTTTGATATGTTAGAGAAAGAACATCTTGTGATAAGATGTCCCAACTTGTAATAAGGTGTTGTATAAAGTTCTATAGAATACTACAGTAGCTTGTGACATCTTATCATGAGTTGTGTCACCTTGTCACCCACAAGATGTTCTTTTCTTCATTAGCATATCACTAAAAGCTTCTCTATCTAAATTACAGTATGTCTGGCCAGATGTATAGTTAAATGAGAACAAATCTGTAGGAGACAACCCAGCAGAAGAACAACCCCGCAAATGAAATGACAGTAGTGGAAAATACTAATGCAGCAATATGCACAGCTGTACAATGCAAAAGCACAAAGGAATAGTCACAACCGAAATGGAGAAATGGCAGGCGGCTAACATAAAAATGAATTGAGCTAAGATCAGGGTAGGCAGGGCAAATGGTAGACAGACTTGGCAGTCACAAACTGAGGTCAGGAAATGGCAGGTAGACAGGGCCATAGAGAGCAGGGCAGGCTTGGACTGGGCTGCCGGGGAATCGGGTATTTCCCCGGTGGACCCAACTGCTTTGTGGCCATACCCTTTCTGTGTGGGGGCGGGACTTAGTGGGCATAAAGGTGGAGTATGCTGACTTCTTAGGCAGAGCCAGAGTGGGCCAGAGCGCGGGAAGTCCTCCTCCTCCTGTCATTTCTGCAACTTTTTTTTTTTTTAGGAGATTAGCAGCAGCGCTGCTGCTGTCTCTGTGAGGTTTGCTAGAGCTAGCGGGCAATTAGGACCCGCCGTGGCTCTAACAACGGCTCTGTCCTGCAACACTCTGAGCAGGGGGCGGAGCTTAATGGGGCTAAGGGGCAGAGCTACACGGGACTGTCACTAGAGAGATTTGAAGTGCTGCTGCTGTCAAAAGGAGAGGAAAAGTTGCTGCAAATCCAGGACTGGCCCTTCCAGAGACCAAACTCTGCTGCTTGTCAAGGTAAAAGAACATGGAAGGAAACGTGTTTCTGTCTTTGAGTGCGTGACTTGCATGTGTGCTTCTATTTGTGCATGCTGGTGAAGAATGTGTGTGTGTGTGTGTGTGTGAGGGGGTGGTGGAGGTTGAGGAAGTGGGATAAATGGATTGGCATACTCAGAGCTGTCTAGGGCATGAGAGGGCCCTTAGGCAGGGGCGTATCTACCCCTTTGCCAAGATGGCACTAGTCAGGGGTACTGGCCGAGGGGGGGCAATCACTGATATATGTGTGTTCCCTACATAACACCACTGCCTGCCCAAAACATTGTGCAGGGAGCTAGGACTCAGAGGGGAGACTGATTGTTGCCTGGAAAGGCATAATGTCACTACGTGTCCAGCCGCTGCAGCCAGTGACCTATATAGGGGAGTCCAAACTGTGGAGAGATCACCACCAGACAGGCAGAGAGTGTCACTTGGAAGCGGCTGTGTAAATGCGTGTTAAGGTGAGAAGGCGGCAGATTCCGCCGTGCATGGTGTTCTATCGGACCATGGTAGACAGCGAAGGTTGGACGTGCCTTTGGGAAGGTGTGGAGGAGGTTGGCAGCGCTATCATGGTGCCCAGTCTGCAGTGGCGTAACTAGGGTATTTGGAGCCCAGGGCAAATTTAAAAAGGGAGCTCCCGCCCCCCCGATGTGCGCGCACGGCAAAAAATGGGCGTGGTCACTTCAAAATGGGGCGTGTCAACATGACACACCCCTTTATTTTCAAGCTGAACATTCCTATCCATATGCACCTTAACCCCAGTAGTACCCCTTATACAGTACCCCCAGTATGCAGTTGTGGTCCCTCTTATGCAGGCCCATAGTAGTGCCCCTTATACAGTATCCACAGTAGTGGTCCCTCTTATACAGCCCCCAATTAGTTCCCCTTACTCAGTATCCCCAGTAGTGGCCCCTCAAATGCAGTGCCCCATGTAGTGTTCCCCCTTATGCAGTGCCCCCAGTAGCAGTACCCACAATGCAGTGCGCCCAGTAGCAGTATCCCCTTATGCAGTGCTCTTTATATAGTGCCCCCAGTAGTAGTCCCCCCCCCCCTATGCAGTGCCCTTTATATAGTGCCCCCAGCAGTAGTCCCCCCAATGCAGTTTTCCCAGTAGTGGTCCCCCTTATGCAGGCACCCAGTAGTGATCATGACGTCTGTCCCATTACCCACTGCAGGAGCCGGACGGAAGCCCGGCTCTTGCAGTGGGTGCTGCATCAGTCAATGAGAGTCTATCTGACTCTCTTTGGCTGCTGTCGGCGATGCGTGTGTTATGCACAGCCTGAGCCCGCCTCCTAGCGCTATTGGGCAAGCGCTCAGGGGGAGGGAACGGGCTCAGCTGTGCAGCACAGGACCGGCGCTGGAAGCCTAGTGCCGGTCCTGTGTAAATGTGTAGTCCTGACCGCACTCACTGCAGTCGGCGCTACACTGGTGGCTAACTAGGGTGGGCCGGACCAGGCCCGACCCACCGTAGTTACGCCACTGCCAGTCTGATACTGTAGCTCTTTTCTTCCTACAGTGACCACAAGATGCCAACAGCGGAGATACCACTAGCACGTGGTGGTAAAAAATTACTGAATTTGCAGCAGATCCTCCTTGTGTACAGCGATAAAAGGTAATCCTCCTCATCACTGTGCGAGAGCTGTGTGTGTGTGTGTGTCAGTAATAAGCCCGACAGTTTGATTCTATAGGTGCTTACACACTAGGTGATATTTTACACGATTTGCCTGATTTCGACGCATCGGAACGACAATTCGTGTAAAATATGTCCAAATTGTGAGTGTCCACTCACGATCATGATGCCGATGCACGTACCCGCTGGTCGTACATCACATCCTCAGATCTTGCCTGCTGAGGCAATATCTGCCAATCTGGGACACGATGCACTGGAAATAATGATGCACGATAGATCGTTTGTCACATTGGACACTTTTTAACACCAAATCGTGTCGAGGACTGCCAGGGAGCTGCTGGGGAGAGTTCATGGGAAATCGGACACGAGATCACAACGTGACCATATCGCCTAGTGTGTAGGCACCTTAAGTTTTAATTCTAAGGAGTCTATTCATAAAGCAGAGAAGAGCCCCGTTTAGCTGAAATCAGATCTCTTCTCTGCTACGTGCTATTCATGCAGCAAGTTACCATGGAGAAGGTTATTCCTTTTCCAGCGGCACCTCAGCGTCGTGTATAAATCACATCGCCTTACTTTTGTGTGGTGAGTGCGATTCATAAAGGAACAGAAAGCTCAGCTTTCCGTCCCTCCCCTGTGGTACAGATTCGCCATCTGAGGATGGCGACTTCTGTACCACAAGCCGAACAGAGCATGGAAGTTGCATACTTCCCTGCTGTCTGCCCGGCACCCAGCACTGGCTCCGCCCCTTTTTCCCAGTGTCATTTGCAGCAGGTCTGACCTGACATGCTGCTCTCAGACGCCGACGCATACGCAGTGAGAAGCAGGCATATCAGGCTCCCTATATGTCTGTATTCTCACTGCTCCCAGGGATCGTGGAGGGGCCAGACAGCGCCCGAAGCCACCGGAGAGGTAAGTATACATGAATGGCTACTGAACTTCACTATATATCGGATCAATGTGATGAGATATATAGTGATTCTTTTCAGTAGCCATTTCATGTTCATGAATAGAATCC
This sequence comes from Taudactylus pleione, assembly GCA_031769625.1. NCBI lineage: Eukaryota > Metazoa > Chordata > Amphibia > Anura > Myobatrachidae > Taudactylus > Taudactylus pleione. The sequence continues at coordinate 7,747,748 of JAUIMM010000012.1, forward strand.
TAAGATGCCAGGAGTGCTGCACCGTTGCACTATATATATATATATATATATATATATATATATATATATATATATACATACATACATACACAGTATATATATATATATATATAATATATATATACATACACAGTATATATATTTATATATATATATATATATATATATAAATAGTTAGATGACCAAATGAACAGCGGCACTCGGAGTCTTATTCAAAAAGTGAAAAACATGTATTCACATGAAAAATTCATATGACACCAACGTTTCGGGACCACTATGTCCCTTTGTCAAGGCATGTAACAAGTGTGATAAAAGAACTAACCTTAAATACCATAAAGAAGCCCGCCTGGATCACAGCCGGAAACCCGGAAGTCCTGACTCCCAAAGTATGCACCGAGAGTGAAGTCAAGGCGCCGTCTGTGTCCAGGCAACGCGGAGCCAGTACGGAAGCCCCGAGGAAGAAAACAAGTGAAGAAAGCAAAATGTACAACCCTAATAGATAGGAAACGGAGTCAATGTTCAGCAACTATGTTTACAAAAAGCCATATTAGGAAAAATAAATAAACAAAAAGATAGAACATGCACCTTTAGAAAAACATGCATTTTTTAGAAGATACCCAAGGGAGAGACATACATCAAATATTGCAAGGCAACCATTAGATATGACAAATGTAGATGACAGCTGTAGTGAAACACTGTATCTGAATATAGAACTATGTTGTGGTGATACATGATCAAAATGTGGCATACAAAAATAAAAATAGGAAACTATGATGTAGATGTAAAAAGTGTTGTGCATCTGAAAATTGTGATGTAAGTGTAAAATGTGGTATGTGTCTGAAACAGATACAAAATGTGTGGAAGCACTGAAAAAAAAAAAAATGTACACAACTAAAACTCGTGAACAATGTAAATGATGAGAAACCCATCTGTGGTGTGTCTTATGTGTTGGTGCGTATATATATATATATATATATATATATATATATTATATATATATATATTAATGGTAAAAAATTTTAAAATTATAGTGTATTGATGAACAAAAAATTTATAACAAATTATGTCAAACAAAAAATGTGCCTGCAAAAAAATGGTACCATGATTACCAATGGATCTCTGAAGAAAGACATAATTTACAATAAGATGTCGTTTAAAGGAAAAACATCATTTAAAAACACTCCATTGGATCTTCTCATTAAGTCCCTTCGTGTTTATGGAGTTAAGATTAAAAATCAAACGTGCCTACATTTGCAACAATTTCCTGCGCAGTCTCCTCCTCTTAAACTCTTAGGAACATGATCGATCAATTGATGTTTAAGATCACTTATTTTATGCTTCTTTTCAGCGAAGTGTCTCGCCACCAGTTGCTCAGAGATTTTGCCCAGTAAAGCAGATTTGATGGCCGATCCTGGCTGTACGAATGGACTTGCCCATATATGTCATCCCACAGGGACATGTAATCAAGTAAACTATGTGGATGGAGGTGCACGTTAAAATATGCTTAATGTTGTAGGTTCTGCCCGTATGAGTGTGCTGGAAGGTTTGACCCACTACCATGTTGTTACATGTAGTGCACCCAAGACATTTGTAGCACCTTGACATCCTACCCAAAAAATTGGAGGATCCAGGAACTGGATTACTATGGTCAAAGCCTGTAATGTCTGTGTGTACCACTATCTCCTTTATATTTCTCCCTCTGGTGAAACAAGTTAAAGGCTTCTTGTGCTTGAAGCAGGGTAAGTTTTTATCTGTGGAGACAATTGGCCACAGGGCTCTTGTGGCTCTAGGGATGACTGCACTAGAGGTGCCGTATTCACTGACAAACAGGATGCACAGATTTTGACCTGTTGCTGGGTTCAAGTAACTTACTTCTAGGAATTTTGAGGACTTCACTGTTGTGTTTAGCCAGTAACAGAGGATTGTAGCCTCTTTCCAAAAATGTAACAATCACCTTGTCAAGGGCACGTTCCAACTCTGAAATATCACTGGTAATTCTGGCCGCTCTGATCATCTGTGAGACCATTTTTCAATGCCGTAGGGTGGTGGCTGTTTGCCTTTAGTACTGTATTCTTGTCCGTAGGTTTCACATAGACATCCGTATTTAGTCAGTTATTCCTTAAAGATACCAAAACATCTAAATAATTGAGTGAAGATGTACTTGTTTGAAACGTGATCTTAATTGGAGAGTTTCTGGAATTGATGTAGCCGACCAGTGATTCCAACTTTTCCGAGAATGAAAATGTCATCTATGTACCTCGAGTATGAAAAAGTATATCTAAATACTTCCTCATCTGAAAAAAACATCTCAAGTTCCTCACTGAACATGAACACGCTAGCAAATGAGGGCGACACGTTACTGCCCATCGCACATCCGCTAATCTGGTGATAAAAAATTGGACACTTCACCTACATATATATATATATACATACCAACACTGTAACCCGGCACTCTCCAAAGTGGGAATAAGAAATACTTGGTAAGGTGCCTTTCCAGACTGGTCCAGTCACTCCATAACAAATGTGTACAAGACTTCACTCAGTAGACTCCTTATGTCATTTAAAATGATCCTTTATTTGCCCAATAAAAGGACCGTTTTAAATGACATAAGGAGTCTACTGAGTGCCATCTTGTACACATTTGTTTATATATATATATATATATATATATATATATATACACACACACAGTATATATATATATATATGCACCAACACATAATAGACACACCACAGATGGGTTTCTCATCATTTACAGTTTTAGTTGTGTACATTTTATTCACTTCTTTAGCTTTTTCATCTTTTTCAGTGCTTCCACACATTGTGTATATGTTTCAGACACATACCACATTTTACACTTACATCACAATTTTCAGACGCACAACACTTTTTACATCTACATCACAGTTTCCTATTTTTATTTTTGTGCACCACATTTTGATCATGTATCACCGCAACATAGTTCTATATTTGGATACAGTGTTTCACTACAGCAGTCATCTACATTTGTCATATATAATGGTTGCCTTGTAATATGTGATGTATGTCTCTCCCTTGGGTATCTTCTAAAAAATGCATGTTTCTCTAAAGGTGGATGTTTTGTCTTTCTGTTTATTTATTTTTCCTAATATGGCTTTTTGTGTCTTTTTGTAAATATAGTTGCTGAACATTGGCTCAGTTTCCTATCTATTAGGGTTGTACATTTTGCTTTCTTCACTTGTTTTCTTCCTCAGGGTTTCCGTACTGGGTCCGTGTTGCCTGGGCAACGGCACACAGACGGCGCCTTGACATCACTCTTGGTGCGCACTTTGGGAGTCGGGACTTCCGGGTCTCCGGTTGTGATCCACACATGGGCGGGCTTTATGGTATTTAAGGTTAGTTCTTTTATCACACTTGTTACATGCCTTATAATGAAATTGACACAGGCAGCACTCCTCCAAATATCGTATATATGCAGATACGAACCAAATCAGGCAACCAAATACAAAAAGTAGCAAGGCGGCGGCACTCAGTGCAATGAAGAAGACTCTGCATGCAGGTTAGTTACCAACGTTTCAATACCAGATGTATTTTCGTCAGGGTGCAAGACAATACAAAGATAGACTTACCAGCTTAAATCCCCTTGCAGACTGTCCATGGCGCCGAGAAGCCGGCGGGTCCTGACGAGCGTGGTGATGTCATCAGCGGCACAGCGTCATGGAGGTCCGAACATGTGATCTCCTAGGTGTATAGAGATAGGAAGAACAGCTTGCTAAGATACAGAAGAAACTATACAGGAAGTAAAGCGCTGTCAAAAACGTCCTACTAACCTGCCTGCAGAGTCTTCTTCATTGCACTGAGTCCCGCCGCCTTGCTACTTTTTGTATTTGGCTGCCTGATTTGCGTCTGGCTGCATTGGTGGGCACCTGCAGTTTGTTGTATATACCATATTTGGAGGAGCACTGCCTGTGTCAATTTCGTTTTGTATTCAACTATGCTCTAGTTTGGGAGAGCACCCCCTATTGAGATTGAAGAAACCCCTCAGGACTGCATGTCAATTCTTTATTTTTATTTTCATCTTTATTGTTTTATTTTTCAATTTTTTGTCTATTTTTTGCTTATTTTTTCACTTTTTTGAGGTCACACATTTCTGTTTGGTGTGGTTATTGTTCACTCATAGACAGTTTTTTTTTTGGACAGCCTTTATAAGAGATGGAATGTTTATACTTGCTCTTGATACAGTGATCAGTTTATCTACAGAGGACGATTTATTACACTGACATTGCATTTACATTCTGCCATCATTTATTTTGCAAAAGATGTCAACTCCAACACTTGACCGTGGAGAGAGAACCTCTTGTAGGATTGAGCTTAACTATGCTGAGACTTTCAGCTATTCAGATACGGATGCAGAATCCATACTTTTAAATGATAACCTGATGACCTCAGTGGGTAATCCTGATAATGCTGATTTGTTTAGGGAGTGGCTCAAGTTGAAACGAAAAGAAATAGATTTCTATTATCATGGCGTTACATTGTCTGATTATTTTAAAGAAAAAATAATTCGCCATGGGTCCAGGATAAGAAATGTCCCTACGATCGGACGCTTCAATATCCCTTTTTGTAAAAAATGGGTGTCCATTTTAAACAAATGCTCACATGACCTGATGCACCTAGTCATAGAGGAGGTGAAAAGGGAGTTATCCGTGATTAAAAGTAAAATTGACACCTTTGAGATCTTGTATAAACCCACCTTGGAAGCAGGTATAAGCTCCAAATGGAGTGAAAAACTCAGTTTACAACTTGATAAATATCGTAAAGATTTAATTGCTTACAAAAAGAAAAAATTAGACACAGTTAACCATGATTATGAATGTCATCTAGTTTATTCATGGCTGACGGGTACGTCACAACCCCAACGGGGTGAAAGAAGACGCTCGTTCAATAGATCTAATAGAAGGAGCTTTGAAACGGACATATCTGGCTCTTCCTCTGCTAGTGATGTAGAGTTCCGTGGTTGTATCCCTTTAGGGGTCCGTACTCAAGCACAAGACACAGACCGCGGAGGAGATACACCCGACGAGGGGGCCAAAACAAAAGGAAGAGGAAGCAAGAAGCCACCACTGCCCAAGCGGAAATCATTTTCAATCTTTCTACGAGACAGCTGTCACCCATGGAAACTAAGGTCTCATCAAGAGGCCTGAATTTTGTACCACATGTGGGTTTCGATTCTTTTCAAAGTAAAGTCGAGCAATTTAAACTTAGCCGACAGCTACGACTCAAGGAACATTTTAATTCTAGAGACCTCAAGAATGATAATCCTGATAAATATGTTGCAGCACGCATCAGGAAACGATCCAAAATTGTTCCCACGTCCATTAACCCATCCATTAGGACATTTACTAAAATAATTGACAATGACATCCAACAAATCATTAAAACAACCGAAGGACAAGTTTCAGTCCAATTTTTCAAAAATAGAGTGACAGGTGCTACGGTGCCTCGGTGAAGACTCTTCCATTATCATCAAAGGCGGCGCCATCGTCATCCTGGCTACAGCAGATTACATACAGGAGATTAGTGGCCAATTGGCGGATTCAAGTGTCTATACACCATTGGACGGTGATCCAATTGGTACTTACAAACAAGAGCTTGATATGATTCTGGAGGAGGCGGTAAGAGAACAAGTCCTATCTGATTCTAAATCAATACAGGAAGCGCTCACTACTGAGTTTTTCGATCACTCCAGTTTTGTACACTTTACCAAAACTCCACAAAGATCGGTACCATCCTCCAGGGAGACCGATAATATCGGCCAGAGGCTCCCACTACCAACCTGTCTCCAAATTTCTTGATTATTTATTGCAACCATGCATACAAGCCAGCAAAAGTTACCTCAAAGACACAAGTGACCTCTTGCAAAAACTTCAATCTGTAATAATTCCATCTGTCTCCTTTGCACCATAGTCGTCAAAAGTCTTTACACCCGTATCCCCCATGAGGCGGGACTAGGTGCTGTACGGAATATGATCACCAACAATCCCAAATTCACTGGATGTGATATTGAATTATTTTTGACATTGCTTAAACTTACTCTCAAAAGAAATTAGTTTGTGTTTAATGATACCTACTTTTACAAGTGTCTGGCTGCGCCATGCGCTCTAATGTGGCCCTCTCATTTGCCAACAGTTACGTGGTATATATTGAGCAGGCTCTGTTTTTTCAGAATGATCGTGTCATGGAAAATGTACTCTTCTATACAAGATACATCTATGATCTCCTACTGCTATGAAAGGGTGATCGTGATGATTTAACACAACTCTTGGAAACACATAATGCATCTTTGTCACCAGTGCAATTTACATACACAATTGACACACATTGTCAACTTTTTGGATGTGTCAATCTCTGCCAATGATGGACTCATATCCACATCAATGTTCCACAAGAGCACAGGCTGCAATAACCTTCTACTTGCCACAAGCCATCATCCAACTCTCCTAAAGCAAGGACTTCAATACTCGCAGATGTTTAGGGTGAGAAGGATCACGAGTGACGATTCTGCATTACATCAGGAACTCCTTAATATGGTGAATAAGTTTGAAATTTGCAGATATAGTAGATTTCAACTGCTCCCCTCAATGGAACAGGTTAAAAAGATCCCACAGGAGGTGGACATCAATGGATCCCGCAAAACAATGAACACTGACAAAAAATTAATTTGGGTCAACAAGTTCAATGAACATAGGACCTCATTCAGAGCCACTCGCAAAAAGCGAGCACTTGCTCTGAATGAGGGCGGCTGTATTTTTTTTTAGCCAGCCTCCTGGCCGCTTGCTAAGCTGTGGGTGACCACCCACAGCTTTTGCGAGCGGCCAGGTGATGGTCGCGACCATTGGGCTTGCGACGAGACCCTTGTGGTAGGGTCTCATCTGCCGCAAGCTCCAGTGAGCTTCCTGCTCACTGGAACGCTGATGGATCTAATTTGAATTATCAATATAATTTTATATGCTTTACAAAAATCCCCTGAGTGCCGTCCTTATTTATGGAGTTATTGTTGCGGATGGACCATATTGGAGTTGGCACCGGGGTAATAAGGATTTATGGTAATTGAGTGCCGGACCAACCATTGTGTATATATATATATATATATATATATATATATTCCAAGGGTGAACCGGCACTCAAAAAATAATAGAGATATGTGCCAGGGTGCCTTCTGTAAGTGTCCAATATTCATGCAAAGAATCAGCGGCACTCCTGGACTGGTGTCATAAGCAAAAAGAGGGTTTAATACATGCCAAACTGCAGTTTGGCATGTATTAAACCCTCTTTTTGCTTATGACACCAGTCCAGGAGTGCCGCTGATTCTTTGCATGAATATATATATATATATATATATATATATATATGTATATATCTCCTTTGTTGGATGGTCATGCCCATTCAGTTGATGACAACAGCAAAAAAATAGTTGGTCACACCCCTTCAGCGGGCCCCTACCATTGCAATCCCCTGGTGGGCCCTTCATGCCCCAGTCCGACACAGGTGTAGGGCCAGGCCTGGGTATTGTAGGGGACATGGATTAATCGTGGAGGCATGACCACGTCCCCTACGAATGAAATATGAAAAAAAAACAGTGCTGCACAGGAGGACACAGTGCGCACCTCAGCCAGTGGCAGGTCTGACAGAGGAGACTGCTGCTGTCCCCCTGGAACCACTGCAGCCAGCACTCAGCAGTATGTGCTGGGATGGGGACAGGCCTGGTTTCACGGGACACTTGTAACGGGCCCCGAGATTCCAAGAAGCCCTGGTCCTTCAGGATTCTCGGGAGACCAGTTCATGTGTCAGCAGGGCAGAGGGAGCCCGGCCACCCAACACATCGCGCGTGACATCATGACGTCGCGCTGCTGTATCAAGGGGAGCCAGGCCAGACCCGCTAGGGGGCTGGAGAATGAAGCTGAGAGACACAGGGTGTAACATGAAGCTCAGAGACACGGGCTGGGGATGAAGATGAGAGATGAGGGTTGAGGCTGGTGCAACACAGGCAAGGATAAGGCTGAGAGATGCAGTTGGGGATGAGGCTGGAGAGGCAGGGGGTGAGCCAATGGCCAAAAACATGAGTGTGCCAGGTCCCAAGATTTCTGATGCCGGTCCTGGCTGAGGAGAGAGGTTGCTGCCGCTGACAGGTAAGGGGAGGGTGAGGGAGGGTATACCCGGGCCCCCCGCCAGGCCCCTCCAACAATCCCGGGTAACTTGTACCCTTTCCCCCTCCCCTGTCGGCGCCCCAGCGGGTAGAATAGTCAAACAAGCTGAGTCAAGTATATAGCATGGTGAGAGCAACAACAGCCATACTGAATGCTGTAACTTTCATGTCACATTGATCACCTTATAGAGCATCTTCATTCAGCTGTAACGATACTGCCTTTGAACCTCTATACACCCCTGCCTATACCTTCTGATATCCTGCCTATAAACCCTAAGGATGATGCTATTTTGCGTACGCAGTTATACAGTAAATAAAGACTCCAGACCTAGAACCTGTGGTCCAAAGCACAAAGTATTATTCAAGTAAAAGTACAGTCAGTTACACGCTAGTTATAAGTACAATTTAGCGCAAACGAATTATACAGACCCAAGTACAGTTATACATACGCAGCGCTCTGGACCAGATGTAGGCATCAGCAAGAAACCCCTCGTCAATCAGCATTCAGCACGAAGACTAGAAACCCAGGGTCAGATCACACATATTTATACCCCCCAGAAATAGACAACACAATAGAGAAGTTTGTTGCTAATACCATTGGTCCTAAAGGAGAGGGCATATGTTACAAGGCATCTAACAGGTTGGTTTAAATAGACACAGTCCAGCCTCTAACAACTGGTGGTCTCTGGTTTCCCGCCTCATGCAAATCCTAACAGTTGGTCATATAATGTACATTTTGTTGCTTGAAGTCTCTGCGGTCCATAAGTTGAGAATGCATGTTGCGATCTCTACATCGATGTTACCGGAATACTGTTGAGAGAGTACGCATCAGTACAATACCAAACATGGCTTATTTATCACGTATAAAACCTTAGTTACAAAATAATCTTTATTTCATAGCAATTATAGTAAATGTGCATACTTGAATCTTATACCTTAAAGCTTATGGAACCTTGTATGTGGATATGTAATGTGTGAGTATGTGGGGTTTGATGTAAAGACGCTAGTTAACTTGGGGCAGATGCGTGTGCATGAAGCTAATATTCTGCGTTTTCATACAGGATCTTATGCATTCGCTAATATGCGACTGGTTAATTGCGCAATTGTGCGTATTAATGTGTGTATGAGAAATGGTGTAAGATGCAATCGCATGATGCTAATAGTAATATCGCCACATGTACTAAAGTGTGAGTTTATCTAAAATGGTGCTTGGGCGGCAAATTTGCAAAATGGCATCTTGCGATTTAATTTCCAAGATGGCGTCTTGCAGCCAGTCACAAGATGGTGTCACTGCGATTCAATTTTAAACTGATCTTGTCTCAGCCAATAATCCAGCTTCGACAGTCCACCCTTTGATAGCGAACAACATGCTATCACAATCTGATTTTAAAATATAATCTTTAGGCTTACATTTATATACTATTTAGTGTTATTATGGGATGGCACAAGGTGGTTCTTAATCCATCAATAATGTGTCTCTGAGTGGGGACATAAAACTATTATACGCACACCGCGGATCTTGGAAGATCATGTGAAAGGTGTGGGGATACACCTGTCACGCTGGAAGGCGGGTTTTTGAAAGCCGAGGTCTGAGGTTGTGGGAGGAGGCGAAGGCGAGGGGCCTGGACGCATGATCTCCACATCCACAAGTCTTGGTCGTTGGCTAGACCTAGTCAATGGTGCGGAGTCTAACTCACAAGGAGGTGTTCGCCAGTGACCCCTCCAAGTGGGATATGGGCTTGTGCGGCTCCCTGTAAGCAGGTCGTGGTCCTTTGACTTGGTGACCAAGGCCTGCAGGGAATAGAGAATCAAAACACCCGTGGCCCAAGGGTAATGCCTGGAATAGGCACGTGGGGAGTGGGATAGAACTCCTGGCTGGAGAAAGGCACTTGAGGTGCTGGCTAGAGAGGTGTGGAGATTTATTGGTAGGCTGAGGTAACAGCTGGATATCCCACGAAGTATATACCGGATTGCCGGCCGGAGATCATGCACTAGGGTGCAATGAGACGAAGGGTTAACCTGCACACAGGCTGTGATGGTGAAAGCACTGCGATGAGATGAAGGGTTAACTTGCAAACAGGCTGTGATGGTAAAAGCACTGCGGTGAGATGAAGGGTTAACTTGCACACAGGCTGTGATGGTAAAAGCACTGTGGTGAGATGGAGGTTGAACTTGCACACAGGCTGTTGCTTAGTAAAGGCACTGTGGAGAGATGGAGGTTAAACTTGCACATAGGCTGTTGATTAGTAAAGGCACTGTGGAGAGATGGAGGTTAGCTTTCACACAGGCTGTTGATAGTAAAGGCACTGTGGAGAGATGGAGGTTAAACTTGCACACAGGCTGGTGATTAGTAAAGGCACTGTGGAGAGATGGAGATTAAACTTGCACACAGGCTGTTGATAGTAAAGGCACTGTGGAGAGATGGAGGTTAGCTTTCACACAGGCTGTTGATAGTAAAGGCACTGTGGAGAGATGGAGATTAAACTTGCATACAGGCTGTTGATAGTAAAGGCACTGTGGTGAGATAGCTCAGAAGCTCTGGAAGAAACACACTGGAAGCACAGGAACCTGGAACGAGACTCCTCTAGTTACACTAGCGGTGACAATGATTGTTCAGGCAACTACCTGGAGCACAGGAGCCGGATATATACCCCTGGAAGCCTGCTGATAGGCCCACAGCATCAGCTGACCAGCCGGGCCACTCAGGGAAGGAAGTACTGACATAGGGAAAGTGTAATGGCGGCGCCCATGATGGAAACTGTGATCCCCACTCACCGGGTCGCCTGACACCACAGCTACAGGGTGAATGCTCAGCTCCTCCCAAGTCGCCGCGCCAGCCGCCCGACTGCCTGGGAAGTCAGAGGAAGCCGGCGGGACGGTAAGGGATGGCCGATCCCCGGCTGAATTCTGACAGTACCCCCCCTTTCAGGGTGGACACCGGACACCCACCAGGCTTGCCAGGAAATTTGATGTTGAAGGCTCAAATTAATTGAGGTGCATGAACATCTGTGGCTCTGATCCAGGCCCTCTCCTCAGGACCATAACCCTTCCAATCAATGAGGTATTGGAGAATGTTGGATCTAAACCGAGAATCCAGAGTCTTCCCAACTTCGAATTCTGTACCTTGAGAAGTTTGTACTTGAGGTAATTTAGGAGAGGTGGTTTGGAACCGATTAACACCAAAGGTCGCAATAGAGAAATATGAAAGGTATTAGATATCTTCAATTGAGGTGGGAGTTCCAATTTATACGCAACAGGGTTGATCACTTTGTGAATGCGGTACGGACCAATGAAGCATGGGGCCAGCTTCATACTGGGAACTTTCAGTCGGATGTTCCTAGTAGATACCCAGACTTTATCTCCAACTCTCAGCAGAGGCACCGCGACCCGTCGTCTGTCAGCGAATCTTTTATAATTCTTGGATGATTGTGTCAACGAGGCATGGTAAATGTTGGAAATCTGGAATCCGGGGATGTTAACCAAAAACAGTAAAAAAAGGTGTGGAATTGGAGGAAGTGTGGTACTTGAAGTTATGTGAAAACTCGGCCCAAAGTAGTAAGTCCACCCAATCATCCTGTGAATAGGACACAAAAAGTCCTCAGTTCCTGATTAACCCTCTCGGTTTGCCCGTTAGTTTGTGGGTGGTAAGCTGATGAAAATTTTAATTTGGTTCCACAAGCGCTGCATAAGGCTCTCCAAAACTTGGCTATGAATTGGACTCCACGGTCAGAAACAATCTCTCTTGGAAGACCATGTAATCTAAAAATCTCTTTAACAAAATTTTTTGTCAAATGGGGAGCAGATGGCAGACCTACTAATGGTATAAAATGCACCATTTTTGAAAAACGATCCACCACTACCCATTTGGTGTTATGTCCTTTGGAGCATGGAAGCTCAGAGATAAAATCCATGGATATATGGGTCCAAGGAATAGTAGGAACGGGTAACGGGCATAGAAGACCTGCACTTTTTTTGCGAGAAATTTTATGCTGTGAGCATTTTACACATGACAAAATAAATTCTTGAACATCTTTTCTAATCGAGGGCCACCAATAAGAATGCTGAAGAAACTTGTATGTTTTGAAAATACCAGAATGCCCAGCAAATAGAGAACTATGAGCCCAGGTCAACAACTTTTTCCGTAATTCGGGAGTCACAAAAATTTTCCCCGGAGGCGGAGTCAATATTTGAGTTGAAGCGAAGACCATACGATCCAGGATTGGGCGAGATCTCAGATGATCTTCTTCCTGTGTGTCGAGTAGAAAAGACCGGGAGAGAGCATCCGCTTTTTTGTTCAAATTACCGGGGCAAAATTGAAGCTTAATGTTAAACCTTGAGAAAAACAAGGACCAGCGGGCCTGCCTGGCATTTAAGCGATGAGCCGTCTGAAGGTAAATTAAGTTTTTATGGTCCGTAATAATGGTAACTGGAAACTTGGCCCCCTCCAAAAGATGACGCCACTCCATTAACGCCAGACGCATAGCTAGGAGTTCTTGATCTCCAATCGCATAGTTTTTCTCTGCAGAGGAAAATTTACGAGAGAAGTATCCACATGGATGATTCTTCCCGTCACTGGAAATTTGGGATAATACCGCCCCTACACCCACCGAAGAGGCATCCACTTCCACAAAAAATGGTTTATCCAGTTGGGGTTGGCAAAGGATAGGGGCAGTAGAGAATGCCTCTTTCAATCTCTGGAAGGCCTGTATGGCTGAGTCCGGCCACTGGGCTGGGTTAGCACCCTTCCATGTGAGACTAGTAATGGGAGACACCAGAGTGGAAAAATTCGATATGAACCGCCTATAATAGTTTGAAAATCCCAAAAAACGTTGGGTAGCTTTTAAAGATTTGGGTCAGAGATCGCTTTCAGTTTCTCTGGATCCATTTGAATGGTTTCCCCAGAAATTATATGTCCTAGGAAAGGAACTGTGGTTTGTTCAAAGAGACACTTGGATAACTTTCCATAAAGGTGGTGTTTTCGAAGGCAAACTAGAACTTCTCGAACATGTTGGCGATGAGTTTGGAGATCCTTAGAAAAGATTAGAATATCATCTAAATAGACGATGACAAAGCTGTAGAGAATGTCCCGAAAGATTTCATTTACATAGCCTTGGAATATAGCCGGCGCATTGCAGAGTCCAAAAGGCATTACCAGATATTCCAAATGACCATCTCTGGTATTGAAGGTGGTCTTCCACTCATCCCCAGCTTTGATTCGTATCAAATTGTATGCCCCACGAAGATCTAGTTTAGAGAACAATTTAGCTCCACGAACCTTGTCGAAAAGCTCGGGAATTAAAGGTAATGGATACTGATTTTTTACAGTCATTTGGTTGAGGCCACGGTAGTCTATACAGGGCCGGAGGCCTCCATCCTTCTTGCTCACAAAAAAGAACCCTGCCCCTGCAGGGGAGGAGGAAGGCCGTATTAACCCTTTGGCTAGATTTTCCTTAATGTAAGTTGCCATGGCGGCTGTTTCTGGAACTGACAAAGGATAGGTCCGGCCCCGAGGGGGAATCTTCCCCGGAAGAAGTTCTATTCCACAATCCCACGACCAATGAGGAGGGAGTTGATCAGCAGCCTGCTCGCAGAAGACCTGCAAAATCTTGATATGCTTGTGGTAGATTGGAGACAGAGGGATCTTTTGGCTTGTCGGTCAGGGGGAACTTTGCACCTGTACTGGGATGCACAGAGTGGGTACATACAGGAAGTACTTGGGTTAGGCACTGATGGAAACAGTTTGGTACCCATGATAAAATTTGCATATTTTACCAATCAAAAGTAGGACTATGCTTCCTTAACCACGGTAAACCCAGAACCAGCTCGTAAGCAGAGTTAGGAAGTATGAGGAATTCAATGGTCTCTTGGTGCAGGCAACCAACCCTGAGGGTCACGGGCTGGGATTTCAAGGATATGGATTCACCTAGCACGGTTTTACCATCTACACCGGAGAGCAGTAATTTGTCAGGTAAAGGTACCACCGAAATACCAAGGGACTGGATTAAAGATTTGGAAATAAAATTTCCCGCAGCACCGGAATCTATAAGGGCTTTAACATCCCTTGTCCTGAACTGGTGGGAAAGAGATACAGGCAATAAACTGTCAGTTAATTGGGAGTGCTTAAAAATGAACCCTAATTGAATGCTCCCGACATCAACTAGGGTCTCGCATTTCCCGCCAGCAGGGGACAATTCTTTAAGATTTGCTCAGGGTAAGCGCAATAAAGACACAATTTATTTTGAAAGCGCCGATTGTGTTCGGCCGTGGTTAGCCTGGTTCTGTTGATCTGCATAGGTTCCTCACCCCTGGAGGTGGGGGAATAGGATTGACTTCCTGAGGCCGGACGATCTCAAGGACGATCCCCATGACCTCTATTACCCCACCACTCCCTATGGCGTAAATCAACCCTTATGCAGAGGAAAGTCTCAGAAAAAGACGTAGGTAAATCCCTGGATGCTAATTCGTCTTTCATCCTTTCGGACAACCCATGGAGGAAGGCTGCTTTGAGTGCTTCTTCGTTCCATCTAAGTTCCGATGCAAGGGTCTGAAACTGCACCACGTACTGTCCCACCGAGTGAGTACCTTGGCGGACACGGAGTAAGTCGGAGGAAGCAGAAACCGATCTGCCGGGCTCATCAAAAATCAGTTTGAAGGCTGTCACAAAGTCCAATGCAGCCCCAGTCAGTAATGAAATTACATAGGCGACCTTAGACCGGGAGGTAGAGAAATTCTGGGGGAGGCACTCAAACTGGATTTCACATTGGTTTATGAAACCACGACAACATTGGGGAGTACCGTCAAACCTTTCAGGGGTGGCCAAGTGGAGACGAGACTTCTGTGGCGTAGCCCCTTGAGGTAACCCTGGAGAACCAGCAGGAACGACAGGTGGAGAGGCCGTGGACATAGATGCCAGTGTATTTTGTATGGTCATTAACTGTCCGGACAATTCTTGCAGGAACTGAGCCACATGTCGCTGTGCCGCCTCTTGGTTATCCATACGGCTTGTTAACTCTTGAAGAATCCCAGTACCTTGGGCACCTGCGGCTTCCATTTGGCCTGAGCAAACTGTCACGCTGGAAGGCGGGTTTTTGAAAGCCGAGGTCTGAGGCTGTGGGAGGAGGCGAAGGCGAGGGGCCTGGACGTATGATCTCCGCATCCACAAGTCTTGGTCGTTGGTTAGACCTAGTTAATGGTGCGGAGTCTAACTCACAAAGAGGTGTTCGCCAGTGACCCCTCCAAGCGGGATATGGGCTTGTGCGGCTCCCTGTAAGCAGGTCGCGGTCCTTTGACTTGGTGACCAAGGCCTGCAGGGAAAAGAGAATCAAAACACCCGTGGCCCAAGGGTAATGCCTGGAATAGGCACGTGGGGAGTTGGATAGAACTCCTGGCTGGAGAAAGGCACTTGAGTTGCCGGCTAGAGAGGTGTGGAGATTTATTGGTAGGTTGAGGTAACAGCTGGATATCCCACGAAGTATATACCGGATTGCCGGCCGGAGATCATGCACTAGGGTGCAATGAGACGAAGGGTTAACCTGCACACAGGCTGTGATGGTGAAAGCACTGCAATGAGATGAAGGGTTAACTTGCAAACAGGCTGTGATGGTAAAAGCTCTGCGGTGAGATGAAGGGTTAACTTGCACACAGGCTGTGATGGTAAAAGCACTGAGGTGAGATGAAGGGTTAACTTGCAAACAGGCTGTGATGGTAAAAGCACTGCGGTTAGATGAAGGGTTAACTTGCACACAGGCTGTGATGGTAAAAGCACTGTGGTGAGATGGAGGGTTAACTTGCACACAGGCTGTTGATTAGTAAAGGCACTGTGGAGAGATGGAGATTAAACTTGCACACAGGCTGTTGATAGTAAAGGCACTGTGGTGAGATAGCTCAGAAGCTCTGGAAGAAACACACTGGAAGCACGGGAACCTGGAACGAGACTCCTCTAGTTACACTAGCGGCGACAATGATTGTTCAGGCAACTACCTGGAGCACAGGAGCCGGATATATACCCCTGGAAGCCTGCTGATAGGCCCACAGCATCAGCTGACCAGCCGGGCCACTCAGGGAAGGAAGTACTGACATAGGGAAAGTGTCATGGCGGCGCCCATGACGGAAACTGCGATCCCCAATCACTGGGTCACCTGACACCACAGCTACAGGGTGAATGCTCAGCTCCTCCCACGTCGCCGCGCCAGCCGCCCGACTGCCTGGGAAGTCAGAGGAAGCCGGCGGGACGGTAAGGGACGGCCGATCCCCGGCTGAACTCTGACAACACCAGTCTAATAAAGGCAGTCTTGAAGGGGAAATTTGAGACTTTACATTATCTGTGGTGTTTTAAAATAACATTTCAATAATACATTCTATGCATGTCTAAATATAATACATTAAATGATGGTATTTCCTAGTTCAGGGTTGTAATGCAGTTCTGTATTTACCTCAGTATTCATACTGACCACCATCATAATTTCGTTCATTCGTTTTACTCTATTTTTACATTTTCCATACTTCAACACAATAGGAACACACCGGACACATATGCCAATTATTATGATGACAATCAGTATAAGGATTAAGAATTTGCCTATGCTGGCAATCACTTCCTGGACCCATTCCCCTAGACATGAGAACCATTTCACTGGGTTCAGCCATGAAACCCATCCTTCTATCTTTAGCTGCAGAATTTCATCCATCTTTCGGTCTACCACCTCCTTGGGATCGCTGGTATCATTGGTGACATCGGTGCAACATTTTACTCCAAATTGGGTGGCCAAAGTTACGCAGTACCCTCCAGTAACAGCAGTTAAATAATTTAACACTAGCCTGTGTTGCACCAGTTCTTTCTTGTACGCTTGCAATTCTCTCCCTGTATACCTGAATTTGTCATCATACATCTCGGTGATATTATCTATCAATTTAGCAAGTTCCTGAATATATCTAAAGTTTAATGTACCCCGAGCGATCCTGGTGGGATCCAGTGCGACTAAAACTTGAAAGCCAGTTGTCTCACTAATTAACTGAGTGGCTTTGTGCACGTCACCAGGTATCAAATTTTGTTTGCCTCTGTGTTCATATTGTGTGTAAAGATATGGTGACGGTGTGTTTTTATGTATACCAAGCATTTCAACATGTGTGAGGGCCATAACTTCTGGGACTACTCTTCCCAGGTAACACAAACCTTCGGAATTCGGGGAGAGCCACTTATACGCTTTTCTTCCACATATAAAATATACATTATCAGGGAGAACATAAGGAATGGTATGCATCATTATCATTAAGCACATTTCCCTTGTAAACAATCCTATTTCTGGGTCTTCCATCTGGTACATGCAAATGTCTGGCTGTATTATTTTAGCACAATAACCATCTGGCACCTTACCAATAATTTCTTTAGTGGAACTCAATGCATACCGGTACCTAATATGTCTCACACTAGATTTAATTGAGCATAACAGATCATGGTTTATGGACTCATCATCAGCTCTTTGTGAGAAAGTCATCGTCTGATTATTCCCTGTCACTTCCCAACTCCCGGGTTTATTGGGGTAGGTTATGTTTAAACACAAAAGTGATCTATCTACTTTGAATTGATAGAGTTTGAAATGAGGTGGTTTGGATGAGAGGAATTTTCCATCCAATGTTTTCCCTTTTTGTAATTCTAAAATTTCCGTGATATTAAGCGGAAATGGCACCAACCCTACATTATGCTGTCCCTGTGGCACATGTGAATACACCCAGCAATCAGTTTGATTTAACACTTTGCCTACCATGCTATGATAATCCTCTAAAAGATACCCACCCCAGTACAGGTTATATTTAGGCTGGCACCGTTGGATACAGTTCTCATCAACTAGGGACCCACAAAGCTCACAAATACAGGAATCTCCACACCGTCCCCGAGTATCCGGAATAATAGCTCTTTTAACAATAACAGTACTAAGATTGGTCAGACACTCCCCTGATTGGCATTGCACTCCTTCTGACTCCACTCCATCAGCACTGCCATCAACTCCCCTCTACACAATCGGTCCCCCTTCACAGAAACCAGACATTCCCGAACCGACCAGGATGGTGAACACTCTAAAAGAGAACATGAAAATGAACACAGCAGGCCCGTCCATTGCCACAACAAGACCTGCAGATTTCTTTTAGTTCAGGTATCTCACTACGACCTTTTCAATCCTTCCGGAACAAGTTCGCGAGCGTCAGGTCCACGCTATCAGCCTTGTCTCAGACTTGTTTCTCCACCGGTTGATTGAAAGATGTAGTACTTGTCAGTAGCACCTGGTATGGACCCTCCCACCGATCAGTCAAACAACCTGAACGCAAGAAATTTCTGATCATAACATATTCTCCTGGTTCAACATCATGACAGTTAGTTTCAGGCATATCATTGGACAACAATTTCAGTTTCTGCTGCTGTTGTTTTAACTGCTTACTCATTGATATAAGATACTTTAAAGTTACCTTGTTGTTACCCTTCAAGTCTTCCTGTGGACTTATAATCAAATGAGGTTGTCTACCGAACAATATTTCAAATGGGGACAGATTTAGAGGGGGTCTAGGAGTGGTCCTTATACTATGTAGGACCAAAGGTAACGCTTCTGGCCATCCTAGTCCAGTCTCTGTCATGATTTTACTCAACTTATTTTTAATAGTCCTATACATCCTCTCTACCTTGGCACTGGCTTGCGGTCGGTAGGGGGTGTGAAGTCAACTATTAATACCCATCAGCTTACACATATTTTGAAAAACATCACCTGTGAAATGAGTACCCCGTCACTCTCAATTATTTTAGGGATACCATATCTGCATACAAATTCCTGAACTATTTTCTTGGCAGTAAACGCAGCAGTATTAGTGGCCGCTGGGTAGACCTCAACCCAATTAGAAAATACATCAGTGCACACTAATACATACTTAAGATTCCAGCAGGGTGGTAATTGGATGAAATCAATTTGTACCACCTGGAAAGGTCCATCAGTCGGTGGAATGTGGGATGTTTCGGTAGGGATCGCTTTCCCTATGTTCTTCCTCAAGCAGGTCAGACAGGACATTGCTATCTTTTGTGCTTGTGAAGAAAAACCTGGTGCGCACCAGTATGCTCTCACCAACTTGCACATACCTTGCTTTCCCAGATGAGTCAGACCGTGTGCTGCCTCAGCCAGGCTGGGGTAATATGCCTTGGGGGCTACTGGCTTACTTTGTCCGTCCCTCCAGAGCCCGTAGGACTCTTGCCCACATCCCTTGGACTTCCATATGGACTTTTCCTGAATTGAACACAAATTTTGCATCTCAATTAATTTCAGCATACCAATTGTTTGGAAAGACATAATTTTTTCAGTGGGAGAAAACATTTTTAACCCTGCTGCCCATTTTGCAGCTTCATAAACTCTGTTGTTGCCAGTGACACCGGGTCATCGACACATGTATGGGCTTTACACTTGATTACTGCCACCGCTTTGGGCAGTTGGATTGCTTCTAAAAGATGTTTTATGTGTCGGGAATGTGCAACTGGTGTGCCTGCTGCTGTCATAAAATTTCTCAGACGCCATAGAGCCCCGAAATCGTGCACCACCCCGAACGCGTACCTCGAGTCAGTGTAAATGTTAGCAGATTTGCCTGCTGCCAGTTCACACACTCTAGTTAGTGCTACTAACTCCTGGGCTGAGTGAGGAGGACCAAGAGGTTTAGCTTCTATGATGTCTGTGTCATTTACAACAGCATAACCTGTACATAATTCACCTGTGTGTGTTTGTCTATGACAACTCCCATCCATGTAAAAAGTCACATCTACATTCTCTAAAGATGTGTCGTATATGTCAGGTCTAGCAGTAAAGGTCTGATTCAGATATTCCATACAATCGTGTGTACCATTATGTCTGCTGAACTCACCTCCCGCCAGCAACTCGCCTCCTTCCACCCTTTGTACATCATGTTGTACATATGGTAAATACATTGCTGGATTCAGCGTGCTGCAACGTTTAACAGTGATGCTTGCAGGTGCGATTAGAGCTAGTTACCATTTGGTAAACCTAGCCGAAGAGACGTGTCTGGTTTGAGCAGAGTTCAGCAGAGCAGATACAGCGTGGGGAGTGTATACAATCATATCATGACCCAATACTACGTCCTCACTTTTACTCACCAATAGAGCGGTAGCTACTACACTTCTCAAACAGGTGGGGTGTATATTGCACACCTCTGTATGTAAATGCGAATAGATACTGACAGTCAGGGTGGAGAGGCACAGAGAAGAAAGCAGAACAGAGGTCAATGACAGTGAAATGGGTGGCATTTGGTGGGATCTGCATCAGGATGACAGCTGTATTTGGCACTACGGGGAATTGGCTCTCTACGACCTTATTAACACCTCTAAGGTCTTGTACCAGACTATAACCCCTCCCACCACTCTTTTTCACCGGGAAGATGGGACTGTTGGCTACACTAGCTGTACGGACTAAAATTCCCTGTTGCAATAGTCGTTCAATTATTGGAAAAACTCCTAATTCTACCTCCTGTTTTAGTGGGTACTGGGGAATTTTTGGAGCTTGCCTACCGCTTTTTAAATTTACCATAACGGGGCTTACGTTTGCCATTAATCCAGTGTCCTGTCCATCCTTAGTCCAAAGGGAATCTGGAATTTGGGACAATATTTGATCTATCTGGGATGGATTTTCATTTAAACTGTAGAGTGATACATTATCCTTTGGAGAGTGTCTAACATATCCCGCACCTCGTGCGCAACTCTCTCGGGGATATCTAAATATACACCATCAGGGGTGCAATATATAACACATCCCATCTTACATAACAAGTCTCTGCCCAGCAGGTTAGTAGGAGCCGCAGCAGCCAAAAGAAAAGAATGCCTGGTATGCAACGGCCCAATAGTAACCTCTGTGGACTTTGTTAAAGGATAATGTTCCACTTTATCTGTTACACCCATTGTTGGTACTGTCTCGTTGGTCACCTGTAAATTAACAGGAGATTTTATCACTGACCTGGTCGTCCCTGTGTCTACAAGAAAAAGGATATTCAGTACCAGCTACATCAACCATCAACCACCGGTTCTTCCCTAGTACTTCCCGTTAACCTGGCTATCTGTAGACTACAGGTATGACCTTACCCCTAGTGTTGTCTACCATTCTCCAATAAAGCATTAACGGCCACAATTGGAGCTGGTGCCTGCTGGACATTTGCTGTTCTCTGTGCATATCCCTTATGGGGATATCCAGGTACTTTCTGGTTTGGGGGTCCTACCCTTTTTACTCTGCAGTTTTTAATTAAATGTCCTGGCTGGTTACAATTAAAACATATTCGTGGATCAGATGAAGACACGGGTTGTTGTGAGGTTTGAGCAGGGGGAAAAGGTGGTGGATATGGGTAGGGGTATGGAGGATAAGGGTATTGTGGGGGATATGAAGTTTGTGAGTAGTGTGGGACCTGTGGTTGTGTAGGGTTAGTAGAATAGAGCTGTTTGCTGTTGCGTGGGATTAGTGAGGGCATATAACTGTTCAGGTGTAGGTGTGTGTATAGATGCAAGTGTGTCTGTTGGCTGTGATGTTACCGTCATTTCTTCCAGAGCTTGAATACTGACAGCCATTACTTTTTCGCTCTGGGTCTCTCTCTTCTTTGAGATGTTCTTATCATGTTCTATGGCAGATTCTATGAGTGTATCTATTGTGACTCCCCTCCAGCCAGGTTGTGAGGTCTGAACCCGAGTCTTTAAGTTTTCCTTAAGACCGTCCATGAGTACCATGACTATTATTCCCCTGTGGTGAGTGCTATCTTTAATATCTTCTATCCCAGTGTACTGGGTGATAGCCTGCAGAGCCCGGTCGCAATACTCTTCTGCAGATTCACTCTCCTTTTGCTTTATGGTGAAAATTTTGTTCCAGTTAACTACTACCGGAAAATATATACCCAATTGAGTTACAATGCGGGAAATGTTACCTTGGTTTACTTGGTCTGTTAAGGGAACGTCAGCATCCAATACACAATCCGCGATAAATTTTGTCATGTCGTTATTACGTGGTAGACAGGCCCTCAACACCACATGCCAATCTTTATTAGTTGGCTCATGAGAACTACCCAAATTCCTCAAAAATCTTTGACATTTGGCTAGTTCCTTTTTGGGATCGGGGAAATCATTTATGATGGAATTTAGTTCTGCTCTTGTCCAAGGACAATGCATTACCACTTCCCTCGTGGGCACTACACCGTTCGCATCTGCATTTCCATTTGGAACAGTTATTGTCCGAATGGAATGCAGACCGGTAGCACTGCTACCTTTGACCTTGTTTCCTGGCTGGGGGTTTAATCTGTTGCTGCTACATATGGTATTAACAACTTCCTCTACGGGTGCAGAGGGTGTTAGCACTTCCCTTGCTGTTACCGATGGAGATGGCGGCACCACTCGTGATTGTCGTGGCATAGCATCTATCATTTGTACAGAACGGGAAATGGCAGACATTACAATAGGCTCATCATCCACATCATGAACATTTTCTTTATAGTTGCTTAAGAGAGGGTACAAATTGCTTGTTACATTTTTATGGGTATTTTTGATAACTGTACTTGCACCTCCATCCACATAAGGTGGGGGTGGTGCGCGTGAACTGCTGGCAATACCTTCTGCAATGCTACCTTGCTGCACGTGCGCGCCATTTTGCGGCTCGTCCGCATTGCAATCCAGCATCGCGGATGTATTCTCTGACAATGTGCTCACAACGCTAGTTTGCGTCGCTTGCGCACTTTTAAGCCACGCATCCCCTTCATGCTGCCACAACTTTAAACATTCATAATATTTTGACCTTTTTCTCTCGGGAGCGCTTCAGACTGATGTGATCCCGGACATTATCTAATACATCTTTAGCAAAACTACCAATTCTGGGAAACGGTCTAAAACTCTTCATCGTCATTTTAAACCATACATCATATACCTTATTGCATAAGTACCGTACTTAGTATGCATAATACGATGGGCCGATCCAAGCGGCACTTCCATTAGCAGCACATCATTGTCTAACATCTCTATTGTTTGCGTGGCTCCCATTCTGAGACAACGCCTACGTTTTTCAATAAAGATTTAAACTGGTGAAAGACAGTCAAGATACTTTCACTTACCTGCGAACGTCTTGGAAAAAAGGCGTATTCGCAAACCTTATGGAGGACTTCTAGACGCTTCCACTCACCTACGGAAGTAAAGGCCGCTTCCGCTCAGCAATCCCTTTTTGACTACCTTTCAACTGCTAGGGAGCAGCAAAGCACCCTTTGTGTTCCAGTTGATTTCGTCCACTCTCCCACCAGCTCACAATCACAATCTAGCCAAGATTATGCAGTTCAATTATAGTGTTCAAATAAGCCTAACAGATCACACACATTGATTACTGAACGCTATAATCACGCTGGGGGCCGAACCCTAAAAAAAATAACAAACCATACACCTGCTTTGTGTAAAGTAAACGGTAAGCTGCTACCGAGTCACTAGGCCAACTCCTGCGCCTAGCACTTAAGGGTCCTACGATACCCTTAACATTTAGGTCCTGTGTTACACCCTAAACAAACACTCACAGTTACACACTTTTTTCCTGCGCAGAAAAATACATGTTAACCCAGATATTTAGCAGCAATTGATAATGTAAACTCAATGGCTTTGTTTAATCATGTGGCAGCACAACCGGAAGTACATATACGCTATTGTGCAACCAGTTGCATACACAATAATGTGACTACCACACAACTGTATGACAACCTTTAGCTGTGTACACAAAAGTGCGTCTTTACTGTGCGCAAAAATGCGACTCAGCCACGTGTTCAATACCGCGGCACCCCTTTAAATGTTAGGTTCTATCAACAAAGGAAAACAAACTTTTTCCTCTCTTGTCCCTGGATTCTAGTCAGCGTCCCTGGCTCACACGAAAATGGGTAGCGATTTTTCAGCCCCGAGCGGTTGCAGGTAAACCCTGCATGTGGCCACTCCACCCTTTGGTGAGATATCGATAACCGTATGTGTCGTGTGAGTGGGTAAGTGACTTCACTACGAGCCCCCAACTAACGATACTGCCTTTGAACCTCTATACACCCCTGCCTATACCTTCTGATATCCTGCCTATAAACCTCTAAGGATGATGCTATTTTGCGTACGCAGTTACACAGTAAATAAAGACTCCAGACCTAGAACCTGTGGTTCCAAAGCACAAAGTATTATTCAAGTAAAAGTACAGTCAGTTACACGCTAGTTATAAGTACAATTTAGCGCAAAGGAATTATACAGACCCAAGTACAGTTATACATACGCAGCGCTCTGGACCAGATGTAGGCATCAGCAAGAAACCCCTCGTCAATCAGCATTCAGCACGAAGACTAGAAACCCAGGGTCAGAGCACACATATTTATACCCCCCCAGAAATAGACAACACAATAGAGAAGTTTGTTGCTAATACCATTGGTCCTAAAGGAGAGGGCATATGTTACAAGGCATCTAACAGGTTGGTTCAAATAGACACAGTCCAGCCTCTAACAACTGGTGGTCTCTGGTTTCCCGCCTCATGCAAATCCTAACAGTTGGTCATATAATGTACATTTTGTTGCTTGAAGTCTCTGCGGTCCATAAGTTGAGAATGCATGTTGCGATCTCTACATCGATGTTACCGGAATACTGTTGAGAGAGTACGCATCAGAACAATACCAAACATGGCTTATTTATCACGTATAAAACCTTAGTTACAAAATAATCTTTATTTCATAGCAATTATAGTAAATGTGCATACTTGAATCTTATACCTTAAAGCTTATGGAACCTTGTATGTGGATATGTAATGTGTGAGTATGTGGGGTTTGATGTAAAGACGCTAGTTAACTTGGGGCAGATGCGTGTGCATGAAGCTAATATTCGGCGTTTTCATACAGGATCTTATGCATTCGCTAATATGCGACTAGTTAACTGCGCAATTGTGCGTATTAATGTGTGTATGAGAAATTGTGTAAGATGCAATCGCATGATGCTAATAGTAATATCGCCACATGTACTAAAGTGTGAGTTTATCTAAAATGGCGCTTGGACGGCCATTCGCAAAATGGCGTCTTGCCATTTCATTCCCAAGATGGCGTCTTGCGGCCAGTCACAAGATGGCGTCGCTGCGATTCAATTTTAAACTGATCTTGTCTCAGCCAATAATCCAGCTTCGACAGCTGAAACAGGGAAAAACTTCCTGATATTTTAGTATGAGCAAAAGTACTGAGATTATTGTAACTATTCCTAATTATGGCTCTACTCCTGACATATATGCCCTATTCTCCCCACTGTATGCAAATACAATAATAATACTAATAATAATAATAATAATAATAAATGTATATAATTTGCCTAGTCTCTTTGTCCGGAACACTCTTTGAACTTGAATATCTCAAAGACTAATTAAGATATTAATTTTATTCTTTTGCAATGGATTTAAATCAGCAATAAATTACAAAATTTGGAATAAAAATTTGGAATAAAAAATGCTTCGGTATATCTAACCTTAAAATGTCAAGAAAACTACCAGAACACAGAGTCGGCACAGTTAACCAGGGAAATCGGAATAGGGATGACTGCCGTCGGCTGCTGTTCTCACGCACTTCTGGGGGTCTGTGCTCTCACATAGACCCGGCGCCCCAGCCATCTGCGGACACTGTTTATGTTCTGGCCAGTTCGGCTCCTGATTGGCCGCCTGGCTGTGTGACGTAGCTATTACATAATGAAGGAGGGCGCGTGGGCGGCACAATACGTGAAGTTGCTGCCATAGTGGGCGTTTTCCCCTCACCTACTTTCACCAACACATAGATTCCAGGCTTGCAACTCCCAGCCTCGTTTTGCACCTCGAAGACAATGCCTCTTTTCTCTGCTTTCCGCGAGAGCTGCCGGCAGCCGCTATTGGCGGGAGGCTGGGAGACGGTGAGGCGGAGTAACAGTGCATTATCATTTGCATCTATAGGGGCTCAGCTTACAATACCCCCTGGAAACTATCTAATTTGCTTCAGAGTCCATGACCAAATATATCAACACATTGATTCCAGACTCGCAACTCCCAGCCAATCAGCACTTGGTTTGCGCCTCAAAAGTAACGCCTCTTTTCTCTGCTTTCCACGAGAGCTGCCGGCAGCCGGGCTGGGAGACAGTGAGGTGGAGAAACAGTGCATTATCATTTGCATCTATAGGGGCTCAGCTTGCAATACCCCCTGGAGTCCATGGCCAAATACATCATTGCACTTACAAATTGGTGAAATGTTACAATAAAAAAATCCCCCAAAACCATAAAAGGGCATGGTTTAGCCAGTTATGTTTTATCTTTTATTACCCGATGTTATTGTATTATTAACATATGATCTAGCCATTATCTAGCGAAGCATTTTCTGTACGTATGTTCTGGGTTCAAACTGGCAAAATGTTTGCCACAGACATACAGTACTCGTAATAATAATAATAATAATAATAATATAATAGTATCAATAACATAAGAGAGTTTTTTACGTCTTCATAACCTACTTAAACTATGTATTTTCTTCTAAATAAATGTATTGTAAAGCTATTAGTGTTTGTAATATCCTGTTTTAATGCTTTCACCCTTGTAAGAGCTTTGACTGTCCAATAGCATTAAAACTATTATGATGATATACTGTAAACTAACAGATATTTTTATAGCTTCTGACTCCACATGTTTCTATGCATGCTGTATGTCAAATACAGTAACTCATATGTGCACAGTAAAGTGGAAAGAAACCCTTATTAAGTAAATTCATCTCCCTACTTGTACTAATAATTACATTAACTTCCTGCAGACTGTAGAGTTTATTTAGTAACATTGCATTAAGGTGCAAAATTTGCAGTTACTCACAGCAGCCAGATAAACAGCGCTGGTAAAAGCGTGGCCGCACCTCCGGCTCTGACCCAGCACTATTCCTCATTATGAGAGTGTCTGCGAGTCACCACTCAGACACTTCCAGCCCTGGAGGGAGATATTGTTTTTTTTTCATTTTGCCAAGACCCGTGGATGCTACATGGACCAAGGAGCATCTGTTCCATGGATGTGTAAAGGTGGGTACACACCTAGCAGATATATCTGCAGATGGAGTGATCTGCAGATATATTTGTAGATTATTGTCATTCATATTCACTGAACGACCATCATCTTCCAGGCGGGTCCCGCTGGCCGCTGCATATTGTATGGGCGGTCAGCTGATCGTCCGTACACACTTGCTGATGGACAGATATGTCTGCAGATATATCTGTCCATCGGCTGTGCAGCACAGCCGATGCGATATGTCGTTCACAGACATATCGTTGGTACACACTGGGCGACAGGCACCAGATATATTGACCGATCAATTGATCCGCCAATATATCTGTCTGTGTACCCAGCTTAAGTAATAAACTGGTGAACAAGGGGTGTTGGCTATCTTTCAACCCAGGACTGGTTGTCCATAGGGAGGGGGGACCCCATTTTTGGGAGGGTTCCCACTTCACTAGGGATTCCAGCTCTAGGCTGTTCAGTCTAGGGCTGGTTGACATTATGGCAGCAGGACCCCTTGCTGCATGTCTCCCTGCTATAGAGTCACCAGCCCTGTCTGGTTTAGCCGAGTGCTGGACAGTGAAGAATTGGGGGCACCCACCCCAATTTTTCCCTCTGTATTTTTCACTAACAGCCTGCTGCCATTTCCAGTCGTGCTGCGCCTATATAGCAAGTGCAATTACAACAGGTTGATCTCTGCTCGCACCTCAACAGACTGCAAGTACAAATCAGTCTCTGAGTTACACCCCAGCAAAGCTTACTATAGCCATTCCGGCGACACTCACTTGATTAAATTTGCCCATAAATGACATTTGAAACTGTCCGCTGGCTCTTCCACACTATTGCCAGCAATCTTCATCTTATTAGGAGGGAGATGTATCAAACTTTGGAGATAAATAAAGTGGAGAGAGATAAAGTACCACCCAATCAGCTCCTAACTATCATTTTATAGGCTGTGTTTGAAAAATGACAATTAGGCTGATTGGTTGGTAGTTTATCGCTCTCCACTTTATCTCTCTCCAAGGTTTGATACCTCTCCCCCTGAATTACGGAGAGTCCCTCACAGCAATCACTCAGGGATTGCCTGTTTATATGGAATACAGTAATTAAATCAATTAATCATTAAATAAACCAACCATCTACTACTACTATAATAATAATAAATAATAATAATGATAACAAAAACAACAAAATCAATCTAGAATTACCAGGTACTGAGCCCCTTGGTCCAAGGTCCAGCTACTTCCTTGGTGCAATGCTTTTACTGGAAAAATAATAAGAAATTAATATCACAAGTATAATGAATTGTATTAATATAGGAAATTATTGATACTTGTTGGGGTCCACGTATCTATATCAAACAGATATCCTCCATTCCCCAGAGTCTCGCCAGCTGATATGGACGCCTGTCTCTGTTCGCTGAGACACTCTGCCATAGCATAAACTGTGGTTTTCGCTTCATATGCAGCTTCAAAATATTTAGATAAGAAGACCAAGCTTTTGTGGTACAACTATTTTTATTGTTTGAGCTGAGGTCTGTTTCCTGAATAGCCACAAGTATGATCATCACCTCAGCACCGCACTGCTGGTGAACTCTGTACAAGAGCTGTAGTGTTTATATTGAGCATACTCTGCACTCATTTCCTCCTCAGAACCATACTAGCAGATACATAGTATCCCATAAACACATCCCCTTAGACCCAGGTGACTTCTGACAAAAAGGAGAAACATGGTAAAACTGTTCTTTTTCTCTAGAACATGTAGACATGTAGATTTTCCGAGGCTGAAGTTAGCTTCTCATTCGGGCTCCAGCTTCTTATTCATGATCCAGCTTCTTCTTCAGAACATGTTATATTAAAACAAATAATCAAGTTGGATAAGTAACATCATTAGCATTTTATTAAAAAAAGGCCGGAATATTTAAAATGCAAAATGTGTATTAGAATGAATTCAGGAACCATGACATGACAGGGATTATAATGCATCATGACAAGGATTATAATGCATCATGACAAGGATTATAGTGTATCATGACAAGGATTATAGTGCATCATGAGGGTGATTGTAGTGCTCTATGATAGGGATTGTAGTGCTCTGTGACAGGGATTGTGGTGCTCCATGATAGGGATTCTAGTATTCCGAAATGGGATTGTAGTGCTCTATTATGGGGGCTTGATGGGACTGTAGTGCTCCATGATAGGGATTGTAGTGCTCCATGACTGAGAATGTAGTGCTCCATGACTGAGAATGTAGTGCTCTAATATGGGGATTGTAGTGCTCCATCATTGTATTGTAGTGCTCTATTTTGGGGACTGTAGTGCTCCATGATGGGGTTATAGTGCTCTATGATGGGGATTGTAGTGCTCTATTATGGGGACTGTAGTGCTCCATGATGGGGCTATAGTGCTCTATGATGGGGATTGTAGTGCTCTATTATGGGGACCGTAGTGCTCAATGATGGGATTGGTAGTGCTTATGATAAGAATTATAGGGGTCTATTTACTAAACTGTTAGGAGAAAGTGAACAGAGATAAGGTACCAGCCAATCAGTTCTTGTCATTTTTCAAACACAGCCTGTGAGATGGCAGTTAGGAGCTGATTGGCTGGTACCTTACCTCCTTTCACTTTATCTCCTAGCACAGCTTAGTAATAGTGTTTCTTGATGGTGATTGTAGTGCTCTAAGATTGGGTTTATAGTGCTCTATGATATGATTGTAGTTCTTCATGATAGGGATTATAGTGCCCCATGATGAGGATTGTAGTGTGCCATAATGGGCATTGTAGTGCTCTATGACTGAGATTGCAATGTCCAAGATCCAATGAGCGCTGTGCATGCAGTGAAAAGTGGTGGAAAAAGTACAGAATCAGGAAAATCCAGTATATCCTAGATGTATAAGAAGTCTGAACAGTTCCACATATATCCCTGAAGGCTCTGTATCTACGATTAAGATGTGAGTGCTACAAACAGGGGTGAAGCCAGGCTTTCTGTCACCCAGAGCAAATACTTAGCTTGTCCCCCCCCAGCAGATAATTGTGAATTGTGGTGTGCTTGAATAGAGGGCCAGATTCATTACGGATCACAACTGTAACAGCGTACACAGATTGGCCGATGGTGCGTACTGCGCATGTGTGTGCAATGCAGTGCGTGTGTGAGTTGGCATTGTGACCGCACAGCGATCACCTACACAGATACAAAGCCATCACAGATCAAGGGACGGGACGTCAGCGTTTCGGGGGGGTGACGGGGGACTGATAGGAGAAGCTCAGGCGTGCCTGTCCGTTTGAATGCCATTGCATAGGCGTGCACAAATTAGCCACTGTGACGGCATACGCAGCCTGAGTTCTCACTGCGTGCGACGAGGTTAGCAATTTCTCAGTAAGGTCAGACCTGCTGTAATTGTACGTGAGGGGCCGATGTTACTCTATTTTCCTGATGTATACGCAGGACTACAAGGTATTAAAGATGTGCGAAAGCGGTAGTTGGCGTCTCTATGCTGGCTTTGCGATTGCAGACATTAGCATATTTTTGCAGCGGATCTGCGTGCGCTATAGCAGCTGCAATTGCAATAGCAATCCATAGTGACTCAGGCCCAGAGTCATAACATTGCAAATACTGAAATGTTTGTAGGATGAGGGTAAAACACATTTTTAGTTCTGTTATATTAATGTGGGGAGGCAGTTATTACACAGGCGGACTGAATGCCGCCAGTCTAAATACAAACGCCTAAAGCCCAACACGGGACTTAAAATAGGCATCGAAACACAGAGGCCTATCTTAATCCCAACGTTGGCAGACAGACGCCAGACCGATCAAGGTAAGTTCGGCGCATCTTAACTGTTAGCCACGGGGGGAGGGGGAGGGGGGGTTAGGTTTAGGCACCCCTGGGGGGATTTAGGGTTAGGCACCCCCCGGGGAGGGTTAGGGTTAGGCTAGGGGAAGAAGAAGAAGAAGAGGTTAGGGTTAGGCGCCACTGGGGAGAGGTTAGGATTAAACACCCCCCGAGAGGGTTAGGTTTAGGGTACGGGAAGGGGGTTTAGGATTAGGCACCACCCTGGGAGTTTTAGGGTTAGGCACCACCAAGGGAGGGTTAGGAGAGGGGAGGGTTAGAATACTTATCAGCCCTAGTCGGGATATTCTCCTGTCGGGCTTGTGCAGTCGGGAAAACAGCTTGTGTTAAACAGCCGCCGGTATTTCAATCCAATTCCATTAATGTGATAGCGCCCTCTGCATTTGTTCAATGATTCAGGGGTGTCTTTACTTTTTAATGAAGCATGCAGGCTCAAGTCTCAAGCCCTAACTATCACTGCCTGTACTACACTACATCACCTGCCACAGAGCATCGCAGTGACTGCCAGATAATAAAGAGAGCATTGCAGCACCACCATATTATACAAAGAGCATCAGCAAGTGCCATACAATATATCAGTGACCACTATACAATATAGAGACCATCAGTGACTGCATACAATAAAAAGAGCATCGGTGGCTGATAAATAATACAGAGAACAGTGGCCACCATATAATACAGAGAGCCTCAGTGACCACCATGTAAAGCCTCACTGACCACCATATAACACAGAAAGCATCAGAGATTCGAATACAATACATATAGTATCAGTAACCACCATACAATATCTATATGATAAGCGAGAATGCGTGTCTCTCTGTCTGTCTGTTTGTTCTTTATGCACGGCCAGAGTTTTGGACCTAGCTCCACCAAATTTGGCACGGTGGTGTAGTTTGACCAGGAATAGGTTTTTGCCTAGGTTTGAACGTCATCAGGACCCAGGAACACATGCTGCCACACAATCCCTAAAAATAGGGACACTCTTAAATTACCAAGGTTCTGGGGCTGGCTCCAGTGGAAATTGACACTCTGCCAAAAACCTGTGTGAAAGCTACAAAAGTATCCTTTTAACCTCACAGTTTTAGCAAACTTTACTACTCATGAAAGTTCATATTAAATCCAGAGTTAGGGGGTCTATTCATAAAGCTGAGAAGAGCCCGGTTTAGCTTTAGAATCGCATTCGCCATCTCAGGATGGCGAAGTTTGTTACTCCTTCATGAAAAGGACAGGGAACTTGCCTGTCCTCGAGCTGGGTTCAGTCTTTTGTGGTTGCTCCGCCCCTTCTTAATCCCATCAGCCGCTGCTGCCATAATCAGTCTGAAGCCGCCGGCGCATGTGCAGGCAAATAATAAGGAAAAAACCCTGATAGCTCACTAAAAAAAGAAAAGACCGGAACAAAGAAAAAGGATATACTGCATCACTACGCAAAGCAGGTGTGGGCAAATGTATCGCTACTTACAGGTATCTAAACTATAAATCGCATCGAACTGATGCAATCTATAGTGATAAGTAACAATTCTGTGCCACACATGTTTATGAATAGACCCGCTTAGTCCTTTTTAAAGTTACCATATTAGTCAGCCCTCTGTGTTTGCATGCGAGGGTGTAACTAGAACTTTGTGGGCCACATAGGAAGGAGTCACACTAGATGTAAAAAAAGCACATAAATTTGCCCCCCGCACAGAGGGCCTGATTCAGAGCCGCTCGTAAGCGGCCGCTCGTTCGCTCCGAGCGATGTTCGCACATCTGCGCATGCATATGGGTTTTAGTACGCATGCGCGAACCAGTCAGTGCAGCCGAAAATCGTGTGCTCGCAAAATAGCGAATGCCTGCTAATTTGAGTGACAGGATGAGGCGTTTGTGGGTGGTAACAGGGGAAGGTGCTTGAAAACGGGGAGTGGAGATCAGAACGCAGGCGTGCCAAAAGGTCAAAATGGGCGTTTTAAGGGTGTGCATAATTAACAAAGCAGCATCTTCGACCACGTCAGTTGGGAGTCTTTTAGCCAGAACTGCTCGCATGATTGCGGTAGGAAAATGCAACCACATGAATAGCGAGCAGTTCATTCGCCTTTCGATGTACTCGATTAATCTAATAAATAGCGGAGATGACGTATGATGCGAGCGGCCAGGGGGCGTTTTTTACAAAAAAACGTCCGCATGTTTTGTTCGTTCGTTCAGACATAGAGGCGTCAACAGACCGCAAAGAGCGAACGGTCAATTTAAATAGCCAGCCCCTTTTTCTGGACGAGCGAGCGCAAATAGCGTCCGGCTCTGAATCAGGCCCAGAGCCCATTCATTTTATGCCACTCAGAACCCATTCAGGTTATGCCACACAGTAGTACCCCTTATACATATTATACCATGTTGTAGTAGTGCCATTTATACATTATGCCACATAACACAGAAAAAAAGAGATTTGCCCCCAGCACACTGCAGCAAAAACAATACTTAAATCCTACATGATAATAGCGATTTAGAGGTATTAGTTACATACATTTGCAAATATATGAATAAGTGCCAGGCCAATCGTCAAGGCTCCTCTATACTGGCGTCCCTAACATTAAGGGGTTCACGTCCGAGAAGCAAGGCACCCCAAAAAAATTTCAGCCAAGGGCCATCCCCAGGGCATCACATGAAAAAGGGAAAAAGGTGATAGTGAAGTGTAAAGAAAAGATGTGTAAGGATAAATCAATAAGTGTTAATGAAATGAGAAAGAATTAAAATGACATAAATAATATACAAACAAATAGAGAAGTGATAAAAGTATTCTATGTGAATTAAGTGGTGATGCCATGAGAAAGGCCCAGTCAGAACACCCCCGGGGGCCCCACTCCCAAACGCTCACCCCAAAATAATTATTGCTACATAATGGTAGCACCCACTCTGGGTCATATAATTACAATTGCTGTACTGCATGATAACAGTACATATATAAGCTGAGAGCTAACTTACCTTGGAGGTACCCCAAAAACCTCCACATGGCACTATAAGGATCAGCACATCCTCCTAATGCTGACTCCCTTCATGCCTCTCCAAACTCCTAAAAAATATGGTAGTTGCTCAAATCAGCTAATTGCATAACACAGGTGCTTGTAAAGGGCGGGGTTTACACTGAACACAGAAAAAAAGAGATTTGCCCCCAGCACATTGCAGCAAAAACAATACTTAAATCCTACATGATAATAGCGATTTAGAGGTATTAGTTACATACATTTGCAAATATATGAATAAGCGCCTGGCCAATCATCAAGGCTCTTCTATACTGGCGTCCCTAACATTAAGGAGTTAACGTCCGAGAAGCAAGGCACCCCAAAATCACCTTTTTCCCTTTTTCTTGTGATGCCCTGGGGATGGCACTTGGCTGGAATTTTTTTGGGGTGCCTTGCTTCTCAGACGTGAACCACTTAATGTTAGGGACGCCAGTATAGAGGAGCCTTGACATTTGGCCTGGCACTTATTTATATATTTGCAAATGTATGTAACTAATACCTCTAAATCGCTATTATCATGTAGGATTTAAGTATTGTTTTTGCTGCAGTGTGCTGTGGGGCAAATCTTATTTTTTTTCTGTGTTCAGTGTAAACCCCGCCCTTTACAAGCACCTGTGTTATGCAATTAGCTGATTTGAGCAACTACCATATTTTTTTGGAGTTTGGAGAGGCATGAAGGGAGTCAGCATTAAGAGGATGTGCTAATCCTTATAGTGCCATGTGGAGGTTTTTGGGGTACCTCCAAGGTAAGTTAGCTCTCAGCTTATATATGGGAACTGGGAGCCGCACAGACTGAGCTACTGGTGGAAATATCAGGCTGAGGAACACAAAGGCACAGGGCAACTGTCACATAAATCAACAGATCAGTGTAATATCTGGTACTATTCTGACGGTTGTGGTCTTAACCTGGGGCTGTATGTCTGTCTCTCTCTCTCAAGGTATATCTATGTACCTATCTCTCTCTCTTTCTCTCTCTATCTTTCTCTACATATATATATATATATATATATATATATATATACATGTGTGTGTAAATATATGATCTCTCTTTATCTGCTGCCTGTCTGGCTTCGATATATTTATTTAAAATATATATTTAAAAAAGATGGATGCTCCAGTAGTCCAATGTAGGTAGAGTGCCAGAAATGAAACAATGTTGGTGGTCAACATTTACAATGTCGACCGCATTGATACCCTCAATAACAGTGCCGCCTGCAAAATATCGACATTATCAGAATATAGACATTGTAAATGTTGATTTCGTGATAAGGTGACATTTCCAGCAAGGTTAGAGTTGCCGTTAGTGTTAGG
Source organism: Taudactylus pleione (assembly GCA_031769625.1). Lineage (NCBI taxonomy): Eukaryota > Metazoa > Chordata > Amphibia > Anura > Myobatrachidae > Taudactylus > Taudactylus pleione. The sequence goes on from JAUIMM010000012.1 coordinate 7,783,122, forward strand.
GACAGGAGAAGAAAACCTGCATGTCGACATTATAACAATGTCGACATGGTCAATGTCAACATCATTTATATGATGATTGTCAACATTGTAACTGTCTAATTAATATATCAAACCCTTTTGAACTATACCTTGGAGTACCGTTCACATCAGCAATCCATCCATACACACAATCCGCCTGATTCTGAGACAGACAGATCTCTGTTCAAGGGCATAGACAGGGGCGCCGAGAGGGGGGGGGGATGGGTACAAATCACCTGGGCCCGAGTTTGCTGGAGGGGCCCGGCGGGGGCCCAGGTCCGGTACCGCTCCCCCCCCTCTTTCATCACAGCAGCCCAGCACACGCTGCTGCGTGCTGGGCTGCACTGGGAGACTGGTCGCGGCTGCTATGAAGCAGACACAGCAGTCTCCTATGCCTGTGGGGGGAGCTATCAAGCTGATTGCGCCCCCCACTGGTTATGCACCGGGCTGAGGGGACTCAGAATGCCCCCCTCGCCAGTGCCGCAAAACTTTTTTCTCCTCAAAGGGGGCGTGGCCATGCCTCCCATGATTAGACCACGCCCCCTTTACACGGGCCCGCCGCGGCTCTTGGCGGGCCTGGGCATGAATGCCGAGTGTCTTAGTCAGACTAAACTTTTCCGGATCTGTCTTTCCGTGAAATAAGGCATTTTGGGGTGGGAACTGGGCGGTGACAATGTAATCGCATGTAACCAACCTCACTTGTGGGAGTTTTGGCGTGTTGTGGGCATATATGTAAGGCTCCATGCGATTCTGTGTCATATGTACAGGTATGGTACACCTGTTACTGACGGATATCTTGCACCCAGCATGGTCTGGTGCAAGTGCTGATACTAATGATGACAGTAGCGAAGGGTGGCATAACCGCTTGCAAATGCACGAACCCCAACATTAGTGCTACAGATTGTTACTTGTAAAGTGGATGCACGGCCTACTTAGTATTTGTAGGAACATACCTGTAATTCCTGTATGCATGTCTTTTTCCTTGGAAGGTGACAGAAATGTGTGTTCGGAGATATAACTGGTTTCAGGTTACGTCGTTATTACAAGATGACCAGCTGGAGACTCACCTTATTTAATATATATATAGCTAGTGATGTGTGATAAACACTTCTAGAAATATGGTGATAATCAGTGAACATTTTTAAATATTTTCTTTTTTATTAATCTAAACTATTCTAGCACTCAAAAAAAGGCAGAAATACAGGGCCTGATTCAGACCTGCTCGTGAGTGCTGAGCGCTCGCAAGCGGGTCGATGGTGCCCTAGTGCGCATGCACACGACGGAGGGAGCTCCGTCGTGCGCATGCGCGAGACCCGGCTAGCGACGGGCACTCCGCCGCTCCGGGTCTCGCTCCAAAGGGGGCGTGCTGTCGATGGTGATTGACAGCACGCCCCCTTTGGTGGGCGAGCCGGGGGCGTTGCTGCCCAGACGGAGGCGTTCACATGGGAACGCCTACCATCTGGGGCTGACCCCACTGACATCACTAGTGATGTCAGTGGGAGTGCTTTTGGCTCTGATAGAGCCAAAAGCACTCCTGGGCTTGCGGAAACAAGACCCTACCGCAGGGTCTCGTCGCAAGCCCGATGGTCACGATGGTCTTGACCATCGCGACCATCTTTTTGGCCGCTCGCATAAGCTGTGGGCGGTCACCCACAGCTATGCGAGGGGCCAGGAGGCCGCTCCAATTTTAGGTAGGAGGGCCCTGATTCAGAGCGAGCGCTCTGGTCAGAGCGTCTGGCTCTAAATCAGGCCCACAGTTCACAACATATTTTTTTTATACAGTAGCTGCACTATAAAGAAAACTGGCTAAAGGTAGGCGCTAGCTATGCCTTCCATGGAACTAGCCACATTCCCTATGCAGACCACACACATCACTGGTCACGCCCCCACATGACTAGTCTTCACCACAGCTTCGGTCACACCCCCCCGCAGTGGCACACTATAGGCCCTTCATATATTTCAGTTCCAGGCCCATATGGACCTTAATCTGGCACTGGTCAGGTGAACGCAGGTGTACCTGTGCTTTTGAACGCAGTTACATGGGTGTGCATAATTAAGCCCCTGCGATTGTATACGTAGCTAGAGATCTAGTTGTTGACAGGAAGTTTAGCAGTTTGTGCGGCAGGTCAACCACAACTGTGAGTATGGGTTCGATGTTACTCAATGTTACCGATGTTTTCGCTGACTTGCGGATGCATGTCATGAGAAGTGGGCGACTCTATACAGTGGTGGGCGTCTTGGTATAGAGCTGTGGTTGCCGTGCAATTGCATTCATAAGCATATTTTTGCAGCAAGTGGGTGCGTGCGAACGTAGTCTTGCGAACCAACCTGAATCAGGCACTAAAAACCCAGCCATGAGAGCCTGGGACTGATCATATGGAACTCAGCCCTAGCATCTGGTGACAGGAGGTTAAGGCTAGAACCCACTACTGGGAAATCAGACAACAACTAATGTAGAGAAATGTTTTCATGCACTTCCAGGATATGATGTGCGCAAGTGGGAGTCTTATGAATGGCTAGTGGCTGTCTGCATACACAAAGTGATCGCACGCCAAGACATAGTGGGCGTGCTAAAGCCTTGCTGTATGATCGCCTGACTTGCTGGGTGTGCGTTAGATTGCATACGCTGGGAGCGAGCGAATGCATCTAGCGAGCGCTTCTGAATGACCTCCTGAGTGCAGAGCTAGGATACCCCGTACCTCCAACTGGACCAGCCGAGTGAACTGGGAAACACCACCACAGCCCTGGAACCAGACACTTGAAACTCAGGAGCAGCCACAGTATAGATACTCAGAATAGAAGAAACCAGCCACAGTATCAGCCTATAGAGGGCAGCCAGAGAGACTGAGCAAAAGACCAGATAAGCATTAGATGAGACACTCCTGGAGATAACCACAGTAGATTGAAGCCAGTGGGTGCAGGAAGAAGGCTGGAATGTAGTAGACTGCTGAGGGCTGCTTAGTTAGAACACAGGGATGTTGGCAGGTGTGTAGAAGCATACTGAGACTGAGCACAGGTGACAGATAAACTGATGCTTGCTGAGACTGACCACAGGTGAGGCTGGCAGATATAGAAGTCCAGGCTCTGTAGTACAGCAATAGGTAACAGAAACAGCACAGAATGACTGAAGCCTGTGGACCAGGAACTATCCCAGAAGGAAGGTGTTGCTCTGGCAATGTGCTATACTCAGGAGCAGGTTTAAATAGGCCGTAGTGGAAGTTTATAGGCTGCTAGAATCATGTGAGCATGAGTGCAGTATGGGGATTGAACTAGGAAGTCACACGGGGAAAACCAAGAAGGCGGCACCCATGCAGCCAGCCAGTTTGTGTATCACACGTCATGGAGAGTGGGGATGCTGCTGAGGTGCAGGAGATGTGCAGAGTATAGCAATGTGGCAGCGCCAGGTGCAGTAAGTGGGGATAAGATCCTGATTCGTGACAAAGACATTGGGCCTGATTCAGAGCCGGACGCAATTAGCGCTCGCTCATTCAGAAAAAGGGGCTGGCTATTCAAATGAACTGTTCGCTCTTTGCGGTCTGTTCACGCCTCCATGTTTGAATGAGCGAACAAAACATGCGAACGTTTATTTGAAAAATATGCCCCCTGGCCGCTCGCATCATACGTCATGTCCGCTATTTATTAGATTAATCGAGTACATCGACCAGCGTATGAACTGCTCGCTATTCTTGTGGTTGGTTTTTCCTACCACTATATTGCGAGCAGTTCTGACTATAAAACAACCAGGTGACGTGGTCAATGACGCTGCTGTTTTAATTATGCACACCCATAAAACGCCCGTTTTGACCTTTAAGCACGCCTGCGTTCTTAATTCCACTCCCCGTTTTAAAGCACCTTCCCCTGTTACCACCCACATACGCCTCATCCTGTCACTCAAAGTAGCAGGCATTCGCTATATAGCGAACAAACGATTTTCGGCCACACTGACTGGTTCGTGCATGCGTATTATAAACCGTACGCATGCGCAGATGTGCGAACATCGCTCGGAACGAGTGTACTGCTGCTTACGAGCGGCTCTGAATCAGGCCCTTTGTATTAAAAGTTAGCAAGTGGAGAAGTCACTAAACCATACTTACCGACTTTTCAGATGTCTTCCAGGAGCAGCTGTAGAGGACCTGCTCCTCTTAGGTTCGTTGGGCAGGGCCAGCTGTCATTAGGCCCTGTCCCCTTTACATTAAAACCTCTGCGATTTGCGGGTCTGCGATGAGGTGGCGGGGCTAAATGACACGCTTTCAGTCTTTAGCCCCGCTCCCTCCCTACGGACCTGTACATTTCTTGGAAAATCTCCCCATCCTGCCCACTTCACTAGGAAGTGAGCGGGATTTGGGAGATCTGCCTACACTTCCGGGGGTGCGGGGGGTTACCCGAAAAATCGGGAAACCTCCTGTGACTCCCGGGAGTGTAGGCAGGTATGCACTAAACATGGGTGTCTGGGTGGGTTGCCATCTGAGCATGCAGGTCTGCAGGCAGAATTTCAGAGTCTAGGGCCAGCTGCCAACACTCTCTGAGACGATGTGGCTGCGCTCTGGTCAGGGAGTACATTGATATTGTTTTTCGGCTCCTCTCTGCGCCACGCATTGAGCAGGCTGTGTGCCCTACCCTTATCCTCATTCAGTCTGTGCTGTGATTGGAGCTGCGTTCCTCATCTGGGGGTGTGTCCTTGACATGCTGTCACCGGGGAGCAGGGGAGGAAGAGAGATCCACGTGTAGCATACACAGTAAGTGGAAGATATGAATTTTTATTATGTACACAGTAGGGGATGTTTGTTTAGTACTATATATATATATATATATATATATATATATATATATATATATATATATATATGCAGAGGTGGGGATGTCCGTATTACACTGGTCTCTCAAGCTGTTCAGGCGGGCTGGATACTGTCATATGTAAGATGAAAAGCCATAGGGTACTTACCTACCACTCACACATTTCAGCAAACTCACAAACACACACTTCGACAGGTGCTATCAGACAAAAATGTGTTATTTTGCGATTGACAAATATAGTTTATAAAGCTATTTAATTAAAAAGAAGGTCGAGAGAGCAATGCAGTTCTAGGAGGATTCTGGGAAATGTAGTTAATAGGCCACTCTGCAGTCAGTACAGACTAAAGTAGAAAAACTACAACTCCCAGAAAGCAACGGTGCCCAATCAGCCGAGCCCCTCAACCAATCAGGGAAGAATCGAGGAGCTGATGAAAGAAGCATGTGTCTGCTGAAATGTTGCCTCCACGGGATTGGTATGATTTACCGCCAGCCGCATGGTAAGTATGATCTAACCTAACCCCCCCCCCCCTTACCCTAACCCTCCCTTAGGGGTACCTAACCCTAACCTCCCCCCCAAGTGCCTAAGCCTAACCCCCCCTTCCCCTAGCCTAACCCTCCTGGGGGTCTGCCTAACCGTAAGTCCCCACGGGAGCCCCTAACCTAAAGGCTCGGCTGTCCGCACCCGGCTTACCTTCGATCGGGTTGCCGGGTTCCCGGCATAGGTAACATGACAGGCGTCGGGATCTCGACGCCTGTCATTTAACCCTTGCCGGGATTAGCCAGTCGGGAAGCCGGCGGCCGGGATTCTGTTCCTCGGCTTCCCGACTGCTCCCGCCTCCAAGCATGCGTGCAGAGACCTGGAGCAGGTAAGTTCAGTAGGTTGTTGAAATTGTACTTTACTGTGAATGAGAGAAAAACTTTGAAGAGATGCAGTATGCAATCATTGCAGTATGCAATCATTAATTTATATTAGATGTAATGTGGATATTTACATTTTATTCCCACACTGAATGCTGTGCATGGTGCTAAGACAGGATCTAGTCTAGTGCATAACTCAGCCAGTGGGGATCAGGCAGCGGCTACTGGGGAAAAGGAGGGTCACTCTTACCCCTCCTGTGGTTACTGGCAGTGTTAGACAACATGTAGTTCTCCAGTTGTTACCTGTGTGCATGAAGTGTCAGCTCTGGGCCCAGATGTGTATGTCACTACTGTTGTCACCTGGTGTCACTGATAAGTCTACTGTATTTTGGAAATATCTTTACACTGATTTTCTGCACTTGGAGAATATGGAGTTTTCTATAATTGGTGTATATTTTTTTTAATTTGAAAAGTCGTACAAAGGAATGTAACAAATACAGTATATACAGTATGTCAAACTGATAAATACAGTAAGCCTGTATATACTTTGTAATGTCCAAATGCTAATACATGGCAGTCTGTAGAATGCAAGGCTAATGATTAGGCAGTATTTAAATTTTTTTTAATATATTTATTACTCATTGAGAAGTGCGAATTATATGGCCTTGGGGCTTGTTCACATAAAAACCAAAGTCCTTTTACCTGTAGATGTGTTAAAGTGATGCATTTTTAACAAGTTTTCCAAGCGCTTTTACCAAATAACATGTATACCATGGGTGTGTCAATGACAGGCTGTAACCAGCGAGCTGGGGAGGGAGAGATTACGGCCGGCTCCCCCCACCCTGCTGCTGGACTGACCGGAGACTGTCATCCTTGCACACTGGTGCTGTCTGTGCCTACTGACACTGGGCAGGGAGATGTTACAGTCACTGTCCCATCCTGCTGCTTCTGCCCCCACACAGAGCGGAGGGTGGGTGTTGGCTTCTGCTGCCTTCGGACAGAGGGAGGGGGGAACAGGGAAATGGCTGGGGGATAGGGGAGCAGGGAGATGGCTGCTGGAGCTAAAACTGTGTATCCACACATAGTGAATACATAAACATATAATTTGTAATAATCAATGCTTCCACATATATAAACTATGTGAAGGGGATGAGTTGGGACCAGAAAGGGGAGGTATCAGTATAGGAAAGAGGAGGAGTCAGAATGAATCATTAAATGGCCTCCCCTAAAAGAACAGTCTAAATCTGCCCCTTACTGTGACCGATGTAGCAGGCTGGGATCCGGCGCTGGACTGTCAGCCAGCTGTGTAAGCGAGGCCAGGAAACTGCAGCCGTGGAAGCAGCCCCTGTCCTTGCCACTCCCGGAAATTTGGGCGGACATGTCCCCGTTTCCGGGAATGGCAGCCGTCCCCGCCCCGCACCACCCCCTTAATGCCTCTGGCTGTCAATCAATATTTGTCTGCTTTTTCTCATATTTTTGTGATTTCTTAAGATATTTATAACCCACCCCCAATTATTTTATATCATTCCTGCCCACCATGCCAGGAGGCTCCTGAAAACGGGGTGGCGCTCCTGGCCACCCAGAAAGGCAATTCGCGTTGAATCGTGTCATCATGGCTTCACCCTTCACTCCATAGCGGGGGCCACTTGCATAGTGAGGGGCGTACCTTTAATGTCGCGACTACGTCCTCACGCCCGCGGACCTGCTCACCTCAACCGAGTCCCGCCCATTGCCTTCCCCAGACCCACCCACCTCCGTAGAGCCCCGCCTCCTGCAGTGCCGACCTGGCTGTCTCAAAAGGTTGGCAACTATGATAAATACTATATATCTCCACACCTGCCTACTTTACTGTAAAATGCTATTTTTCGTCAGGAACTAGCAGGAAAATAGATCTATCTATCTATCTATCTATCTATCTATCTATCTATCTATCTATCTATCTATCTATCTATCTATCTATCTATCTATCTCTTTTCACTAGCCCACACCCCAATCTATTTTATTGCATAGTGATAAGCATGTGATTAACAGGATAGTTCCTGAAGAAGATATTGGTACTATGAGGTATGGGAGATTTATCAAACCTTAGAGAGAGATAAATGGGTTCATTTACTAAGCCATGGATGAAAATAAAGTGTTCAGAGATAAAGTACCAGACAGTCAGTTCCTGGTGACTCGCACATGCACAGAAAAGATGTCCCCGGGAAAAAAGCACGGGCGCCATTTTCCTGGAGGCCCGCACATGTGCAGTAGATTCTGGCTTGAAGCCAGAATCTACTGCGCTGACAGAGAGGAGGAGGCCCAAACAGAGGCTGCACATGGGCCCTCTCCTCCCTTAAAATGTCCCTGCATAAAACAACATGTATTTAAACACAAATGCAAAAAATATTTCTAGTTGAATTTTGCTCCATCTAGAATAATATATAGCTCAGGAGGGGGATCGTCGCTGGACCTGTATCACTGCGATAATAAACAAAATTTGCCTATGGTATAAGGTACATTCTTCATGGGGCCCTTGGTTTTTTAACCTCTCGCACCAAAATTTAGGTTACCCTACTAAAATGTAACATAAAAGAAAAGTATATAATTTCATGGTAAGAGAATATATAAAATATACTGAAAAATGAACTTTAAAAAAAAACAAAATACTAAAACTAATTTTACACATTATATCATACTTTTATCAAATTCTCTTTTATTGAAAAGTAGATGTTTATTCTATGTATGAAATACATTAAAAGTTGACAATTCCTCATAACCAATGACTGTTTTATGTCTTTAGGATTTATAGTGGTATTACTTTGAATTTGTCTCCATACACAGTGACCAGACATCCGCTGGTTAAGTTAAACTCCTGATCCAGTAATCATCTGATCATCCTCATCCATGCTGGGATATATAGCATACTGTACATAGATTAAGTACTGCATTTTCAGGTTGTTATTGTGGGCTATCATATAAAACTTCTAGGGGTAAATTTACTAAGAATCGAGTCTGGGAGAGTTTGCAATCTCTGGAGAGTTTGGGCTTTTTTTCCCACTCGCAAATTTACTAATGTAAAACTCGGGAGAGAGAGATTTCCTTTGCTACGGGAAAATACTGGAGAGTTAGCAAACACACTAAAGTAAAAACTTGTGAAAAAAATTCACCTGCCTGTGATCTGCGAGTTTGTCAGAAACGTACACAGATCACTGTGATCCATGTATGTTCCTGCCTGTTAATAGGTTAAATGTTTTAAAAACAATTACATAGGTTCGCCCCCTAAAGCTTAACCAGCCCCGGACTTGTCAGCCAGTCCTGGTTCCTAAAATTACTGGGAACAAAATGAGTAGGGTTCCACCGTAATTTAGAAACCAACACCAGGCTGCAGGGCCAGTCCTGGTTTTAATTATAGGGAGAAAAAATTGCGTAGGGGTCCCCCCTATAATTAAAACCAGCACCAGACCCAAAACGGCCAGGCTTTAATGCCACAGCCCGGAGACCCTATTACCTGGGCTCCGGGGCCAAAGCATTATCAGAACAAGATGCTCAGTCCAAGCCAGGGATCTCAGGGGAAGTGGGGACCCCCCAAAAAAGAGACCCCTCTCTCCCGAACCCCAGGTTTGGTCTGAAGCCTGGGGCTCTTCCCCGCCCAACTGGGCTGTGGGTACGGGGGTAATAAAGTGAAGACTAGGTAGGTAGGTAAGAATATTAGGACCAGCCAATGAGCGGCCGCTACATGTAAAACGGCCGTTGATTGGCCAACGGGCCATGTGAAAAACAGATGATTCTGATCATCTGTCAGTTCGCATAGTGTAAGTATATGCAACAGCACATACTTACACTTGGGGTAGAGGGTGCGGAGGGTGCGCTCGACCTATGGGTGTAATGCTGGAGTAATAGTGTGTTGTGGTCTTTTGTGTTCGATGTTGTGTATGGAGTGATGGGGTGTAGGGAGGGAAGGGGGTCTAATGGACTGGAGGTGGTGGGTGAGGAAATGAAGACAGAGGCAGAAATGGGAGCCAAAGGGTTTATTGGAAAAAAACAGTACTAATCCTGTTCGGTCCCAGGCACCCAGGTGGGGTGAGCGATCCACTTAGGGGTGTGTGTGGGTGGAGACTGGGGAAGTGAGTGGACCCTTTTAGGGGGCTCCTTTTCATGCAGTTCAATAGACCGGCACGTTACCCCTGCTGGACCTTTGGTCAACAGTCTTAGGATGTCTCGGGGGGAGGGGAGTGGTGGGTTGGCAGCGGGTCTGGCGGGTTGTGGATGTATACCCTGGCAGCGTCCCGCGCAGGGGTATAAGTCTAGGTAGGATTTGTTGGTGAAAAAGGCTTGGGCTGCTGGTAGCTGGTGTTAGTTTCCTTTTGCAGATGCGGTGTTGGATGGCTGCTGCGGTGTCAGCGGTTGGAGGAAGCTCTGTGTGTGGTAGTGGCTTGCTGGTGCACTGTGGGGCTTGGTGCACCGCGTTGCTGGCGTTCTGTTCCCGCTGCGGAAAGGAGCCCCCTAAAAGGGTCCACTCACTTCCCCAGTCTCCACCCACACACACACCCCTAAGTGGATCGCTCACCCCACCTGGGTGCCTGGGACCGAACAGGATTAGTACTGTTTTTTTCCAATAAACCCTTTGGCCCCCATTTCTGCCTCTGTCTTCATTTCCTCACCCACCACCTCCAGTCCATTAGACCCCTTCCCTCCCTACACCCCATCACTCCACACACAACATCGAACACAAAAGACCACAACACACTATTACTCCAGCATTACACCCATAGGGCAAGCGCACCCTCCGCACCCTCTACCCCATTCTATCGTTACACAGGACCCGGTACTCCTGCTTTTAGGAAGGTGCAGCACCCCGACACAAACAATACATCTCACATCCCATCTGCCCATACAGCAGAGCGCAGTTCTAACCCATCATTTACATACTTACACTTGTTCGGATAAGTCATTTTTTTTTGTTTTGCAAAGACCCTGAATGCTACGGAGAGCAGCGCAAGGATAGAGGTGAGTATAAGATCTTTTTTGCAGGCCATTTCCCACAGATTCTAGATTGGAGAAGGGACAGAAACATCTGGTAGAAGGTAAGTATGTGTGATAGATGGATGTGTGTAATAAATCTTTACTGTTCATGGTGTGTGTTATGTCTTTTTTTAACTTTATTTTACAGTGGGGGTACGGGAGTCGGCCGCCAAGTGGCACTTGTAGTTCCACAAGTGCCAAAGGGCAGGCATGCTGGCACCTGTAGTCCCACTGTAAAATACAATAGTTTACATCTATTCTTCACTTTATTACCCCCCATATCCACAGCCCAGGGGTGCGAGTAAGAGCTCTGGGCTTCAGACCAAGCCTGGGGTTCAGGAGAGGGGGGACCCCTTTTTTAAGGGGTCCCCACTTCCCCTGTGATCCCCAGCTTGGTCTGAGCAGCTTGGGCTGATAATGCTTTGGCCACGGAGCCCTGGTAATAGGGTCTCCGGGCTGTGGCGTTACAGCCAGGTCATTTTGGGTCCGGTGCTGGTTTTAATTATAGGGGGGACCCTTACGCAATTTTTACCCCCCCATAGTTAAAATCAGGACTGGCCCTGCAGCCTGGTGTTGGTTTCTAAATTATGGTGGAACCCTACTTATTTTGTTCCCCATAATTTTAGGAACCAGGACTGGCTGGCAAGTCCGTGGCTGGTTAAGATTTAGGGGGGGGACCCTATGTCATTTTTTTTCTAACATTTAACCCATTTTTTTACAGCATTGAACACAAGCAGTCTTCACATATCTCACTGATATGTGCAGGCTGCTTGCTTGGGAGAGTTAGGCAGAGAGACACTGCAATCTCGGGTGAGTAATCTCCTGCAAAACGTGCTACTCGGGTGAGATATCTCGTTCTGCTTCACCATCGGACAGCTCACTCTCAGCTAAACTCACTTCTTGGTAAATTTGAGAGTTTCAGGAGCCTCAAATCACCTGAGTTTTGGCAAAGCTAATCGAGTTAAAAAAAAAAAGCAAACTCATCCAGACTTGATTCTTAGTAAATCTACCCGATTTACTAAATAATATGGTAATGAAAACACTTTTCTAAATACTGAAAAACAAACTATCCACGTGTAATAAAAACATAAAATAAATGATAAACTATAGTCTCTTTAGGTGAAAAGATCTTTATATCATGCACTTTGATCTGCATGCCCTATTTTCCTTTCTCATTCTCCTAACCTATTTTTGCATACTCTTCTTATTACAGGTTGTACTTTTCCAAAAGGTGTTGGTTATTGCAAACAAAATAAATGTCCATAAATGAATGTATAATCTAGGATATGAAGGATCGGATTGATTTTTTTAGCGATTGCAGTTTTAGGATGCTTTTTTATGAACGATTAATACTAGAAAATTGCTATTACAAAAAAGCAATGTAAGGCTGGAAGGTGCAGGGCCCAAAATGAAATATTACAGTTGAGTAAAAAGATATGTCATACTCAATACTATAGAAATTTAGGTGGTGGTTCTAAAAATGGAAAATAACATATCTTTGAATCTTCCCTTTCATTATGTACTATAGTTCATCCCAAGATTTTGGCCTCAGTGGATCACAGATCATTTTAGATGACACCTTCATACAAATATCAAACTAAGCTGGAAAGGGTGGTATTCAGTGGCGTCCAATGAGGTCGGTGACAAGTAGTAAATAGACTCACTGCCTCAGGCGCGCGTACCTGAAAAGGGGGAAGGGGAAAGGGACATGGCCTTGCGGGACACCCCTGGTTTCATCACTCTGTGGGTTTGCCCAGTACTACTGGAGATGCCTGGTTGCCCCCGAGAATCTCCCCGCACGGCCGGCTCCTCCTCAATGACCGAGAGCTGGGCGCTGCATAATAACCCGGTCACTGAGGAGGAGACTGCATTTTGGGTGCGGAGCCCCTAGTCAAGCCACTGGTGATATTGGCAGGGTATGCAGTGGTGCTGGATGTGCAGTGGTGTGTGAATGGAAGTTAGTCCATACAGCATCCAACTTAACCAGGGTGTAGGTTTATTAACCAGGTAGAAGCAGAAAACGTAAGACACAAGGTTAATACAGGTATCAGCTGTAGATTGTAAGACAGATTCAGCCTGGAGCATATAGGGTATGCTGGGCATTGTAGTGCATCGAATGTCATAGGCACACACACAATGTAGGCTGACAGAGGAATGTTCCCTATTCTAAGCGGTGGTGATGCAGGGTAATGGGGTCTCTGTGGGGCCTATTATTTACCCCCTATGGAGGAGAAACTCAGGGGTACGTCCGCTTACATAGGATGCTACAGGAGAAAGACGGGCAGTGTAGCTACGATTGTGCAAAGGCACATGTCGGAGGTCAGACATCCGGGGAGAGCTAGTGGGTCCTAGGGCCCAGGGCTGCAGGGCTGATAACAGATGCAGCGCTGAGCACTCCTCTAGAGGGCTGTAGTTAATATAGATGTTAAAAATAATTTAATCGTTCATCTAGTTCTGTACTGGGCTCTGGGATTACTGCACTGCGCTTCCTGTGTTGAACTTGAAACTATTGCAATGGAGCCCCACAGCAAGGCATTATGATCCCTGAGACATTAAATTGTATGGGGTACGAGATTATTTAATGGATTTTGACATCTATTGAATGAACCAACTTAAAACATATAAGGTTTCCCCTGATTCTGCTAGGTATTGCCATAAAATGTTTTTCTGTTTTTCAAGGAGTTTACTTTGGAATTAAAGTTTTTAATACTGAACCTCGTTGGTTAACATACAGTAGTTATCCAAATTCTCCCTACTACTAAGTGACTCAGAGTAGTATAGTTAAAGCAACAGCATTAGTTCCTGACCCCTGTGCAGTTTGAGGCACAGTTATAGGTGGCTTGCCCATAGTTTATTAATTGCCAATAAGCTGTTCATTAAAAAATGGCAGAGACAAAAGAACTTGAAATATATGTCGTGCGGAGCTGCAGACATTTCCTATCATCATGTCTGGTGCACTTTTTTCCTTGACTGCGTGGGAGATTTGCCAAAAGGATATCACGGGCACCGGAACACGTCTGTCTTACAAAACATCATGTCGACTCTCCCAGAACGATTCTTTGGCTGCCATCTGCATTTTCCCACATAATGTATATGATAAAATATGTACAGGCAACATATTACCGCCTAATCTACATAGAAAATCATAGTTTGTTCAAGTCCTCAAGAGATCCTGTATCAAAATAAATCACATTTTCAAACCAATGTTTTGTTTCCTTCAGGCTACTCATTTTTTTATATACTGGGGTTTATTTATAATTATTCTGCATTTTTCAATTGAATGTGACGTTATATGATAATTTGAAACTTTTTGATTCATTAGGGCAAACATTCAACTATTTTGCGCAGCAAGACAATTGTCCTAGCTAACACTGTCTATATAAAGGGTAGAGTCCTCTGTGTTACTACATGTAAAAGACCCAAAGTTGTATTTGCAGATATTACTCCCAGCCTATTTTACGTCATTTAACAGATACACTCGGTAGCAAAGCATATTTAGAGAGACCAGGCAGGAATTTTTTACATTTTAGATTATATGATTTGAAACTGCTGCACATTGCTTGCAGTTCTCTCCCTGGAATCTCTGGAGCCCAGTTAATGTGGCCCATTTGCCTCTGCTGTATTAAGCAGGGCATAGACACAGAGTGAGAGGGGGAGGCAGAGGCAGGCAGCCTGGCACAATAAAGTTGTTTTTTGGTACCGGTGCAGCGCACGGGACATTATGCTGCTGGGTCAAAGAGGTGCTGGGCCTGAGCCGCCAGATAAGAGGAGCAGCAGGTAGGCATTGGCTGGGGTGGAGAGACACAGGTCAGGTAGTGGTTTGGAGGTGCTGGAGATGAAGTGATGGGGGTGAATGGAGTTGAATACACAAGGCTGGGGAGACACTGGGCTGGGTCTGTAAGACTTGGGGTGTGTTGAGGCTGTCAGACACGGGGTGGGGTTATGCTGGAAGACACGGGCTGGGGTAAGGCTGAGAAACATGGGCTGGGTTTGAGGCTGAGAGACGCAGAAGCTGGGTTGAGTCACAGGAGCTGGGGTGAGGCTGAGAGATAGCAACTGGATTTGAGGCTGAGAAAAACAAGTTGGGTTTGAGGCTGAGTGACAGGAGTTGTGGTGAGTCTTAGAAACAGGGGCTGGCATTGAGGCTGAGAAACACAGGGGCTGGGGTGAGGTTGAGAGACATAGGGTGGGGAATATAGCTGAGAGACACGGAGAATGATGCTGAGAGACACAGGGGAGATGAATGGATGGCTGGAGATGGAGAAACATAGGGGGGAAGAGGCTGGAGACACATGGATGGTGCTGGATCGACACAGGCGAGGATGAGGCTGCAGAGACAAGGGTTGAGGCTGGTGCAACACAGGCGAGGATTAGGCTGGAGAGACACAGAATAAGGTTGAGAGACACAGCTGTGATAAGGCTGCTGAGACAGTTGGGGATGAGCAAACAGCCGACCTGCATGTACCTACTGGGAGGAGATAGGGGGCCCCAAAAACATCAGGATGCCGGGCCCCAAGATTTATGTTGCCGGCTCTGGCGGGCACATATACATTGTTTCTTACATTTCTAAATACGATTATGACTTATGCTTGGCAGAATGTACAGTAATATAATGTTAACTTCATACAAAAGGTAATCATTTAGGAGATATGTGTTGTTCTATATAATTGATTTTATTAGTTGGATAAACAATTGAAAATATCACATTTCACGTCTCGTGTCTAAGATTGGGATTGTGGATTTCAGACAAGGCCTCCTATTTCTACATATACCATATACATATGTTCTCATATTGTGTAGGTATTTATGTATACATTAATACAATTATTTTGTTGTATGATGATGCCGGTGTTTCATATAGTTTGTCGGTTTGCCGAATTTTGCAGGCACATTAATTGGAATAAAAATTAGTTTTAAGAAGTGTTATCTCATTTATGTTCCAAATTAGTATGAATAAAAGGAAAGCAAGCCTCACATTGAAACCAAACACAAAATGAGTCTTATATGCTAGATTTTTCAGCATAACAGCCCAAATGAATATATCAGATTTTTACATTTGTATAAAATAAAAATAAAATATTTTCTGTGTTGCAGTAGATTATTAATATAAGCATGATACAATTCATATTTGATTTAGCAAAACATTTGCCCCAAATAAGTAAAATACACCAGAGTATATTTGTATCTGTTTTGACCTTTAATGCAATTATTAACTTTCTTTTAGTCAGCCTCCCAGACAGCCCTCTCCAATCAATTAGTACATGGGAATATGTTATGATTTTTTTTCTCACTGTATGATTAATGTATCAACCCTTTGTCTTTGCAAAGTTAAATACATTCTCACATTGTTTAAATATTTTCCCCAAATTTTGCCCCTGGCTACATTTGGCCCTTTGTGTCGGATTTCCTCTATTTACAAGGTTAGGTAATAATAGCAAAAATTCCGGTCTACGTTTTCTCGTCTAATTCTTGCTCGAAGGTTCCAAAATTCTGTAGTCTCAGTTCTTTTCTTGGCTATGATGGAAGAATTCTGTTCATCAGTCGAGCACCAACTTGTGCATTGGGCAATTTTCCCTGGCATCTGTACCTCAAACACCACTGGAGTGAACGTACGAATGTGCATAGTGTTTAGGCTCTGAAGGTACTGAGGGCTACACATGCAATGCCAGTGCTATGCCAATGTGTACAAATACATCCTCAACCACAGTCATTTAATAGGCTACTGAGCCTGCCATTAAGTCCCAGTACCAATGTCCGTGTCTCAGGAAGTTCAAGAATTACTATTAATCCATTTGTTTAAATAAAATAAGTAATGCCTGGTATGTTGCAGATTGTTCTTATGAAGTCAGAGGATGAACACACTTCATGATATAAAGCCAAAAAAACAATGTAAAATACAGATTTCTAATCAAATATGTTATTATTAACCACTGAGGGGTACTTATTATGTATAGCTCCATTCATCATGTATTAAAGACTTGTCCTAAAAATCCTGCTTTTGAGATAAAGTAAGATCCTTCCTCTCCTAACTCCTCTTGTGTCTGGCACAGAATTTCCCTTGGTCCTTCCTTTTCTTCTATCCCCTTCCAGAGGTGGATTCCCACTATGTGAAGTTAGCCTCCCACATGCTGGCCTTGGTTCGATACGTAATTGCTAAAATTTGGAAGTTTAGCCACCCAGCATCTCAGCTCTGAAATCCTTTGTTTGGTACATCATCCACATGGAAAGGAATCGCATGGCCGGCGGTTTGATTCCCGGCCACGCCTGGCCGACTGATGCAGAGTTCCCGGCAGCGGAAGCCCGACAGCGCTGAAAATCCCGATCGTCCTAAGGTAAGTATCTACTAACCTAACCCTCCTTAGGGGTGCCTAACCCTAACCTCCCCCCCAAGTGCCTAACCCTAATCCCCCCCTGGTGCCCTAAACCTAACCCTCCCCCCCATGGCTGTCCGCTCGCGGCGCCCGGCATCCCTTCGATCGGGATGCCGGGCGCCTGTCTCCCGGCGTCGGGGAAATGTCAGGCGTCTACATCTAGACGCCCGGTATTTCATCCCTCGCCGGGATATGACAGTCGGGAAGCCGGCTGCCGGTATTAAGGCAGCCGGCTTCCCGATTGTATACCCATGGAAAAGATCACCTGGCTCTTATGTGAGAAAGAGAATAAATCCCACCAGATTTGGGCTCCCTGGTTATATATGTAATCTTCTTCCTTGTCCCTTAGACTTGTCAGACCTGCCCCCCCGAGACTTTAATCTCCCTGAGAGTCTCCTACCTTCCTATGCAGTTAGCTTCTTCAGTTGCCCATTTTATTAAACCCATCAAATCTGTCCTAACCTACACCCCCCCATCTCCTACCTTTTTTAGTTTAACAATGTGATTGATGTTTACCATAGTAAGTTTATATACATGCTACATTATTTATTATGACTTTACCGGGTGCTGGATGCTTGTGTTTGTTTAACATTTTCTTCTTTGTGAGTATTTAATGTTCCCTAAATAAAAAGTAAAAAAAAAATCAGCAGACCCACAAGGCTTTTATTTTAAAGAATTCATTTTATTGTTTATAACTGAGTGCAAAAGTACAGACATGCAATCATTGTACTGTCCAAAACAAGAGAAACAGGCGTTGGAGGCCTAAGAACAATATAACATAGTACAAAAAAAAAAACAAGAGCAGAACATTCGGTGAATTTTTACATTTATACCCTAGTTAGAAGAAGTAACAACAAAGAAAAAGAAAAGGATAAATAGAGTGGGCGTGGGGAAATTGGGAGGAATGGATGAATAGCCAGATTATATGGCTGACAAACCAAAAAAACACAAAGTAGCACATATCATAACAATAAAAGATTGAAATCTTAAATTGCAAGATAGGTGGAAATTCAAATAGTCTAAATACAACCATAGCATAGCCCTCCAGGGATGTGTACAGATACCAGCAGGGAAAACCCACGACAAGTGTAAACAGACCCAGATTCCCAGGTAACTACCTTATAATTTTGGGATAGAGGTCTTAGTATATGTGAATCAAGGTTCCCAGACTTTGTCAAATTTATTGGATCTATCATGCAAGGATGAGGTGATCTTTTCCATTGTTGCTATAAACCAGATTTTAGTCATTACCATATGCAAGGGAGGTGGTGTGAGGAGTTTCCAGCATTTGGCCACTACACATCTAGCTGCATGAAGAATATGCAGTCGGGAAGCCGGCGGACCTAATTACGATAGCCAGCTTCCCGACTGCTTTATCCCAGCGAGGGTTAAATGACAGGCGTCTAAATCCAGCATCCAGATCGAAGTGATGCCGGGCGCTGCTACGGACAGCTGCGGGGGGAGGAGGGTTAGGTTTAGGGCTCCCGGGGGGGGACTTAGGGTTAGGCACCCACCATGGAGGTTAGAGTTAGGCACCCCCGGGAAGACTTAGGGTTAGGGAGGATGAGGAGAAGCCTGGGATTTCCTGCACTGGTCACCAGCAGGAAGCTCCCGGGGCTCAGAGGGAGCGGAGACCCACAGAGACCCCCTTACCCGGCGTCGGCTGCTTCGCAAAGGGAAGCTCTTATCGCAAGAGCTGTCCTTTGCAATACTAATCGCATATGTTAGTACTTATGCGATTAATCATTTTGTGGTGACTGGCGGGATGTTTTGTGTAAATACCACTCTGCTTTAATTGCATATTTTATAAATGCATATTACGCCTGCGTTTTGGCAGTAAATGCATTCATACTCAGAAGTAGTCGCCTGGTTTTTTTTTAGTTTTTTTTTACATTTGTCCCTTTTCTGTGTTTGAAGCTTTTTATAATATTGTTTGAAGTGCAGATAGAAATTCACTTTCCCACAGAAGTGCAACCATTATTAGTACAGAAGGATACCCAATCTCCACTGCCTCTGGGGTGACGGACAGTTCCAGCATTCTCTGATGGAGAAACAGGTTGTGCATCCTCTCTGTACATTTCTCTCCTTTATATAACCTGTTCCCAAAATTGCACTGATGTGCCCATTTGTTCTCTGCTGGAATGTCCTGGATCTACACAGTTGCACCCTACATAATTCCATACTATTCCTCATAAAACTAGGTGTACTTGCTGAAAAGCAGGCATGTGATCACAAAGGAGCATTTGTGCTATAGTTTACCCTTTTGCTCCTCATAAGTGACCTTTTCAGTGTATATCTAATGGTATACAACACGGACATTATTTCATGACTGTTTGCTAGGTAAAGACAAGTCATATACAGTTTAATATGTGCAGAAATGTATTTTATGATAAAATAATCTTGTTTGACAATGGGAAGGCCGCTTTGAGCAAGTACAGGGACACAGCTAGTGCTACTGAGAGTTATTCCACATGCTTCCAGCTTTTTCATTGTAATAAGGTTGGAAAATAGTTAGAGCTGACAGTAAAATAGAACAAGTTATAAAAAGTGGGCTGAAAGTTCTCTATCCAGGAATATTCAGGCAAATGTCTGTATACAGTATTTATCAGGAAGGTAAATGTATATACTTTAGCGAATGCTTTATTTTTATTTATTTTGCAAGACTCTTTATTTTATACAATCATTTTCAGACATATTTTGCTTACCTTATGTTGCCCAAATAAATAGGCAGGAAGCAGTTTGTATCCAGTGTACGGGATTCAACTGAAACTAACCTAACCCTTAAGGTCCATCTTACAACATTAGTAAATGCCCATGATACATGGCATACGAGATAAGCATTATAACTGCTAGCCTGTTTTTGCCCGTGATATATCAGTATGGCAATGGAAGATGGTTTTATAAATATATGTGAGAGTGGGAATCATGTGAAATAGGTGGAGTGCTGTGGATTTTACATATTATCATGCAGCAGACGAGAAAAGGCTGAGAATATGCCCAGTGGCAAACCATGACATGCCAACGGTTCTCACTTGTCTACTCTCCCGAAATGTCTGGGAGAAGTTTGGTGAAGCCTACCATCCTGGATCGCACCCACCTCCCCAGTTATGTCGCTGTAACGGGGGAAGCTAATCGCAGAAGTTTGCAGCAAGGGGCCGGGCTGCGATGATTTCACAGATGTGCAAAGTTTTACTTTTCCATCTTAGAGAATGGTAACTGTTCAAGGAAATAGACGGGAAACCTGAAACACCTGGAAAAATACAAAGCAAACATGCAAAGTCCAAACAGTTTGCCGAATGCATCTTGTGTTGGGTTCAAGCCCCAGAGCTGTGAGATATTAATTGTCTGACTGCCATGTAGTTAGCTACTTTGTATTTTGCAAAAATTAAAATACAACTTAATAGACTGATGATGGTTGTAGTTTGCACCTTGCTTTACTAAGAGATAATATAAATGTGGTTACACAGTATTTAATCCTCTTTGATCAGAGTACATTTCTTGTTTACGCATTTCAATTGTCCTAGTAGTTATATACGATAATTCCAATACACTTCACTATGTACTGTCATGATTACTTTCCCTTACATAAGTTTCAGGCTCGGTGACAGGGGGGTACTAAAAGGACATTTGTACCGGGTCCCGAGATTCCGAGGGGGCCCTGCCCCTCAGGAATCTTTGGAGCCCAGATCATGAGTCCCCCTTACGTCTGCCACTGCTGTAAGCACTGCAGGGCACAGGCTCAGGTAGCGCGTGTGACGTCATGATGTTGCGCTGCTGGATCAGAGAGGAGCCAGACCCGAGCCGTCAAGAGAAAAACAGTACAGCAGGTACTGTAAGTGTTGGCTGGGCTGGGGGAAGACACGGGTTGGGCGTTGGGGGGGCTTAGGGAGGAAGAGGAAGGGGGTGATGGAGCTAAAGACACAGAGAGATACACAGGCTGGCTTGATGCTGAGAGACGGGCTGGGGAATGAAGGATGAAAGACACGGCTGGGGAGAGACGGTTGGGTTGAGGCTGACAGATACACATGAGCTGGGGAATAAAGCTGAGAGACACGGGCTGGGGAATGAAGTTGAGAGACACAGGGGCTGGGGAATAAAGATAAGAGACAAAGGTTTGGGGATGAGGCTGAGAGACACAGTTGGGAACGAGGCTATGAGACAGGGTGTTGTATGAGGCTGAGAGACACAGTAGAACAGATTAAGCTGAGATACATGGGGTGGGGGCATGAAGCTGAGAGACAGGTGGAGGGATAATGACGCTGAGAGACACGGGAGATTCGTAAATGGCTGGAGACAGGGATGGTGCGGGAGTGACACAGGCAAGGATGAGGCTGGAGAGACGAGTGTTGAGACTGGTGTCACACAGGTTAGGATGAGATGAGAGAGACACGTGGGATGAGTCAATGGCCGACCTGCATGTACCTACTGGGAGGTATAGGGGGCCCCAAAAACATGAGTGTGCCGGGCCCCAAGATTTCTGTAGCCAGCCCTGATAAGTTTACTTTACTTTCTAGTACGAGATGTGTTTTCATTCTATTATGTTTTTAAATCTCTATCTTTCAGTATTTTCTTCTGTGCACTGTTCTGATTGTTTAGGTATTAACTGCATCTGTGACATCATCATCAATTGATGCAGCTGTTTTTGGTTCCAATCTGGCCACCCTGTGTACCATTTGTATTCACTTAAACGGCTTGATTAAGGGCAGAGCTATGCCTGAAACGGTTCTGCTATGTATGGCTATGCTTTAAGCCTAATTAACACAATTATGTTTTTCTACAAACGTTAGAGTGCTTTGTACCTTTATAGCATTACTGTACTATTGCAGTTGTACTTGCTAAGTGGAGTGACCACCAACTACTCATAAGGCCCCCATATACGGGGCGATTTGTATCCGATCCGATCTCGCATACGATTCCCTTGAAAATTCTTCCCTCGACATTCTTTTGAGTTTAGAAAAGGTACGATTGTACAAACAACCATATGATCCGATGTATTAAGATGTGTCACATCGTACTGTTCAGACAAAATCCTTCTGGAAAACCATCCGATACACGACTCTGGGGACGAGCATCGCATCGTAATCGTGTATGAAATCACTAATTTTCACACGATTGGTCGTTACGATTGTCGAAAAACGGCCATACCGTGTGAAAAATCGCCCCATGTATGGGCACCTGTAGACTTATATACAACAGAAAAAGCAGAGAGCACTTTTTTTTATAATTCATAGTAGCTTCTGTACTATGGACATGAGTTCAGACATTTTATTTATTTAATAAATTCTTGTTTCCTTAATTAGATTTAAATAATAAAAATTATACCATATGAACGTAGTGTATGACTGAGTACCTTTTTCACAAGTGCATAGGGCTTATGTTAAGCACTGCCAGCTCTGTCATTTAGGATGCAACCTTTCCTGGACAAAATAAAATATTTAAAGATTTGTGTAAAATACAGGATTTTTTTATTCTATACGTAGACTAAATAAAATGTCATTTAGGAAAGCACGATTCATAAGAATAAAAGATGCTCCTGAGATCAGGCCAAGATCTCTTCTGCGAGCCAGGAACATTCGTATAATGTGTAGGTTTAGGTCTGATCATAAAATATGTACACAGCTTGCCAGGAACTGGGAAAACAAAAGTCTGGTATTTAAAGAAACATACTGCCAATGTAATAGGGTACGTTACATGTCTAAAACTTTGAGCTGTACAGTGCTGATTCCCCTTGAAACGTGAACAAGTAGGGGTCAATTCAATTAGGAACGAGTTTGTGAAAGCAAATTCGTTTCATGAAACTCGCATATTTTGACAAATGAGTCTTCCAGATAAATGCAAGATTCAATAAGAAATGCCAGATCACGGTAGTCATGGCGAGGTAGCACAAGTATTCTACAAATGCGAACTGGAAAAAATGCATGATAAAGTGGGGAAACCATCCTGGACCCTCAAAAAAGTGACATCTGAGATAGTAGGATCATTTATAAGGCTCTTAGTGGCCATAATTCCAGCATTTTTGAGTACTGAAAAATGTCTGTATAGCAATTTTTCTGTGTTTTTATAAAAGTTTGTAAAAAGTACTTTTAGCTCTCTGCTCAAAGTTCTAAAACCCCTCTCCCATCAATACAACACCTCCACATACCTTTCCCACATCATTTATACCTTCACATACCTGTCCTACATCATTTACTTCTCCACATTCCTGTCCCACATCATTTACACCTTCACATACCTGTCCTACATTATTTACACCTCCACATACCTTTCCTACATCATTTACACCTTCACATACCTGTCCTACATCAGTTACACCTCCACATACCTGTCCTACATCATTTACACCTCCACATACCTGTCCCACATCATTTACACCTTAACATACCTGTCCCACATCATTTACACCTTCACATCATTTACACCTCCACATACCTGCCCTACATCATTTACACCTCCACACACCTGTCCCACATTATTTACACCTCCACATACCTGTCCTACATCATTTACACCTTCACATACCTGTCCCACATCATTTACACCTCCACATACCTGTCCCACATCATTTACACCTTCACATACCTGTCTCACATCATTTACACCTTCACATACCTGTCTCACATCATTTACACCTTCACATACCTGTGCTACGTCAGTTACACCTCCACATACCAGTCCCACATAATTTACACCTTCACATACCTGTCCTACATCATTTACACCTCCACACACCTGTCCCACATTATTTACACCTCCACATACCTTTCCCACATCATTTACACCTTCACATACCTGTCTCACATCATTTACACATTCACATACCTATCCTACATCATTTACACCTCCACATACCTTTCCCACATCATTTACACCTCCACATACCTTTCCCACATCATTTACACCTCCACATACCTGTCCCAAATCATTTAAACCTCCACATAACTGTCCCACATCATTTACACCTTTACATACCTGTCTCACATCATTTACACCTTCACATACCTGTCTCACATCATTTACACCTTCACATAACTGTCTCACATCATTTACAACTTCACATACCTGTCCTACATCATTTACACCTCCACATACCTGTCCCACATTATTTACACCTCCACATACCTTTCCCACATCATTTATACCTCCGCATACCTGTCCTATATAATTTATACCTCCAGATTCCTCTCACATCATTTACACCTTCACATACCTGTCCTACATCATTTACAACTTCCACATACCTGTCCTACATCATTTATAGCTCCACATACCTGTACCACATTATTTACACCTCCACATACCTGTCCCACATTATTTACACCTCCACATACCTTTCCCACATCATTTACACCTTCACATACCTGTCTCACATCATTTACACCTTCACATATCTGTCCTACATCATTTACACCTCCACATATCTGTCCTACATCATTTACACCTCCACATACCTGTCCTACATTATTTACACCTCCACATACCTGTCCTACATCATTTACACCTCCACATACCTGTCCCACATTATTTACACCTCCACATACCTGTCCTACAGCATTACACCTCCACATACCTGTCCCACATTATTTACACCTCCACATACCTGTCCTACATCATTACACCTCCACATACCTGTCCCACATTATTTACACCTCCACATACCTGTCCTACATCATTACACCTCCACATACCTGTCCCACATTATTTACACCTCCACATACCTGTCCTACATCATTTACACCTCCACATACCTGTCCCACATTATTTACACCTCCACATACCTGTCCTACATCATTACACCTCCACATACCTGTCCCACATTATTTACACCTCCACATACCTGTCCTACATCATTTACACCTCCACATACCCTTAGTCCATTATTGAGCTTTTTAGAGAAATTCACTTGAAAATAAAATGTCTGTCGATTTATGCTATTTAAACCCCTTAAAGTGTATGATTATTCATTGGGAGAGGTGTACCAGAGGTTCTCCACTGTATCCAGACATTTTTACCTTAAAATAAAGATTTTCTTTACCTTTTCATCTGCTCAGGGGGTGAACGCAAAAAGATTTTCTCAGAAAAATCATTGCAAGTTTGGAATTGAATTACAAATGTGGTGCGTGTTCACCAGACCCAACTCGCAACTAATTGAATTGACCACATAATGTACATAGTCCGTCTACAGGGTTACAGTGCAGGTTGGGGAGGAAGGGCACAAAATAGTTCCTTATTCACCAGTTAGAAGAGCCAGTTTCCAACGGTATCCAGTCAATATCCTTACATAGGAGCTTAGAATGTGGTAAATACTGGGTTTAGGGGAATGGTTAAGGCTTAGAGTTAAGCACTAGGGGGAGGGTTAGGGTAGGCACTAAGGGCCGTATTCAATTAGCCGCGATAAGTCAGTTTCTGTAGAAAAGTATCGCAAGTGATGTCATTTCGCCATACGATAAGTTTCCTCCGTATTCAATTCCAAAGACTTAATGCCGGTGCAGAAACTCAATGCAATGGGACCTGCGAAAAAGTTTCGCCTATGAATGGGTGGCGAAAAAAAGTGCAGAATTGTGGTTTTGGGGGTACAAAGCTGCGGGACCACCCCTGCACCCTTGGGACAGTCCCCCAAAGGTAAATCGCGCTGAAAAAAGTTTAAAAAAGTCTTTAGGTCACCCCAAACAAGTACTTTTGTTTTGGGGGCAAAAAAGTCAAAAGTTGGGGGCAAACTAAAAAAGTAGCAAAATAGACTCCAGGGGGGTCCCCAAGTATGCCCCAGGTGTTTTTAAGTTTGCAGGTGTAGCCAATCAGCGGCCGCTCTACAGTTAGCGGCCGCTGATTGGCTGCCGGCTCCTGACAGTTCACACTGATCAGTCAGGAGCAGGGTAGCGGTATATGTGGTCACACACATACACCGTTACAATAAGTATATGGATTGGGTTCCGTTTTTTTGTTTTGCCAAGACCCCTGGATGCTACGGAGACCAGTGTGAGGATGGATGTGAGTATAAGATCTTTATCCCAGGTACTCCAAATGGATTCTACTAGAGAAGGGGACTGACCAGCTGGGCACAGGAAAGTATGTGTGAGGTAGGTAGGTGTGTAATAAAGTTTTACTGTATACGGTGTGTGTGTACTGTGTTTTTTTAACTATTTAAATTACAGTGGAGGTACAGGTGCCGGCCGTCTGCTGGCACTTGTAATTCCACAAGTGCCAAAGGGCAGGCATGCTGGCTCCTGTAGTTCCACTGTAAATTACAATAGTTTTGAACTATATACAACATAATACCCCAGTACCCACCGCTCCAGGGGTGCGGGGAAGAGCCCCGGGCTTCAGCCCAAGCCTGAAATTCCCGGCTTGGGCTGACCGGCATGGGATGTTGATGGTTTGTCCATGGAGACCAGGTGATAGGCTCTCCTGGCTGTGGCATTATACCCCGATTGGTTTGGGTCCGGTGCTGGTTTTAAATATAGGGGGACTCCTACGCATGTTTTTCCCCCCTATATTTAAAACCAGCACTGGCCCTGCAGCTAGGTGCTGGTTCCCAAATTACAGGGGAACACTACTCGTTTTGTTCCCCATAATTTTGGGGACCAGGACTGGCTGAGCAGGGCTGGTTATGCTTTTTAGGGGGGGATCCTATGTCATTTTTTTTTTTACTTTAAATTAAGTACACATGCAGAAACATACACAAATCACACGGATCTGTGTATGTATGTTTCTGCAAAACTCACAGCTCAGGAGGTGGAGTGTTTGAAACTTCAATTTATCAGCGAGTTTGCTACAATCTCATCCGAGATTGTAATCTTGATTCTTGGTAGATTCTATATTTCATGAAAAGTACTTCAGAGTTTGGCCAATGGTGAGTTGATTCAGTGAAAAATGAAAACTTTCTCCCAAACTCACCCGAGTTTGTCTTTAGTACATTTGCAAGATGAAAAACATGGCTAAACTCCCCCGAGATTGCAAACTCGACCAAACTCGAATCTTAGTATATTTACCCATTGTAGTTCATTGATGACTGTGCATTGAATACATTTGTATTCACTCAGCAGATTGTCATATTTAAGGGTAAGGTAAATAAAACAATAGAATTATCTTAATAAGTGATTCTCCTTTCAGGCAGTCCTGTTATACCTGAATCTCTTCCAGTGACTACATTACGACACACATATGTTGGTGCACTGTATAAGCCTCACTGTTAATTACACAATATAATGTTGTGTTCAAATGACTCCAGCTTCATCTGCCAACTTCACCTTGGCCTCAGATTGGACGCCCACTGACTTGAGCTAAGGAAAAGGTCTGTGTTCTTTTTAAACAATGTGCTTCTTGACAATAATTACAGTATAGTAAATTGTGGGCAGGACATACTGTAGTAGCAGAATGATAAATTATTAATAGAACCATCTGTCTATTTGCTCATATTTGTTTGTCATTTTATACTGAATATCTGTTATATTATACCAAAGAGCTGCTTATAACTTTTATAAAACAATATGTAATTATTTTGGGAGCTTACCAGAACTGCAGGTACTGTGATTGAATTTAAAAGCATTACCAAATATAAATAATAAATATAGGTACATATCCCAAAACCTTAGCAGCATACTTGCTGACATTTGAATTCTTCTCTCTAGGACAGGGATGGGGAGCCTCCTGCCCGGGGTCAGTATAAGGCCCTCGGAATCATTTGGTCTGGCCCTCTGAGCCCCCTTTTTTTGCTAGCCTCATCTGGCTAGTAGGGTGCCTAGAATGGTACACTGTAGCCAGAATCTATGCAGCAGTGCCACCTGGAGCGTCCTTAGGATGCTTCAGACGGTTACGCCGCTGCCCTTACAGTTCGGTATGCTCCGGGCATTGCTGTAATTACCTGCGATTGTGGCCCCGCCCCTGTGTGACATCACTAGGCCCGTGAATAATGTTATATATATCAAAATGGCCCCTCGGCAGAAAAAGGATCCCCACCCATGTTCTAGAAGAAGCCCAGAGAGGAGATACAGCTGACCACTTAGGGAGTGGGGTCGGGCTCTGTAGCCTAATGGATTCTTAGGTCCGTGATGAGGGGCCGGGGCAGAAATGACTCGAGATCTATGAGAAAGGAAGCCCATAGACGTCTACAAGCAACGCCATTTTTAGATTTCGTTGCCTATCAGGCACAAGCTCTGGAAAGTTTTGCTTTCTGGGCTTGATACATATGGGGAATGTGGTCAAACCTTTGAAAACGGCAGTGTTAGTACATCCCGCCCAGAAGGAGAGAGATAAATTGTTCTGCATAGCTCCAATAGTTTATTGTAACAGCCAAAAGCCTTTAGAGATATTTGATTCAAGAGAAGGAGACTGCATCTGTAACCATTACTATAAGCCATACTTGCCTACCTTTAATAATCTCTTCCCAGGAGAAGCCCGGGTAAGAGAAGCAGCAGGGGTGCGACGGGGGCGGGGTCTGATGATTCGTGCCATTAAGCCCCACCCCCTCACTGTAAAATTGCCGCGATTAGGTAAAATTTGCATAGGGGGCAGGGCCAAATGCTGCGGTTCATGCAGAATCACGTCTTAAGCTCCGCCCCCTTCACAGAGACCCGCGATCGCCGCTGGTATTCTCGTTCTGCCCACTTCACTAGGAAGTGGGCAGAATGTGGGAGAAATGCCTACCCTTCCGGGGGTGCAGGGGGTTACCCAAAAAATCGGGAGCCTCCTGCGAAAACTGGGAGGGTAGGCATGTATGCTATAGGCATGCTGACGTTCATCGTACCCATTGACAGAACAAGCTTGTAGTGTTAATAGGCTGCACTTAGAAATATTGTGTTGAACATTGGAGAGTGTGAGAGTGTGTGTGGCTGTATTTCTACCAGGGAGGGACTTAGGGTTAGGCACCCGCTTCGGGAGACTTAGGTTTAGGCAGCGGGGAAGGGGAAGTTAGGTTTAGGCACTTAGAGGGAGGATTAGGGTTAGGCACTGGAGGGAAGGTTAGGGTTAGGGGGGGAAAGATTAGCGGTATTTACCTTTAGCAGCAGTCAGGATCTTCACCCCTGCTGGGCATGCGCTGTCGGGATTTGAACCGCTGGCCAATACATACTGATCCCTCTCACACAGACAAGGGGTTACTCTGACTTACGTGCTGCCTCAGAATCAGCGAGCGACGCTGATCTGGAGAGAAAACATTAAGCACGGTCCCAGGATGCACTGACAGTGAGAGTGGAGCTAGGATTGACTATAGTGCGTGTCCAGCATTTGGTGTCCATTTTATCATAGGCAAAAAGCCCTAAATCCTGCAAAATTTCCACCAAATTGATAGGATGATATTTTTTTATAGGGTATAATAAGAAATAATTGTTTATACGTATGTTATATAAAGCATACTTCCCAACATTTTCAAATGCCAAGTTGGAACAAAATAGCCCCCACCTTCGATATGCCAAAACTCCACCACAATATTTACCAAACCTTTATCACAGCCTGCATAACTCGGAACTACTGTATTATAGATATTACACCAATCCTTTTTAAGCTTCAGTGCTGTAACTGACTACAATGTTTATCTGCATTAGTTTAATACAACTGATAATATATAGTCAGCACAGATGAATAATATATCAGATCTGATGGTCAGCAGCAGCAGCAGCAGCAGCAGCAGCAGCAGCAGCAGAATGAACTGCTGATTCTGCTACCATGAAAGGCTTAGTACTCTTTCTGTAATACCATTGATTATATGTACAACTTATGATGATCAGACATCCTGGAGCCACCTAATATTACTGTACTGGGGTACCGGCAACTTAATATGACAATAAATAAAAGTACTGTATATAACGGAAGAAAAAAA
This sequence comes from Taudactylus pleione, assembly GCA_031769625.1. Lineage (NCBI taxonomy): Eukaryota > Metazoa > Chordata > Amphibia > Anura > Myobatrachidae > Taudactylus > Taudactylus pleione. The sequence goes on from JAUIMM010000012.1 coordinate 7,812,978, forward strand.
ATTTAAAATAACATTTTCAATGTCAAGAAAGGCTCCATTCTTTAACATTTTTAACCAGCAATTTTTGTGTGCCAAACCTTTTTTATACTTTTTTAACAGTAACACAGATATATATATAATTTTTTATATATATATTTAAAATATTGTACAGTGGATAGCATTGCTGCCTCTCAGTCCTGGGGTATTGAGCTCGGGTCTAGAGTCTAGACAGGGTGGTATCTTTGTGGATTTTGTCTTAGGATATGTTTTCTTTAGGTGCTGTAATTTCCCCATAAGATATAAAAATGATCCAAGTGATTGGCTTGGATATGTACTGTATGTGTCTTTGTTACAATCACTATCTAAATTAAAAAAACTCAATAATGTACATTCCAAAAATATTTAAGAAATTGATTGCTACACGTTTCCCTGTTGTCATAAAAGTCCATCTAAATACCATATCACTGGTTTTTAGCCAAAGAAACTTTCAAACAATGTAAGGGGTCTGTTTAATAAGCCCCGAAAAGTTATTTAACAAAAACTAGCGGTAGCAATGGCTATAGCTGAATATCGCTGGCAGTAACCATCTCATTTCATAGCTTCCCCATACGAAAAACTGAAATCTCGGGGCCCGTTATACTGATGCCTCTGGGGGCCCCACCTTCTCATCACCACCCTCAACCCCGCACCCACACATCCCTACCCTGCATGTGTGATATGTGAATTGTGAAGCATGATAATGTTAACTGAAAGATGTGCCAGCCTTTAAATAAAGTAAAAATACACTATGCCTTACCACATTGTCCCTCTGTCACTGATGATGCAGGCTGTAGTTTTTGTCTGATGTTTCTTCCAAAGTCTTCTTGATGATGCCTTAGGGGTAGAAGTGATGGTGTCTGCAGCCAGCCGTCCTCAGTCCTCACCCCCTCATCAATATACACATACTGTATATGCCCACAGAAAGCAGAGTACTTGGCAAATTAATACTAAAACATCGGTTTTCATGTTTCAGGAATTTTAGGAAATCTAAATGAGGATCAAACTAGCAGCATAATGGAAGAAGGACTGATAACATTAAAGTCATGATGAGAGCAGGCATACTGTGATATTATGGAGCAGGGTGCAAGCATGGTGAATGTGCGCCCAGTGCAGGCCCACGCCCCCATGTTGGATGAGGAGCGCTCTGGCAGACGTTTAAGCTTAGCAGGCGGTTTCAAAGACCCGCATGTTATGTGAAGGGCAAGCAAACATGTTACACCTTTCCTACATTTGCACCCAGATCACAAGTGCCATTGGAGTTAGTGCATACTGATGTGTGTGGGCCAATGGAGGTAGAATCCATGAGTGGGAAATGTTACTTTATGACACTCGTCAATGATGCTACAAGGATGACACATGTTTTATATACTAAGAAACAAAAGCAAAATAACAAATGGGCTCAAAGTGTACGAGAGCCGCATAGAAAGCCAAACAGGTCTGAAACTGAAAGCACTAAAATCTGACAATGGGGGAGAATCCGAGAATAAAGTTCTAGCCAATTACCTTAGAGAAAATATCATACGCAGGTCTCTCACAATTGGAGTAGTATGCAGACCAGACCATCGGGTTGAGTACTACTCTGAATCAGGCCCTAAGTGTAAATTTATAGTTCAGAGAGGGCCATCACATTACCACTAAACAGCACTTTATTAGTGAGCTGGTAGAGGATGCTATAGTCAGAGTCTCTTGTGTATACAGTGAAATGTTGACCACAGTCTGATTTCCCATGCTCAAAATGTTTCTTTGCAGGATTGTGGACATGATGACATTTGAATTGTTGATATTTTTCTTCTTGAATAGTGTTATGTTTGCATAACTCTCCATGTTTCTCATTACAGGTGAGATGTCAATGTGTATGATGCTCACGTTAGGTCATGTGATGAGAGGTAGTCTTGAGCGAGTGATAGTGCTGGATGAGGAGCGCTGTGGCGCTGCCTCCAACCTCTGTGCAGACAGGTGAGCTGAGCAGGTGGTCTCTAGGATCTTCCGGACTCAGTGAGTAGTCTGCTCTCTGCCATACTGCGCATGTGCGGCATCTCTCCACGCATCTTTCTCCCTGGTATTCATACAAAATAGGCGTGACTGCAAGACTACAACATACTAGCTGTGCAGAGCCAATACAAATTGCAAGTACACTATATCACTACCGCTTAGTGTGTGGGCATATTGCTAACATCTGCAGGTGCATTTACCGCTCATACGCCGGCACACTACAATGCCCAGTGATACCATAAAGCACCAGGCTGCTTCTATATGCTACAGTTATACCAATCATATCCCTGAGTCTTATGCTACTTGTTGTTCAACCTGGTTCGATAAATCTAAGAACTGATTAAGATGTACCTTTTGTGGAATAACTGCCACCAGCACCAAACAACTGCACAACACGCTCAACATCATATATATTTTCCTCCAGGTGGGTGAATTGTCTGGGGGACTACAAAATTCAGCATCACTTCTGCGTAAAGCACTACTATTTATGGGACCAGTAGTCTCAAGCTAATAGTCTCTGGATCCCTATACATCTACTGATACTCTGCTAATACCCCAGGCACCCTGTATGCCATATCCAATGCCATAGGGCAGCAAAGGTGCCACCACCTATGCCCTGCACCCTGGGCTAAGGTACAGTTCACCCACCCCTTGGTGCGGTATACGTTTAGGATGCCAGCGGCCGCAATACCGACCGCCGGCTTCCCGACTCCTCAATCCCCGCTAAGGTTAAATGACAGGCGTCCAAAATCTTGACGCCTGCCATTACCCCTACGCCGGGAGACCGGCACCCGGCATCCCGATCGAAGGGATGCTGGGCGCCGCAAGCGGACAGCAGCGCGGGGGGGTTAGGTTTAGGGCTCCTGGGGGGGACTTAGGGTTAGGCACCCCCTCGGGAGGGTTAGGATTAGGTTGGAGGAAGGGGGGTTTAGGGTTAGGCACCCCCGGGGGGAGGTTAGGGTTAGGCACCCCCCCGGGGGACTTAGGTGTAGGCAGCGGGAAAAGTCGAGGGGTTAGGTTTAGGCACTTAGAGGGGGGATTAGGGTTAGACACTTGGGGGGGAGGTTAGGGGTAGGCACCCGTAAGGGAGGGTTAGGGTTAGGGGGGTAGGTTAGGTTAGTTAGTACTTACCTGGGGACGATCGGAATTTCCAGCGCTGTCGGGCTGCTGCTGCCGGGATCTCTTCCTCTGTCGGCCTGACGCTGCCGGGATGCGGCCGGCGGTATTACATACCGATTCCCTTGGTGCGGTTCTGGTATGGAGGTAGGTAGGAAGACTGCCTGTGCTTGTTATATCATTGCTCTAAGATGTGTTGCTGTCAAATGGTGGTTTGTGGAGTTGTTATCGATGACTTGTACTATGGAGCATCCAAGGGAAGGTTCCCCATGGGGTGAGGGAAAGCATAGGAAATTAGGTGATTTGCATTCCTACCTTCTATTGTGGGGATCAAGGAAGTTTTGAAAGTAACTAATTGCCCAGGTCACGTCTGGCCGTCTCAATTATCCATGTCTTTTACCCTTGTAGGGAATACCTTGTTCTTATTCTATTGGCTACAAGATATAGGTGGGGGGAAATAATGTATGTTACTTTGGGGATAAAGAGGAGAGATATGATAGTATGGTTATGGACACAGTGCAGTGTTAGGATTTGGAAGATATAGAACAGACATAAGTTATATCTACTAGATAGTGATAGTAGGTTGTCCTTAGTAGAGACTTTTTTTGACAATGAATATCGCAAATTGATAATTTTTCATTCTGAAATTGTATTTGACCATGAATATACCGCGAGTCCTAAAAGTAGCCACAATTGTGCAATTGTGTATTTTAATTTATGAACAGTTTCTTATATAGCGCAGCAAATTCCATTGCGCTTTACAATTTGAATCAACATTAACATTATACTGGGTTGTAAAAGACATACATACATGACATACATAAGGGTAAGAGGGCCCTGCTCACAAGCTTACAATCTATATATAGATTTGATGCGCGATGCTGCATTCTGTAAGTGTTCCTGAGAGTGCACCCGGAATAGTCACACATTTACCCCACAGAAGCGTTCCATAAATGGGCGCTACCGTGTATACACACACTGTTTGGAATAACAGTACTTTGTTTTGCTCATGTTATTTGGTTAAACCCTTTTTTCTGTTAATTTGTGCGCCTACACCATAATATTTACAATTAAATAAATAAATAAGCTGAATTTCTGAAATCCTGATGTAAAATGAGATGAGCAGAGAATGAAAATAAATACATTGCATAAATAGTTTAGATGATTTGTAGAATGCCTTGAATTGGGTAAACATTTTTATTGCAAAAGATTATCTCTCAGTGTATATGTTTACATGAAAGGATAAATAGCATTGGAGCGATGTGGCTGGATTGAGCAAGTCAGGGTGTGGCAAATTGGACACCACCCGTTCTGATCCTCTTCGTCAATACAAACTAATGTTGTTTTTTATAAACAAGCATCATGTCTCTAATAGATGCTAGAGGTCAAACTGTGGTAGAGGATCAGTTCTCCATTCCACAACATGGATGGTTTATTTCTTGTTTTGTCTTCAATAAAGTTAAAGATACACAATGTTACTAAGTGACTTGGCATGTAATGGCATACAGGACATTAATAACGACCTTATTCCGTGCTCTATAGGTAAGGTTGGACAGCCTGATTAGAACTGGCGTACTCAGTGTGCAGTACATGTATGGCCGTATTTCACCATTTACTGTACCTCAAGTACACTGGCTCATACTGTAGCTGAACTATAAATGTGAGCGGGTTCGGTTTTACTCGGTTTTACTCGGATCTTTTTATTGGCTATCGCCGAACACGTGTTTTGGATAGCGAATGAAATCGAGACGAAATTGCGGTAAAGTGGCGATAAGAACCGAGTAAAACCGAGTAAAACCGAACCCGCTCACCCCTAAAATAAAGGCACAGTTATCATTAAATTTTCTGTATACAGATGCAACAGTAGTGCCAAGGGGTGACACCAAGGTGCAGACTCCCCCTCAGTGACAAGAGCCGGGTGCTGCACTGTATAATTAAGTGCAGCACTCGGCTCCTCACACGGTGAGGGAGCCAGCCAGCACTGCACGCACCTCCAGCACCCCCACCTCCCTCTCCTTGCCTCCAGGCTCCCAGTGATATCGGGACCAAGGGGTTCACGTGAGGCCACGCCCCTTCCTGTGAGGAAGGTCATGCCCCCTTTTGGCGACGTCCCTCCCCGCACCGGGTGACACCGTGGGGAGGGACACCACTGAGATGCAACGACTTTTTTAAAGTCACGATGTAGAGACAATGGGCAAGGTTGCTCCCAGTTATTGATGCCAACTCGAATACCAATTGTTATTTATGGAGCTGCAGAAATTTGGACATGCATATAGATTAGCACATACTGTACTGTATACGTCTATTTGAAAATGCGTATAGATCTGTTTTAAGAGCATCTTAATAGCATATTTGAGTATAACAAGTAACATCTTTTTCAAAATACTTGTATGTTCAAATTAAATGACAATTTTTATTGTGTGTGTGTTTGTTTACAAACATCTCTCGTGGGAGATTACATGGCTGTATAGTGAGAGGTATTCCTAAAATGCCATTCAGAGTCAGTTATTTAAAGTAATAAAACAAACACTGGACTTGATCCTGAGATGTACGCTAATGCAATCGCAATTGCATTCCCTCACGACACGCAGTTGCTAAATTATGCTAATAGCCTTTTGTGGGGCACATTTCAAAACTGAAATAAGGCTTATTAAGACAACTTTTATTATTTATTTTAAACTATCACATGGCTTGTATGAGATATCAGTACAGAAGTGCAAACAAATAAGTAAAAAAACAAATATAAATGGGATGTAGTCAGGAAGCCGACGGTCGAAATGCCAACCGCCGGCTTCCCGACAGTGAAAGCCCAGTATGGGACTAATGATAGGCATCTAAATACTGACGCCGATCATTAGCCCCACACCGAAATCCCGACGCTCGACATACCGAACGTAGGTAAGCCGGGCGTCAGGCGCTCATAGCTGCAGGGGGTGCGGGTTAGGTTTACGGACTTCCAGGGGGACTTAGGGTTAGGCACCCCCCGGGAGGGTTAGGGCTAGGCTAGGGGAAGGGGGGGGTTAGGGCCAGGCACCACCAGGGGGAGGCTAGGGTTAGGCACCTCCCCGGGAGGGTTAGGTTTAGGGTGCAGGGAGGGGGGTTAGGTTTAGGCACCCTTGGGGGGAGGTTAGGGTTAGGCACTAAAGGGGGAGGTTAGGGTTAGGAACCCCTAAGGGAGGGTTAAGGGGGGTAGAGGGGAGGGTTAGGATACTTTCTTAACTTAGTCGGGATCTTCATCTGCCGGCCTTCCGGGGTCAGAATTTCATCCGCCGGGCTTAGGTCCAGCGGTAATACATACCGATGCCATATAAATATACAGTATAATATAATTAGCAGGAACTTGCTTCTAGTATCTACTGTACCTTGGATATACTGCCTAAGGATTATTCTCTTGCTGTCTGAAAAGGTCCCTACAGAATCACTTGATTATTGTGGGACTTATTTTCACCCAGAATGTATGTACAATCAATAAACAGGGCTCAGATCCTCTATAAATACTTTTATGGATAACGACAGGATTGGCAAATACCAGCAATTATGATGGGTTCAAGAAAAATGACAATGGGCCTGATTCAGAGCCGGACGCAATTAGCGCTCGCTCATTCAGAAAAAGGGGGTGGCTATTCAAATGAACCGTTCGCTCTTTGCGGTCTGTTGACGCCTCCATGTCTGAACGAGCGAACAAAACTTGCGGACGTTTATTTGAAAAATACGCCCCCTGGCCGCTCGCATCATACGTCATGTCCGCTATTTAATAGATTAATCGAGTACATCGACCAGGGTATGAACTGCTCGCTATTCTTGTGGTTGGTTTTTCCTACCACTATATTGCGAGCAGTTCTGACTATAAAACAACCAGGTGACATGGTCAATGACGCTGCTGGATTAATTATGCACACCCATAAAACGCCCGTTTTGACCTTTAAGCACGCCTGCGTTCTTAATTCCACTCCACGTTTTCAAGCACCTTCCCCTGTTACCACCCACATACGCCTCATTCTGTCACTCAAAGTAGCAGGCATTCGCTATTTAGCGAGCACACGATTTTCGGCCGCACTGAGTGGTTCGCGCATGCGTATTATAAACCGTACGCATGCGCAGAAGTGCGAACATCGCTCGGAACAAGCGTACTGCCGCTTACGAGCGGCTCTGAATCAGGCCCAATGATCTTAGTGATTTAGCAGAAATAGGCAATCATTTGATAATTATTCTAGATTAAATTTCACATATAATAATTGCTGTATAGGCAGACATTATACATAATTGCAAATAACCGTAATTATGATGGATTCAAGACAAGTGACAATGCTTTTAGTAATTTAGCAGAAATAGGCAATCATTTGACAATTAAAAAAGAGTAAATGTCCCATATAGTAATACCTGTATAGGCAAGCATTATACACATCAGTGATAAATCGAAGCTCAGATCAGGGAAATAGCATCCAAAATTTTGACCGCATAAGCATTTAAGGATTTTAACACAGAAATTACAGTTATCATTGTGCATATATTAATTGCATGATCTTCAGCTCTGAGACCTTAATCCTATGATCAAATTGATCCAGGTATATCTTCAACATTGTCAGCAGATAAATCAATATAAAAACAATGATATGGGTAGCAGTAAAAAGACACATACATACAGGGGCGCCGAGAGGGGGGGGCGGGTACTAATTACCCAGGCCCAGGCTCGATAGAGGGACCTGGCGGTGGCCCGGATCCGGCGGCGCCCCCCCTCAATCCCTCTTATTTCACAGCAGCCCAGCACATGCTACTATGTGCGGGCTGCAGTGGTAGACTGCTCACGGCTGCTGAGCAGCAGCCGCAGCTGTCTCCTATTCTTGTTGGGGAGAGCGATCACACTTATCGTGCCCCCCCATCAGCTTTGCGCCGGGCTGAGGGGCTCACAGCGCCTCTTTCCACAGCGTGCAGTGCCGCTACACGGCGCTTCAAAATGTATTATTATTTTTTTTGTAGCCTAAGGAAGCATTGGCCACGCCTCCCCGATTAAAATATGAGTGACAGTGAGTGATTTACCTTGTATTCAGGAAAATACCCTATATCAGAAAAAAGGCAAAATAACAAAACTGGTAACATGAATATTAGTGAAAAAAACACTCAATGTTATAATTGATTATCACCACGACTTTCCAATTCACAAATATATCTAAATGGATATTTGGTAGTTTGAGGCATCTCTCTATTCTACTCGGGAGGGTAGGAGTTAATAGCAATACACTCCTATATCCTAATAGACATAAGAAACAGTACCTGTGTACTTATGTGCCAGAGATCTACTGTTTCCCTTCTTACAATGTATAGGACGTGAAATGAGAGTCCCCGGCAGTGGCACAGGAAGATAAGGCTGCTTCTGCTGTTACTCCTTAGTCACACAGATTAGCCTGATGCTGAAGACAGCGCAGGATAAACAGATGACAGGCACTAATGAGACAGCAGTGGAGTATGAGAAAATAAAGATACCTGTAGCTAGTTCTCCAATAGGAATTGGTAACGTGATGCGGGGGTCCAGAGTGCGCACTAAGGTGCTCCCCAGCAGGCTGACCGACACGCGTTTTGCCGGGTGCTTTTTCAAGGAAGCTCAAGATTCTGTGTTCATGCCGGGCTCAAATAGCACTGACTATCTCTTCATAGGTTAATACAAAATGACTGGCAGAATGTTAAACCAATCCGAAGTGAGATATAGCAGGGGCAGGGTTACTACTTTCTTTAAGATGGACACAAGATCGGGAGAATATAATCATTAGGCAGTATATCCAAGGTAGATACTAGCAGCAAGTCCCTGCTAATTATATTATACTGTATATTTATATTTGTGTTTGTACTTATTTGTATGCGCTGTGTTCTGGTATCTCATACAAGCCATGCGATATTTTAAAATAAATAATAAAAGTTAAGTCTTAATTAAGCTTTATTTCAGTTTTGAAGTGTGCCTCACAAAAGAGTTCTTCTCTTATAAGATACGCTAGTTTCACTCCAGGGACCACCTTCAATTTTCATATAATCACTTAAATTTTGAGCTATAATCTCTTATCCTTTAAAATCTTCTGTGCAATTTACCTCTCCCCCATTTTCCCTTTCCCTTTAAGTATACGCTTCTATGTAGGGGAACAGACACTATGGGCCAAATGTAATAGGGTGTCTGTTTTGTTAAATTGCGAGTTTGGTGCTAAACTCGCAATTTTTCACAACTCTCCAATGTAATAGGGTGTCTGTTCACTAAAACTCGCATTTTTCAGAGTTACTAAAACTCTCCATTCTCAAACTCGCATCCAGATGTTTTCACATTGAAAACAATCAACTCGCCCAATGTAATAGAGTGTCTGTTTCAGACTCGCAAAAAAAAGATTACCAAAAGTCCTCAAATAATAGACCTGCTTCAGGCTAGCGAGTACATCCTGAGCAGGTCAGATTAACACAGAAACATGCACATATCCATGAGATATGTACATGTTTCTGTGTTTACTTATGTAAAATGTTTTTAAATAAAAAAAAAATTACGTGCACCCCCTCCCCAAAAGCATAACCAGCCCCGGGCTTTATAAAGCCTGTTCTGGTTCAAAAAATACAGGGGCCAAAATGCGTAGGGGGCCCCTGTATATTAAGAACCAGCACAGGGCTTTGTTGAGCTGTCCTGGTTCTGGAAAATCAGGGGACAAAACGAATAGGGGTCCCCTGAAAATTCCAGAACCAGCACCGAACTCTATCTAGCGGGGGGATAATGCCACAGCCAGGGAAAATCTTTCACCGGTTTCCCCGGCCAAAGCATTATCCCTGACCGCTAGTCAGTCCAGGCCGGGGATCCCTGGGGAGTTGGGTACCCCCCCAATAAAGGGGTACCCCTCTCCAGGGCACCCCAGGCCTAGACTGATAGCCCGGGGCTATCCCCGGCACCCTAGGGCGGTTGGTGCCGGGTTGATAGTGTTAGTGTAAAGTGTAAAATTAAAGTTTCCATATTGTCTTTAGTTGTAGAACCACAAGTACCTGCAAGCCTCCCCTGCATGCTGGTATTTGGAGAACCACAAATACCAGCATGCGGGGCATTACGGGCCCGCTGGCACTTGTAGTTCCACAACTAAAGAAATACGTAAATAAACAAACATACACCGTGAAAGTATCATTTTAATAAAATATTCATGCACACTCACACTCACATTCACACATACTCACCTAGTATCCGAAGTAATCCATAGGGGTGTACCTGAAAAAAAAAATCCATACTCACCTCTCCTATGCGTCGATCACGTCCACTTCTCCAAGTAGGCAATCCAGGGGTTAAACTAAAAAACCGCAAAAAACCCGATCCATGCCGGACTGAGCAAAGGTATGTGTGTACACATACCTTTGCTCCACGTAAATGACCGGGGCACACATGTGCCCCGTCAGTGAAGGGGCCGCCAGCCAATCAGGGAGCATCTCCGTCGGAGCAGCTCGGGGCTGGTTATGCTTTTGGGGAGGGGGTGCACGTTTTTTTTTTTTTTTAACACACACAGAAGCCATCACGGATCTCACTGAGCTGTGATGGCTTCTCTAAAACTCGCACCTTTTAATGCTACTCGCATTAATAGGTGTCAGTTTACATAGTCCTAAACTCGCCTAAACTCGCAAATGCAGTAGCCTCGAGCTGAAAAGTTCGCAGGCTATTGAATTTGCGAGTTTCAGTACAAACTCGCACTTTTTAAAAGTGCGAGAAAGTGCGAGTTTGTACTGTTACTAAAACTGACTACCTATTACATTTGGCCCTATATCATCGTTCATCTCAAAATCAATAATTCTCCTCCAAGCTAATTTTATATTGACTGCTGTGGTACTCTGTTGATAAATGTTCATAAATCAATACACGCACCAAAAATGGAATTCCATACACAATTCTAAATTTTACTCCTTAACTTCATACACTGATAGCTTTCCACAGCAGATTAAATCTGTAACATATGTTTTTTGTTGTTGCTAAGCAGTTGGGTATCGGTAACTGGAGCAAGAACTCGATGAAAGGTCTGGAATGAGTGCAAAAATATCCCAAATAACTATATTGAGAGTGTATTTTACCTCTAATTTATGTACAGTATACTGCTGTAGAGTGCCACATCCCACTCTTCTAAACATGACTTTGGAGAAAAAGAAAGAAATGACTACAGAAGCCATCCAAAATAAGCCATCTAGTTTAAGACCATGGGCCAAATGTAATAGGGTGTGAGTTTAATCGCACATATGGAATCTCACCTCCTCGCACCTTTAAAAGTTGCGAACATGACTCTAACTTCGTGTATGTAATAGGTTGCGATATTTCAGCTACCTATGTAGTTCGCATGAGACGTTTCGCAATGAAACTCACAGGAAAAGGCGGGAATGTTAGACCAACCGGAATACGATTTGCATTTCTCCAAGCATACTGACACAAACAGATTCACTCATTGGCAGGGGAAAGTCCCATGACTTAGGCATCACACACACACTATAAAAGCCCCTGATGCACTGTTTTGTGCTTTGATAAGGAGTAAGGAGCTGGATACATGACAGGAGACAGGAGGAATTTTGGCATATTGTATGCAACGTGGCAGGCAGGAGAGCTGGGGGAGCTCAGCAGAGGCTGGAGGAGGAGGAGGATCAGGAGGTGATTGTCACAGTCAGGAGGAGGAGGCAGCTTTGTCTGACCAGAAAGCGCAGGAGGAGGATGATGACACAGAGGTGGAGGAGGAAAATGAAGATGAGGGGGAGGATGAAGAGGAGGAGGTGGAGGAGGATGAGTCTGCCTGGTAATATGCGCAGTGGTTAATGCTGCCAGTAGCTTAAACATGACATTAACAATGTCAACAAGCGTTTCAACGATATCAAATGTGTGCTAAAGGTGAAATTGGCGGTTGAAGTGAAGCAGTCCCGCAAGACTGGTGGTGGGCGTCACATCCCCATACACTACACATCTTATGAACAAGTGCTCAAACAAATCATTCCCCCAGAGATCCTACCCATGACTTATATTGAGGATACAGACAGACCTCCAAACCCGGCCCCTATTGCTGAGTAACATAACTCCTATTACATACATGTACATGCATATTTTCCTTTGCTCTTTGTAATGCTCTATTCCTGTACAATATTCTGCTGCACATACCAGTATGCTGTGACATAGATTGCACTGAGTACAAATGTTTGGCCATGCTGGGATGTGTTGTGCTGCATATTTTTTTATTTAAACATTTTTTTTTAAATATACACAATAATGTTAGTTTGTGTAATTAGCTTCAAACTTTGAATTATTATGTTTATGAGATTAGTTAGCTCAGAAGGGCCATTGCACTGTGTCATTCAAAACCAGAGTCTTTTTAGTGGTGCATTTATATTTTAATGTATTTCCCTTTTTTTGGTTTCACTGTTGTAAAAATGTAAGATGAACATGTAATTGTCCAAATAATAATGTCTTGATTTTTTCTGCAGCCACTCCAGGGAGGAAGCGTTCTTCTTCAAATAGGCTTTGTCCACGATGTAAATCATCTAAACTTTACACGTTTCTCATATCGCCACAATCAGAACTGAATTCTGGTGCGAAAAAGCTGTGTAGCCCACCCCACCCCTTCCCTCGTCAACATTTAAAAGAGTAAAATAATAATCCTTACCTTTTTTTTAGGTCCATCACGTCCACATCCACCAACTCCTCAACAACATCGCCTGGAGGAAGAAGATGATGCTCACGAAATTGGATTAGGCACAGTAGATCCTGTCATGGTTGTGGATGAAAATACAGAAGTCGTTAATAACAACAACCAAATTACCCGTACAACAACAGAGCCTACACCTCCACCTCCAAAACCCCTTTCTGTTGATGAGATAGTTTTGTCCCTTCACAGTTTTACAACAAAGCAGGTATACTTTATGGAGAGACAAACAGAACAAATGGAAACCATTAAATATGTTGTTAATAAGATTTAAATTCATAACAGAAGTGGCAGATGGCACACGGATTAGAATGAATAACAATCTTGCTTTAAGGCTGCTTGACCTTACTTAGGCTATTTGGTCACAGACTGAGGCACTTAGAAACCTTCACACAGAAAGAGTAGCACAGAGGGCCCTATTAAACCCTACATGAGGTTCCACTATTATTAGTGTGTTTGCCGACTTTACTAAGTCCATCACCCAGGTGCAGTCTACGTACATGTGGTGGTGTAGTTAAAGGCAAAGTTCTAGGTGCAGTTTGTTGAGTGGTCAAAAAGTACATATTACTTATGTTACATTATGTTTATGAATCACGGTTTGCACTTTTTTATGAAAATTACAATTTGTTTTTCAGAAAAAGATAGACCTATATACACATATTTGACTTAATTTTTGAAAATGTAAATGTTCACAGTGATCCGAGTTGAAAAATATTATTGCAATATTGCAATATTGTTGTATCTGCAAATAAAAACATGTTATGGTGCGTACACACTAGGTGATATGCTCCCTGAGCGATATCGTGTAGTGTGTCCCCGACAGGGTGTGCTCAATGTCATTCATGACATTGAGCACACCCGCTGAACGATATCATTAACGATATCGTTCAGCGCCGGGCTCTCTCCCCCATTCCCCAACATGCAGCAACCTGACGACATCATCAGGTTGGCCTGCATGTTATCCCGATGAACGATGATGCCAAACGACCCGCGGGAACGTGCGTCGTCGTTATCGTTCATCGCTTTTGTGTAAAAAATGGAAGATAAAGTGGACGACTGAACGATAACGATATCGTTATCGTTCAATCGTCCACTTTAATCGCCCAGTGTGTACCCACCATTACAGTGCATTAACTGTGACAAAGGATACATTTTTGGATTCCTTAATCATTTAATCCTAAGCAAAAAAAATGTTTTTATTGTAATGTTGTTTGAAACTTAACACTTACGAGACACGCAGGATATAGGCATCATGGCAAAACCCAGGGTAACCTGCAACCACACTGAGAATCTTGAGGTTAGCATCACAGACCACCTGCACATTGAGGGAGTGGCAGCCATATCTATTTACATAGACATACCCCCTCAAATGCGGCGATTTGATCCCAATGTGGGTGCAATCTATGGCTCCCAGCATATTAGGCAATGCTGAGAGCCTATAGAAAGCTAACTTAAGGTCCAGCCACTCGGACTCACAACGTGGGAATGAGATAAATGTTCGCCACAACTTCTTCAGGGCAGATAACACTTGAGATAAATGCCTAAAGAAAGTGGCTTGTGTAATACCCAGCACTCTACCAATCACTGACTGAAATGAGCCAGTGACAAAAAAAATGCAGGGCACACATTAATGTATGCAGCCCAGGCACTGCATAGCTGCTACCAGCCAAAGGCTCCAAATCATCTCTCACCTGCTCATATAGGGTCATGAGGTTTGTACGGTTCAATCTAAATAACTGAACCACCTTATGATCTGAGAGGGAGTCCATGTCCATCCTTAATCGATAACATCACCTGGCATGAAGCACTGTAGGGACCTGGATCTGGTGATGCTTCTGCGCCCTCCTCTTGCGCAGCTCCTCCATAGAAAGCAGGCCACAAGCACACAGCTCCAATGAATACTGTACATACTCCATTTCTCCAACCCTCACAGGTGCACAGGCTGTAGGTATGGTTTATCTAGGCATGTGCTGATTATTTATTATCTTCACATGGGTTAATTAGCCACTTTTTTTGGGGGGGGCGTAGAGAATGTAATTAAACTCGCCTATCTGAACCTGGTCTAAAGTCCTGGTAAATTTTAGTCAAGTTTGGGTTGCGATTTTGAAAATCGCAACCTATTACATTTGGAGAGTTGTAAGTTTAGAATGGATAAACATCTGGATGCGACTTTGATATTTGTGATTTGGGAGAAAATGTTAAAAACGCGAAAAAAAAGCCATTTCTCACACTCTATTACATTTGCGATTAGCCAAAACATGCAAATTTACTGTCAAACTCGCAAAAAAAACAAAACAAAACGTGACCTATTACATTCGGCCCCCTATTTTCCATTTTCACATAAGTCCATGTGATGCTGTGTGTATAGTATAATAATTTGTTCATGGTCTTAGGGATTTTGGAGTTATTTGGCAGATGCTGTTCTGGACAGTATTACTTTTCTAAGGGGTCATTGCAGGCGTATTGTAACGCAGCTGCAAAAATCTGTAATATAACCTTAGTGAGAAGTGTAAGGACTGCACTGGATCCTCTCGATAAGGAGTTGTCGTCTCTAGAATAGGGCTTCAATAATTGAGAATGTAAAATGGACATCAAGTGACCTGAGGTTGGCTCAGTCCATCCGATACATCATTTGTGGTCCTAAATAAGCTAAAAGAAGTACACTAGGGAAATCTCCAGTATGTGACCTGTTCATTTACTATCAGTTCCCCAAGAGTTTCAATTAATAAAAATACATATTTTGAGTTAAGGTTTAGAATGAAAAAAGAGGACTGTTCCATGAAAACCAGGCCCTATCCTAAATTAGTAAAATAAACAATATCCAATTTATTGTATTAGGAGAACTTTCATAACATTGGAACTATTTTACTTAGCAATATTAATTTCTAAAATATTTAAGATGTTCTTGGAGCAAGATAATTAATTGACCGTAGACTATAAATTCCTTAATTTGTGAATTTGCAAATGCAGTGCAGAATGGCAAAGACAGAGCGCAACTGAAAAATTGTATCTGTGAAACAGACTGCATCGCTATGGAACATAATTTGCAAAAATGTTACCACAATTTAACTAATCTCTATTTTATACCAACCTATTATCCTGTCACCATTAACACTTTGCAGTTAGCTGCTTGCATTATTGCATTATTTTCCTGCCAATCAATGTAAGACAAATTAGTAGGAAAATAAAAATCACTACAGTTCTGCATGTCCAACTAGGCGTCTTGGTCCTCAGAGATCTCTAGCTGATGCCTCATATGTCTAGTTCAGATACATAAATCATTTCAAGCTAAACAAACATTAATAATTACAAAGATTTGTACATTTGTGTCTGGTTTTTGCTTTTATGCTTTGACCCCACAGAGATCATTTCCGCGCCTCTATGAAAACAGTCTTAAAAAAAAGATCCAAGATGAATTATTTTAAAATGTATCTATTCCTCTAAAATAATAAACCATTTTGTCACGCTGAATTGCCCTGTGGTTCTAGAGTAACTAAGAACGAATGTCGAGGGAGTATATCTGTCAAGTACTAACAAATAAGACAAACTAATGCCGCTCTCCAGATAACTGTGGTCAAACTGCAAGTTTTTATATTGAATGTACATTTTAAAGTCCTCATGGTCTTTATTAAAATTTGGCAACAAAAATTTAGTAATTTTCTCCATTTCACTGAAGCCAAAAGTATTGTTCCTTGTCTTTATTTAGCATTTGTACACACAATGATTTATTTAAGTATTTGTTGTTTAGAAATGATAATTATTATATTTTTAATATGTTGCAATTGGCTTGTAGTGTAATAAGTAGGTTATCAATTTATTTCAAACTTGAATTGTCCATGGTCATTGTATTGATGAACTTCCATAACCAAAATAATTTACCTTAAGTTTTTATGGTAACTCCTTAATTAACCCATTTAGGCCCGTATTCTATTGGAGGCGAAAAGGCGAGATTTGAGAAAAAGTATCGCCGATTGCGACTTTTCGCCAGGCGGAAACTTATCTCCGTATTCAATTCCATCCGCTTTTCGTGTACGCGAAAATGCAATGCAATGTAATAGGCGAAAAAGATTTGCCTATGAATAAGTGGAGAAAAAAGGTGCAAAATCGCTATTTTGGGGTGCAAAGGTGGGGAAACCAGTCAACACCCTTGGGCCAGCTCCCCCAAAAGATAACTGTGTCAAAAAACTAAAAAAAGTGAAGAACACCCCAAAAAAGCACTTTGAAAAAGGGGGTGAAAAAGTGCAAAGTGGGGGTACAAACTTAAAAACTAACGAAATATACTTTTTAGGGGTCTGCAAGTATGGGTGAGGTGATTTTTTCATTGCATGTGTTTGCTGAAGGTGCATTTTTTAAGTTTCTTATAACTTCACTTTAGCAACTTTTAAATATGCTTGCACCCATTTTCAAGTATCCCAAATTTGACAGGAATACTTATTTTCTCCTAAAAATACTGCTTTATGCCATTCTTCAGCACTTGTGAAAAGATGCTAATTAGATTCAATTATGAGAACTTAAGTACCCCCCAAATTGTTTCATTAGGGCTAATCGGGCACTACTTCATTGATCCCCAATGTTTCTGCATCTTTTGGTACAGGCCAATTTTCCTGATTCTGACACCACTTTTCGCCTGTTCTGACATCGCGTATCTCCATTTTCGCATCTTTTGGAATTGAATAGGGCGAATCGTGGGTATGCGCACGATAAGCTTCCGCTAAAATACGTGATGTAGGAGAAAAGTCAGGGAACATACGCGATGTAGGCAAAAAGTCCGGCAGACGAAATAGTATCGCGGGTGCAAAACTAATTGAATATGGGCCTTAGTATGAAAGTAAAATTATCTGGCGAAAGTCTAGTCTTTTTAAAGAAAGTCATAGGAAGAAAAATGAATTGGGGCTTTTGCTTCATGATTCTATTAAACTTTGCAACGTGTTAGTAAATTAAATTTTGTGGAATTTCTAACCTATTCATAGAGCTGGGATGATAATGGTTAATTTATTTTGCTGTGTGGTTAGTTGGAGTGGGACTGGGTACATATAAGCAGGTGACATTTGGCATCCAAATGTGAAGCTATTAGAATATTTTGTGGAACAGTTTTGAACAGTTCACTCAGCTTTACTATCCCACTGTACACAGTGCAGCACTGGGAGTAGGTGCTGGGACATTTAGCATTAGTGGTTATAGCAACATGATGATAGCTAGAGGCGTAATACTCCGTTATCTGTATATGCTGTGCTTCTACTCAATGATGCTGATCCATCTCCCAAGAGGACCCCGCTCTGCTCTTCTGATCATCTGGGGATGGCAGATGTGCGGAGAAGCACTGTTATTATCTCAGTTCCAGATGTGCTGGCAAATGAGCATGATCCGAACAGCAGAGCAGATGGACCGACATTGCCAGCCCCCCACATCTCCTAAGTCTATAGCCACTGCACCTGCTAATATACCAACTAATACAACAGATGATATGGGTGTAGTTCCGCTTTTCTTTATGGGCACTGATTTCTTCAGGAATCCCTTTAATGCAATTATGTTAAGGGGAATAGAAAGGATAGGGCCTAGTTCACAGGATTGTACAGCGTAAGGGGCAAATGTAAGGAGCAGTCATTTATTTCAGTGCTATTACAGCTATAACTGCCATGTCAGTTTGGAGAGAAATATTACCCCTTCAAAAATGCCAGCATCTCTTGTGTTGCACCAGTAATGCATTGATGCAATATGTGTTTAACTGCTTTCGAATCCAATAAGCATGCACAAGGGAGATCTTCCTACTAGTGGGCGGAACTATGGACAACATCAATCACAGTTTACAAAAATAAACAAAAAAAAAGCTTACAGTAGGAAGTTCTTCTCTTCTGAGCTGACGGCTTCCTCGGTGTACAGCACAAATACTGGACTATATGGTATCTGCATATGGGACAAAAGCACTGCTTTTCATTGCTTAGTAATATCTGCAACAAAAGGACCGCCATCAGTGGCTATGGCAGCAGAGATAATGAAACACAGATTTCTTAATGGAATTCACGTTATTATATTTAAGGAAAAACTCCTTTCCACTTTACTAACGCAGTTTTGGTGCTTATCTCTGTTGTATGCATTTACCCATAAAACTGGAAATAGCTTTTGGTGTACTGTGACTTTTTTATCCTGTTTACTGTAATATGGTTACTGGATAGTAAGTTATGTAATTAATTGACCCAAACATCAGTTATTTAACTGCACTACCATTAGTCAAATGGTCAAAATCAATCACATAACCACAACTAATTCCATTAATTCTCATTTGTATTTTTTTATGTATATATTTTTTTCATAAAGTACAAACAATTTCGAGTTCTGTAGCAGTTTTCAGGCATTAAAGTTTTCTAGATAATAAAAATGCTGTTAGATTATGCTAGTCTGTCATGCTTTAAGAACAGTTCCTAAGGTCACATAGATGCAACAAAATTAAAATATATACACCTCCAAAATAACCAGGGGCGCCACAATGCTTTGTGGTTAGGGATGGAGGGGCAAGATGTAATTTCATTTTGGCACGCCAAATTTGCTGGATGTCACCCCCTCAGGGACAGCTGGAGTAACCTACCACACCACCTACCTTAGGACAGGTGAGCCTGAGGAGTCTTTGCTTTTGCTGATTTGGTCTCTGTATGTGGACATTACTGCTCTTCACTCACAAACGCAGCACTGACACAACGCTACCGCACAGCTTCGGGAACACATGTAGCCAATAGTGCATCCCCGTACAAACAATTTATCCAACCAGCACTGTGAGTGGAGGATGCAAGAAATTGATATAATAAAATAATATATCTATTGGAACAGGCACTCTGATGGGTGTTCTCTTTCCTCAGCAGCTGTGTAAAATGGGGCTATGCTACCCCAATGCAAAATACAATGGCTATAGGTTTATAGCACTATTGTGAGGATATCAATGTATTAAAATCACAATCAGATGGAGTGTAGTACATGAATTTTTATTACCTGACATATTTAAAACAACATCTGTATATAATAAGACATGCATTGCAGTATAACATTTGACATAAGTTCCTAAACTCTGGATAGAATAGAAATTGGTAATATGTCCTCTTCGTATATGACTCCTGAATAACAGTCACTGATTAATGAGGGCTTGGTGGGAGGTCCAAATTGATGGTACAGTCTCTTACCAACTCACGCTTTGAGAGTCCAGAGCAGAACAGCAATCTCGCTCTGACAGGTCACTTGGAGTGGTGGGGAAAGAATTCCCTGCAGACTTGAGTACTTGTAGTACGACCGTTGCCCACTTTCAAGTGAAGGACAGTAATGTCCGGGAGTCTGGTTCAGGTATCAAAGCATCTGTGATGGTGAGACGACGTTCCAGTAATCCAGCAGAGTAGGGGAGCATAGTGAAGGTTCATATGAATAAATGTAATAAAGTCATATCCATCAGCCAGAGGAGTAGCGTGGAAACATGGCGCCCGGAGAAAGTGCGTCATTAAGTCCATTGAAGCACAATGAATGAATGAGGAGAGAAGGAGGGAGGGGATCAAAGAGGAGAGGGGAGAGGAAAGTGCTGATCAGAGAGGGGAGGTGACAGAGGCCAATAAGAAAGTTGAAGGGAAGGCCAAAGCCAAGCAGAGAGGGCCAGTGACAAAAGCCAATAAGAAAAGTAGATGGGAGGGGCAAAGATTTCATCAGAGAGGGGTGGTGACAGAACGCAATAAGAAAGGAGGGGGAGGGAGTCAATCAGAGAGGGGTGGTGACAGAACCCAATAAGAAAGTGTCAGGATGCGGCCTGGGATTGGCCGCTACTCATCTTCAAGCCGGCGTTCTTGGGCTTAGGTGTTCAGTCGCTGGGAGTGGAAGTGAGTGGTGACTGAGTATTCTCCCCGGGGTCTGCTAGGGCTTCCGTGCGTGCGTCCTGGTTCCCGGTGTGCTGTGCATGGCTGCAGCCATGTTAGTCCATATCACCTGACTAGTCTCTTCCAATGGTAGTCCTGCGGTCACTCAGATGATCCAATGACCAGCTACCTAAGGGTATTTAAATCTTACTCCAGGAA
This sequence comes from Taudactylus pleione, assembly GCA_031769625.1. Classification (NCBI taxonomy): domain Eukaryota; kingdom Metazoa; phylum Chordata; class Amphibia; order Anura; family Myobatrachidae; genus Taudactylus; species Taudactylus pleione. Next base: position 7,833,817 of record JAUIMM010000012.1, read on the forward strand.
CAGGAAACTGCTGTTCAACATCGCTGTTCCAGTGACTGTGATACTCACCAGTGTTTCTCCGTGTTTTTTCCTCAGTGTGTTGCTTGAGCCTTCTCGCTGTTCTCCAATGTTATTTGCATCAGCTCACAGGCTGACTTCCAGTGTGTAATTTCAGTTCTCTCACTGAACTATAGTTCTTTTCACAACAGCTCTTGTGTTGTTATTGTATTGTTCAGTTCCCCAGCTGCCTGTGTTAGTGGTGTCAGCTTTCATGCTAATTACTAGTTAGCTCTCAGCTGGATCCTTAACAATTCTCAGTGCATTCCTGTGTTACATATCCCTGTGTACTCAGTGCAAGTCCGCAACTGGTTCCTTTATAATTATCAGTGCATTCCTGTGTTACAAGTATTCCATTCATATGCTGATCCCCTGTGTTCAAGTACTCAGTTCATATGCTATCTCCTGTAGTCAAGCATTCAGCTCACACGCTGAACTCCAGTGTTCAAATACTCAGTTCATATGCTGATCTCTTGTGTTCAAGTATTCAGTTCATATGCTGATCTCCTGTGTTCAAGTAATCAGTTCACACGCTCATCTCCTGTGTTCAAGTATTCAGTTCACACGCTGATCTCCTGTGTTCAAGTATTCAGTTCATACGCTGATCTGCTGTGTTCAAGTACTCAGATCATATCCTAGTTATTTAGTTCTTGCGCTGGCCTCTAGTATTATTCCTTTATGGTCTCCGTGCTTGTGTCCTGTGAATTAACTCTCATAAATATAGTTACCAGTCTTCCTGCCACTCCCAGGTACCTGTCCAGAGGGCCGTGACCTGCTCACTTGGTGCAGCAAAACTCATATCCCATCTGGAGGGGGTCACAGGTGAAGACCACCAAATGAGTTAGACTCCGAGCCTTCGGGCAGGTCTAGCCAAACCTTTTGTTTGGCCGCAATAGGGAGACCTAGTACTGTCACTCACCTGCTTGTTCCCTAGCCACCCTAATCCCCTGGCTTCTATACTCACCTGAAGAACTTCCCATACGGTTCCTGACAGAAAGGAGTGGACAGGGGCAAAGAGCCGATCACAGGGTAGAGAGGGGAGGGAATTACAGAGGTGAGAAGTGAATGTAATCATTCTGACAGGAAAGGGGAGGTGATAGAAGATGATCACTGAGGAGGGAGGCCCGGAGGGGAGGCAATCAGGGCAGCTTGAAGAGCATGAAATGTAGAAATAGATCTCAGATTCATAACTTATTGAGGATATAGAGCAAACAAACCAAGATAAAACTAACAGGTAGCCGTCATACTGTGCAGTGCCCCATGAATTCCAGAACCCAGAATTCCCGAACCCCGGATGGCACCCTCTGTCCATTTTGGCACCCAGAGCTCATAATCCACTGGAACCACCCTTGCTACACCCCTGCCATCAGCACACCATGCCAATGTAAGCTCTTATCAAAATGTGTTTTTATTGTGTTCACGTGTTTTTGTTGACATAAAATGATTCTGGTTACCTGTAAGAAAACACATGGGGGTTATAATCAATTGATAGTTGCACTTAGAGGAAACTTCTTCATATAATGTCCTAACTGTGATGGTCTGTTTAATGCATACATGATGCAATATCCTAAGAGCAAAACTGGACAGTTTTATCTAATAAAAGTGGTGGTAATGAAGGTTGGACTTTGATATCATGCAACACAAGGCCCAACAACAGATATTACGGGGCCCAGTACAGCCATGTTTTTGGTGTGCTGCTCTCAGATGATGCATCCACAGATTAGTGCATATATATATATATATATATATATATATAAAACATATACCTGGGTCCCTGGCAAATGCAGGCCAATTGGCTTGAGAGTCTTCATCGCCTAGATGTGGTTTCTATGTAATGGTGAATCTCTGGAGAAATTGTTCCTCCCTGAGCAAATGGTGACTTCAGTCCGTATTAACTGTTCACATAAGAGATCACATGGTCAGATGTAGGAGTATAGCCAATGTCATTATCATATAGCAGAGGTACAACCAGATTATACATAGTATCAGTTGTTTTGGTGCATTGCAAAATGTGAACTTCCCTGATCAAACTATTTTGTATTGTTATGGTTTCTTTAAAATGTGTGCTTTAATGAAGATTACTGTCCCCGAGCCCTTTCCTTCTAATCCCCAAATTGTGGATAATCTACAGCCACTTCCCCCAGTTCTCTTCAGCCTTATCCCTCCCTGTGCCTCTCCAGTCCTCGTGTCTCTCCAGCTTCAATTCCCCATGTCTCTGCAGCTCAAGCCCCCTGTGTCTCTTCAGTCTCATGTCCCCTGTGCCTCTCCAGCCCTCCTGTGTCTTTCCAGAACCCCAGTGTCTCTCCAGCTCCTGCCTCTTCAGCCCCTAGTATCACTCCAGCTACAGACCCCTTCAGTCTCTCCCACCCCCCATTGTCTTTCCAGCTCTAGTACCCTTCTGTCTCTCCAACCCCCCAGTGTCTCACCAGATCCGAGTTCCGTCTCCAGCTCCCCAGTGTATAACCAGGTCCAGCCACCTACTGCTTCTCCAGCTTCCCAGTGTCTCTCCAGCACCTTCTGTCTCTCCAGGTCTAGCCTCTTCTGTCTCTCTAGCCCCCCACTGTCTATGAAGCTCAAGTTGCTTGTTTCTCTAGCACCTTAGTGTCTCTCCAGCTCCAGCCCCCTTATATGTCTCTAGACCCCAGTGACTCATCAGCTACAGCTTCATTCTGTCTCTCCAGCTCCCTAGTGTCTTGCCAGCTCCAGCACCTTCTGTCTCTACAGCCATCATCTGCCTCTCCAGCCCCCCAGTGCCTCTCCAACTCAACCTCCTTGTATGTCTCCAGCCTCCCAGTGTCTCTCTACTTCCAGCCCCCTTCTGTCTCCCCAGCTCCCCAGTGTCTCTCCAGCTCCTGTCTTTCCATAGTCCAGCACTCCAGTGTCTCTCCAGCTCCCTACATCCCTCCGGCTACAGCCCATAGTCACTTACCTTCTGTCTCCTCTGGCTGATCCTCTTCATGTGCCTGCTCCTATTTACGATGCATTTTCTTTGCTTTTCAGTGGTGTGGTGCAGCATAACGTCACTCGTGCTGTGCTGCAATAAACAAAAACATTTTTTATTGCACCTGCAGCTGGTGCCTGAAGATTAAGTGACAGGTCTTCTCAGACCCAAACTTGCCTGCACCCTGCTGGTCACTGCAGTGGTGCAGGCAGTGGTTGAAAACAAATTTATCGAGGACAGATTAATTTATCTGTGGGCCCCTGAGTGGCCTAGGCCACTTGAAAGCTTGTGGCCTGGTACAAGTGTGCCCCCCCTTGTCTCCATTCCTGTGCATCTCTTTTGCAGCTCTTCCAGACATCAAGGTGCACAAGTCTGTGGATACATCATCTCAGAGCAGATGGTAAGCGCAGACCTTGACGCGCATGAGCCACAGGTGCATGAGCAGAAAGAAAAGGCATTTTGAAGAGCATATCCTAAATGCTTTGGAAATGAGGGCCAGTGACTATAGAAAGGGGTGTCCAGTAGTCATGTCTACATGTATGACATTCAGATCCACATTATAGTGCTAAGAAGAGCTCCTCACAGTAATGGAACTTTGTGGTAACATTTATATATGTGTGACATGATTAATTAACAGCAGAATCAGGGGCGTATCTATAATAGGTGCAGGGTGTGTGGGTCCAGGGGGCCCTCACCGCACATCCTGCACCCATAATATTATTTACCTCTCCGGAGTCCCACGTCAGCGCAGGGGTCCGGCGCTGTAACACAATGGGAAAATGGCTGTGGCAGCCATTTTCCCATCGTTTGCGCATGTGCAGTACAGGGAAAATGGCCACCGCGGCCATTTTCCCATTAACCTGTGCATTCATTATAGACTTTGGGCACACTCTAGTGCACAGAGTCTATAACTCCGGCAGAATTAATGAACTTTTTTTTTTCACTTATTTTTTTTTTTTCGTCTCTAGACAACAGGCTTCTGGACAAATAATCACATACATGCATAAGCAAGTTACCAGCCACAGACCCCTGCAAATTACCAAAGTGCTCTGTGATAATGTATTGCATGTGTAGTGTAAAGGTGGAGACAATTAGGGGAATATTTACTTTATAAAGGTCGATTTGAGGTTTTTGGTGTATTCGTATTCTATTTGATTTAGCAAATCGGGAATTTACTAAAGGCAAAATCGACTATAAAATTGATAAAAAACCAAGTCCCGACCAAAAGTGAACATCAATCAAACATCAAAACTTTGCCATAGACGGTTACATGATTCACTAATTTACTAACAGTCGGAATAACGATCGAATAAAAATTGACTACAAAACTTACTTTGACAGCACCCGAACAAAATAGGAGGGCACCACCAGCCACAATCCCCCCCTTCACCCGCCCCCCCCCCCTCCACAGCCCCATGGATCAGGTACAGAGGTTCTCCCATCATGTTGACCTCACAAAATGACGGAGGTACAGTACAGGTGACAAATGCACTAAAATAATCTTCCCATTAGAGATAAGCGGGTCCGTTTCTCAGAGAACCGGACCCACCTCAATTTAGAGATCTGAGCCGAGATCCGAGTCAGACTTGGGTTTCCCACCTGACTCGAATATCAGAGCGGGGCAAAATGACAGCATCCTGCTGTCGGATTCTCGTTGGTTTTGGATTTTCATTCCGGCTGTAGAGAGTGAAGAGGAAGCAAGGGAGGGGCTGAGCTCTTGTTGTCCATAGCGGCTGTGCTGTTGCTGTGCATAGGGGCTGGCTGCTGTTGTCATAGGGGCTGGCTGTTGTTGTCTATAGGGGATGGCTGTTGTCCATAGGGGCTGGCTGGCTGTTGTCCATAGGGGCTGGCTGCTGTTGTCCATAGGGGCTGGCTGGGCTGTGCTGTTGTCCATATAGGCTGTGTTGTTGTCTATACTCTATAGGAGCTGTGCTGCAGACAGAAGAGGGGGGCTTCAGTGGTTCCTGTGTCACTGCAGTCACTGGACCTCACAGCTCACAATATTGATTTAGTTAAGGGCCAAAAGGTTGCATCCAGCTAGCTGGCTGACTAAGCTAAGTGACAGCAGTGGGCCAGACAATCATGTGGCAGTTCAGCTTCGAACATGGCACAGAGTGGAAAGCAGCCTGTAGTTCTCTACCCACCCCATCAATTTGGTGGATCGGAATTTTCTTTAAAAAATGAAAGGGGCATGCAGGAGATGCTGTCTGTGGCCATTATAATTTCTGGACATTCATAAACCATAAAATTAAAAATGTCAGGCAGCAATGCCCCAAACAGCACATAAAGCAAAGAAAAGAGGTGCAAGATGGAATTGTCCTTTTTTTTTCCTGGCAGCCGCAGAAAACTGAAGGAGGAGATGCTGCTGTGTCACTTGCCGCTTGGACACGGCACCAGGGGGTGCCGTGTCCATCAGGGGTCCTCTTCACCCCCAGTGTGAAATAAATAAAAATAAAAAGTGTTTTTTTTTCTATATGTGTGTGCGCGTTAGCAGCACTTATCAACAATGTAGCTGTGCCAAGCATGCTGCCTGTGTTGTTAATCAAGAAGCTGCTACCTCGTTCAAATCCCATTGTCGTCATGCCTGGGCAAAGGACCAAAAAATCCACTTCTCATGTGTGGAATTATTTCCACCCAAATCCGGTCAACCTTTGCCAAGCCTTTTGTAACCGTTGCCAAGTAACAGTGAGCAGAGGTAAGGACCTTAACCATCTAGGAACCTCCTCCCTGTTACATCACTTGCTCAATCGTGATCGGAAGTAGTCCTGCATCCAATTTCATAAGAATGACTGACTCCCCTCCTATGTGTGGCTCCATAGAAGGATCCTTGAGTGCTACGCCTGTTGCTGCTGCTGCTGTGAGTGGGTCTTCATCCCAGAAGGGGACCAAGAAGAAGACTACTTTTAGTTTAACCAAACAATTGACTGTCAAACAATCCTTTGCAATGGTGAACAAATATGACAGCATACACCCTGTTGCACAGCGTATACTGACGCCATAACAGCTATGCTGGTCTTAGATGTGTGTCCAGTACCTGCCATTAATGCAGTGGGTTTTACACAGTTAATGGAGGTCCTGTGTCCCCGCTACCATGTCCCTTCTAGATTCCACTTCTCTAGAATAGCAATTCCCAATCTGCACAAGGACATTAAAAAAACCTTATTAATGTCCTCCGAAATGCCGTTGTGCCCACTGTCCACTTAACCACAGATATGTGGGCAAGTGAGACAGGGCAAACTAAAGATTACATGACTGTGACAGCCCACTGGGTAGGTGTATTGCCTCCAATAGTGCAAACAGCAGCAGCATCAGCTAACAAATGCCAGCTCATTTAGAGGCAGGCTACTCTGTGTATCACTAGTTTCACTAAGAGGCATAACACTGACAACCTCTTAGAAATACTCAGGGAAATCATTGCAAAATGGCTTACTCCACTTAGACTCTCCTCGGGATTTGTGATTTCTGACAATGCCAGCAATATTGTGTGAACATTACATGTGGACGAATTCGAACACATCCCATGTTTTGCTCACACAATTAATTTGGTGGTGCAACATTTTTTAAAGAAATGACAGGGTCGTGCAGGAGATGCTCTCAGTGTCCCGAAAGATTTCTGGACATTTTCGACATTCAGCAACTGCATGTCGAAGATTGCAGAATCAGCAAGAACTGTTGAATTTGCCCTGCTATCAGCTGAAGCAAGAGGTAGTAACGAGGTATAATTCTACCCTTTATATGCTTCAGCGGATGAGGAGCAGAAAAAGGACATCCAAGGCTACACTATGGCCTATGACATAGGGAGAGGAGTGGGAATGCACCTTAGTCAAGCGCAGTGGAGAATAATTTCTGTGTTGTGCAAGGTTCTCAAACCATTTGAACTTGCCACATGTGAATTTAGTTCAGACACTGCCAGCTTGAGTGAAGTCATTTCCCTAATCAGACTTTTGCAAAAGCAGTTGGAGAAACTGAAGGAGGAGCTGAAACGGAGTGATTCTGCTAAGTATGTGGGACTTGTAGATCAAGCCCCTCATTCGCTTCACCAGGATCCAAGGGTCGTCAATCTCTTGAAATCAGATCACTATATTTTGGCAACCATACTTGATCCTAAGTCATACCTTGTGTCTTTCTTTCTAATGGACATAAATCTGAAAAGATGCAAAGTGCTGTTGGTGAAAAAATTGTCAGCTCAAGCGGCAAGTGACACAGCAGCATCTCCTCCTTCAGTTTTCTGCGGCTGCCAGGAAAAAAAAGGACAATTCCATCTTGCACCTCTTTTCTTTGCTTTATGTGCTGTTTGGGGCATTGCTGCCTGACATTTTTAATTTTATGGTTTATGAATGTCCAGAAATTATAATGGCCACAGACAGCATCTCTTGCATGCCTCTTTCATTTTTTAAAGAAAATTCCGATCCACCAAATTGATGGGGTGGGTAGAGAACTACAGGCTGCTTTCCACTCTGTGCCATGTTTGAAGCTGAACTGCCACATGATTGTCTGGCCCACTGCTGTCACTTAGCTTAGTCAGCCAGCTAGCTGGATGCAACCTTTTGGCCCTTAACTAAATCAATATTGTGAGCTGTGAGGTGGTCAAAATTGACTTGAAACAAATGGAAATAAATGTTATTGAGGTTAATAATACTGTAGGAAAAAAACAGGCTCATTTTATGTGATTTTAGCTGTTTTTATGATTTTTTTTGAAAAAAATACAGATCCAAAACCAAAACACAAAACACGGAAGGGCGGTTTTGGCAAAACCAATCCAGATCCAAAAGCAGAGAAGATACAGACACAGATACAAAACCAAAACACGGGGGTCGGCGCACATCTCTACTTCTCATACCATCTAAAAAAAACTTACACAGCCAGAAATAAAAAAAGCGCAAGTAGGCAACATAACTAACATAATTACATACCATTTTGAAGAATTATCTTGTAGCTAAATAAATAAATATTATAATCAATGGGAGAAAATAACCAAACAACAAAGCAGCCCTAGCCAGTCCCACTCCCCACAGCCGCAACATGACATATGATGTGCAATAGAGCAAGAAGAGTCAGATATATACCTTACCTCCTTCTTCTGTTCTGGCTGCTCCTCAGTCCAGTCCCCAGAAGTTGTAGCTCCTCTTTCAGCAGCGCGCCGGCTCACAACAGGAACAACTTTATTGCATGAGCCGGCCGCTGCAGCATAGTTAGAAGGCGGAGTGGGAGGGAAGGGTAGAGCGGGAGGGTAGGAGTTGGACGGAGCGGGAGGACGGGCCCTTGCCCACCACTTACTTTTATTGTGCAGCCACGGGATGGTAGGAGCGGGCCCCCGGGCCTGTCACAAGGGGATAGTAGTAGCAGACGGTCAGGCAACAGACGGTAGGAGTGGGCAGGCCCTCTGAGTGTCTGGCCCGGGACTCCAGTCCCGACAGTCCCCCCCAACACTATGAATGGATTTCATGGCAGTGGCCGCTGATTGGCTGATAGCAGCAGCTGCTATGGAAACCGTTGATGCTCTCAGTCAGTAAACGGTTCACCGTTGAATTGAATGGAGTGACCGGGTGGCCCAGGACTGGTTGATGCTCGGTGGGGTGGGGGCAGCTTTTAGCTGACCAGTTTGACGCTGGTTAATGCTTTGGAGGAATACCCCACCTTGTTTGTCTTCCTGCAGTGGCATTACTACCCTGGCTGGTTCAGCCTGGTGCTGTTTAATGAAAAATAGGGAGGAACCCCACGTCAGTTTTCCTGTTGATTTTCCATGAACAGACCAGGCTTAAAGGTCAAGGGCTGGTTATGGATTTAGGGGGGACATTACGTCTTTTTTTTAACATTATTAACTATTTAGGTTCTTTAACCCTAAGAAGCATGCACAGATCATAGTGAGCTGTGCGTGCTTCTTTTTAGTTGTGTTTCAAATAGTTTTTTATTTCTATTTGCATTTGGCTTTGAACAGAAAGTTCAACAAAACCAAATGCATTTACAAATGCATTTACACCTGCCAAAACCGACTAACATCGATTTCAATATCTAACTCAAATGTTGGTAAATGAGTGCATTACATAGTCGATCCTGAGTTAATTTCAGTAATTTAAATTGACATAATAATCAACACCAAAATCGACCCTTAGTAAATATACCCCTTAGTATCAACAGTCATCTCAGTAATGTTTAACAAAAAAGAGAAAATGAAATGGGTTTGGGTCTGATAAGAATGAGTGAATGAGTGACCAAGCCAAGAATTTACAGGTGTTGCTCCTAATAGAGACATGAACCAGAAAACATGCAGTAAATCTTCTGGAGTTGGTAAACTAATTTGTCATTTTTATTGTGGCATTTTGTGACTGTAGTACACCAGTTCCCTGGGAATTCCTGCTATCTCAGTACACTTGCCATCCTTCCCGATAATCCCAATTCTTGTCTTCTTCCAGCTCAAAAACTGTAGATAAAACCCTACACTTCTACAAGTGCTTCTTAGTATGGAATTTAAATTATTGAACACAATCAAGTCAGAATTAGTAATGCAATCTGTAGGAGATAGCCAAACTTTAAGTGTGAAATCTTCTGCAGAGTGTAAGTTAACACAGATATCCGTAAACTTTGGGGCTCTATTTAGCAAAGTATTTCAGCTCTTAAAAAATGCAGACAGGAAAGTTTCTGCATGTTTTAAGTATCATGGTGCCCGGAGGCAAAATAGATGTTGGTGCCCCCCCTCCCCCGGTGGCTTTGGCTTGCTACAGGCTCCCCAGTTTCACTCTAGTTATAGTCAGCCCCCTTCTGTCTCTCCATCCATCCCCCAGTGTCTTTCCAGCCAGCTCCCTTCTGTCTCTCCAGCCAGCCCCCCTCTGTCTGTCCTTCAAGTCCCCCTCTGTCTCTCCAGTCAGCCCCCATTGTCTCTCCTGTCTACCCCCACTGTCCCCCCTAGCCAGAACCCCCAGCTTCATTTTAGCCAGCCCCCCTTTGTCTCTCCAGTCAGCCTCCTTAAAACCTTACCTTATAAACGCCATCTAGAAGTGGCGTTATATGAGGAAAATCCTTATCTCAGCTGAAAACTGCAGTGACAGATGGCTTTCATTCCTGAAGGTGGCTGCAACCCCTCCCACTCTTCTCCCACTTTCTCCCCTCATTCGGCAATTACACTGCCAGTGTTCCAGGCAGTATAATTGCTTATTAAAAGGCTATACAAAAAAATAAATCAATAAATAAATATATATATATATATATATCAGGGTCGTAACTTGGGTAGTGCGACCAGTGACATAAGTTCATCCCAGGTGCCCGGTGGCAAGTTATAATTTGGTACCCCCCCCCACAGCCGCTGACACTATAATGTAGCAATTTGCATGCAGACTGGCTATAGATAGATAAAGGCAGCGGCTGATGGTCTGACATGGAGCTCTCCACTAGTGTATGGTGGCTTCTCAGGTGCCGGGAAGGGGTGCCATGTATTGGGCGGCTGTGACGGTACACTCCGGGTACATAGTTACAGCACTAAGTGGGGTGAATATATTGTGGGCAATGGAGGAGGTGCCCCTTAAGAGCTGGAGCCCGGCGGCAGGTGCCTCCATTGTCTCCCATAGTTCTGCCCCTGAGTGCGACCAGTGCCATGGTACAGGGCACCACAGGGCAGGGGGCGCTGTTTGGGCCTGTCAATTTTCCTGTTTATTATCATTCTCACTTGTAGCTTTCTCTTCTTTTATCCCTGGCATCACCTGGCCTCCCCTATCTCTTCCCTGGCCCCTGTTGAGGTGCACTATCTTGTGTCCATATTTATAAAATGGGAGTGGGAACCAATGCTCTCTCTGGCACAGGGCACCAAAAAGTCTAGTTACGGCTCTGATATATATATATATATATATATATATATTAAACAAATACAAGAGCTAGCACTCCACATAAACTGGTATACTTGCCCAGGTGCCCTCTGTGGTTTGTAACAACTAAATAGAAAAGAAATGGCAGTGGCACTCCCAGGAACTCTAAAGTAACGAATCACACCACACTGGGGTAGTTCAGTCCTACGTTTCAGTCAGAAGACTTTTATCAAGAACACAAAGTGAAAACATGAAGTACATACCTTTATAGAACACATATGATTGTGTAATGAGAAGCGTGTTCATCTCTCCCTCTCAGGGCGCCGAGCGACTGACGTCATCAGCATGCGACCCGCGAGAGGACGGAGTTGCCCTGACGTCAGGTGTGTGATGCTGGTATCCTGACGCTATCACCCGGGTAACAAGCAGAGAGGGGGAGTGGTGAAAAAGTGAAAGTACCTGCATAATGAATACACAAATATACTTAAGTAACCAAAAATGATTATGTGCGTGTAGTGAATGCATCGTGTAGACGTTAGTGAGTGCATATCAGTGAAAAACAACATAAGGTAATATATAGACATACAAAAAATACATATAGAACACGAAGAAAATCAATAAATAAACAATCATGCACAAATGGTGCACAAATAAAGAAATAGAATGAATGAATGAATATCCTGTACCAAGACAAAAAAAATATCCATCCTAAGAGAAACAAAAATTCTCATCGATATGGACCAATAATCCAATGTTTCATATATGTTGAAATGAATATGTGAGCTTACCATAATAACTCACTATATTAATATGAAAAAAAAAAAATATAAACCGGGTCAGTTAATTAATAATAATCTGTTGTCCAATCGCCTATAGTGAAAAGAGGAAAGGAATAAAGACATGAAATGTTCACGGATCAACCTGGGAGAAAACAGCATATGGCAACACAAGTAACCCAATAAATAAGGTTACAACACCTGGTATTCCTAGGTGGTCACCCTCCCTAGTACTAACCAGGCCAAGCGCTGTATCGCTTCCAAGATCTGACGAGATCGGGCATTTTCAGCGTTAGTATGGTTGTAAACACTGGATATAGTGGATGCCGTTTCACCCATCTTCCGTGATGGCCCAAAGAGGATAGTATAAAAGATGAAAGAATCACCAATTGGATCAAACAGGGTACCTAAATGGTGTCAACTCCACTACAAGGAGGACCATGAGACTGACCCGAGGGGAGTGAAAGTTTCACTCCAACCTGTAAGAAAAATGGGCTTCAAAAGAAACAAGCAAGAGATAAGTTCTCATTTAATCCACCGGGAGATACTGTGTTCATACGATGTATCCAAAGGGCTTCTAAGTGTAGCAGTTGCTTGTCCCTGTCGCCTCCTCTTCTAGAAAGGGGAACGTGGTCGATAATTTTATAAGATAACATTCAACAGCTAGAGTTTGGTCTAATGTAGTCTGGCCCTGTACAGTTTATTGAACATTTGGTATTTGTGATTTATACTTTCATTACAGTTATTCATTTAAGTCTTGGTGGCGTCTCCTGCTAGTTTTATCCAGTGTACGTTGAGTACATGGTGGGTTAGTCGGTCAGCCGGTCTCTAAGATATCACTTTGCCACATTTACTGCCATGTTTTGTGACCTTTTTGTTTCAATATTATTAATATCTTAATTTATTTGTTTTGGGTTACTCATCTTGTTAAATTATCTATTAGATTATTATTTGAGGTGGAGCATATGGTTAATTGTAAGTCATGTCACAAGAAAGTAAAAACACTGAGAGCACTCCTGATGATGGGAGTGGGTTTTTGAATTTACATTTACCCATTGGTGATATATTGAGCTTCAGTGAATCTGAGGCAGAGAATTTATACTTTAAAGACACATTGCTTGGCACTGCTGGGGTAGACACAACCGACGATTTATATCAGTCACTCCTTAAATTAAAGAAAAAAGAAATTGACTACTACCTACATGGAGTAACGCTATCCGATTATCACAAAAAACGCAAGATCCCCAGGGGGTTTCGTATTAAAAACGTGCCCACCATAGGGAGATATAACATTGAATTCTGCAGGCGTTGGGTTGCAGTATTAAACAAATGCTCCCTTGACTTAATCTTGTTGGTGATTGAAGAGTCCGGCAGGGAGTTGAATAGCATTAAAGAAAAAATAAAAGCATTTGACACTACTCACAAGAACACTTTTATTAGTGACACCACCACAGACTGGTTTGCCAAACTAAATTCACAAGTGGAGGAATACAAGAAGGAATTAATAAAATACAAAAAAGAGAAACTACAAAAGATGAATATTGATTACCAAGAACAAAGGGTTTATTCTTGGGCTACAGGGAGAGTATTACCTAATCGTCAACAGAGAACTAGGTTCAGAAAAACAAGAGCCTATTTTGACACAGATCAATCAAGCGGGGCAAATTCTTCCCAAAGCGAATAAGACGCCGCCACCACCCCTGCTTCGCAGAAGCCCCCTTTAGGGGTTACCACGCGTGCAAAAAGAGGAGAAGGACCCGCACGCAGAACAACAGGGAGAGGAAGAAGACCTTACAAAAGGAGAATTTGATTGTGAACTAATCCAGCAAAACTCTTTCTGCAACAGAAAAAGAGGTGTTGAACAAAGGCTTATCTTTTATACCTACGTGTCACTTTGATGGTTTCTGTTGGAAAAAAGACCTTTGGTGTCTTAATCGTAATTTAAAACTTAAAGAATTCTACTCTGCATCACAGGGAGACAACATGACCTATTCTAAAGGACCAATACAGAAGAAATCATTTTTTGAACCCCAATCTCACAATGCCTCTATTAAGAGCTTTGTAAGACTACTAGATCATAATGTAACCATGGATGTTAAGAATCAACAAAGGATACATCACAATATGACGAAGGAGGAACACAAAGCATTAGTAGCATTGAGCAAAAATAGAGACATTGTGATTTGCGCCGCGGATAAGGGTGGTGCAGTGGTAATACAGGATACAAGTGCATATAAGGAAGAAATGTATTGCCAATTGAACGATCAGACTGTATATGAACGGTTGGATCATGACGCCGCCATTCAGTATAAACAGGAGCTAGAGGGCATCTTACAAGAGGCAGTTCTCAATAAATGGATTGATCAAGATTCCGCTTTGCATTTAATGACTACTAAACCAACAGTACCATTGATTTATACACTACCCAAAATACACAAGTCGCTTCTGTCGCCTCCAGGTCGTCCGATCATTTCGGCTAGGAATTCCTTATATAGCCCTATTTCCAAGTATTTAGATTTTTACGTACAATCGCTCATTAAGGAGGAACCGACTTTTCTCAAAGATACAAATTCACTTTTAGAGAAACTACATCATCTTAAAAATTTGCCTGAGACTTTATTGTTGTGTACTATAGACAGGGCCAGATTAACAATGGGGCGGATGGAGCTACAGCTCCAGGCCTCCACATAAAAATAGGCCCATCAACATGACAGCATGATTACCATAGCTGCATTTATTTAAATAGTTTTTCTAGTCCCCCCGCCCCACAAAAATTATGCAATTTTTCTAATTCTTTGTAGATAGTGTTCATAGTGTAGGGGGTGTACACACTTAGGTGACTCTGAACTAGGGGTGAGCGGGTTCGGTTTTACTCGGATTTACTCAGATCTTTAAACGGCATTTTATTGGCTATCGCCTATCATGTGTTTTGGATAGCCAATATAATAAATCCGAATTTGCGGTAAAGTGGCGATAAGAACCGAGTAAATCCGAGTAAAACCGAACCCGCTCACCCCTACTCTGAACACACTCACACGACACCGATCACAGCTCTTCCCCTTCTCAGTATAGGCCTTTGAACATTTTCAGCTCCAGGCCCATGTGGGCCTTAATCTGGCCCTGACTATAGATGTTGTATCCCTCTACATGAGCATCCCACACACAGAAGGTTTGGAAAGCATGGAACATTTCCTACGGGCTCATGATGGATACATGGGTCCCAATATCACATTTTATATTAATCTGCTTGAAAAGACATTAACTAGAAATTATTTTTTGTTTGACAGCTCCTTTTTTCGACAGAGAAAAGGGTGTGCAATGGGTTCTCACGTAGCACCTTCTTTCGCGAATATTTACATGTTTACAGTGGAAAAAGCACTTTTTTTTCGATAACCTTGATTTCAATAAACACGTGCTTTTTTCTTTACCAGATATATTGATGATATCCTGGTAGTATGGTCAGGCACGGAACAGGACTTTGTATCTGCCATGAACAGAATCAATACCATGCACAATCATACCAAGTTCACTTATGAATATAGTTTTGATACAGTACATTATTTGGATGTGAACATTAAATGGACTGGCACAGACTTTAATACAAGCATTTACACCAAGCCAACAGATTGTAATACTGTCCTCCATGCTCAGAGTCATCATCCAATTGCCTTAAAAAAATCTTTACCATACTCACAGTTTCTAAGGATTTACAGGATTACCAATAATGATACTGATGCGGGAACAGAATTTAATAAAATGATGCTTAAGTTTCTAAACAGAGGATATATATGGGGTGATTTAATTGCGGCTAAACTTAAAGCCATGGAGAAGACGAATGATCCTGGCAGGATCCAATCAGAGCTTAACAGCAATAAATCTACCATGATTTTTACCAGTAAATTCAATAGCGCAAGTCGGTTATGAAAAACATGAAAAGATTGTGGCCAATCATCAACACTGACCCTAATTTGAAACCTTTGAAGAATTCAAAGATTATGTTGGGACATCAAAGAGGCAAGAACTTGAAAGACTGGTTGGTTCACAATGATGTTTCTGCAGACCATATGCATCCTGAAATTCATTTTTTAACTAAAAAAGCAGGATGTTACAAGTGTATTGGATGCACCACATGCCGATATATGGAAACTGGCCTGGATGTGGTACACCCTCTGGAAAACGAATACCGCTTAAACATGTACATTGTTTACATCATTCGCTGCCCTTGTGGCTTGGCTTATATAGGGAAAACATCCTGTACAGCTCGAATCAGAATGGCACAACATCGCACGGCCATCCGACAAGCTTTGGAGGGCAAAGAAATCGACCAACCTGTGGCACGACATTTTCGTGACTTTCGTCATCCATTGGCAACTTTATCTTATAAAATTATCAACCACGTTCCCCTGTCTAGAAGAGGAGGCGATAGGGACAAGCAACTGCTACAATTAGAAGCCCTTTGGATACATCGTATGAACACAGTATCTCCCGGTGGATTAAATGAGAACTTATCTCTTGCTTGTTTCTTTTGAAGCCCATTTTTCTTACAGGTTGGAGTGAAACTTTCACTCCCCTCGGGTCAGTCTCATGGTCCTCCTTGTAGTGGAGTTGACACCATTTAGGTACCCTGTTTGATCCAAATGGCGATACTTTCATCTTTTATACTATCCTCTTTGGGCCATCACGGAAGCTGGGTGAAACGGCATCCACTATATCCAGTGTTTACAACCATACTAACGCTGAAAATGCCAGATCTCGTCAGATCTTGGAAGCGATACAGTGCTTGGCCTGGTTAGTACTAGGGAGGGTGACCACCTAGGAATAGCAGGTGTTGTAACCTTATTTATTGGATTACTTGTGTTGCCATATGCTGTTTTCTCCCAGGTTGATCCGTGAACATTTCATGTCTTTATTCCTTTCCTCTTTTCACTATAGCCGATTGGACAACAGATTATTATTAATTAACTGACCCGGTTTATATATATATTTTTTCATATTAATATAGTGAGTTATTATGGTAAGCTCACATATTCATTTCAACATATATGAAACATTGGATTATTGGTCCATATCGATGAGAATTTTTGTTTCTCTTAGGATGGATATTTTTTTTGTCTTGGTACAGGATATTCATTCATTCATTCTATTTTTTTTTTGTGCACCATTTGTGCATATACACATTAGTAATTATGTGTCTTTTTAGCCTATTGATGTTGTCTGTGTTTATTGTCACTCATAATGGGTTAACTTCACTGTGAGATGCCACACATTTATTTGTGTTACACTTTATATATACGTAAGCCAACGTGCTTTTTCTTATGCCCAGCCTTCATATTCATTTACTGCAACTATTATCTTAGATCATTTAGTCATACTTAGACGGTCTATCGATTTTTGTAATTGTGCATGATTGTTTATTTATTGATTTTCTTTGTGTTCTATATGTATTTTTTGTATGTCTATATATCACCTTATGTTGTTTTTCACTGATATACACTCACTAACGTCTACACGATGCATTCACTACACGCACATAATCATTTTTGGTTACTTAAGTTTATTTGTGTATTCATTATGCAGGTACTTTCACTTTTTCACCACTCCCCCTCTCTGCTTGTTACCCGGGTGATAGCGTCAGGATACCAGCATCACACACCTGACGTAAGGGCAACTCCGTCCTCTCGCGGGTCGCATGCTGATGACGTCAGTCGCTCGGCGCCCTGAGAGGGAGAGATGAACACGCTTCTCATTACACAATCATATGTGTTCTATAAAGGTATGTACTTCATGTTTTCACTTTGTGTTCTTGATAAAAGTCTTCTGACTGAAACGTTGGACTGAACTACCCCAGTGTGGTGTGATTCGTTACTTTAGAGGTCCTGGGAGTGCCACTGCCATTTCTTTTCTATTTAGTTGTTACAAACCACAGAGGGCACCTGGGCAAGTATACCAGTTTATGTGGAGTGCTAGCTCTTGTATTTGTTTAATATATATATATATATCCAGTAAAGCGAAGCTGGATACGGAGAAGCACGCTGGGAAGGGCTTTGGGGGCTTTATATAATGTACAGTACATACAAATATATACACTATGTATATGCTGTGAAGAGATGGGGATCAGTATGTGCATGCCCAATCGGAAGTGGGAGCATGCGCAATACAATATAGAACACAACAGTCTTTTCGGATACACAAAAAGACTGCCTGTGGGGACTTCACAGGGACAGCGGTACATTTAGACTGTCAACATGACATAATGTCGACATTGTGAATGTCGATAACCGATTTTAGGTTTAAGGTTAGGATGTGGTCAGAGTTAGGCTGTGGTCAGGGATAGGATGTGGTGAAGGTTCAGCTGTGATGAGGATTAGTTAAGCTGTCTATGCAAAACTGCATGGTCATCGTGCTGACTGTCAACATTCACAATCTGAATGTTGACCTACTGTGTACATCGACATTCCGAATGCTAACATTCTGAAAATGTACTTTTTATACCATACACTTCTTTTTCTTTATATATGTACAACTCAAAGTACCATTTCACTCTTTCTGTACTCAGGATACAATATTATTGTACTGCTGTTATTCTCAGTGCTGTCTCGGGTAAGATTCTGTGAAGTGGGATATATCATATACAGCACATTAGAAATGTAATCTGCACATACCTGTTGGTCATGTGCACTGTTGTATGTTTGTTTATGGTGCTTATAACATGTACTGATGCAGCAGAGTGACTTTGAAATTTAATCCAGTTGAGGACCAAAATGCTGGTTACATGAAGTTTCACATCGGAGACAAACTGTTTCTTAAAATGGGATATAGTTTATGTACACAAGTTATGACATCACGGCATGATCTGGGAGTGAGAGCTGAAGTTTTCCATTAAACTTTTTTTAATGCTATTTTCATCTTTTTCCTGGGTTGTTTTTATCACTGAATGCAACAAAAATGTTCTGACATGGACAAAGGAGGCGGGGGGATAAGTTTAAAGTTAGATTTTTGTTTAGCTCAGTCTGAAAACACGTATTCCAAAAATAGCACATTTCTGCCCCCTGAGTACTGCACAGCTCACATGTACTTGTAATATTGGAAACACTTAATAAAATGAGCCGTATTCCTGATTACACACACTCAAGTTATGTCATGTTGCATGTTGCATTTCACTCATTCAAGACTCTGAAAAACTTGGAAATTCTCAGACACTGAATATTTGGTTTGTCAGAAACTTCTGGCAATTTCCAGATTTTTCTATTGTTACTTAACAACAAAACCATATCAGGTTAACCAATTTCATTATTATTATTATTATTACTATAATAATGTTATTTTAAACAACAACATGACTTGACTGAGAAGCGGCAGAGGTAGTGGTTGGAGTTAAGGGGAATGGGAATATACAATTATGTAAAAGCTACTAAATTATAATCTTATTTATATAGTGCCAACATAGTATATAGAGCTGTACAATTTGATAATGTCACACCAGTCCCTGTTCCACTTTAGTTTGCAGGAGCGCAACCAGAACTTTGTGGGCCCCATAGCAACTGAAGTACCTCCAGCTCATATTATTTCACATTTTAGTGCACCTAGTTAATATTGTGCCAACTATAGTGCCCTCAGCTCATATTATCCCACACTGTAGGTCCCCAAGTTCATATTATGCCACACTGTAGTGTCCCCAGTACATATTATGTCAAATATTAATGCCCCCAGTTTATATTATGCCACACTGTAGTGCCCTCAGTTCATACTATGCAACATTACAATGTCGTCAATTGATATTCCCACATTACAATGCCTCAAGTTCATCTTATGGCTTATGATAGTGCCACCAGTACATATTATGGCACATTACAGTGCCCCAGTTAATATTATGTAACATTACAGTGCCAAAGTTCATATTATGACAGATAACAGTGCCCTTATTTAGATTATGCCATATTACTATGGACGCAGTACATTATATAACACCCACTACACAGACTCCTTACCAGTATAACATCCACTGCACACAACCTCTTACCATTATATCATCCATTAGACACACCATTCACTAAAATTTTAATGTCACCCCATTAGGCAGCCTTACCCTATATTGAAGTCTTGTAGAAATTATTACCTATTGACTTCTTATTTTATCGCAGCATGGAGGCAATTCAATTCAATGTGATATGAATGATGATGGGAAAGAGTTTCCAGAGCTATTCAATTAATCACATCACGCCCTGCACTTAGTTGGGAGTTACTGGTTACCATGCCTGTTTAGTCGCGATAAATGGCATTCACCCCGCTTATTTGACGATGGCGGGGCTTCAGGTGCTTTATCCCGACTGGTAGCTTTTGAATCTTACACGGCAACCCACATATGCAGGGCCTTCGGGTTGAGAACATTGCTGTTTCCAGTGCGTGTAATGACAGGACAGAAGAGGAGTTGAGAAGATGGGGACTATATTGCGCCTACCTGATGGGGATACTTCCTAATGCAGGAAATTTCAGTTTGAGTGGAGATTTTGGCACACTCAGAGCTCCATCCCTGTCCCCAGCATCACTTCTCAAAGGCTGGAATAAAGAAGGACCCTTCTCTTTGACAGTGCTGGGCTGTCCAGCTGGCTCATCTGTTCCTGTGAGGGTGGAACAGAAGTGAGGGAGATGGAATAAAGCGGTGTGGAGCTTTACTGAGAGGGAGATACAGAGTCTGCCACCTATATTAGTGTTGATGAGTACCCGCTTTCAGGCCAGGCAACGGGCTAAATCCAATTGCTTTGCAGATAATTTCGGGAACTTGGTAGACAAATATGACTCTAGTTTCCATTTCTTCAGCATCATTGCACTTAAATCTCAAATGGGAAGCACAGGCTCGCCCAGGCCGTGACCTGCCTACATGGGTGGCGTGACTTGCATAGTTCTAGCGAGTAGCGATGCAGGCTGCTGGAACATTGATAATGCAGTGTATATCGCATGTCTGTCTCCCACTGTATCACTCTTACACAGTGGCACATGCACAGTACTAACCTTGCTGGCCATCTTGGAACAAGGAATAAATCCTCCCTAGAGTCTGCACAGTAGCACACTCCCTTAAGCTGCCCAAACACATTACGATATTTTACCCGATTTGGCCGATTTTGACGAATCGTGATGACAAATCGTGAAAAATATGCTCAAATTGTGAGTTTCCACTCAGGATCATGATGCCAATGCGCGTCCCTGCTGGTTGTACATTGCATCTTCAGATCTGCCGTGCTGTAGGGCAGATTTGCCAATCTGGGACACGATGTGATGCAGATCGTCAGTATTTTTTACTCACTACGTATCTCACGATTCATCATACGTCGCAGAATTTGATAGACAGGACCATGTACATGCCCAAACGCCATCTTGTGCAGCATCGTGGATAGGAGAAGAAGGAAGCACGATAGGGCCTGCCTGCACACTGAATTCTGGATTGCAACACTTTGGTGAGTATTGGTAATGTATTTAATGCAACCCCACTGCCCACCAATGTGTGCCACCCACCTACCCACAAATGTGTGCCACCCACTTATAAATGCATGACCCAGCCGCCGCCCGCCGAATGAGGCGGGCGGTGGCTGGGTCATGCTTTAACCTCCCACTGCCAACCAATGTGTGCCACCCACCTACCCACCAATGTGTGTGCGTCACCCACCTATAAATGCATGACCCAGCCACCGCCCACCAGAATGAGGCGGCTGGAGGCTGGGTCATGCATTAACCTCCCACTGCCCACCAATGTGTGCCACTCACCTACCCACCAATGTGTGTGCTTCACCCACCTATAAATGCATGACCCAGCCACCGCATGTCGGACTGAGGCATGTGTGCCACTCACCTACCCACCAATGTCATAGACCACCTAATAAATATCTGCAAAATCATAAAACACTCTAAATAATTTAAAATAGCAAAAACAAATTTAGTTGTGATACATTTGTTTATGATGTTTGAATAACAACATAAACAAATACATTGCAACAACAAAAATAAAACATATTACAATACTGATAAAAACACATTACATTCCAGTAAAAAAATATTACAATACAATAAAAATACATTAAAATCCTGAAAAAACAGATTAAAATACATATAAAAACACATAGCATTCCTGTAAACAAACATAATAAATTACTATAATAATACATTAAAATCCTGAAAAAAAACATATTAAGATACATATAAAAACACATAACATTCCTGTAAAAAACATATTAAAATACAATAAAAATACATTAAAATCCTGAAGAAAAAAAATTAAAATACATATAAAAACACATAACATTCCTATTACAATACATATAAAAACACATTACATTTCTGTAAAAAAAAAATTACAAATAAAAACATAATACAAATAAAAACATATTAAAAACCTAAAAAAAATAAAAATAAAAAATCTGGAAAACTGTAGAAATAAACATTAAAAATGTACAAAACAATTCACAATTGTAGATTAACAAAATGTCTTTATTATTTTTTCTTCCTAGCAATGTCTATGGATAGTGAACGGGAGTTTGTGACGGGATTCGTTGAGATCCTCCAGTCAAAGGAGTGTCTATGGCGGATATCCTGTCAACAGTACCACAACAAGTCGCAGAAATTGGCAGCTTTGGGGGTGTTGTTGGACTACACCAAAAACTTCATTGCGGATGCTGACCTTAAAACAGTACGCCACAAAATCTAGAATCTGCGTACCATCTACATAAAGGAAAAGAGAAAAGTGGACGATTCAAAAAGCTTCGGTGCAGGCACCGATGACTAGTATCAGCCAACTCTGTGCTACTATCACCTCATAAGCTTCATCAGCGAACAGGAGCCACAATGCCAGTCAGTTGTCCTGAGGGTTGAGCAAGAGGCAGAAGAGGAAGCAGCAGAAGTGAGTGGACTGTCCAAGGAAATTTTGGTAAGTAGAGACACAGTTCATAAACTAAAACCTTTTATTGTTTTTGTAGTTCAATCCTAATTGTCCACTATAGTCATTTATCTCACATGCAGTCCTCCTGCCATGGCACCGCACCTGGTCCATTGAAATAGGCCATATATTCCTCCCTCACTTCTTTGGCACGTGTTGTTGATGTTATAGGAATTGGTGGTGCAGACACTGATGTAAAATGCGCAATCTCCTCCGGAGGTTCTACATCTTCTGGTCTAGCTGTTTAGTTTTAATTCGCAGAAAGTTATGCAGAAAACAGCACGCCATCATGACCCAGTCTATCTTCTCCACACGTAGGTTTATGGTGGAGTGGAAAATGCTGAACCGGTTGCTGAGTATTCCAAACGCATTTTCCACAATGCACCGTGCCCGGGATAGACGATAGTTGTAGATCCTCTGTCTCTGGTCAGGCCCCTCTGTGCAAATGGCTTCATCGCATGTTCATGTAATTTAAAAGCCTCGTCTGTGATGAAAATGTAATTTAGGCCGTGCTTTGTCTCATCCAGTGACGGCAAGTGGAGGGTTTTGTTGGTGAGTCTCTGGTAGAAATCAGTCTGTTTGAAGGACCCACCATCTGAAGCATGGTCATTCTTGCCAACATCCACAAACAAAAATTCGTAGTTGGCATTCACCACTGCCATAAGAACGATGCTGAAGAAGCCTTTGTAGTTGTAGTAATATGATCTGGTGTTGGCAGGTGGGTTGATGCGGATGTGTTTTCCATCGATGCCTCCTCCGCAGTTAGGGAAATTCCAACGTTGTTCAAATTCTTCAGCGATGCTCTTCCACTCTTCCACGGTGTTGGGAAACTGGAAAAATAGTAAATAATAGGTTAAAACATGACTATAATATTGCTTTTCTTTTTTTTTCTATATAGACTCCCACCCAAGAGCCTGATTTGTCCTCCATGCCGGACCTAAGTTTGGTCGGGGACAGCGAGGTGGAAAACTTGACCCCAATACCAACACGCATTTTATCAGGACCATCATCTTCTTCGGAACCACTCCAAAAAAAAAAAAACAGGGAAAACAGCAGCAGCACACAGAACAGGAGGACTTGTTTCTCCAAAAAGCTGAAAGCATCCTTCAGAAAGTGCCCAATGATATTGAAGATTTTACTGCACATATTAATAGACGCATGAGAAAAATGGATGAGGTCACTAAGAAAAATTTCCACAGGCTCGTCTATGAGCTTCTAATTAGGTCACTCAACAGCAATTTACATGACTCCACCTACATTGCAGACCCACTGCTTTATTCGCCTACCCCAACTGCCTATGTCAGGCCCCCCCCAGCCCAGTTGGAGATTACTCCCCCACTCAGCACTCCAACCACAAGCCAGACCATTTATAATGCTCTGCTGGAGTCAGAGGAAGATTTGTCACGTTACTCTTAATTTTTATTTTTTTTTCTTCTTCTTGCCTGTACTATCACCAAATTTTATCACTCCCAATAGGTGCTGGCTGTATACTATATGGTGGTGATGATACTAATTGGACAAGGTCACTACACACATGGCACAAGTACAGACTGCTGGAAGACGGGGCCACAATCTGTAATTGTGCCATGTGTGTATTGGTTGGCCTGTTCAATCTGGTGTCTGACCCACCGTACAACATATAGCAGGCTACCTATTGGGATTGATAAAATATGGTGATAATGCTGTTTTGTACAATTTATATACATGTTTATTTTATATATAAAAATTAAGTAAAAATTATGTTATTGCCTACAGTTCAGATTACAGTCTGGTTTATGCAGCCTAATTGGCTGTCTTATAATAAAGAGTTTAAATAAAAACAACAGAAAAATTGTTATTGACACAGTGCAGAGCAGTGTTATTGCCACAGTGCCTGTCAGTTTTTAGAAGTAAAAAAATAAAACAATACAAAATTTTTTTATTGACTACTATGTAGTGTTGTTGCCACACAAGATGTTAATGACTGCTATGCAGCACAGTCTTGTTAATGCTGCCTTATTGGCTTTCACAGTTATGATAAAGAGTTAAAAAAAACAGAAAAAAATAAAAACTTATTTTCTTAGACAAGAAACAACTGTTTAGTGTGTTTTTTTTTCTTGCCGTGCAATACTGGTACTGCAGCACTTTAACGATAGCCTTGCAAGTTTCCGGGATGATGACGTCCAAGTACTGAGATGAGATGAGTGTAGCCAGGTACCTCAGGCTAGCCACCAGCCTCTCTTCAGCAGGGATTGCCCTCCGCCACCTTGTGTCTTGCCTCCGGATGTGGGGGGTCACCAGATGCAGCAACTCCTGGAAGGTGGCGTCATCCATGCACAGGTAGTTGTGGTAGTTGTCCGGGTTGTTCTCCTTGATCTCCATCAGCAGAGACATGTGAGAGCGAGTATCCCTATGCTGCAGCCACTCCTTGGTCCAGCATGTTCTTCTCCTGGATCTCTTTGACCCCAGCTTGGGCGTCCAACACTCTGTACCGATCCATCAGCACAGAATTCAGGAACAGGATAGAATTCAGTTGCACACACTTGCAGGTAGAAGACACTTTGTAAAAGGCAAGCCAAATACAAATAGCACAGTAGCAATGTACAGGATTCAGCAGGTATACACCTAGCCTCACTAGTAGCAGAGCAGAATGTACACAGGGTTAAAATTGTGCCTGCTTTTTATACCCCCTGGCTAGCCCCTCCCATTGTTATTATTTAAATTTCCCACCAATCATGAAGAGCCTCTTCTGTTGTTTTGGGAAACTCACGATTTATCTTGCAGATGCGTACGATTCGATAGATTGTGAGATCGGAAGTCACATTGGCAGCTTTTTTGACAAAATCATGCCCACGATTGCCGGGGAGCTCCCGTGGAGAGTTCAGGGGAAATCGTACACGATGTCAGATCATGAGCACATCGCTATGTCTGTGGGCACCTTTACTAACACCCACTCTCGCAACAAGCTTCTCTATGTTACACGAATATTTAATTTCAACTTCACTGTAGCAAACTGAAAGGGAGGAAACAGGGTTAAACACATGAAAAGGCATCAACATATCACGTGACTTTAGTTTGGCCTTCTTGGTAGATTTGGTAGCAAGAATCCCCTTACTGACAGCATGGGCCATAACAATAATCTCTTGACTCATGAACTTGTCTCTATCACGATTCTTGATGTCTTCAACACTTGTGGTTTTTAAATCTTGCAAAGTCTCTTTTCCCATCTTGGATTTCCAGTAAAACAAATCAGATCTTGACTTTGCTTCTCGAATATCTAGAGGCTCACTGAATATAATATTAGCAAATTCCTCATCCTACCTCCTAGGTAGCTTGCCAATATTTAATCTTGCAGAAGACCTTTGCTGTGGTTGCACTTCCACAAAGGTAGTCTCTGGTATAGCTCTAGTGGATGATTTTGGAACAGCGGTAATATTGTGGATATTGCAGGTACCTATTGGATTTAGTGGGAGACATCCATCTCCCACTGTGTCACTTTACACAGTGGCAAGATGCCATGTGCAGGACTAACCTTGGTGGCCTTCTTGGAACAGAGAATGAAGCCTCCTTTGAGGAACATAATGGAGTCTGCGCAGTAGAGCATTCTCTTATTAACGCATATGATATCCATTGCGCAATTACAGTCCTTCAGAGCAGGCCCTATCTTGTTATGGCTGAGCCGGATGAAGGCAGAGATGCAGTGGCTATGACAGTGGCGTCAGGCTGTACTGTGAGATGAGGCATCTTCTCGGTGTCAAGCTGTACATGTACAGTACCTGCAGTCTGTCTGCTTCTAGCTCTGTAACAGGGAACCACAATACACCACTCACCATCCAGCTGTGGTCTTGTCTCTGAGACAGATTGTACAATGTAAATCAGCACCTATCCTGCAGAATCCTTCTGCCTAGTGTGAGCTTGTGTATAACAGGGTACCTTAGGGTACCTCACACCATCAAATCCACCCAACAGCAGATTGCATAATCATAAAAATCAATCAGAATTGATGCCGTGTAAAATGCATGTGTGTGTGTATGTGTCTATGTGTAAGAGGTGTCCCTTATACTGATGGGCAATATAAGAGGTACATGGGGAGGTGTGAGGACATTTGTATGTCTGGCACCTATGCATTATACTGAGGATGCACATTCATTATTTCATAGCCTGGATGGGCCTGGAATGCCAATTTTTACATTTTCACTCCCCCTTCTGTCAAAAGCTGGCTACACCACTGATAGTGCACATTTATCAGTACCTTTATTATCTTGCTGACTGACTTCAGGATAATATTTGTGGCTGCATCTACTGCTTCAACAAAGTGCTAATATTCCCTATTTCAGAGTTAGAATTGTGCCATAAGAATGATAGCTCCCCTCTACATTCTGTTACTGAGGGGTGCCAGTCCTATAACCCTTACCAGGAGTGCCAAGAGGGGGGGAGAAGGTACTAATCATGCGAACCCGAGCTTGTTGAAGGGCCCTGGAAAGGGCACAGGTCCACCCCTCCATAACACTTCTTACCTGCCAGCAGCAGCCTCTCTCCCCAGCCCTGCACATACTGCTTTGTGCTGTGCTTCCACCCCCCACCCCTCCCCCTGCCTGCTGTGTCCGTTCCTGGATCTGTCCCATGCTGTGCCGCGCATAATTGTTTATATTTTTTATAGGGATTGATGCCCCCTCCAGTTCTTGTGCCCGTCCTTGCTCTCTATGGTCCTAACCCTTACCACAATGCCATTGTTCTTATACCTTCAAATCATCTCTTATTAGGCTGTCGGTTCTGCCAATGGAGTGAGAGGAACTTTGCATATTAGATAGTTGTGTGTTTAACCTTCAATTTTTCAAATTGCCACTATATTGTATTATTATGGTTTCATTTATCAGGCAATAAAAGATTCTGGCCCTGAATCAGAAGTGCGCTGCTTCTTTATGCTGATACCATAACCGATCCACTGAGACACCCACAGGTCGCACCATCGAACATTGCACCAGCCCTACTGAGGTGCAGAATCTTCATTGGAACATGGCCGCCGGTGTCAGTGTAACTGCAGCAAAAGACACAATACCTGATGGCGAGACGTCCACATCTCCCTACCCATCCCGGTTACCTCCCAGGAACATTCCACTGAAATTCAGGGATCTTGTGTCCAAATTCATCCTGCGCCTCCCGGCAGACATAGTAAGCATCAGGATGCATGCGAAGTGCGACTTAGACCCGTGCACAGACATAAAACATCTACATTACATGCACCTCTGAGCCCTTTAGCTTTATTCCCATTGTCAGAGCCAAACTGTGATTTTCAAGCAAAGTTTTGCATGCACAGCACACAAGGCAACATTTCTGTATGCTAATGTCACAAGGGCCTGATTCAGAGGAGTTTTGAAAAAAAAAGAGAAAAGAACTCTGTTTGGTGAGTGCTCACCAAACAGAGTTCTTTTCTCTCTTTTTTTCAAAACTGCTTATATACTAAAACTCTAGTGAGCACCACCACTACCTGATATTCCATAAATATTGATTTTGATACAAATTGTTTTGGGAATAGTGGCAATAAATACTTATACCTTAATTAAATTGCCAGTGCGACGTTCTTTCCAATTTTCCCTTTCCCTTTGTTTGACATAACCTGATTGAGAGGAGGCAGAAGCGTCCTCAGCTGCATCTGTTCGGGGTTGTCCATCTGTGCCTTTATGCAATGCTGCTACAAAGTCTTTCCCTTGTGTTTAGTGTATGTCCGAAAGTGCGAGTACTGAGATGCCTACTGTCAGCATCAGTAAACGCATTGGTCCTCAGACGCCACCATCGGTTGCACCGTTGAAACTTGCATCAGCTCCGAATGACCTCCTATGTGACTACTCGAGCGCCTGTGTATGTAATTGCTTTCACCGACACAACCCTACAGTAGTAGGAGCCACACGGAGAGAGTACAGTGGCAGTGCAGGAGGATGTGTTGCTATGGGGATGTGATGGTGATGCTGCAGAGGTGAGGAAATGTGTTGTTACTGGGAAAAGGGAAATGTGTTGCTACATGGGATGGCCTCACCCCCGGTAGTGGCGCATCCTGATTTGCGGCATTGCACAAACTTATATCTCCATAGGGACTTTCTAACAATGGTGCAAGGCCTTTTCCACTAGTAAATTGCATGGGTTTTACTTGTTTAAGCAAGCAAAGTTTTATTGTGGACCCTTTAATATGTGCAATATCCTATTACCGAACTAGAAAGGTTGTGTACCCCTGACATAGCAATTCAGAGAGTGTAAAAACAGAAACAGTGGGATATAAAGTAGACACAGAAAAGTAGACAGATACTGTCACAGTGCAGCCGAACCCGGCTCTCACTTACTGGGTCCGGCAGCACTGGGGACTGGGGGGACCCCCCGGCGCCCGCTGCTAGTGTCCCAGCTTATGGTGTCTCCACTCCTCTGGGGCTGTAGTGCAGATGGCCGTGGCTCCCCCAAGGGGTGTGCACGCCGACCTGCAAGGAAATTTAAAGAGACAAACTGTGACATAACGTTTGACACGACATTCGAACTCTTCCTTATAAAAGAGAGTTCCTGGGAACTAGGTACCAGAGTATAGGCTCCCAACCCTTACTACAGTGTCCCAATGATTAAGTTTGCTCGTTTCTAGCTTTGGCTTCATTTGTGACCTGACTCCGTCTCTTTCCTGGTACTGCGCTTGGAATTCCGGTTTCGACCTTGGCTTTTCTCCATGACCTGTTACATCTGCTCCCTGGTCCATTTGGTTCTGACCCGGTTTGTCAGCTACATGGTACGCCTGCATTGTACTCCGCTCTAATCTAGAGAACACCAGCTGCTGTACAAGAGAACCGAGTCTGAGGGCCGCGACCTGCGTGTCAGATGCTGTAAAGTTCAAACCTCCTTGTCCCTGGTGAATACTGCTGGCATGTTAGACTCAGTGCCTCAGTACTGAGTCCTGCCAATCCCGAAGTTTGGGCTAGCATCCATTATCCGTCTGTGATATTGGAGGACATAGACACCAAGGTAAAGCAGGAATCATACAAATGACACAGTGAAATGAAGCATAGAGTAGAAAGTTGGGAAAGGCTGAGGCACAGAAATGGCACAAGTGGACAAGTGGCTACATTACACAGGTTGAAGTGGAGGATATAGCCTATATGACAAGCTGGTTGGAAGGATACAGGTACAGTACCTTCATATGAAATTTCTGGTTCACTTTCTATAGGTGAACCTCAGCCTACAGCAAATCACGTAGGTTATGTAACAAGGCAATGGATCTCTGTCACAGGTTCTGCCTAGATATTTGAGCCTATGGGAAATTACTTTATGACACTGATAAAATTGATTTAGCAGTGGATCATGCATATTATCATAGTGGTTGTATCTGTGATTCTCTACATTTGTTGATACCATACCAACATACATACCAATATACAGTACAGTATTTAGCTAAGTATCTACATGTAGTAGCTGTTAGTCTTCAGTCCTTATGACCTATATTAGTTTTTATTTAGCACACCAAATTATTTAACCTACTTACAGTGGTGTGTGACTACAACAGCAGTCTACTATCAAAAATATATATTTCCTTATTTACAAGTGTTAATGGTAACTTCAAACATTGTGAATATTTGGAGCTGCTTGTGGTGTCTGGTTTCTCCCATGCATACCTAAAATTTGTAATATGGCAACTAGGAATTAGGAAAAGTTGATGTATGCTGATTTATTAAGCCAAATGGGTTGGCAGAGGTACGATGTTGCAAGGATAGAAGTTCTGGTTATGCTGCACTAATCTGTGCAATGACCATTGTGCACTACAGTCAATTCATTCTGCTTTGTGGCTAGTTTGAATTCCGGGGGGGGGGGGGCTTGGGAAATGTAGGGGAATTCTGCACAAAGCAGTTAAGTCTAAATTCTGCCAAAAATGCAAATGCAATCAATATTCTGTTGAACAGGTTTATAAATGTTGCTCATCTTTACACAGTCATCTATTGCTGAAGAAGAAATTATCATGCCCCAGGGGTTATGTCACATTCCTGCTGTGACCTGGATATGCCCTAATCTTGATGTGTTCAATCTTCCTTTCTCAATTCATCCTGAGCATATTAATTCCCGTCATTGAACCGTTGTGCCTTTCCGGGGCGATGCATCACAAGAAAACTTGAGTTATTGGTACTATAAGTGTCCGATATGCTGCAGGGTTCTGTGGCACATTGTGCAGTACTGAATTCCCCCCAATGTTTGCAAAGTTAGGAGACATGCGTGCATTTAGATGCATTTAATATAGGGGCACAATTCTAAGAACAATGTGATTAAATGATTAAATTATATATAAGTTACACACAGCCGAAGTGCTCCCTTCTCTCATGACCTCATTAAAAGATAGGTATGAATTTTTATTTTCTTCACTAAATTAAACTTTATAGACCAAAAGGGCAAGTCCTTGCCAAACTTTTTAATTTGCTTCAACACTTTATAGCAAATGTACTATTGGTGCCTAAACCTAAAAAATCTAATTTATTGTCTTTAGCTCCCTTGTGGCCTCCTCTGTATCTCCTGCCCAACTCCAGTGGTTTTCAAGCAAGAGATGCTACATAATAAGCAAATTGTTTGTTTGAATAGATTCAATGTGCCAATGATAGCCCAAATAATTCTGCAAACCAAACTTCAGGATATTGACTAATTATTTTCATTTGTTAGGTCAAGGATGCAAAATTTTTTATATTTTAGAATAAGCAATTACTTTATAGAAAGTTAGGTATATTTTCAATACCACCATACAAGTTGAGATGATGTGTTTTGGAACACAATCTTATTTTTGAAAATTTATACTTTGCAACTTCAAGATTTTTTTGTCTAATGAGAATACACATGCTTCAGAGAACACCACTACAGAATACAATAGCAGTAACCGGATTGTATAAATTGGCAGTTTTAACACTGAATTATTACAAATTCTGTACCATGTTCTACTACAGTAGGTGTACAAGGAATTCTCTAGTAGAATATGTCCTCTTGCTAACAATATACCAGACTTCCTCCTTCTGTACTTGCAGTAGTCTAATTGACTGATCCTTTAAGACATTATACAAGATAAACAGCAATCACACACCTCTGCTTATCTCTGCTAGCACCCGACCTGATAACAGATGATTCATTACATTTTTTGACAGTCTAAAGTACATTTGTGTTTGTGAAAGCAGGCCTGTTTGTGTCACTTTGATAAGTGTGGGAAGAGACAATGTCTTTCCATAAATTGCTATATCAGAACCCAGATATTTGTAGGACTAAGAGGCAGCATTTTCAAGAAGTTTGTATGTTTTTTTTTCAGTTGTTTTATACCTAGAAATGTGTTTTTTCATTATTTTTCATGTAAATACGGCATTAAAATTCTGGAGCACTGTCTTCTGTTTAGAAACTCTAGTACATAGCGGCCACCTGAGTCAATGTTTTTCCCACTAGGTATACACAAAGACTGACCCAGGTTTGTGCTGAAACGATTTGCCACCTATAGGCATGAGGGCCATGCCTACAAGTGAGCATAATTTTATTGTCTAAAGGTGCACATATAATGTGTCTTCAAAATGCACTCTTATCAAATTAATTTGAATTGACCATAATGCAAGATATGTGCAAGAATTCAGATGCATCAAGATACGCTCCTAGCCTATCTTTATGCTACCGCATTTCTTATATCCCAGTCAACATCATCATCAATTATCGATGTGGTGTTCTCAATGTGAAAAAATAAATACTGACTGCGTATCCGGTATATTAGCAGACAATGTAATTTTTATTCCAATTATGGGCAGCAATGGTATACCCCCCAACTCCCACATATTGGGATAAAAAGGAACAGTCAAAACTGAGCCGGTTGGTAAGCATGTGCACTCACATCAATCACAACTAGGTACTTATTTAAATACAATCAATTTATACAAATATAGAATTGTTGGTACTCTAGGCTAACTCTACAAAGCTTATGGTGCCTGGTGTGCCGTCCATGTCAGGTTGGTGGGGTAAATATAGAAACACAATGATGTGGCTCTTAGGGCTGAATAACCACTTCAAAAGCAGTGGTTCTTACATCCTGAGTACCACCGCTTTGTGTGTGTGTATATATATATATATATATATTTATATATATATATATTACCTGTATCCAATCCTCTTCTGTACCATCGATGCTGCATGACATGCAAGTGCCTCAGATGCAAATAGGTCATCTCAGGGCCGGTTTTAGACATTTTGGAGCTCAGGGTGAAAGTTTAGTTTAGTGTCTCCGCCTCACCCCCCCCCAAAAAAACGTATGCGCGTACATAAAAAGGGCGTGGCTTCATGACATGTCTCCTGTTCATCACTCTAGGGGGCATGTGCTATGAATAGGTAGAGGGTGACAGGGAGAAGGTGACAGGGAGAGGCAGTGGGTGAGAGAGGAAGGCAGAGGGAGACAGGGAGAGGCAGTGGGTTACAGGAAGATGTAGAGGGAGACAGGGAGAGGCAGAGGGAGACAGGGAGAGGCAGTGGGTTACAGGAAGATGTAGAGGGAGATAGGGAGAGGCAGAGGGAGACAGGGAGAGGCAGTGGGTTACAGGAAGATGCAGAGGGAGATAGGGAGAGGCAGTGGATGACAGTGGAAGGCAGAGAGTGACAGGAATAGGCAAAGGGTGACAAAGGAAGGCAGAAGGTAGCAGGGGGCGGCCATCACATTACACTATTTCAGCCTTAGACTACATGTATCCCTCCAGCTGTTGTGAGACTGGCAGAGTCCCTACATATTTTGCTACCCCCACCTCTCCCTCCCAGCAGCAGCAGCTCTCACCTTCTGCTGCCGCCGCTCCGTGCGCTCAGTCCAGACTCCAGTTTCTCCAGTACTTACTCTCTCGTGTGCAGGCTGCAGCCGACAGGAAGAGGAAGTTTAAGCTGAGGTGTATGGGGCTTGTGGGAAGGTGGAGCTGCTTCCTGAGTCCTGCTGTAGCACAGTTTGTAAGTACGGCGGTGGTGGCAGGCAAGAGCGGGTGGGCACCGACAGGTTAGACAGCACCAGTGGAGTGACTGCGGCCGCGCCCCCCAGGTCGCAGTGCCCCAGGCAACTGCCCTGCTTGCCCACCCATAGAAATACCAGTGACCTATTTTTGATCAGGGTCCAATTTTATATTAACAGATAAGTGTTAGCTTTGCATTATTATCATTATTTTAAAAAGATAAATTTAATTTAATGGACACCATTACTAAAGCCACACTTGATTTCCATCTGTTTACACACTTTTTTAGGGGTTATGAAAGCATCTGCTTACCCCATTCCACTGACAAAATTAAACATCAAATGTTCAAAGAGATTTTAGGCAACTATTTAATTTGTGACATAATTTCCTGACCGGCACTAAAAAGAAGAAACCCGTTATTTTCTCAAGGAGATTTCAGGCACTGGTGGTTTCATGTATAAATTGAGGGGAATGAGTGTAAAAGCAGCATTTTCTATCTATGAATGCATTTCATTTTGCCATAACATTGCGTGTCCTGCAACCATTATTATACAACCATTTAGGTTAAAAAAAACAAATGTTTTAGTAGAATATCCCGTAGACAATTGTTTCAGGGAACATTTCAAGAAAATATAAACACTGAAAAATAATTAAAAATATACTAATTATAGAATGTAACTATTGCGCCCAATCATATGTTATATGCAGCAATGGTCACTGATATACAATATAGCATTTTAACTGCTAGTTTTCCATACATTCTTAAAGTATGTTACATTGCCAACTTATGCCTGGGGTCCTGCTGGATCCTCTGATAATATTAATGGTCATCTGCTGGTAGATAAGTATATTATTTTATGTAAGTGTAAAAATCCTGAATCCTGGGGTTCGCCTCCTATAGTATATAGACATCATTTAAAAGCTGTTAACTGTGTTCATTTGTGCATCACTATTTCATCATTTTCTGACACTTCCTGTCACACAGCTCATTTTTTCTCATGCATTTTTACACCTTGATTTTTTCTGCAGTTATCAGTATCAGAAATAGATCATTTTCAAACTACTGTATCTCTAAAACACACAATTTTCTTACTTCATTTTACAGATGCCAAAAACAAAAATATTACTAATTTTCCCATAAAAATTTTTAAAAAAAAATGTCTCTTCAAAATAACTCCATATCTCAAATTTATTATGCTTGTTTTAAATGACATTAAGCAAATAATGTAAACAGAAAATCACAAATTCTCCCCACCCCAGTCAAGCACTATCGGTTTCCCCTATTTTTATCACCCTGACAGAAATGACTTGACTGCGGAAATCTCAAGCTGTTTCCCACAACGGTCCTGACCCCTCGTCTGGGAATCTCTGAATTAGACCAATTACACTCCCCAAACCAGCACATCCCACCTAGATTACACAAACTGAGTGGTGTTACTGGTTTATTGTGGTAGGATTGGAAAACCCTTTAACCCTGTCTACGCCAGCTGCCTGGGCCTGAGATCTTTACTGTGTTTGTGAACTGAAGGAATTTGAACTGATGGAATTCTTTTGTTGTTGTTATATTTCTAAATTGTGAGATGAAATAACAAAATTGCCAAATATTGCATTGTAAATCCTGGCTAAGGGGTGCGAGAGTGCCCCCCTAAATGCCCAGCTCTATAAAGCTCTTTGATCTTCTGTGCTGCCAAATGTCATACAAATATCCTGAAAATAATGCATTTTCAGGTCGTAACCTCAATGCAGGTCTCACAGTTTGTCCAACTGTTTAGAGAAAATGACAACTCCTAGCAGGCACTGGGGTGGGAAGCTCGATGATGAAGTGTCATCTCCTCATTGTGTCCTAAACTGTGTTGTTACCTATTCATTCCTGGCACATATTTTATTATGTACTACAGTAACAATGGTTATACATGCAGGTTAAAAAACAAAGTTACCTAAACACTCAAGAGGGGAAAGAAAACTGCTTTGGATAAATTAGATTGCAGGGTTACAATTATATTTGACCATAGTATTGCTACAGAGTACTCTAGATTTGTATTGGTTTGAAGCACTTGCTCAGAATAACATTGTTAATAATAATAATCTAGTAACATGGCAAAACACAGGGTACAGAGCCAGAAGAATTAATGTCACTAACACAAAGCATATCTGATAGTAATATCTCCTATTCCTACTGATAATATTTGGTGCTGGGATTAGTTTCAGCATTAACATCCTGAATGCCAAGTTAAACCTTCATTTCCATTCCTGCTCTATTTTTAGATGGGAATCATGACAGAAATCATTATGTTTATTTGCCTTTTTTCCATTATGACAAAGTTATTCCCCATTCTAAATTTACTCCAAGGTACAACTCTATCTATCTATCTATCTATCTATCTATCTATCTATCTATCTATCTATCTATCTATCTATCTATCTATCTATCTATCTATCTATCCATCCATCAAGATGTTGCAAACTTAAAGCAGCAATCCCACATAGGTTTTATTATCTTTAAATAGCAAGTTAAGCATGCATCTGATCTGAGTGTCATTTTATTAGCTTTCCTCCTACAACTCAAAACCCTCTTTTAAAACAAGTATGGCTACTAGATAAAGACACAATCAGTCTGCTACACAGAAGCTTGCTTAAGCTGAGTACACACTTCTCCATATATCATTTGAACAACAAACAATGGATTGGTATCGGATTGATGGGTGCGTACACCCAATATATCTGTGATCAACGTCATTCACAGACATCTCAGGTTGGCCCTGCAACACAGCTGATGCCGATATAAATCTTGCAGATATACTGGTGCATCTCCATGTGTGTACGGGCGACCCGTCGACCGCCTGTACACTGGCTGCATGGACTGCCGACACAGACATCACAACTGGGCAGGCAAATTGAAATTCCTGCCAAGTTGTGATGTCTGGCCAGGCATATCGAGAGGCCAATTGGTAAGTGTGTATACTGTAGCTTACCATATCAGCGTGATGGCTGGCCGACCGTTTCATTTTTTAAGTGTTTACACAGCATTACCCACTCTCCGGTTGTCATGTGATAGCACAGGGCAGAAGGGAGGATGTGACAATGCATATAGAGCTCTGAGGAGCAATTCAAAGCCTCTCTGCTCACAACTTCATATGCCATGTGACTATAGTTGCTATGGTAGTCCATGACACTCTGTAGAATCATAAATCCTTAAACAATAGTCTTTTTATGGCCTGCTACAGTGATTTATGGTGAAACAAACATCCATCCGTCTTTCATTGCATTGCTGCGGTGGGATTAACATTTAGCATATTGTAATTAATGGCATGCATTATGGATATATACTGTATATATACGAGTATATAAATATAATCAGAGACACAAGCCAACAATATTTTTCAGGGAAGTGTATATACTGTTAAGTTCTCCATGGTGAGATCTGAGATAGAGATTGCGTATTTAATTATTGTACAGTACTGGAATAATATCAGTTTGGACAGAGCTTTAAGCAGTATTTTATAAACATGTTCTATGCTCATTTTTAATAAATCAACTGGACATGTTTTCAAGGATTATCAACCTTTAGATGATTTTAATTAATTGACTTGTAAATTACTTTCTGCAACTTTTGTTAAAATTTCTAGCCTTACCGAGAAGCTAATTTTTCAGTCATCAGGCCGAGTAAGGTCATTTTATTGCCCTGGGGAAGGGCACAAAGCTGTACTGTGGATTCAACTATATATCATTTTGAGAGCAAAACTAAGTAGACAATAAAGTGAAACCAATGTGGTTGATGATTGAAAAGCTTGAAATGAAGCTACAAATAACTATTGCATTGTATTTAGTAAAAGTAGCAGGTGTGCATATTATTCAGATGGAGTGATGTTAGCTGAGACAAATATGGCAACATAGTACATTATAACTTTAAAAAGTAACCACTCGTGGGGGGAGCGGCTTGTTTAGCCAAGATGGGGGACGCAACTTTACAGTGCTCCACTGACTTTTAGCATTCTCGCCATTAAAACTATTGATTCTTCCTCTCCAAAGACACACTAGTGAGCCCCCACCACGTCAGCCCCTATACCTACTATTTGGCCTACAGTGCAGGGTGCAAACCTTGTAGGGTCAAAGCAGAAATGGCTGGCGCCACAGCATCTAAAGACCTTAGTCGAGGAGATAAACAGAAGCTTCTCAAATGGTTTCCAAAAACAGATATACCATACAAGATAATCTCCGGTGTTGGTGTACGCGGTTGCTATTGCGATCCATGCTGAATCAGGCCCTTAGTTCCTATATCAGACAATGACTCATTTAATAAAACAAAATAAAATACATTTAACTAGGCTGTTGGCACTTAAAAGTCAGATGATAAATACCAACACTTTAAAAATATGAATCAATTAAAAGAAAAAATAAAGCAAAACAATAAAAACAGAATGAGTATCACTTAGGGCCGTATTCAATTAGAGGCGAAAAGCCCGAATCCCTGGAAAAGTATAGCGGATGACGTCATTTCGCCATGCGAAAACTTATCCCCGTATACAATTCCAAGGATTTTTCGCGTACGCGAAAAGTCAATGCAATGTACTTGGCGGAAAAGTTTCGCCTGTGAATAGCAGGTGGAAAAAAAGCAGCATTGCGGTTTTGGGGTGCAAACTTCGGAAAACCACCCTGCACCCTTGTGACAGTCCTCCAAAGATAAACTGTGTCAAAATAAAATGAAAAAAGACTTAAGGACACCCCAAAAAAATACTTTAATTTTGGGGGCGAAAAAATGCAAAGTTGTGGGACAAACTTAAAAACTAGTGAAATAGACTTCAGGGGTGTGACCATGTATGGGGCAGGTGTTTTTTTAAAGTAATTTAAAACTTCACTTAAGCAACTTAAAAATATGCTAGAACCCATTTTCAAGTACCCAAAATTTGTTGGGAGTAGTTATTTTCTAAAATAAAAACTGCTTAATGCTATTTTTCACCACTATTAATGCGCTAATTGGCACCAATTGTCACAACTTAAGTAGCCCAAATACCTTCACTAGGGCTAATCGAGGGCATCTATAGTGATCCCCAATGTTTGTGCACCTTTTGGGGGTTGTCAGGCTGAGTTCCCCATTTTTGACAGGACTTTTCGCCTGTTTTAGTTTCGCCGGGTACCATTTCCGCATCCTTTCTAATTGAATATGGCGAATAGCGGGAGCGCGCCCGATACTTTTCCGCATGCAACCCACGCGATGTAGATGTAAAGTCCGGCATGCGAAAAAGTATCGCGGGTGCGAAACTAGTTGAAAAAGGCCCTTGTTTGGAATATTGCAACATGTTTCATGGCTCAACCGTTTCCTCAGGGTGCGCACCTTGCCAGCTGTGGACTCTTATGGCACCAGGGTAAGCTGCATTCTCTTGTTTTTAATTTTTGTACTATACAAGGGAAACATTTAGAGTATTCTACATGATTCTGAGCCTCCTTTTGCTGACCCGGTGTGGCATTTGCCGACCATTCGCGCACGCCTTTGATGATCATGTGCCATGTTGGGGGCGTGGCTGTATGTCATGTTCCCGTCTTCATCACGATAGGGGCTTGCCCAGCGCTCTAGGAGCTGCTGGGAAGCCCCCAGCCTTTTCGGGCACAGCTCTGCTATTTTGGTGAAGGAGTGCAAATACATACATTTATTTACATGTATGATAATTACTGGGTGCTGTTGCATGTAGCCCAAAGTTAGGACACACCCATTCAAAATCTAATTCTCTCTGCACATTTTAAAACTGCCCCACCAGCAGTGGAAAATGGTTTTACCAAGGTGCACAGTTATTTGCATTTACTTGCTTTATTCCGAACACCTATGTGGGTAAACTGTTCCTGTAACTGCTTGTATTCATCATCTCTTTAAATTCAGAGTTGGATCCCATCACGTTGCGTGTCCACTTCTTCCATATCAAAGAGAATAGTTTGTGGGTAGCAAGGCAAGCAGGGGGAACAGATGTACTTTGAGGCCTACAGATCTTTCTTGATTTATCAGCAGCTACTCTATCAAAGCAAGCAATCACAACAGCTCTAACTGCATTCCTTACCATTGGGCGTTTCCAGTAAAGCTTCTAGTAAAGTATGACTTCTCTACTAATGTCATCTCTTCAGTTGAAAATGGCAACAAGCTATTTAGCCTGTGGGTCTGGTCCAAAGAAACCAGTGGCTGAAGACTGAACTCAAGCTATGTGAGATCATTGTCTCGCTAATGTGTTTTGTTACTACTCATGTGTTAAAGTGTGTTCTTTAAGTCACCATTTTAGAAATATATCTACCATATAACCTGAGTGCTTCGTTCCAAAACCATGGCTGTAAATGCTGGTTAAACAGTTTCATTACCATATCAACAAATCTAGACCAAGGCCTTTATTCAAACAAACACACCTTTACATTGGCGCCCGAACATTCCTGCTTAAATTGAGATCTCTAAAGACCACGGAGAACCACAATTAAAAGCAGAGGAACAATTTTTTTGTTTACTTTTTTTGAATGGTTATACAATAACCTGTAATATGTAAATAATATATTGTCAATTTGTTTTGCATTTGTTTTTTGTCCAGTCATCTCAAGGTTTATGTTATGTTTAGGTTATGTGAGCTTTACTTAATAACTATTTTCCTTCATACTGGAGCATTGGAGACAATTTGTTATGTTTCCAATTCTTGTTATTTATGTAATATTACTGTTAGGTTTATAACTTTTAGTTTCAATACTTTAGATTTAAGCATTAGATATGTAATTCCAATTTGTCACTGAAGTTCCAGTATGGGTAATTGTTCTCCCTGTAGGCTTCGTTCCCTATTACCTTAACCACTTACTGTAACTGGCACCGTCACATGGGATACGACCAGTCAGCTGTGCTTCAGGTGACATGTTCACATCCCATGTGACCGTGCCATCCCGCTGTACATTTGCAGAAAGAATTTCCTCCTGCTTGTCCATCCCCCCTAAACCACACTCCTCTGTGCTTTGCAAGATGGAAATTTAGGAGGGGGGGTGAGAGAGTATTGCCCCACCTTATAATTATTAGGGTGGGGTATATATACATAATACTTATACACATGGGGGGTTACTGAAGGGTGAGTTCATATGAACACTGGTGGGTAGCAGGGCTCTACCAATGGAGATCTATAACCACTGTGGGGTACTATTGCCCCTGGATAATCTGTTAACATTCAAGGCTTGGAGGTACAATTACAATGGGGTCTTATGAAGTTGGGGGGTTGCGAGAACTCCCCCAGAAATATTTTTTTGAATACATTTTTAAAAACACATTCTAAATTAAATCAAACTAAAAAAAACAACTAAAATATCCGCTTAAGGGATGTTAATAATTCAATTGTTATGGTTATTTCGAAGAGCAATTCGAGCTACCTTGAGCTTTGTTGGTAGGTGGACACATCGAAGTGCTATTGTTACTGGTTTTATCTTTTTCTATTCATGACGCTTCAGTTAATGGGTTACAGCGTGGTTCCCACCATGACCCGCTCTCACCATGGTTTTCGATATGCCATTTCTCCCCTTCAACAGCAATCACTACACTGTGTCATTCCAAAAGTAAAGCATCCTGAGACCATTCATATGTGTGGTTGCTTCTCAGCCAAGAGAGTGGGCTCACTCACAATTTTACCTAAGAACACAGCCACGAATAAAGAATGGTACAAAAACATCCTCCTAGAGCAACTTTGCCCAACCATCCAAGAACAGTTTGGTGACAAACAATGCCTTGGAGCACCTTGCCATAACGCAAAAGTGTTAACTAAGTGGCTCGGGGAACAAAACATCGAAATTTTAAGTCCATGGCCAGGAAACTCCGCAAACCTTAATCCCATTGAGAACTTGTGGTCAATCCTCAAGAGGCGGGTGGAAAAACAAAAACCCACAAATTTGAACAAACTCCAAGCACTGATTAGGCAAGAATGGGTGGCCATCAGTCAGTATATGGCCCATCTGAAAAAAAAGGTCTAAAAACACTGAAGCAGCAAACTTTGTGAAAACCAAAACTTGTGTCATTCTCAAAACTTTTGGCCATGGCTGTACACTTCTCCTACTCTCACAAAGATTTAATATTACTAGATAAATTGACACTGCAGCATACAAACAAATCTCAGATTATCCCCATAGTTTGGTCAGACCATGCAGCTGTCACTTAGTCTTGGGATGGAGTATCCTCGAAAACGCCCCCTAGATCATGGCAATTCCCTATATACTTATTGTCCTCTCCTGAGGCCACTAAATCTTTGTTGGAAACTCTCTCCTCTTACCAAGCCACTAACTCCCCCCAAGACACCTCCAAATCAAGGCTGTTCTTTGCGGTGTAGTCAAACAAATGGGTTCTGTCTTTGCAGACAGTACTTACACCAGCAATCTGAACTAGAACTCTATTTAGCTCAAGTAGAATCCATTCACAGTGCTCACTAATTCCCAAAACTATATATCTCCCATATAAAGAGTGCTCTGACCAAACTTCAACAAAAATTCTATTGCTTAGGTAATAAGTCAAGCAAACTCATAGATCATAAACTATGTGTCCATCAGGCTAGGAATAGAATTAGGTACAACCTATCTCCTGACAGTCCGAGATTAATTAATCCATTGGCTATAGCAAACGTCTTTGCCGCTTATTATAAATCCCTATATTACTTACATCTTGATAATTCTACGCTTCAGTCATCTGATGTCTCCATTTAGAATTTCCTATGAGAACTAACCTCTCTGTAATAATAGCAGACGACTTAGTCTCCCTTAAAGCCCCTTGTTCCAAACAATAGATTCTTTATGTAATCAAGGCTTGGCCAGTGGGTAAGGCACCTGGTCTCGATGGCTTTACTAATTTGTTCTTTGCAGACCCTTTAGCACCCATACTAATGTCTCTGTTTAATTATACGTCTGACAGACGTCCTTTTCCCTTTGAGATGCTGGAAACTCAATTTATCACATTATCTAAACCAGGAAAATACCCTACTGTTTGCCAAAATGTTCAACCTATTGCACATCTTAATACAAGTGTCAAAATCCATGCAAAACATATTGATAATCGGCTGTCACCTCTCCTTCTTTCTCACCTTACCTATCTGGACCAGGTGAGATTCATTGGTGGCAGGCAAGCTTCTGATAAAACCTGTAGGGTTCTTGATCTTACAGATTACATATTGAAACAACATCAAAAATATGTTCTCCTTTCATTAGATGCCAATAAGGCATTTGACCGTCTTTACTGGTGCTTTCTCACTGAGACCTTATCACGGTTTGGCTTTCAGGGTGCAATATTACAATCAATAACAGTACTTTTATATCCTGTCCCTTCCCTATCACAAGACAGAGGTGTCCCCTTTCCTCCCTAATGTATGTTTTGGCCGTTGAGCCCTTGGCTGCCATGATTAGAAATTTGCAGTAATTTCTGGTTGTTGCAGTAAGATCTTCCTCTCACAAATTATGTCTTTTTTGCGGAAGATATTCTTCTCTTTGTCACAACCCTGGGCATCCCTGCCTGTCCTTCACAGGGTACTAGACAGCTATAGTGTAGCATCCTTTTAAAAATTAAATACTGGAGAGACGCTTTCAAATATTAAGGTCCAATATCTGTATAGTTGGAAATCTGTCTCTCTCCTCTACCTGGGCATTAATATCCCAAATAAGACTACAGACTAGACAAAGGTCAATTTTTAACCTATGTTGAAACATATAGCAGACCTTGCAGGGTGTTGGTAAGGTTTTGAGGCCTCCTGGCTGGGTTGTTTAGTTACATTTAAAATGACGGTTGTACCAAAACTTATGTACCTATTTCACCCTACACCATATGTTAATACCAGCACATTTTCACATTATGTACACAAGCTTATTCTCTTCTACAATGGAAGGGAAAACCCCCTCATTTAGCTTAATCTTGCCTTACCCAACCCCGAAGTCAAGGTGGGTTAGAAATTCCTGACTTGTCCGCATATCACTCTGACTGCCTGATATCTCAGATGGGTGACTGGGTTCTTCTTCCTAATTCAAAATTGTGGGTGAATCTGGTAAAGACTTTAATATCTGATGATCCCCTGACTGATCTTTGCACCCCCCCACCCCACCCCTAAAAGTATTGGATTCATTCAAAGCATAGGATGCTAAGACCATTAACTCTCAGTGCATCACATTGCCTTCTTGTACTCTTTCCCTCCTTGCACTCTCTCAGTTCATTTCCTTAAGCTTTCCTATACCTTAAGGTTGTCTCATGGTGCTCCTGTAGGCTTATGTGTGATGCAGACCCCAACTGTTCTGGGAAACTATCTACAACTGATTTTAACACTC
Source organism: Taudactylus pleione (assembly GCA_031769625.1). Lineage (NCBI taxonomy): Eukaryota > Metazoa > Chordata > Amphibia > Anura > Myobatrachidae > Taudactylus > Taudactylus pleione. The sequence goes on from JAUIMM010000012.1 coordinate 7,877,520, forward strand.
CAAAAATGGGAGTCCTTTTATCTACTTACCCATTAACTTTCTAAATGTTATAATCAGAACTTTACTATAGAATCCCCCATACATTGTTTTATACATTACATACTATTTGGCCTACTCGATCAAAACTTTGTTGATGTGATTGCATGGAGGTAGGCGACATCTTTCATTCTTTTGGAGCTGCCCATTCATACACCCCTTGTTGGATCGGGTGTTTGATTTGTTGTATAAGGTTTTTATTGTTAGATTATGCCCCTTTCCCCTCACTTGCCCATCTTCATGACTATCCCTTAGACATGGTTCGATCTGACAATTATGTATTGGGACATTTTGTTAGCCATCAAAACCGCTATAGCTCAATCCTGGAAAACTGCTTCTCCCATCTCTATGTGTAAGACCATACCTAAAATTAAATTTGCCTTTTTGATGGAGACTCTCAAGGTACCTTATTCCACCTTAGCCTCCTCATCATTGATGAAGTAGTTCAAATGGCACACATTTATTACAGATGGCAAGGGGCAGCTTTATTGCTGAGGAATGATTCATCCTCCTCTTGACCTATATTCTCATATGTCCCAAGCTACTGTATCAGGATTCTTCCTGTTTTATATCTTTTATCTTCAATAAAAACTATAACTGATAAAAAAAATTAACCACTTGAGATGCCTCCACCTTTGTTTATATCATGGGCCAAATGTAATAGGGTTCGAGTTATTTGTGCGGGACAATCTTGGACCTTCTCGCACATTTGGAAGGTGCGAGTTTTTCCCAAAAATAGCAAATTTAACAGGGCGCGAGTTAGAGTGTCCCAGTCTGACTCGCATGTGAGTGCATGCATGACAACTCGTGTTTCTGTGTAGCACGCACCTGCTCAGGCTGTACTCGCTAGCCTGAAACAGGTCTATTATTTTGTGAGTTTTAGGCAAGTAATAATGTGTGAGTTACAGACTCGCACTCTATTACATTGACCGAGTTGTATCTTCACAATGGCAAAACATCTGAATACGAGTTTTGCCACTGTGAGTTGCGGGGGGGTGAGAAACATGCAAGTTTGCATGTTCTCGCACCCTATTACATAGAGTGAGTTCTAAAAGTGTGCGAGTATAGCTCATTTTCTAAGCTCGGACCTTATTACATTTGGCCATATCTGTGAAATGCCCTGGTACCTAAATTTGATTTATGCATGTGGACTGGTGAATGGAGGTGGGGCAGGGAGCGGGACTTAGGTACTGTATGTACTGCATATGTGTATGTGTGTGTGAGGCTTGTGGGGACCCCGGGGTAACTAAGTTGTGGGGGCCCCATATATTACATTTCTATGGCCTTACGCAGTGACTACTATGCCCCTTACCTTGCCTCTGGAATCTCCACTGACCGGCAAGGTTGCAGCATACTACATCATGTCTGAAACACTGCTGGGAACCGACTCTCGGCAGCATAGCGGACATGATCTATTTTGAGTGGGAGGATATATAGATAGATAAGATAGATATATAAATCGATATATATATATATATATAGTTAGATTTATAGACAGATAGAAATATAGAGATAGAAATATATAGAGCTATAGATAAATATATATCTATAACTATAGATAGATAGAATACTTTTGTTTTTCTGTGTACTTGTGTGCACTCATGAGTACAATCATACAGTAGTACTCTTTAGATGGGGAGGTGTGGACTGAGCTAGGTTTAATTTCTTCCACTTATACTATGAAAATGAATAGTGTAGCTGCTGAGGTGTACTCACATTATTTATGTGCAATCGATCTGTGGCATGACAGCAATTTCCAATTTGTTTTTTTTTAATTCAGAAGACAACCACTGGCGTATCTATAATGCTGCAGCAGTATGCACAGTGCGGAAACAGCAACTGTTGACTCCCTTAAAGAGCGCGGACTTGACGTAATGCTTAAGGGATTCAGGAGCCGCTCAAATGAGCACTCTGCATGTCTCTATGCCCGGGAACAGGTGCCGGTAGGCATTTGTTCTCATGTTCATTCAGCCTTATGTGGGCATCCAACCCCCCTTTAATCTAGTCTTCAGTGAATGTACTGGCACAATATCTTCCAGTGAGTAAAAGGCCGGGATGATTGCACGAGACCTCTCCTCTTTTAGGCCACTGAAGACAATAGATGCTATATAGACAGATATATAGAGAGAGAGAGGGAGGAAGGGACAGGGAGGGAGATAAAGAGAGGGAGGGAAAGGGAGAGAGGGGGAAGGGAGAGGGAGAGAGAGAAAGAGGGGAGAGTGACAGAGAGAGGGAGGGGGAAGCGAGGTAGGGAGGGACAGGGAGTGAGATAGAGGGAGAGGGAGGAATGGGAGAGATAAAGGAAGTTAGGGAGTGAGAGACAGAGGAAGGGACAGGGAGGGAGAGAAAGAGGGGGTAGTGAGAGGAAAGGAAACAGAGAGTGAGACAGAGGAAGAGAGACAGAGAGAGGGAGGAAGAAGAGAGAAAAGGAAGGGAGAGAGGGAGATGGATGAAGGGACTACTAAGCATTGGATGGCGTTAAAGTGAACAGAGATAAAGGGGTCTATTTATCAAGCAGTGAAAAGTGTGGAGAAGTGAACCAGTGGAGAAGTTGCCCATAGCAGAGCTTCCATCAGCAGCCGCGTGTATGTGTGTGTGTGTGTATGTGTGTGTGTGTAGGAGGGAGAGGGAGGGAGCATTTTATGTAATTCACATCATCACTGGCCCTCCCTCTGCTCCACCCCGCCCCTATGCATTATAGTCCAAACTGTGCAAAGAAGGCACAGCTGCAAACTGTCCCTAATTACCAGGGACTTTCCCAGCATTTAATTATTTTTTCCTAGTCATTTTTGCAACAAGAAATCTTGTCCCTGTTTTTTCAATACAGACCAACTGTACAATAAAATCTCTCTTTCTTGTATATCAAATGTCATTTCCACAATCTATTCTAATTCTGTAAGCTTTATAAGGGGATATTTATTGAAGAGCATTTGAAATGCTAAGCAACCAGTTCAATGATATTCAGTAAACATAATATGATGGGGACTCTAAGCGCGTCTCAGTGGACCAAGCTGTAATACTACAGTCCCCGGGAGTCGGGACTGTACTAGTATTACAGCTTGGTCCACTGAGACGCGCTTAGACTCACAGCTTCAGTTGCAAAGTCTGCCCGGAAACTATGCATGATAGTGGCAGGCCTGATGGATTCAAGTTGAACTCACTGCTCCTTGCTTTCGCACAGCAAGTCATGTAGAGAACACAGGGGTTGGGATACAGAACAGCCCTGGTGTTTGAACAAATGACAGGGTGATCCAGGGGTCTCTACTATTATTTCATAATCTACTGTCCACTTGTAGTATATAGTTTGTTTTTTAACTTTTGCGTGTACAACCCCTTAAGCCTTAACAGCTTTCCTGTAACACCAACACAGTGAATGTTGTCTGAATGTTAATATGTTAAATTCTCAGGCAAAAAGCTTGTAGTTACTTTCATTTTTGGTTCTGCACTTGTGAAACTACTGCAGTTACAATATATTTTACTTGTGTGTTATGGGTGTATTTCTGTGCTGGTTTTCATATACACACTTCAATGGAATGGAAAGTAAAGAATATTAAAACAGGATATGTATTTCAATATATTGCAAAACAAGGCAACCACGTGTTTATAAATAGGTGTGTTAAAAAACCCGATAGAAATAAATAATTAAAATACATGGGACATTTTACAAACACTTAAGCAAGTTTTCGAAATGTTTACAAGCACAAAGCAAATGCAGACAAAATATGCAAAACTCTTCTTACAGCAAAGTTCAGCAACACAGCAAAAAAAAAAAAAACAAGTAAAAAAAACTAATAATGGTAGTAGTAGATCTAGCTCTGTCGTGTTTTATTTTATTGCAGTGAACAGAGAGCAAAAAGGAGAATATAAGAGTATAAGAGCTACAGTATATTTTTAAGCTAAACCTCCAGTTAGCAAGTAGATATATTGGAAACAAATTTACTGTAATATAGAATTATTTTTGTCCCCGAATGCAGCGGCTAAGATAGTATTAATAATTTATTATCAATTAGAATATATTATTATTTTAGTTGGTATTATTATTATTTTTGTGGACTGGACATAGTTTGAAATATGCAGCAGTATCAGAAATAGTTACATACATGCTACATGCATGTGTAGCAAAATAAGTTTTGTTGAACTCTGTAAATTCAAACAGATGTGCTCTTTATTGTTCTCTATAGGTTGAGCAATCTGGGAGCTGGGAGTGATAGTGTTAAAAACGGAGCAAGTTAGGAGAAATCCTGGTGAGAGACTGCACTGAACAGGGAATTCTGAGACAGAGACAAATCCTAGCTATGGAAGTGTAAAAGGAAATGGCATTTGTGGACTCTGGTTGTCATTAATGGCCCTATTGGTCTTATTAGAGAAAGACCTTTCACACAGCAGTTCTGGAAATCCTATACTATGCCATATGGTGGATGGCTTTTTTAGGTTTGGGTGGGATTACTTGAAAGTTTACTAAATGTGTTACATCATCATACAAGTTAAATGTCTTGTTTCATCACTATATAACAATCAACACGCTAAGTCGCTTTGTTAGTCAATTTTCTGTACCGACTTTTTATGTATTTAGTATGATACCAATACTAATTTATTATTGATTTAAGCTGACGCCCCTACATGTTGGGCAATTGTGGTGGTTGTATCATTGAGATATCTGTAGGCTATAATAGGTGTTTATAGTGACCCTATTGGTATAAATCTCATTGGCGCATTTTTCACCCATCTGTTTTCATATATATAATATATATATATATATTATTAGTATTATTATAAACAGTTACTTATATAGCACCAGCATATTCCATTGAGTTTTGCAATTGGGAACAAAGAAATAATAAAACAAGACTGGGTACACTACTAACACACAGACAAAGAAGTAAGAGGGCCCTGCTCGCAAGCTTACAATCTATAGGGAGATGTATATATATATATATATATATATATATATATCTATATATATCAGTGTGTGTATGTATGTATATGCTCACACACATATATATATATATACTAATGTGTGTATGTATATATATATATATATATATATATATATATATACACACACAGTATATATGCATATACACACACAAAAATACACACATGTCTATATGTTATACAGAGCATAAAGGCCACTGAGTGATGACATCACAGGCCGTTTTTACTAAATCTTCACAAACTGTACATTAGGTTTCTGCTGAGACATTCCAGTTGTTTCCGAAGCACGTAAGAGAGATTTATCCATAGATTAGACTAGAGGATCTGCTGCCAAGATGGGTGGCATTTAATAGTTAGGATTGGCTGACCTCCCACTAACATTGGCATAGCCCTAAATTATTTTGGGAAATGAAAACAAATCACTTTGTTTAAACCATCATCTTCTGATGTATTGTACCTGTTGTTCTCCACACGATGTCACATCCTGTCTGGAATTAATGATCAATCAGAAGCAGACCAAATGTTTAGCTCAAATACGCTACAAATGTATGCAGGTAACAAAGAGGGGGATCGGGTTTATTTAGGTGTCGTACTTTAATAGCCGGGCAGCAGACGAAGACCAGATCCACAGGAGAGAGGAAGACTAAACTGCCCCTTCACCTAATGGTGGTCTTTTCCGAAGAGGGGACGTGGTTTAGTGTCAGAGAAAGTTCTGTCTGTTCTGTGTCTGCCACAGAGATAAATGTGCCACTTCAGTTTCAAGTGCGGCTCAGCTGCCACCTTTCAGAAAGCAACTGTTCCTTAACCCCATGCAATGTTTTCAATGATAACATGAATTTACAGATGGAGCCGACTTTATTACAGCACAAACATATTGCAGAAAATCTTTAAGCGATTATGCAAAACTACATAGAAACGTTCATCATAAATCTCTCACTAGAAACACATATCATCTTAACCCCTGGTTAGGAGGCTCCATCTGACTGCAACAAAATAGTTAATTCATATATGTTATTTATATGATTTAGGTCACATCAAAGGCCCAGAAGAACTACTGTATACAAAATAGGTCTCGTGCAAAGTTTGCCATCTGGACCACAACTAATCAGCAATTAGCTTTTGTGTGTCAAGTGCAGATTATACAATAGAAGCATGTGCCTGGTTACATTGGTGTAAACTTTGCACCTATATCCGTGTTAGGAAATTACAGTACATTTATATACAGTAATCGCACATTTGATGTGTCTGCTAAAGAATTCATTACATTTTTAAATAATAAATTCAACAAACATGACAACAGTAGTAAATTTAAGGAATTTTCATTGTAAATTACTTTTTAAATTTTTTTTTATTTTTAAACCAGAAATTTAAAAAAAAGTGATTATTTTTCAGTGACAAGTGACACTATGTCGCAGTATCAAAAATATTTACTTGTAGCTAATGGAAAAGATTTGCTCTACTTCAATTATACTGTATACTATTACTCAGACAAGACCAAAGTTGGCCGTATCCCCCCCCTCCCCGGTTTACAATGCTGTTAATATACGCATTGTATAGCGGGGGCGTGGCCACCGGAGGGGTCAGCCAGAATGTCGGCAAGTATTGGTAACAGCATGAAATCACAATGTTTATAACTGAGCACATACATTACACTAACCAGGAAGTACTAAGTTCATGTGTATCCTTCCGCTGGGATACACTTAGGAAGTGGGCGGGATGTGGGTGGTCCACTCTTCCCGGAGGTCCACTCTTACTGCTCACACCTCCTGGGAGAGTAGGGAGTTTGGTTTGTATTATCATCATTGCAGGTGGGGTCAGATTTTTAGAGAATTACCTATTTCCTTATTGAAAGGTGTAAATTAGGTGCAAGGGGTGCAGCTGCTATGGGGCCCTGAGATTAGTAGGTCCCATATTCCTTGTCAAAGTTACATGTGTTATACACATTATTCACCATTGGGTGGTCCATAAGGGGACCTAACAAACTTTTGCTATGGGGCCTTCAAATACCTAGTTACACCCCTGTAAATGAGGCTTAATTTTTTTACTGACTGACAGTTGGCAACCCTTTTGATAATCTGCATTTTCATGTTGTGTGTGTGTTGAGTTGAAGGGGCAGGTGTATTTTATAATTTAATAGCACACTATATTACCAATGCACAAAATACAGTACATAACCGAAGCGCAACATGCAACATTACAGTAAGGTATCAGTCATTTCTTACTGCCATGTGACTGTACATAGCAATACCAGCAAAGCTATTTCTGAACCTAACAGTGTCTGTAATATCTTCCCCTGTCACACATGTGTGACGCTGTAATAATGAAAGACGTACCAGGTGCACCTCAGTGAGATAAGTGACTGGTTTTTCCAGTTGTCTAGAAGGAAAACTACATGCTCCAAATATTTCTTAAGCTGAAACTTTCCATTTCTTCCCCAATCTAACATTATAATTCAAATAATCATAATATCAAACCATTGCTTACTTGTTACACTCTGTGATATCTTTTGTATTCTGTGCACTAGCCTGACATGCACCACTAAAGCACTGCTACAGTCCTCCTAGTGATAGTAGAAAAAATGCTCTTTTTATTTAAATAAAGCATTTTTTAAAGTGAAATGTCAACCAATTTTTAATTTTTTTTTTTTAAAGTTATATATTTTTAGATCTTTTTACATTTTTCGGAGGTCAGCTGCTGTGGCTAAATTTTAATTATAAATGATGACAATAATTGATTTTCTATTACTGCAAAAAGCATCAATAGAAAATCATTGCTATTGCTGCATATTGATAAGTAGGAACAAGGGTTCCGGTGGCTGTTCTGACACGTGTTCTCCAGGCAGAACACAGTAAAGTTTAGAAAAAAATAATTTTTTTTTCCCCCTAAACTTTACTGTGTTCTGCCTGGAGAACACAGTGTCAGAACAGCAGACGGAGCCGGAGGCGGCTGCAGTGGGCAGGTAAGTCGGGGACGGGGGTAGGTGAGCGGAGGGGGGAGGACCAGCCTCGAAAGGACCCAGTCCACACGGACGCTGAGGCCAGCAGCACTGAGCACTGCTGTTCTGTCTGTGTGTAAAGGTGGCACTGGTGAGCACTGAGCAGAGCAGAACAAGATAACTGTGGATACACTGCTGTTAGCCTACTACACTTTGTTATATGATTATGAATTTTGTATGTTATAAATACCTCTGTGTTCTCCCACTGCCTCTCCCCCTCCCCACTGTGTGTTCACCTTGTTCTCACTGCCCCTCCCCCTCTCCCCCCCACTGTGTGTTCACCCTGCTCCATACTTGCCTACCCTCCCGATTTGGCAGGGAGCCTCCCGAAAATCGTGTGCTGCTCGCTACCCCCTGGAAAGGCAGGCAAGTCTCCCAGCAGCCGCCGACCCCTCCTGCCCCCCCCCCCAGCGGTTGTACGAGAGTTCACGCCGAATCGCGTAATTTTAGCCTCGCCCAATGCTGCACAATACCGGAAATCTCGGCATTGTGTAGCGGGGGTGGAAGCAAAATGATGCGATTGCATGGCCACGCCCTGCTCTACCCACAAACACCGGCCACGCCCCCCCCCCCGATTCTGCTGATCTGATTTGATTATAATGGTGCTGAGAGTCCATGACTATTTCATCTGGCTTTTGAAATGTTGTTTTCAACTGAATTGCCCACATGCAAAACTTAAATTTATTCCTCTTTCTACAGTTAAACAACCTACAAACCAACATTGCAATGTAATTGGATCGCAAAAGCCTCACTAAACACTTTTGGCCTGATTCAGCACAGGACGGAATTACAAAACTGCATGCAAGTGTAACCCCCAGGAATAATCCCAAAACTGAAAAGGGGATAAAACAGTCATTTTTTTACTCTCTCAGGAATACCAAGGGTTAATGTGGCTTCCAGGCAATACAATGTTGCCAGTTACTTTGCATGTTGCCTGCAGCTGATTGGGGGCCCTAAGGGCGGGAAGCCCAGATTTAGAATGTTACCTTGGATCTGCACAAGGGATATATACAGCTGCTGCATAGGCTGGGAGGTGAGTAGATCCAGCATGGAGTGTATCAGCAAGGCGTGCTCGGAAGAAGAGTTTGTGTGAAGCATTGGCCAGTGTGTGCATTCACGGCAGCAGCTCAGCGTGAAGCCTGTACTGCATCAGCAGTGAGTGACGTGTACGCAGCCGAACCAAGGACTCAGGAGAAAGAGCGGCTTGCACCCGGAACAACAGCACAGCAGCACTATCCCTGCGGCAGGAGACCTGCGGAAGTGGCCGAAGCAGCCCTGAGACCCGCTGGGTAGCGGTGGTCCAGGCAACTGCTGGGAAGACCATCATCCGCCCGTCCCACGAAGCTGCAAACAGGAGCCATACAGCGACCGTCTGTGGACTCTGGTAAGACAATCACCCCTCTGCTTGTGATCACCCCTGTTGCCAAGGGACATCCCCCATAGTTGTAAAACACTGGGCTGGGAGAAGCAGCAGTGACCTTACATTACAGCCTGATAATTACCAAGCAACCTTACACTAGGGATGTGCGCCGGACCATTTTTGACGAATTTGAATTTGGTTCTAATTCGTCGTCCGGCTTTGAATTTGGATTTGCCAAACTGCGGTGACTGGATTTGGATTTGGATATTTTTACAAAAATGTACAAAAAAACCCTAAAATCACATAAATTGGGCTTTTTTTTCTTCCTAGAGTATTATTAACCTCAATAACCTTAATTTTCAGTAATTTACAGTCAATTTAGACCACCTTACAGTTTAAATTATAGTTTTCACCATTATTGGCCAAAGGTTGCAGTGAGCTGACTGACCACAGTTTACAGCACATCTATGACATATTGCTACACAGCAGTGGCAGAAATGAAAAGTAGTGCACCCACCCAGTGGGGTACGGCCAGCAGAATCACAGTACTTGTTTACAAAGTGGCCTACGGCCCTAGGAGTCACAGTGCACAATCTTATTCACATTACACCGCACATAGGGCCTGATTCAGACCCGGTCGCTCTGACAGAGCATCCGCTCTGAATCAGGGCCGGGCTTTTTTTTTTTTGGATTGGCCTCTTGGCCGCTCGCATAGCTGTGGGTGACCACCCACAGCTATTACGAGCGGCCATGATGATGGTCGCGATTGTCAAAACCATCGCGACCATCGGGCTTGCGACGAGACCCTTGTGGTAGGGTCTCGTGACCGCAAGCCCCAGAGAGATTTCGGCTCTAACAGAGCTGGAATCTCTCCACTGACATCACTCATGATGTCACTGACATCACTGGGGCCGCCCCCAAACGGCAGGCGTTCTCATGGGAACGCCTCCATTTGGGCAGCCACCCCCCGGCCCGCCCACCAAAGGGGGCGAGCTGTCACTCAACATCGACACCTCTCCCCCTTTGGTGCGAGACCCGGAGCATCGGATTGACCGTCGCTAGCCGGGTCTCGCGCATGCGCATGACGGAGCCAGCTCCGTCGTGCGCATGCGCTGTGGGCCACCATCGACCCGGTTGCGAGCACTCAGCGCTTGCGACCGGGTCTGAATCAGGCCCATAGTGTCCCTGATTCACATTACACCATAAAGTAGTGTCTCTTATTTATGTTACGACACACAGTAGTGCCCCTTTTACACAATGTTCACAGTAGTGACCCTTTTACACAATGCCCACAGTAGTGACCCTTTTACACAATGCCCACAGCAGTGACCCTTTTATATAATGCCCACAGTAGTGACCCTTTTACACAATGCCCACAGTAGTGACCCTTTTACACAAAGCCCACCATAGTAATGCCCCTTATACAATGCCCACAGTAGTAGTGCCACTTATACAATGCCCCCAGCAGTGGTATCCCTTACACAATGCCCCCAGTAGTGGTGCCCCCTATGCAGTCCCCCTAGTAGTATGCCCCCCAGTAGCAGTGCCCCCAGTAGTAGTATGCCCCCCAGTAGCAGTGCCCCCAGTAGTATGCCCCCCAGTAGCAGTGCCCCCAGTAGCAGGCCCCCAGTAGTAGTGCCCCCATTAGCATGCCCCCAGTAGTAGTGCCCCCGGTAGCATGCCCCCAGTAGTAGCAGGCCCCCAGTAGTAGTGCCCCCATTAGCAGGCCTCCAGTAGTAGTATGCTCCCCAGTAGCAGTGCCCCCTTTAGCATGCCCCCAGTAGCGCCCCCGTACAAACACACAAATAAAAAAAAAAATAAAAAATTACCTGAATCTCCGATCCTGCCGCCCTCTGCTCTGCTCTGCTCTATTATGCGTGGAGGGAGCCGGAAGACGGAGCTCACGAGTGAGCTCCAACCGGCTCCCTCCGTGCAGCAGCCAATGAGAGTCTGCCTGACTCTCATTGGCTGCTATTACAAACACACAGCTGCCGCTGGCGGCTGTGTGTTTGTGCCTGTGTAGGGCAGACCACTATCACAGAGGAGCCGACATTAGGAGGCCACCATTCGGCCCCAAACGGGGATCCGAGTCAGGCGGGGAACACCCGAACAGGGTTTGGGTGGACTCGGATCCCCTACCTCTTACTCAGGTTTAAAGGCTAATATTCCATTACTGTAGTAGTGACTGATTAAATATTACAGCAAGGTACCTAGTTCTTTTTGTAATACTACAGTAGTGACTGACCAAATACAAGAATAATCAATATATATATATTGGAATCCATAGTGTTCTGGAAAGTGCAATTCACTTTCATTATAATCACTTATTAATGGACCCTCAACTTCCTTTGTTTTTGTATGATCAGTGAAGATTCAAGAGACATTTTATTACTACTGGACTCAATTTATGGGAACATTCAGCTGCTTGATAAATGTTTCTTTGAGATTTGCAAAGTTAGTAAATACACTTATACTATAAGGTATACTATAATCATTTAATGTGTTGTGATGTTTGTAGGAAATATTTAACTGAGGTTATTTGCTTGACATATTAAGTATTGTTGAGCTCTTTTATGTACATTTTGTAATGTCTGAAAAGTGATGGCTACTGTGATTTACTAAAGTGCCGTATTCTTGAATGAGAAGATATTTGTTTAGCCCTGAGTATGATTTGCACTACTGATCTTTGATGCAAGGATGTATGTATATGTTTTGTTCCGAAACTAACAGAGTATAATTGAATAATGTTGAAATCTGCATATTAACAAAATAGAGTATACAGTTGCTGATTCTTACAGACAAACATCTTCTTCAAATAAACCAGCTTTCAATGAAGGCATTTGTTAAAAATACCTTTTGTGTAGTCCCACCATCCTTACCTCTCTGAACCGCACCTTAGAACCTGTCCTGGGTGGAGAAATTCAAGTACCAGGTAAATTGAGAAAATTACTGTTTGAAATTACTCTGACACCGTTTACCTGGGTATCACACAAGCAGATTTGCAATGCTGTCCTTGTAATTATGGTAAAGCAGCAGGAGGCATCAATTATCCGAGCAGAGTTGTACAATGCAGCATCGGATAATCTGCGATAACATCGGCCGGCTAAGTGACCCATGGGGTCACGCAAGCTGGCCTCAGCAGATGAGAGAAAGAGGCTAGAAAATCTCCTTCAGCAGACGGAGATCCTGGCCTCTTCTCTCCCTCCCAAAGGCGTTTTGTGAAACCAGGACGTCGCCGCCCCCTCCTGCCCACAAATGGCAGCACACTGTTAATCACTGACAGTCTGCTGCCAGACTACGTGCGCTCGCCTTGGACCCGTACTGCAAATGCGCCGTACTGGTTCGGCGCCTGTGCAGATTCACTACCATCGGGAATCTGCATCCAGCAGTACACAGCTGAATATGGCCCTTAGACCAGAGGTTCCCAAACGCGGTCCTCAGACACCCCAACAGTTCTGGTTCTAGAGCTATCCATGTTTAAGCACAGGTGGTTAAATCAAATTGACTGAGGTACTAATTATGTTATCTGTGGTCAGTGGCATCACAAGGGGGGGTGCGGGGGTTGCGAGCCTCACCCGGGTGTCACCCGCCAAGGTGCAGACTCCCCCTCAGTGACAGGAGCCATGTGCTACACTGTAGTATTAAGGACCTCATTCAGAGGCGGTCGCACGTAGCGATTTGTCATAGCGAGCGATGTTTTTTTCAACTGCGCATGCGTGTACATGGCAGTGCGGGTGCGCAAGCCTGTCTTCCCGACCGCAATCCTCTTGCTCGCTAGTCACTTCGAGGTCGTAGCTGTGATTGACATTACGTGCCATTTGTGCGTGGTTAGAAGGTAAGATGCTTGTGAACGGTTGTGTGGTGGTGCGCACGCAGGCGTGGTTGACCTTAAAAAGGGCGTTTTAAGGGCGTGCTTATATTACTGAGCAAGTCATCACACACGTCATCTCGTTGCAATAACGACGCTACTGCTCGCAGAACTAAGGGTAGCCCAGGGTCTACCTTAAGCATTGCGAGTGTTGGCGATGGTTTTTGCCTCAACCGATGTTTGTAGGCAATTAACAATGTAACAAGTGTTAATCGTGCTGACGTAGGTTGCCGCCTGCGTCCGACTCTGAATTAGGCCGTAGAGATAGGGGTGTGCTTTCATTGTTGTGGGAGTTTCTGCGCTTAAGTTGCGACTGAGCGCTCGTTTTGCATATTCTCGATCACTTTGGGTGTGACCTATCGCTCCCGTGCGACTGCCTCTGAATGAGGTCCTAAGTGTGCAGCACTCAGCTCCTGACACTGTGAGGGAGCCAGCACTGCACAGTGGACAAGGCAGTCCGCACATACTACATCCCCCCTCGGTAAAAAGCATGGTACAACAGGGTTCGGGCCACGCCTCCTCCCTGTGAGGCCACGCCCACTTTTTGGCGGCACAGCATCCTTTCCCGCGACAGGTGACAACACGGATAGGGACGCCACTGCCTGTGGTCAAGTATGGATATCTTTAAAACCAAGACTGTTAGGGTGCCTTGAGGACCTAGGGCATGATTAAGATTGGATCGCAAGGCTGCGTTCACACGAACCAGTTAGCTGCGAAAATATGCTAATGAGTGCAATCGCACGGCAACTGCAGCACTATACTAAGACGCCCACCACTGTATAAAGCCGCCCACTTCCCATGACATGCATACGCAAGTCAGCAAAAACATCGGTAACATCGACTAAAAACATCGGACCCATACACAGAGTTGTGGTTGAGCTTGGGGCTTAATTATGCACGCCCCTGTAATGGCGTTTCAACGTACAGACACGTATGCGTTTCTCTGACCACCCCCCATCCCCACTCTCAAATGGTCACTATCTGTCAATCACTGTGTGAGGACTCTGCGTGCTCACTGCGTTCGCTTCCTGATCGCAGCGGCCGGTTCGCGCACTGCATCTTATACGCATGCGCAGAATGCAAACATCGGCAGGCTGCATGCAAACTAGGGGTGAGCGGGTTCGGATTTCTGAAATCCGAACCCCCCCGATCCGAGGCAGATCCGAGTCAGGCTCGACTTTTCCCGCCTGACTCGGATCTGAAATCGAGGCAAAACGTCATCATCCCGCCTTCCGGGTCTCGCGGGTTTTGGATCCTATATAAGGTACCCACGTCGGCACCATTTTCTCACTCGGCTGTGGACAGTGAAGAGGGAGGGTGGGAGTTAGGGCTGGCTGGGCTGTGTAGTGTAGTGTAGTGCAGAGTAGTGTTGTGCTGTGCTGTGCTGTGCTGCGCTGTGCTGCTGTTGTCCATAGGGGCTGTGTCCACTACTTCAAAGTCCATAGGGGCTGGCTGTGTTGCACTGTGCTGCTGTTGTTAATAGGGGCTGTGTCCACTACTTCAAAGTCCATAGGGGCTGGCTGGACTGTGTTGTGCAGTGTGTTCTCCATAGGGGCTGTGTCCACTCCAAAGTCGTGTGCAGTGTCCCAGTCCTAAAGGTGTGCTGTAGTCAGAGGCGTCACTAGGGCTGGTGTCACCCGGTGCTATAACTCATGGTGACACCCCCCCCTCCAAAAAAAAATAATTGATATGCAGCTCCACGAACTCTTCCCAAATACCAGTCCAGCAATCACACTTACACAATGCCCCCAATAGTGGTGCCCCGTAGATTGCAGTGACCGCCAGATAATACAGAGAGCGTCGTAGTAACCGCCTGATAATGTAGAGAGTCACAGTGAATGCCAGATAATGCAGACACCATCATTGACCCACATATAACACATAATATGAATACACCCCTTATACACACAGAAACACAATAATTATACCCACGCACATACATTAATCACCATCCCCAGCATAGACAGTATTACCTCCCCAAGTTAAAAACAAATACACCCTCCCCCATTGAATAAGTATATCATCCCCCTAGGTCTGATGGTCAATGTCGCTGACGAAACGTGGGAGCAACCCTCGTCAGTGACATAGCGGGTACACACTGGCCGATATGCCTGATATGTACATATCTTCTAGTGTGTACCTGGCATTAGGTTTAGGGAGGGGAGGTTAGGTTTAGGCACCAGGGGGGAGGGTTAGGCACTAGGTGGGGAGGGATAGGGTTATGCACTAGAGGTGAAAGGGTTAGGCACTAGACGAGAGGGTTAGGGTTAGGCACTAGGGGAGAGGATTAGGGATAGGCACTAGGGGAGAGTATTAAGGTGTGGGGAGGGGGAGGTTAGGGTTAGACACTAGGAGGGGAGGGTTAGGGTTATGCACTAGAGGTGAGAGGGTTAGGCGCTAGGAGAGAGTGTTAGGGGGTGCGGGGAGGGGGAGGTTAGTGTTAGGCACAAGGAGGGGAGGGTTAGGGTGCAGGGAGGAGAAGGTTAGGTTTAGGCACTGGGGAGGGAGGGTTAGGGGTTATGGTTAGGGGTATGGAGAGGGGGAGGGTTAGGCACTGGGGGGGTTTGGGATAGGCACTAGGGGGGAGGTTTAGGGTGCGGGGAGGGGGAGGTTAGGTTTAGGCATTGGGGAGGGAGGGTTAGGGGTATGGAGTAGGAAATAAAGGACAGGGACAACACAGCCCCTGCAGGCACAGGTCTAACATAACAAACACACACACACACAATGACAGGTAATGCCCCCCCTCCTCCCTCATTGAATTATTTACATCCCATTACACCTACTGTATACGCTGTGCTGGCTGCTGCTGTCTCCCAGTTCCTTCTCATCCTCGCTGACTGAGAGGTCAGAGGGTCACGCTGGGAAGAAGCAGGGATCGTGTACAAACTACTTGTCAGTATTCAAGTGTAATCAACAGTGTCTGAATACACTTGAACACTGGAAAAATGTTTTGTAGACTGTCCCTGCTTGTTCCCAGCGTGACGATCTATCAGACAGCAGCGAGGAGCAGAAGCTCAGCTGCCATCCATCCACCCCAGCGGCTTCAGCCAGGCTGATCAGTAATCAGCCCCCTGTCCTCTAGCGCTTGCACGCCCGCCCCACATGGAGGGGACTGCATGAGGAGCTCAGCCGCACTTACTGTATAGAAGGCTGCCGCTGGCTGTCTCACTGTGACAGGCGCAGCGGCAGCCGGCAGAAGCAAAAACTGTCTCAGCAGCTGCTGCAGGGAGAGCGCCTCTCCAGCCTGGCGTCTCCCTGCAGTGCAGGACCTGCTGAGCGGGGGGGTGGGGATGAGTCGGATTTTGGTGTCACCCCCTTGGAGGGTGACACCCGGTGCGGCCCGCACCCACCGCACCCCCCTTGTGACGCCACTGGCTGTAGTGTTGTCCAGGGGGTGCTCTGTCCATCAGGGGTGCTCCCCCCAAGTGCTAAAAAAATAATATTTTTTCTGTGTTTGTGAATTGTGTGCGCAGTAGCCGCACGTGCATCAACAAAGTAGTGCCAAGCGTGCGCCTGTGCAATAAGTAAAGGGCCGGCTGGCTTGACCATTAAAGGGTGCTGTAACCCCCAAAGTACACTCCAGTCCAAATCAAAAAAATATATATTTTCTGTGTTTGTGAATTGTGTGCGCAGTAGCCGCACGTGCATCAACAAAGTAGTGCCAAGCGTGCGCCTGTGTCATAAGTAAAGGGCCGGCTGGCTTGACCGCTAAAGGGTGCTGTAACCCCCAAAGTACACTCCAAACCAAATAACAAAATATTTTTTCTGTGTTTGTGAATTGTGTGCGCAGTAGTCGCACGTGCATCAACAAAGTAGTGCCAAGCGTGCGCCTGTGTCATAAGTAAAGGGCCGGCTGGCTTGACCATTAAAGGGTGCTGTAACCCCCAAAGTACACTCCAAACCAAATAACAAAATATTTTTTCTGTGTTTGTGAATTGTGTGCGCAGTAGCCGCACGTGCATCAACAAAGTAGTGCCAAGCGTGCGCCTGTGTCATAAGTAAAGGGCCGGCTGGCTTGACCGTTAAAGGGTGCTGTAACCCCCAAAGTACACTCCAGTCCAAACCAAAAAAAAAAATATTTTCTGTGTTTGTGAATTGTGTGCGCAGTAGCCGCACGTGCATCAACAAAGTAGTGCCAAGCGTGCGCCTGTGTCATAAGTAAAGGGCCGGCTGGCTTGACCGTTAAAGGGTGCTGTAACCCCCAAAGTACACTCCAAACCAAATAACAAAATATTTTTTCTGTGTTTGTGAATTGTGGCCCTGATTCAGACCCGTTCGTTAACAGCAGTACGCTCGTTGCGTTCCGATGTTGAGTAACCGCGCATGCGTCGGTGTTACACTGCGCATGTGCGTACAGCAGATTGCGAGTTTTTTTTGTCTCGTTCGTCAAATAGCGTACAGGAAGTGACATGTCAAATGTGATTGACAGAACAGGCCGTTTTGGGGCGTTGACGGGGGTGGAGATGGAAAAACGCAGGCGTGGCGAGGCGTTTTTTGGGCGTACATACATTAACAAATGCGAACGTCAAATGTGTTCGTACCAACTCATACGTCACTGGATGATCCTCTTTCCCTTCAAAATGCTCGCACAGCTTAGGGGCTGGATAACTCGACCACAGTGGCGATGGCCTTTTCCTCCGTCCCGGCACTCCACGATGTAGCATCGATTAATCACGGCTTGTCAGAAACTCAATTAGTGTTGGATTGAAAAACGGCTTGGTACGTGTTTGGAAAGCAGTTTTTTTGGATAGCACAAAACCGAACGCAGGTGGAAATCATAGCTGCTAATGTCTGGATTACACAATCAATTAGCGTACATTTGTGGGGGTGTATTTTGGCCGCAATGTGTTCGTTTGTGGACTATTGTAACAATAATATCATCATGTTTAGGTTTGGTCCCTCATTTTGTGTTTGCAAGGTGATTTTTCCTCCTTAGGTAATGTTTTAAACGTTCCTTAACGAGCCCTTTTTTTTCAATGTGTAATTTTTTAGTTTGAACGTTGTTGGCTTGTGTGCCCGGATTAAATGTAACCCATTTTTACAATAATGTCAGAATACAAAGTCGTACATTTGTGGTAAATTTATTGGTATCCACCCAAAAAAAAATACACATATTTAACTCAAACATTTTTGGCAGTGTTCAACAATATTTATTAATTGTGCAAACAATAATTTTTGGGTAAACGTAAATGCAAAAATTAAAAACAATTCACAAGAAAGGAGAGGGAAGTTTTGGCCAGAAAGGAATATGAGGCAAGCACAGAAGGAGTGTGGGAAAAGTAGCCAATGGTGTCACCGTTTTTTCGGCCGTTTGGCTGGGGGAGGGAGGGCGCCAGACCGGGTCCGGGATGTCATCGGGCTGGCCTGTCCAGAGGCAGATGTTGTGGCCTCTGGACTAGGCACAGGGCTAGGCACATTTGGAGGATTGGCTGATGTTGTGCCAGAGGTGGAGGATCCTGATGTTCCGGCAGGAAGGGAGGTCGGCTCCACCATGTGCTGGCGAACGAGCTGCTCCAGGGCAGTGGCGATGCGGATGTTGGCCCTGGTATTTTCCGCCAGGGCCTGACCAATGGTCACGTTGGCCGCAGCATTTTGCTCCAGGGCCTCAGCCACCCGTACCAGACTGGCGTCCATCCTCTGCAGAATCTCCGTATGGAAATCCAATTTAAAATTGAGTTCTGTGAGGAGGGACACTGCCTGCGAGGGGGATTGCCCTGGACTGGCTTCTGCAGGGTCCTCAGCCGGATGTACTGGTTCCTCCCCTGCAGAGCCAGCAGAAATTCTGCGGCCAAGGCTCCCCTCTGGAGCAGACTAATCTGCCTGTGTCTCTGTTGGAAAAATGAGAAAAGACTCACATTAGAATCTACATATTGGCACAATAACATTTCACAGTTGGTGACATCACAACATTTACCTGGGACAACATGAGGAGCCGCAAAGTCTGGCATGTCCGTATCCATGTTGGACACGCCAAACACCTCCACAGGCTGCACACACCCCTGTGCCAGCTCTTCTAAATCAGTAAACTCCAATGACACAGGGGTGGGACCTCCACCTGTCCCCCTTGCATGCCTAGCCCTGTCTGCCATTTTTTGTTTCAGGCGATATTTGAAGTCTTGCCATCTGTGGGTTAAATTGGAACCATTATTTTTTATTTGGTTTTTGGTTTTAGGGTGGTCAAGTGTTTACTTACCGCCGTTTGACATCCCGGGCTAGACGGACATAATCACCCACCCTATTGACATCCACGGCTACCTCTTGCCACATTCTCCACTTCTGGCTAGCACTCATATTCCTGTCTGCCTGTGGCAGGATGTCCACACATTTCTGAATCAAAACCTCCATCTCCTTTCTTGTGAATTGTGGCTGCCTTTTCTTTTTGGCAGCTTTGCCCGGAATACTGGGCCCAGCAGCCTCTTCCATGTCATCCTCCTCACCTATGTGTGTAATTTTGGAGAATTGTCAACTTCACAACTTGCACAATATTATGTTTCAAATTAATCATTGAGTCAAAATGCATGAAATACTTACCGCCTGACTGTTGTCCATTGTTTCCCTGGTCTGTAGCCATGTGTGAGCTTCAAACTAGAAATACACCAGAATTGTGTTTTTGTCTCGTGACGTATTTCTACATGCGTCCTTATTTTGCGGCCGCATCATTGATTGTGCGTTCCTATGATCCTTCCTTAATTTGTGCGGGAAACGAAACACTATTTATGGCTTGGGGCGTCTCGAATCGAGGTGGCGTTTATTGAATGTTGGAGGTTACGTTGGTTGGAGTTGATTGTTGGCTGGTGTAGGAGATTGCGTTTGTTGAATTTTTATTTTTGGATTTATTCTTTTTTTGTTTTCCGTTCGTTTTTTTTTTCATTTTAATTTTTTTGGTCGTTTCCAGTTTTGGTAAGTTTGTGGAAGTCTAACTTTGGGGCAATTTGTCTCTCATTCTGGTGTCGATTTTTCTAATAAGTTTTTCCTGTCATTTCATCTCTCTTAGGTTTTATTTTGGCTCTGCCCCAAAGAAATTTTGTTCCGGATTCTTATATATTATCTCTTGGTAAGTTCATTTGTTAAACTGTTTTGGAAATGTTCTTGTTTGTCTGTACGCAACTTTGGTTGGCCTTACACATGTAACGTTTGTTTTTGCAAAATCGAACTCGGTGTTTTTTTTATTTTTATTTATGCGGCGTTGTTGTAACTTGTATTTGCGAACTAATTAGCGCATTTTTACTACTTACTATTGTGACTTGTATTTGCGAACTAATTAGCGCATTTTTACTACTTACTATTGTGACTTGTATTTGCGAACTAATTAGCGCATTTTTACTACTTACTATTGTGACTTGTATTTGCGAACTAATTAGCGCATTTTTACTACTTACTATTGTAACTTGTATTTGCGAACTAATTTGCGCTTTGTGAAATGTTTATTCATCCCTTAAAATTGTTTGTTTTTTGCCGGGAGCATTGGTTGCTTACATTTGGCCTCAATTTGACGTAGTGTGCGCAATGTCGTTTTGCTCTTTGCCCAAATGTGTGTGTGTCCCCTTTTATATTTTTTCTTGCTTAAATTTTTGATAATGACATGGCCAGCATAAAATGATGTATATTTTTGATGTGATTATTTGCAGTTACAACATATCATGACAATACCCCGGCATGTAAGCATCAATGGATGGTATTTTCAAGCTAAGTTAAATGTATTTTTAATGGGTGGGGTAAAAAGCCTGACATTCCAATGTTGTCATTTCAGGTTGATATGGGTCGGATTGTTCTGGCCCTGCTCCCGGAAGCCGACAAACCTCAATCTCGTCCCAGGCGTAGGCATCGTAGGCGTGCAAGGCCCCAGATATTTCGAACACGTGTCACCCTTTTTGGAATGCCAGATGATGAGGTTTTAAGATGATACCGTCTTCCTCCAAAAATCATCATAGACACTCTCTCATTAATAGAGAGTGATCTTGAGCGGCAAATTGACAGTCCTACAGCAATTCCACCACTTACGCAATTTATGGCGGTGTTACATTTCTGTGCCTCAGGATCGTTCCAAACAACGGTGGGAATAGTGGCGGGCATCTCACAATCCTCCTTTTCCCGGATCCTGAGGGCAGTGATGGAGGCACTTTTCAAGCACCTCCATCATTTTATTCAAATGCCTTTGGATATGGGTGCCCTTAGTGTGGCCAAGGCCAATTTTTACCAAATAGCTGGCTTCCCACACATCATAGGGGTTGTGGATGGTACTCACATACCACTTCAGCCTCCAGCACGGCTGGAGGCAATATTTAGAAACCGGAAACACTATCACTCCCTCAATGTAATGGTGGTATGTGATGCCTCCCTCCAGATCCTGTCCCTGAATTACCAGGAAGTGCACATGACTCCTTCGTCATCCGGCAATCAGGGATATGGCACAAATTAACCAACCTACAAGCTGGTGATGCGTGGCTTCTGGGTAAGTGGAGACCTTTAGTACATAACAATGTTAAGCTTCATGCACAGTGAGCCTGATGTTGACTATTCTTTTTCACAGGAGACAGTGGCTACCCTTGCACGCCCTGGCTGCTCACTCCTTATTTGGCTCCCACACCAGGGCCACAAAGTGAGTATAATTCCGCACTTACAGCCACCAGGCAAGTGGTGGAGCGCTGTATCGGCCTTTTAAAAGGCCGATTCAGATGCCTCCACCGCTCTGGTGGCGAACTCATGTATTTGCCGGATATGGTTTCGAAAATTGTGGTCCTGTGTGGGATATTTCACAACATCGCCATAAGGAGTGGTGTCCCAATGCAGCCAGAGTGCCTTACCTGAGGATGGCCCCCCCCGAGGTTGGTCGGAGGTCAGTATGTGGGGGGGCCATACGCGATGATGTGGTGGCCAGATTTTTTAGGTAATTATTTTAAAAAAAACAGTGTTGATACCTAATGTGTTTGGTTTTGTTGGAGAACATCTAATTTTTGGTTAATTATTTTCTACATCTTCTGTTTTTTCACATAATCTTTGGCACTCCAACGATGACTACTTCCTGCTACCCTTACAAAACCTGTATGTGGACATTTTGGGGATATATTCTGGAACCCTTATTGCAACGCCATATTTGTGGAATCATGTTGGCATGGTCCTTTGTCAACCAGTTCTTGATTTTTTGTTTTGTGATGTGGTTTTTTTGGTATGTGTTGTATTTGAGATTACCCCTGTGTGTTTTGTTTGTGAGTGACCACTTTGATTTTTCAGTTATGTTGATAATACATTTTTTGAGAGTGAAATGTTGTACATTTTTTGTAACGTTACCAGCAAGTGTAACCAGGTTCACACACGTTACTTTTGACTAAGGGGTAATCCAGTACTGATGCCAGTTGAGATAAAATGTATTTTTTTTTCAGGGTCCAAACCAACACCAAAAGGAAGCCTGTACAATAATTTTGCTTCGTAAGATTGGCCTAAGCAGCTTGCACACCAACTAGGAACCTGTAAAATGTTGAAATATCTAATTGTGACTACACCAAAAAAGGGAAATCAGATTATTACTGTTAGGTGTTTCTTGTGGCTGTTTGACATAAAAATCCAAAACACACTCTTAGTGTAAAAAATTTGAAAACCTTGCAGGAACAGTCTACTTATGTCAGGGTAAACAATCTGTGCTTTCGAAAAAACGAATGAGCCAGAACGTAACTTCAAAAATAACAATTTATTAACAGAATGGGCCAAAAATAAAAAACTACTCCCTAAGGAGGACCGACATACGGTCAAGGACCTCCAGCACCCCGATGATATTGGTGTGCATCTGGGCCACACAGGCGGATAAATCGGCCCGACGCCTCTGTTCCTCTGTGGGTGAGAAAAGTGTGGGGATTAATACAACAATAGTGAAACCACATTAAAAAAATAAGCAAAACCAAACTCCACAAAAAACATAAAAAAAACAGCATTAAAACTCATCAAACTAAAATGGTGTAGGGCAAAAATACAAATTCCGACAGGTGTGCTATGTGTATGTTGAAAACAGCAGTAACAGGTAAAGGCAATCACCAAAAACCCCAAAAGTTTAGCAAAAAACCCCAAAAAAAGGAAACACCCATGATTACATACAAACAGTTTGTGACGATAAAAAACCGCAAAGAAAAACATACCGGAAGACCCAACGCCAGCTACGGAAGGCTCTCCATCGTCCTCCTCGGAGGTGGGTCCATTCCCCAAAGATCGGCGTGGGGTAATGACCGACTCCGGGGAGGGGGTCATTCTAAGAGGGGTGGTTGGAGGAGAGGGGGAAATTGGGACGGAGGGGAAGGAGGCCAGAAAAATCAGGCTGAGGGTGTAGGAAGGCTGGGGATGAGTGGGGAATAGGGGAAGGACTGGAGTTGGAGTGTTGGCTGGGGGTTGGGGAGAGTGGCCGTGATCGTCGTCTGGCCGGACGCTGACGGCGTAGTCTTCGCTGGGCCCCTAAAAGATGGGAAACAAATTGTGGTTAGTTTCAACACAAATCCGCGCCCAAAAACAATTTCAAATGCACCCCAAAAAAAAAAAAAAAACAGATATGAGGAGAATGAATAAATATGAAATACAGGGAAAACATGGCCATGTAGATATGAGGAGAATGAATAAATATGAAATACAGAGAAAACATGGCCATGCAGATATGAGGAGAATGAATAAATATGAAATACAGGGAAAACAGGGCCATGCAGATATGAGGAGAATGAATAAATATGAAATACAGGGAAAACATGGCCATGCAGATATGAGGAGAATGAATAAATATGAAATACAGGGAAAACAGGGCCATGCAGATATGAGGAGAATGAATAAATATGAAATACAGGGAAAACAAGGCCATGCAGATATGAGGAGAATGAATAAATATGAAATACAGGGAAAACATGGCCATGCAGATATGAGGAGAATGAATAAATATGAAATACAGGGAAAACATGGCCATGCAGATATGAGGAGAATGAATAAATATGAAATACAGGGAAAACATGGCCATGCAGATATGAGGAGAATGAATAAACATGAAATACAGGGAAAACATGGCCATGCAGTTAGGGCCACAAAGACAAACGTGAAAACCACAATCCATTAAACTTACTTTCAGCGATCTGCATGCGAAAGCATGCCAGCAAGCGGGGCGTCCGCCGTTGCAGGTCCGACCACCTGCGCTCCAGCTGCCCGATATGGCGGCGTGAGCCGAAGGAGCGCAGGCGGGCCTGAACCTCCGCATATGCGGAACGCTTCTCGCGGTTGGTGATGGGTGGAGGCTGGCTGGTGATCCGCCTATCCATCACCTCCGTAAGCACCAGCAGCTCGCGCCTGGTGAATGCGGAGGCTCTCATGATGGCAATAGAGTTTTTCATAAAAATCATTTTTGATAAAGTGCACCCAAATTTTATGATTGGCTAATGTATTTAGGAAATTAACAGGAGCAATTCTATTGGTTAGTGTATGAGTCATGTGTTCGACAGGGCCAGAAATCTGTTGAGACTTATGATAGGCTTGATGCAGTGACATGCGTAAGCAAATTTACATAAAGAATTGAACTCCAGGAAATATGCGGGTAGAAAAACAAATAGAACAATTATTTAATAGGGGCTAACATGTATTTTGACAATTAAAAGCGAATGTTTAAGCCGTACGTATTCTGCGGGTAAACACAAACACGGACATAAATAAAGTTTATTCCATTGTGTAAAGAAAACAAAAAAAAAAACAATTAAGCTAATTGATATATTGATTGGCATATTACGATTGAGGGAGGTAGGCAGAATAAACGAGCAGTTAATCGAAATCTGACAGTCCAACTTCCGGGTAGTACTAGTGCGTGCGTTCCCTTCAAACCACTTCGGGGATGTACGCTCGCTATTTGGCACGCTCGTTAGTTAGAGGAGGGGTCGCCTGAGTTTGGGGAGGATGTTTTCATGCGAGCGAAAATACGAGCGTGTGCCTGAATTTAAATGTTTTTTTACGTTCGCCGAACGTACGAACGGTCACTTGCGTCCGGGTCTGAATGAGGGCCCGTGTGCGCAGTAGCCGCACGTGCATCAACAAAGTAGTGCCAAGCGTGCGCCTGTGTCATAAGTAAAGGGCCGGCTGGCTTGACCGTTAAAGGGTGCTGTAACCCCCAAAGTACACTCCAAACAAAATAACAAAATATTTTTTCTGTGTTTGTGAATTGTGTGCGCAGTAGCCGCACGTGCATCAACAAAATAGTGCCAAGCGTGCGCCTGTGTCATAAGTAAAGGGCCGCTGGCTTGACCGTTAAAGGGTGCTGTAACCCCCAAAGTACACTCCAGTCCAAACCAAAAAAAAAAATATTTTCTGTGTTTGTGAATTGTGTGCGCAGTAGCCGCACGCATCAACAAAGTAGTGCCAAGCGTGCGCCTGTGTCATAAGTAAAGGGCCGGCTGGCTTGACCGTTAAAGGGTGCTGTAACCCCCAAAGTACACTCCAAACCAAATAACAAAATATTTTTTCTGTGTTTGTGAATTGTGTGCGCAGTAGCCGCACGTGCATCAACAAAGTAGTGCCAAGCGTGCGCCTGTGTCATAAGTAAAGGGCCGGCTGGCTTGACCGTTAAAGGGTGCTGTAACCCCAAAGTACACTCCAAACCAAAAAAAAAAATATTTTCTGTGTTTGTGAATTGTGTGCGCAGTAGCCGCACGTGCATCAACAAAGTAGTGCCAAGCGTGCGCCTGTGTCATAAGTAAAGGGCCGGCTGGCTTGACAATTAAAGGGTGCTGTAACCCCCAAAGTACACTCCAAACCAAATAAAAAAATATTTTCTGTGTTTGTGAATTGTGTGCGCAGTAGCCGCACGTGCATCAACAAAGGAGCAGCGCCAAGCGTGCGCCTGTGTCCCATAAGTAAAGGGCCGGCTGGCTCATTTCTTAAAGGGTGGTGTAACCCACAAAGTGCACTACTCTCCAGCAAAAATAAAAAAATATTTTCTGTGTTTGTGTGCGCCTTAGCCGCACGTATATATCAATATAACATAAATGTAGGACCAAACTTTCTCCGATAAAAATAAAATAGGGGAAGATCAAGAACCACTTCCTCCTAGTGCTGAAGCTGCTGCCACTAGTCATGACATAGACGATAACATGCCATCAACGTCGTCTGCCAAGGCCGATGCCCAATGTCATAGTAGAAGCCACATACAATCCCAAATGACAAAGTTCAGGAAAATGACCTTAAAAAAAACATTTAAATCATCTGAAGAGAAACGTAAACTTGCCAATATGCCATTTATGACACGGAGTGGCAAGGAACGGCTAAGGTCTTTCCCTATGTTCATGACTAGTGGTTCAGCTTCACATGACGATGGAAGCCCTCCTCCCACTAAAAAAATCGATCGAGTTAAGCTGGCAAAAGCACAGCGAAGAACTGTGCATTCTAAGAAGATATCACAAATCCCCAAGGAGAGTCCAAGTGTGGTGGCGGTTGCGATGCCTGACCTTCCCAGCACTGGACGGGAAGAGGTGGCTCTTTCCACCATTTGCACGCCCCCTGCAAGTGCTGAAAGGAGCACCCACAGTCCACTTGCTGATATGCAAATTGAAGATGTCACTGTTGAAGTACAACAGGATGAGGATACTGGTGTAGCTGGCGCTGAGGAGGAAGTTGGCGAGGAGGATTCTGATGGTGATGTGGTTTGTTTAAATCAGGCTCCGGGGGAGACAGTTGTTGTCCGTGGGATGAAAAAGCCCATCACGGTCATGCCTGGGCAGAAGACCAAACATTCCACCTCTTTGGTCTGGCAATATTTCTATCCAAATCCGGACAACAACTGTCTTGCCATATGTACCTTATGTAAAGGTGGAATAAGTAGGGGTAGGGACGTTAACCACTTAGGAACATCCTCCCTTATACGGCACCTGCAGCGCGTTCATAATAAGTTACTGTCAAGTTCAGAAACTTTGGCTAAGACCGTAAGCAGTCCAGGGACACCTAAATCCCGTTGTCCTGTTGTATCCAAGCACCTGCAAACCACACCGTCAACTCCCTCCTCGTCAATTTCCTCCTTAGTCAGGATCGGAAGTAGTCCTGCAGGCCATGTCACTGGCATGACTGACTCTCCTATCCGGGATTCCTCCGGAGGATCCTGCATTGCTACGCCTCCTGCTGCCGCTGCTGCTGTTGCTGCTGCTGGGAGTCGTTCATCATCCCAGAGAGGAAATAGGAACACCACTACTTTTACTAAACAATTGACCCTCCAACAGTCCTTAGCGAGGAGGATGAAGTACGACAGCAGTCATCCTGAAGCAAAACGTATAACTGAGGCCTTGACTGCTATGTTGGTGTTAGACGTGCGTCCGGTATCCGCCATTAGTGCAGTGGGATTTAGACAATTGATGGAGGTAGTGTGTCCCCGGTTCCAAATCCCGTCTAGATTCCACTTCACTAGGCAGGCAATACCGAGACTGTACAGAAACGTCAGAAAAAGTGTCCTCAGTGTCCTGAAAAATGCCGTTGTACCCAATGTCCACTTAACCACGGACATGTGGACAAGTGGAACAGGGCAGACTAAGGACTATATGACTGTGACAGCCTACTGGGTAGATGTATCACCTTACGCAGCAACAGCAGCAGCGTCAACAGTCGCAGCATCTCAGAAACGCCAGCTCGTTCCAAGGCAGGCTACGCTGTGTATCACCGGTTTCAGTAAGAGGCACACCGCCGACAACCTCTTAGAGAAACTGAGGGAAATCATCGCCCAGTGGCTTACCCCACTTAGACTCTCCTGGGGATTTGTGATATCTGACAACGCCACCAATATTGTGCGGGCATTACATCTGGAAAAATTCCAGCACGTCCCATGTTTTGCTCACACAATAAACTTGGTGGTGCAGAATTTTCTGAAAAGCGACAGGGGCGTGCAGGAGACGCTTTGGGTGGCCCGAAAAATTTCTGGCCACTTTCGCCATTCAGCGACTGCGTGCCGAAGACTGGAGCGCCAGCAAACACTCTTGAACCTGCCCCGCCATCACCTGGAGGAGCAGCAAAAGGCCATTCAAGCCTATACATCCACCTATGACATAGGCAAAGGAGGGGGTATGCACCTGACTCAAGCGCAGTGGAGAATGATTTCCGTGTTGTGCAAGGTTCTCCAGCCCTTGGAACTTGCCACACGTGAAGTCAGTTTAGACACTGCCAGCTTGAGTCAGGTCATTCCCCTCATCAGGCTTTTGCAGAAGCAGCTGGAGAAAGTGAAGGAGGAGCTAAGACGGAGCGATTCCGCTCGGCATGTGGGACTTGTGGATGAAGCCCTTCATTCGCTTTGCCAGGATTCCAGGGTGGTCAATCTGTTGAAATCAGACCACTACATTTTGGCCACCATGCTCGAACCTAGGTTTAAAGCCTATGTGGTGTCTCTCTTTCCGGCCGACACAAGCCTGCAGAGGTGCAAAGACCTGCTGGTGAACACACTGTCAGCTGAAGCGGAACGTGACACGTCAACAGCTCCTTCTTCATTTTCTCCCGCAACTGGGGCTGCCAGGAAAAAACTTAGGTATCCTAAGCAACCCGCTGGCGGTGATGCAGGGCAGGCAGGACCAAGTTTGGACATCTGGTCCGGACTGAAGGACCTGGCAACAATTTCTGACATGTCTACTGTCACTGCATATGATACTGTCACCATTGACAGAATGGTGGAGGATTACATCGGTGACAGCATCCAAGTAGGCATGTCAGACAGTCCATACCTGTACTGGCAGGAAAAAGAGGCAATTTGGAGGCCCCTGTACAAACTGGCTCTATTTTACCTGAGTTGCCCCCCCTCCAGTGTGTACTCCGAAAGAGTGTTTAGTGCAGCCGGGAACCTTGTCAGCGAAAGGCGTAGGAGGTTGCTTCCACAGAATGTGGAGAAGATGATGTTCATCAAAATGAATTATCAGCTCTTCCAGGGAGACCAGCCTCCAGAACGTACAGAGGGACCTGTGGTGGTGGATTCAAGTGGGGACGAGTTAATACTTTGTGAGGATGAGGATGTACACACTGAAGAGGGTGAGGAATCGGTGGATGAGGAGGATGAGGATGACATCTTGCCTCCGTAGAGCCAGTTTGTGCAGGGACAGATTAATTGCCAGCTTGTTTTGTGGGGGCCCAAACGAACCAATCATTTCAGCCACAGTTGTGTGGCAGACCCTGGCGCTGAAATGATTGGTTTGTTAAAGTGTGCATGTCCTGTTTATACAACATAAGGGTGGGTGGGAGGGCCCAAGGACAATTCCATCTTGCACCTCTTTTTTTTCTTTGCATTATGTACAGTTTGGGGCCTAGTTTTTCAAACTGCCATCCTGTCTGCCACTGCAGTATCACTCCTAGATGGGTCACGTGTTTGTGCCGCCCACTCGTGTCGCTTAGCATAGTCATCCAGCTACCTCGGTGCAGCCTTTTGGACATAAAAACACTATTGTGAGGTGTGAGGTGTTCAGAATAGACTGGAAATTAGTGGAAATTAAGGTTATTGAGGTTAATAATAGCATAGGAGCAGAAAAACCAACACATTCTGTGATTTTAGCTGTTTTTATGCTTTTTTAAAAAAAAATACAGATCCAAAACACAAAACCCAGAACCCAAAACACGGAAGGGTGGTTTTGGCAAAACCAATCCAGATCCAAAACACGAAGAAAGATCCAGATCCAAAACCAAAACACAAAACACGAAAAGTGGCCGGTGCACACCCCTAATGCAAACGCAGTCTTGTGATCCATCCGGCATCAGGCTCTTAGTTTGGAAACCTCTGACAGGGGTTTCAAACAGTTAAAAGAGGAGAGATGTGGACCCCCTTATTTCCATTACAGTCTGACTGGAACAGTTCGCAGTATGTGAAGCTATATTTCCTAAGGATTGTAAGCTGATGGACAGAGCCCTCATATGTACAGGATTGTTCTATTACTGTATGTACTTTCTTGTGCAAAGTGTTGCGTTGTATGCTAACAGCAGGGGTTAAAGTGGGCCAGAACGGGGCAGAACTGCGTTCCGTCAGTTTTATTTGGAGATGGAACCAGTTATGCCTCCATCAGCACACCTTACCCCTACCAGTCAGCCCGGCACGCAGGGAGGCTCCATTTGCTGGGCGCCCGCTGAGATTTTGTTACCAGCAGTGCGCCCGGTTCCTACCCCACATCGGCAGCCGGAGGCTGGAGTTCACTCCTGAGCTCTGGCTCCTGCAGTTTGCACTATGGGAGAGACGTCATGATGTCTCTCCCTACTACTGGGGGGGCACTACTAGAGGAACATTGCATAAGGGAAACTGTATAAGGGGCACTACCACTGTGGGCACTGCATAAGGGACACTACTGTGGGCATTATGTGTATTAGTGGCATTACTACTGTGGGCATTGGGTATAAGGGGCACTATTGTGGGCATTGTGTAAAAGGGGCACTACGGTGTGTCATAACATGAATAAGGGACACTACTATGTAGTGTAATGTGAATCATGGGCACTATGTGCGGTGTAATGTGAATAAGATTGTGCTACTGTGGCGTAATTGGAATTTGGGATACTATTGTGTGACCACACCCCTTTCTTTTGAGACCATGCCCCTTTTTTGCTGCGCGCACCTTCCCTTTATTGCATAAGCGCCAGGGGGAGAGGGGAGTGAGTTGCACCACTTCTCTAGGACCAGTTTAAGCACTGAGTATAAGTGTAGGTTGGCAGGTGCAAACAAACAGACCAGTGATTAAGAGGACCCAACTTGTAAATATAAAAGATATATACCTTCCAAAATGATATCAAGACCGCAACCCCTCCCTCTAACTGGCACAATGGCAGGACTCAGGAGCCTGTTACACTTTCTAACTCTTCTGTTATCTTTTCTGTCAGAGACTTTCGGGCAAAATCTAGTCTGGGAGACAGGCACACAGCACTGGCCCATCCTTAAAAGGTAGGTTTAGGTATAGAACACTTGCACTGCTATATGACAGGGCAAAAATGGGCATGTTCGCCAGCAAAAGGACTTGTTTTTGCTTTGCTCTATAAGTTAATACTAAACTTGATTAGTTACAAAATATTCTTTGTTTATATAAGCACGACCCGCCCCGAAAACGGTTGCAACACACCTGCGTTTTTGCTGCCACACATTCGTTACCTCTCCCAAACAGTGCCCGACTGGCTATCACCCTGTATGAATATCGCTGCGAGCGACTACGGTAATGGACTTTGATGTATGCGCTATGTGACTCAGACGCATGCGCAGATTGACAATTATCGCTCAACTGCGTAAACGTCTGAATTGCGTATCATCTCTGAATTGGACCCATTGTAGGAAGCATGCTTTATTTTTTAAAAAACAAGTCTTCAGTACACTGTAATCCTTCAATCCCAGCCTCAGCAGTTATACAATATTTACATAGTTGGGTGAATCTTTTGGGGAAACAGACTCAACCTACTGTTGTCATTAACTCGCTATTTGCTACAGGGGTCGAGTACCCGTAAATCATCCCACTCCCAGCAGGTGCATTTACAACTGATAGGTGGTCATCTTGGGATGCATTTCATTTTGACAGGATCTTAAAACATTTTGGCCGCATTTACACGCAAACCCCCTCCCAGCCCACTTGGAAGCGTACAGATGGTGGAAAATGTGGTCCAGTCGCCAGGGCACAAGAAGTGTATCGGTATTGGCACGCAAGCGCACTTAATATAAGGGTAAATTATTGGGGAAAAAGCTGTATCTTGCACTTACGTCCAATTGACCATAATAACCATCAGGCTAAATAAACTAATTCTTAAATAGACTGAAATTACATGTTTTCTGATGTACCCTCAAAAGTTAAAAGGTCTATCTGTGCTCAAATGAGATAAGTGCTAGTCTAGTCAGTTACACTTCAGTAATATATCTGAAATTGTCCTTCTGGGAAAACATGAGGATAGGCTATGGAGATGAAAGAGCCCTGATGAGCATTGCAGCCTGTAAGCTCTCCTCTTCCCTGAGGGAGCAATGCATTGTAGACCATCAAATCCCCAGTGGCAGGTGATGGACGGCTGTGTATGAGGGAAACAGTCACAATTTGTAGTGTACTAAACGCTGGATACCTCCTACAGAGCATCTGTCCCTGAACATACACTGGAACAACATCAGATTTTTCATTTCTGGTTCCTTACAAGATGTAACTAAAGCATTCTCCACTTTGTAAAACTTTTTTATTCATTGGCGTATTTGTCCTCTGGCAACTTTTGCTATATTTATTGCTTCACCTTGATTTCCTTCTGTGTCTTTCTGGTGTTATTGTATATTGTCAGGATAAATTGTTTACTTCTGCTTGGGATGGGGTACAACACAACTCTATTACTTTTATTATTGATATCATTGTAGCCAAAAATCAGGTTAGTTGGGCAAAGGAAATAAACAACTTATGACATATAGACAATGCAAAAGCACAAAAGCCTAACCCTAACCCCCCTCTAAGTGCCTAAACCTAACCCCCCATTCCCCGCAGCCTAAACCTAAGTCTCCCAGGGGGGTGCCTAAACCTAACCTCCCCCTGGGGGTGCCTAACCCTAACCCCCACTTCCCCTAGCCTAAACCTAACCCTCCCAGTGGGGTGCCTAACCCTCAGTCCCTCTGGGAGCCCTAAAACCTAACCCTCCCCCCCTGCAGCTGTCTGCGCCTGGCTCCCGGGTTACCTTCGTTCGGTATGCCGAGCATCAGGCTCCCGGCATAGGTCCAATGACAGGCGTCGGGATTTCCACGCCTGTCATTAGTACCTTGCCAGGATTTGACAGTCGGGAAGCCGGCGATCAGCATTTTGACCATCGGCTTCCTGACTGCATCCCATATAAACAGTATCGGTAGGTGTATGGGGATCCAGAGCCTATTAACTTGAGACTGCTGGGCCCATATGCTTTCACCAGAACTGTGTAACAATGCGGTACGCAGCAGTGCTGCTGGATGTAGTAGTACCCCAGACAATTTATCCCTGAGGAGGAAATACACATGGCCAAAGTATATATGATGTTAAGGGTGTTGCACAGTTGTTTGGTGCTGGTGGTGGTTAGTCCACACAGGTTTTTAGGTGTATTAGGTCAGCTTGAACAAGTAGCATAAGACAAAGCGATATGACAGGCATTACTGCAGTATATATAGAGCAGTCTGGAGCTTTAGGGTTTCGCTGGGCCAGGTGATTGAGTGGTAAATGCACCTGCAGACGTTAGCAATATGCCCACACACTATAGTGGTGGTGATATAGTGTCCTTGCGGTGTTTGTATAAGCTCTGCACAACTAGTATGTTGGAGAGTTGGAGTCCTACCTAGTCGCCAGAGAAAAAGACAAATGGAGATTGAGCGCATGCGTAGTAGCGCATGTCAGAGGTCAGACCTCTCACTGAGCTCAGGCAGGTCCTAGAGGCCGCCTGCTCAGCTTATCTGTTTGCATTGAGGATGGAGGCAGCACCAGAGCGCTCCTCATTCAAAAAGTGGAAAACCCCCTTTAAAACTTTTCAGGGGTCAGGCCATGACAGCATTATTGGCCGTCCTCCCCAACTTTACTTTTTTCATTATTATGTTATGTAGGAAACTGGGAAACTGAAAAATACGAGTAGACTATTCTCTAGAGTTCCGTATGAATTTATTACTGAGTACTTACATGTAAGGTAGATCTGCGTCTGTGAAAAGCTTTCAGTTGAAGAGCTACACCGCCAGTTCATCAGCGATAACCAGGATGCCTCCCAGACACTTGGATTTGTAAATAGAAGCTCCTCGTACACGCCGAAGACACACGCCTGAAAAGGGGGCGTGACTGCATAGCAGTGGTAAGAGTGCTCCCCTCAACCTAAGCCTCCCCACCGCAGCTGTCCGCTGCTAACTGTCTCATACAAATCATGTTGCTGCCTTCTCCACCGCCTTACTGCCACTGGAGAGCCAAGGCATCCTCAGACCCACCCCACGCACAGACCTCCCGCACCACAAATATAACACAATTTTACACCTTGGATGGCACAGTTGGGAGCATCAACAAAATAGGTAAATATGTGTAATGCCTCGGGCACACACTATATACAGTACTTAAGTCATGACAAGCCAAAATATGGTCAATGCAGTATTTAGCATCTCCCTCCATAAGGTAATGTACCTTTTTTCGAGTAGTAATTAAACTTTAAAATTGCTCAAGTTTGTTTTAGTGTTTAGTACAGTATATAATTGAACAGAGCAGCCAAAGGTAACCCTTGGTCCTATTGCCAGAAGGTGGCACTCAATGAAGTATTGAGTGGTACTCACAGGATCAGTCCATCTCTTTGCATGCACACTCCTCCCCTCTTACGCTACTTCTTTCCCTCACAGAGGAGCGATCAGGGAAGGGTTACAACCTTTTTATCAGATTTTGGGTATTTTGTTAACACTCTAATAAAGACAGAAAAATGGATTTAGGGTATCAGATTTGTGCATATACCTCCTACTTTTCTATAAGTTATACACTTATATGTCATCATTTCTCCCATCATCCCTTCTCCACATACCACTTTCTATGCCATAGTCCTTTCATGTTTTATCACCATCCTCCACATTACCCTTTTTATTTACCAGGCACCCTCATGCCACTTACATGCCATCACCTATATGCCCCTTTAAATTAGGGATGTGCCCCGACTCCGTGTTTTGGTGTTGGTTTTGGATCAGCATCTCCCCTGGTTTTGGATCTGGATTCGTTTTGGCAAAACCTCACCTCCGAGTTTTGTTTTCAGGTTTTTTTTTTGGATCTGGATTTTTTCTTAAAAAATCAAAAAACAGCTAAAATCACATAAAATGGGCCTTTTTTTGTTCCTACAGTATTAATAACCTCAATAACATTTATTTCCAGTCATTTCCAATCAATTTTGACCACCTCACAATATTATTTTTTTCATCTAGTTATGGCCAAAAGGTAGCTAGCTAGCTGACTAAGCTAAGTGATACAGTGGGCGGCACTAACATGTGGCAGTTCAGCTTACAATTTCCAACACAGATACGGTGTGTTATACAGTGTGGGTTGGATACACCAATAGTGCACTTACAGTGACAGCAGTGTCAGCAGAGCGGGATTGCTGACAGTGTCCTCAGTAAATGGAATGGCAGTGCTGCGGTGCTGGCAGTGTCCTCAGTGCAGGGTATCGGTTGTGTCAGCAGAGCAGGGGTGCCAGCAGTGTCTTCAGTGCAGGGGTTGCTGATGGTGTCCTCAGTACATGGAATGGCAGTGCTGCGGTGCTGGCAGTGTCCTCAGTGAAGGGTACTGGTGATGTCGACAGTGCCAGTGGTGTCTTTAGTGTAGGTTTGCTGACTGTGTCAGCAGTGCAGGGGTGTTCTCAATGCAGGGTGCTGACGGTGTCGGCAGAGCAGGGGTACCTGTGCAGTGTCCTCAATGCAGGTTTGCTGACTGTGTCGGCAGTGCAGGGGTATTCTCAGTGCAGGGTGCCGGCGTTGTTGGCAGAGCGGGGGTGCCAGCGGTGTCCTCAGTGCATGTGTGCTGACAGTGTCGGCAGTGCAAGGATGCTGGTGGTGTCCTCAGCACGTGGGGCAGCAGTGCAGGGGTGCCGGCAGCGGTGGTGTCAGCAGCGGGGGATGCTGCCAGTGGGGGTGCCGGCTGTGTTGGCAGCGGGGGTTCCGGCGGTGTCAAGCAGCGGGGGATGGTGGGCGACATCTTCTTTTGCTTCCTGACTGTGTGCAACTGTGCATATTAAATCGGCTTAATGCTGATTGGCTGAGAGCTGTGACAGATGGCTCACTCAGCCAATCAGCGTTAAGCCCGCTTAATACAAAACCTCACGACCTAACAGCGGGATTGCGAGGTTTTGCCTCGGGTGAAGGATCCGAGGCAGGCAGGGAGATCCAAGCTTGGCTCAGATCACCCCAGATCCCCAAAATTTGGGTGGGTTCCGAACCTGCTCATTTCTACTTTAAATGCTAGTACCCTCTCATGCCACTTATATACTGTTAGTCACTTGCCCCTTATGCCAGAGTCCATTATCCACATTCCCCTTTATACAGTATGCATTCAGGGAATCGGTATGATTTACCGCTGGACCCATGCCCGGCGGTTGGAATTCCGACTGCGGCATCCCCGCAGAGGAGGAAATCCTGATCATCCTAAAGGTAAGTACTAACTAACCTAAATTTACCCCCTAACCCTCCTTTAGGGTGCCTAACCCTAATCCCCCCTCTAAGTGCCTAAGCCTAACTCCCCCCTTCCCCGCCACCTAAACCTAAGTCCCCCAGGGGGGTGCCAAACCCTAAGTCCCCCCCGGGGGTGCCTAACGCTGACCCCCCCTTCCCCTAGCCTAAACCTAACCTCCCGAGGGGGTGCCTAACCCTAAGTCCCCCCCGGGATCCCTAACCCTAACCCTCCCCCCTCCGCGGCTATCCGCGCTCGGCGCCCGGCATCCCTTCGATCGGGATGCCGGGCGTCGGGCTCCCAGTGTATGTCTAATGACAAGCGTCTGCATATATCGACGCCTGTCTTTAGACCCTTGCCGGGATATGACAGTCGGAAAGCCGGCTGTCGGGATTAGATCCGCCGGCTTCCCGACTGCATACCGCATTCAGAGCCCTCTCTTGCCCTTGGCATGATTTACCTTATGTATAGGATCCGCCGGAACTGCAGAGGCTTTGAGCAAGGAGAACTGACTAGTAGTGAACAGCGACCGGCAGGAACATTCAGCTGTGCTAACACAGGAGGCGGGCATGAGTAGACAAGAACTCACACTTATAGTGTCAGGGAAAAGGGGAAAGGGGGAAATGACGACGCACAGGCAAGTATAATTAATTAATTACAAGTAATATTAACCACTGTTTCTGAAATGGTAAGGGGAAAATTTATGAATATATATTGGCAGTGGTGGTGCTCACTAGAGTTAGTAATGGGCTGTCAAAGAACAATAGTAGAAAGAACTCTGTTTTGGTGAGCACTCCTTATGTAGATAAATGATTAAATAATTAAATCTTAACTTTTAATAAATATTTTAAAATGAAAGAGAAAAGATCATATCTAGACAAACAACATCAAACAACGACCCACAAATATTACAATATTACAATAAACATGTAAGACAAAATATACAAATTAATGCAATTAGCCAAAAAACAGGATAATGTCACTGTGAAAGCATCATAATTGGTTAATCCATTCAAATTGGGGCGAAATATTCAAAACATTAGACATATATCACGACTGTATGAAAAATACAGTATTTATACACAAAGTATCCTTGTTATTTAAACAAGGTTAGTGTTGAATAGGAACCCCCATTCTGTGTAAGACTCTCAATAGCAGTAACTGACCTGTTCCAACACTTAGACCTAGCCAAGTTTGACCCTCTGTCGTTTAGTTTCATAGGTTAATAATAAACATAAAATAACAGGAAAGTCAGGGTATAGTGCTGCTATTCCTCATTCTGCTGCTCCTCACCTATGCAAATAGCATGTTGCATAGGTGAGGAGCAGCAGAATGAGGAATAGCAGCACTATACCCTGACTTTCCTGTTATTTTATGTTTATTATTAACCTATGAAACTAAACGACAGAGGGTCAAACTTGGCTAGGTCTAAGTGTTGAACAGGTCAGTTACTGCTATTGAGAGTCTTACACAGAATGGGGGTTCCTATTCAACACTAACCTTGTTTAAATAACAAGGATACTTTGTGTATAAATACTGTATTTTTCATACAGTCGTGATATATGTCTAATGTTTTGAATATTTCACCCCAATTTGAATGGATTAACCAATTACCGTATATACTCGAGTATAAGTCGACCCGAATATAAGCCGAGGTACCTAATTTTACCACGAAAAACTGGGAAAACTTATTGACTCGAGTATAAGCCTAGGGTGGGAAATTCAGCAGCTACTGGTAGTAATCCCCCCCTGGTACTGTCCCCAGTAGTAATCCCCCCCTGGTAGTGCCCCCAGTAGTAATCCCCCCTGGTAGTGCCCCCAGTAGTAATATCTCCCCCTGGTAGTGCCCCCAGTAGTAATACCCCCCCTGGTAGTGCCCCAGTAGCAATATCCCTCCCTGGTAGTGCCCCCAGTATTAATCCCCCCCCTGGTAGTGCCCCCAGTAGCAATATCCCCCCCTGGTAGAGCCCCCAGTATTAACCCCCCCTGGTAGTGCCCCCAGTAGCAACATCCCCCCTGGTAGTGCCCCCAGTATTCCCCCCTCCCTGGTAGTGCCCCCAGAAGCAACATCCCCCCCTGGTAGTTCCCCCATTATTAATCCCCCCCCTCTGGTAGTGCCCCCAGTAGCGATATCCCCCCCCCTGGTAGTACCCCCCGGTAGTAGCCCCCCCCAGTAGAAAGAAATGTAAAAAAACCAAACACTTACCTGTAACCCCGCTCCTGGTCCCGACGCTGCTACAGGCTCCTCCGCCGCTTTGCATAATGGGAGAGACGTCGTCATGACGACGTCTCTCCCATTACCAACTGCGGGAGCCGGAAGATGGCTCCCGCAGTGGGAGCAGCAGTAGCCGCTGAGAGTCTGACAGACTCTCAGCGGCTGCTGATTATACCAAACACATAGCTGCCGGCTCCGGCGGCTGTGTGTTTAGCAGTGTGTAGTGCTGACCGAACTCCGTCCGGTCAGCGCTACACACGCGGTGCAAGCTGTGTCACAGTGACACAGTCTGCACCGCGGCCCGCATGGTACGCTACTCAGCAGTGTACCATGCGGGCATGACTCGAGTATAAGCCGAGGGGGTGCTTTTTCAGCACAAAAAATGTGCTGAAAAACTCGGCTTATACTCGAGTATATACGGTATGATGCTTTCACAGTGACATTATCCTGTTTTTTGGCTAATTGCATTAATTTGTATATTTTGTCTTACATGTTTATTGTAATATTGTAATATTTGTGGGTCGTTGTTTGATGTTGTTCGTCTAGATATAATCTTTTCTCTTTCATTTTAAAATATTTATTAAAAGTTAAGATTTAATTATTTTAGCATTTATCTACATAAGGAGTGCTCACCAAAACAGAGTTCTTTCTACTATTGTTCTTTGACAAGAACTCACACTTGCAAGATCTTGATGTGAGTGTGAGAGGAAAACACATTTCTTCACATGAACGGTCCGGGATTCTGGACAGATCTCCAGATTTTCGGACTGCCAGGAGTAATTCCTGATGGGTGGCAATCCTAATTGGTACAGACCATGATAGAATACCGTTTCAGAACATAATATAGTAGATACATAGGGGTGTATTCAGGGCCTGATTCAGAGCCGCTCCTAAGCGGCCGCTCGTTCGCTCCGAGCGATGCTCGCACATCTGCGCATGCACATGCGCCAACCAGTCAGTGCAGTCGGAAATCGTTTGTTCGCAAAATTGCGAGTGCCTGCTAATTTGAGTGACAGGATGAGGCGTTTGTGGGTGGTAACAGGGGAAGGTGCTTGAAAACGGGGAGTGGAGATCCGAACGCAGGAATGCCAAACGGTCAAAACGGGCGTTTTAAGGGTGTGCATAATTAACAAAGCAGCATCATCGACCACGTCACGGTTGTCTCTTAGCCTGAACTGTTCGCATGATTGCGGTAGGAAAATCCGACCACAAGCACTGCGAGCAGTTCAGACGCCTTTCGATGTACTCGATTAATCTAATAAATAGCGGAGATTACGTATGATGCGAGCGGCCAGGGGGCGTCTTCACAAAATAGCGAGCGCATGTTTCGTTCGCTCGCTCGCTCAGACATAGAGGCGTCAAGAGACCGCAAAGAGCGAGCGCTCAATTTAAATAGCCGGCCCCTTTTTCTGAACGAGCGAGCACAAATAGCATCCGGCTCTGAATCAGGCCCTCAATTAGGAGCGAAAAGCTGATTGCAACTTTTCGCCTGTCGGAAACTTATCTCCGTATTTAATTCCACCCGCTTTTCGCATACACGGAAAGTCAATGCAATGTAATAGGCGAAAAAGATTCGCCTCTGAATAGCAGGATAAAAAAAGTGCAACATTTTTATTTAGGGGTGCAAAGGTGGGGAAACCATTCAGAACCCTTGGGACAGCCCCCCAAAGGACAACTGTGTCAAATAATCCCAAATTAACAACATCCCAAATCCCAAATTAACAACATCCCAAAATAGAACTTTGAATTTTTGGGCGAAAAAGCACAAAGTGAGAGGACAACTTCGCAAACTAGCGAAATAAGGATCTGGGGGTGTTTTGGGGATTGCAGGTGCTTTTATGAGGGAGTAATTTCACTTTTATTAATACTTCTCTTTAGTGACATTAAAAGATGCTTGCACCCATTTTCAGATACCCCAAATTTGCCACGACTACTTACTTTCTACAAAAAAAAATGCTTTATGCCATTCTTTACCACTTGTGCAAAGACACTAATTAGAGGCAATTGTACCAACTTAAATACTCCAAACAGATTTATTAGGGCATCGGGCATTACTATATAATGTTTCTGTATCTTTTTGGGGGGTTCAGGCTGATTTCCCCTATTCTGACACCACTTTCCACCTGTTCTGACTTTGGGTGTCACCGTTTTTGCATCTTTTGGAATTGAATAGGGCAAATAGCGGGTACGAGCACGATAAGTTTCTGCTGCTAAAGTACGCAATGTAGGCAAAAAGTCCGACATGCAAAACTTTATCACAGGTGCGAAACTAATTGAATACGGCCCCTAGTCTGAGAGATGAGTTTTAGTTAATAACATTCAGAAAGTACTTTGACCTGTCTTTAAGTAAAAAATATACAGTATTTCTGGCATCTCCCTAACAGGGATGCAGTTTATATGCAGGCAAACGGGATGCGGCAGTCCAAATACTGACGTCGGAATCCCTCCACCCTGCATAATGCCGACGCCAATATCCCAAAGGTCATCAGGACACCGGCGTCGGCATCCTGCCCGCTAGAATCCCGAATGTCCGGACGGTGGTCAGTATGCACGGTTAGCAGGGGATGTAGGCGTAGGATTAGGCACTTCCGGGGGGAGATTAGGGTTAGGCAACCCCCAGGAAGGGTTAGGGTTAGACTATGGGAAGGGGGGATTAGGGTTAGGCACCACCAGGGGAAGATTAGGGTTAGGCACCCCTCTGGGAGGGTTACGTTTAGGGTGCAGGAAAGGGGGGGTTAGAGCTAGGCACCACTGGGAGTAGGTTAGGGTTAGGCACCACTAAGGGAGGGTTAGGGGCGGAGAGATAGGGTTAGGGTACTTACCTGCCCCTGTCGGGATTTTGTACCATTCAGGGTTCCAGCGTCGGTATTTGAACCAGCGGCTAATCAGCCACCGGCATCTCATACCAATTCCCTCTAATATAAGCATGTTCTTAAGGGCATTATATTTACTGGTAGAGGGACATGGCAATAGATATGGATATATTTGGCGGATCTGTAATACTAATAATACTAATAATGTAATACTAATACTGATTTTTTTTTTTCCAGTGTTCTGCGCATGCGTACTAGGGAAATAACCCTAGTGTGACCTGCGCATGCGCTGTAGACTCCGGGCACACTCTAGTGCCCAGAGTTTACAAGTGCTGCGGCGCTGAGTGCATCTGCCGCCGCAGAGAGAGGAAGGGCCCGGACAGAGGGCCTAATTCAGAGATGGACGCTCTGAACGAGCGCTCGCTCTGAATCTGCGGGTTTTTTTTGTTCGGCCTCCTGGCCGCTCGCATAGCTGGTCACCCACAGCTATTGCGAGCGGCCAGGTTGATAGTCGCGCTTGTGACCGGGTCTGAATCAGGCCCAGAGCGTGCACATGGGTCCCTCTTCTGTAGAAATGCCCCTGCACAGCAGTATTGAACAATTATAGAAAAAGCAAGTGGGATATGTTTTATCCTAAATCTGGGTATCCTATCCACTGGTGTTTAATTAGCTTTTTTAAAAAAAGTTCATGCACTAGTGAAAATTGCAAATGTGATAGACATACAGTATATTTGTTTTACTTAATTCGGGTGGTCATCATTACCTCGGTTGGCCCAGCTACTGACAAACGCCTATGCATCTTTGTGTGGGTCTGCATCTGTCGCAATTACACAAACGTACCAGCAGTACAGGATCTATGTCAGCCTTCCCCTTCCGTCCCCCTTTCTGCTTTTTTAGTAACTAGCAGACACAATTATGAATACATCTACATATAAGTGTAACCTTTTTGTGGACATCCATAGTACAGATTTTGCCCAAGTCAAAAAGGAGCACATCTAACTCAGCACCTGACAAATTAAATGTAGCAGGCAGAATTTGGAGTAATGCAAACAGGGGCACTGAGAGGGTGAGACCTGACCTGTCTAGTGCTCTTTCCTGCTAGGGAGGTGTAACCACACTGGTGGCCCTGACTGCTACACTCCCAAATGTGAGTAACATTGCTAGTGGAGATGGGGTAGTGAGGTAGTGTGTAACAATGGTTTTTGACCGTTTTTTTTTACTTTCTTTTTTTATTATTTACTAAGATTTAAAACCCTAACAAAATGCACTCAACTGATTACAGCGGATACAAAGCCTTATTTAGGCTACCTAATTTTAGTGAGAGATATGATTTTAAGTGGACAAAGGTACAATAGACAGCAAAATATGAAAGGCTAGCAGGGAATGCAGAATGGGAATATAGTTAATAAGGTTTCTCTATGAAATAGTGCCCATTAGCTTTAGTAAAGATTTTTGCTGGGATGTGTCGTTTGAAGGCTGACGTAAAACAGAAGCATAAACTCGAATCAGTCTTCATCTGGCTGATCTGTAGACAACAACCTAAATCTGCAATGTAATTCAACACCACAGACACCAGTGGCCTGCCGGGACGCCAGCCATTTGTGCTTTTTCACAAAACAGACTAAATGTGTCAGTGTCTGAATAATTATGTCGTGTAATTTAAAGATTTGTGAGATTCTGTGTGTAACATCCATGTGAGTAAACTAAGAGGGACAAAAGAATATTCCCGACCCTACCTACAGTCTGTCTATCTATCTATCTATCTATCTATCTATCTATCTATCTATCTATCTATCTATCTATCTATCTATCTATCTATCACGTACTGCAAATGCATTCAACCCCCTAAAAAGTCAACAGATTTGTCCGTATAACAAATGACACTTATTGGGTATTCCCGACTACAGAAGATATTACATGGCTGCATGACTCACTCAATACATCCATTGGTAGTGCGAGTCCATCTAGGGTCTGGATGCAGCTAAAGGAAGCTGTTGCCTTGGGCCTATTGGATTCAATGGAAAATACCATCCCTGTTTTACACCAGGGGGTATACTTACTAAAGGTCGATTTCAATCGATTTTTAACGATTTTAATAAATTTAAAATTGATGTTGTGTTTCCAGGACTAAATCAGACATTTACTAACACTTAAAATACAAATCAAAATTTGTCTGGAGGTCAAAGAGTTGCTTAGACCTCTATCTGATCATAAAGTAAGTTAAACATGTTCAAGTAGATATGATTTACCCACTATGGATTCAATTTGAAAAATCGTGACCAATTACAAGCTACTTAGTCATTGTCAAGAAAATGGCCACAAGTGAAAATCACTTCTGTCTGATTGGTAATTGCTCACAGATTACTGCATGTGTATGATTAGTCTAGAGATCCAATCAGCTTGACATTTAATGTACTTCTTTTGCAGGTGCTGTATGTATATTGTAACCTCATTTATACCAATAAGACAGATTTAGTTATTAGATACAACAATCCTAGCTTCCCTCTGTGAGCACATGGAATTTCCCTGTAAGTTGCTTATTGCTGAGAACAGTTGCAATAATACAAATCTATTCCACACAATTTCTGTAATAAAGCAGATATCCCCCTGCACTCTCTCGTTCTCCTCCTCCATT
The DNA here is from genome assembly GCA_031769625.1 of Taudactylus pleione. NCBI lineage: Eukaryota > Metazoa > Chordata > Amphibia > Anura > Myobatrachidae > Taudactylus > Taudactylus pleione. The sequence continues at coordinate 7,921,460 of JAUIMM010000012.1, forward strand.
CCATATTCATATTTTTACACTGTAGCTTTACTTATCATCTAATGCCCCCCCCAGGTCCCACATCCAAATACCTTGTCTACTGTATGTCCCAGCCTGGCATTCACACTTCCTTTCCAATGTACTACCCACTCACATTCCAGGGGATTCCAATATTCTCACTCTCATCCTCTGTGCCACTGCAATCTCTACAAGCTCAACTTCTCTAATAGCCTCTCTCCATGGTCTCTTCTTCCTTCCACTTATCGTAATGGTCACTTCCATATCCTTGTGTTCTCCCACCTTTGCAATGCATCAAACTTCTTCAGTTATGCATGTCTGCTCTCTTCTACCTCCTGCTAGTCCTCCTCCCTATAAATCCCTGTGCACCTGGCAAAATCTTATTGGCCACAATCCAATCCACTTCTCCACCTCTCAAACCTTTTCTCACTTCCATCTCTTCCAGTCTCCAAACCCTTTGATCAATAGGAATGATTGGTTTTGGGGAATGTACCACAATATTTATAAATAGGCCCCCATGTTTGCTACTGAGCTTATCTGTACTAAATGCTGCAAATAAACCACTGGGGGTAGTTTTAGACAAACCCCCCTCTCCATTGTTCAGTGGATTACATGACTGTCATGTCACTACACTTTCTTGCATTCAATATTCCCGCATTTCAGTTTGTTGTCCAGTAAAGAGTAAATAAACAGCTATGTCTGGATAATGGGCCTGGTTCTCCAAAGAACGCAGTTGGTAATATACACACAATCGGTCAATTAATTCACACTGCACATGCATCGCAGAGCGCGAGCCAGACGCTGCATTCAGAACTGTGTATGCAGAGGCTATGCAGACGCATGACAGTGATTGACAGGAAGTGCCGTTTGTGGGTGGTGATGAGGGTTGGTCAGGCGAACGCAGGCGTGCCAGTGTGTTTCAACGCCGTTGCATAGAGGTGCATAAAATATCCACTGCAATACCATACGCCTCTTGAGGTTTCATAGCATGCACAGAAGTTAGCAATTCCCGAGTGAGGTCTGGGATCCTTAACTGTGCGTCTGGGTTCCGATGTTACTCGATGTTACCGATCGTTTAGCTATGTTGCCCTAGTATATGGATGTGAGTAAGGGGAAGTGGGCGCCCTTATGTCAGGCTGCGTTCGCAATGTGAATGCACACATTTAAATAGCACCGCTGATATTAGCAACTGCGATATGTGCGTATAAGCAGAATTGCTATCCGTAGTGAATCAGGCCCAATATTCTGTTCTCATTCTCTATTTTTATTATCTCTTTTTTTCCGTGTCCTAAATCTTTTCACCTTTCTCTCTTCCACCTCTCCTTCTCTATTCTCTTTTCTCTGTCTATACCACCAATCTTGGGGGAAAAGTTATAGAGTCTGATTTTGCAAAAGTGCAGATTTTGCAGCTGGTTTTAAAGCAGAAGTTTTTTTTTAAAAAGGCAAAACTGTCACTTTTGAATTGGGACCATATTAGATTTATCCTCCGTGGGCTATATTTACGAAGTAGCAGTATTTATCTGTCACTGCTTCATGGGAGATTGGAGATGAAAATTTAAAGTGGTACTCACATTCAGTGTAAAGCGCGCTGGGCTTTAAACTGAATGTAATTGCCTCTTTTAAATTTCAGCTCCAGCCCACCGAGAAGCTTCGTAAATATAGCTGCTTTTCTCTTTTATTTTTGAAAGTCTATTTTTGATCCTTCTGTCATTTCTTCCCCTTCCTATTCATTATCTGTTTACCCCACCTGTGTCACACCTGTTTGTCTGCCCCTCCCCTTTAGAATGTAAGCTCTTACGAGCAGGGCCCTCTCCCATCTTGTGCTTCTACCTACTTTACTTTCATCTACTTCTTACCCCCAACCAGGGCACCTAACACTTGGTTGCTTGCACTCTGTTGCATATCTAGGTGTTATGGTCACTTATGTAGCAATGTATATTATCCATGTCCTTTTCCTATATTGTATTGTACTGTAAGTCACTTGTCCAATTATTTGTTTATGTACTCTGTATGGTGCTGCGGAACACTTGTGGTGCCATATAAATAAAGGATAATAATAATTATATTTATCTTGATCTCTTATATGTCTTTATACTTCTCTCTACCTCTTTGACCCCTTTACTTCATATTTCTTAACCACTTAACTGACAAATTTATATTCCAAAAACCGCTCCGAAATTGTCGTTTTTTTTATAATTGAATTAGGTCAAGAACATCTTTTTAAAACTATTCCAACGTATTTTTTTTTTAAACACCATATATCATAAAAATAATTTTTTTATGGTATACTGTAGTGATGCAAAGAGAAAGACTGCGCTCTAGAGTCTATGCCGGGACATCAGTTCAAAACATACAATAGAATAAAAACAGCATTTTATTGTAATAAGGCTATACGCCAATTCAAAAATTGTATACACAATAAATTACATGCAAGAGAGTTGATCAGACTCTCAGTATTAAGACAATAAATATATACACGAATGACACAAAGAGGTATAGTTAACCAATCTATATTGGAGTGTACCAATATAGAAACACTGAAAATGATGATACTAGTGACCCTGGAGATCCTTAGTAGCGAGAAAGGTCTCGTATATATAAATGACCAGATAAGGTATGTCCAACCTTCTAAGGAAAGTATCGTATAGAATTCAATATAGGGAGTATATCAAAGTAATAATAAAGATTCTTTCTCCTGAAGGTACTTTCTCAATATCTCAATGCTGTATATATCGCAGCTGATTGAAACACATTTATAATAAAAATATCAACATTCAGCCTCCTCCAACATATATATATATACACACGGCTGTGTCTCTGTAAGCACAGCAATAGCCGTGGGGATGTAGAACTAGAGCCGTAGGTAGCAGGATAAGTTAATATAGGCCAGGTATGTACCATCGACGTGAGGTGATACCAGCTACCAGCCCACTCCAGAGTATGCCAAATACCTCATAGCAAATTCTCAGCAGCCGGGACACTGTAAGGTGAAAGACGTGAATGATGTTTTACACCTGTAGATGTTGCGCCAGATGACATCCGTCTCAGTGCGGCGCTGATGCAGACAATGCCAGACCGTGAGGTCCCTCGGCTCTAAATAGCAGCCGGGTGATGGTCGTGTCAGTGAAGTAGCGGTCATACAATGAATACGGAGGTGAGCAGGAGGTGAGCGTCCCAGCGGCTCAGTTAGTAGATACAATCTCCGCTATTTAAGCAGTAGGACTCCCGATGGACCGGAGGTTGGTCAGAGTAACAGTTGCCAGCTTGTCTTTTTGGAGGCGTGCAGACGGACGCTGAATGTAGATAGCAGGTAAGGTCTCCAGGCACCGACAGGGAACGACAACGCGTTTCGGCTACTACTGTAGCCTTTTTCAAGTCAAGTGTTCCCCATTGTCCATTACATGGTATAAATAGCCCTAGAACACAGCTAATTGATTAGTTAATTAGTTCAGTCTGGTCTGTTTTGTCCATAGAGCTCATTAAGAGTTCAATTCTGCAGGTTTGTAGTTACTCCCAGTGGATCTAATACTATCATTAGCAGCTTTTAAAGAACTCAGGTAAAAATTAACCATTAAACCACAAACCGACTAATATGTAGTTCTACTATACCAATAGTTAATACAATATTGAATTGATATAAACGTATATATACACATATACATATGTATAAATATATATGTACATACATATACACACATAAAGATAAATTATAATTAATTATTAAATAAATATTAAAAAATATATCGCTACATAAAAAGATAATATAGAAATTATATATTTTAATAATAATATTATATAGTATTAAAGTTGATCTGATGTCCCGGCATAAATATGACCTGAAGAATCTAGGTATTAATAATAAACAACTTATATAAATAAATAGTGATAATAATGATAATAATAATAATCATAATCATAATAATAAAAATAGAATCAATAATTAAGATAATTAGAACTAATACAATATAAACCTATTAAAGAAAATAAATAAAATAAAACAAAATAGAATAAATAGCAAGAGAGGAAAGATCCTTGGACGGATGTCAAAGAAGAATAATTAAATAGGAATAACTCAATCCTAAAATCAACCTGACCCAAACGAACGTATATAAATTAATACATACATACATACACACATACATGTAAAAACATATATGTGCGTGTATGAATACATGGATAAATACCAATAGGCAAGTTTTACAGATGATAGCCCACTCATACACAAACAAGGTCTAGTAAATAGACCAAGAACAAATGAACCAAAAACAAGTCTGGAAGGGGGTGGGGGGTAGGCCATGGTCGCTTGGTTGACCAGACAGTACATAGAAAGCAGCTACGGTCTAACCCGCACCCACATATAGAACATGTATACATATATATAGATGCATGTACATACACAATCACATAAACATACATAAACATACTAATCATAAAATTCAAGTGCTTCGTTGAGGCCATCTGGAGAAAGTGTTTGAAGTCTGAAAATCCACTTGGATTCAGCTTCACATAGTCTTTTGAATCTATCACCACCCCTATTGGTAATTCCTATGTGCTCTATCCCCGCAATCTTGAGACAAGCTGGATTAGTCTGATGGACCTCAGAAAAATGTCTGGAAACACTATGTGTCGCCAAACCTTTAATGACATTAAGTCTATGTTCACGAAACCGTTCTTTGAGTGCCCTAGTTGTTCGGCCTACATATTGTAAAGAGCAAGCACAACTAAGTGCATATATAATATAGCTAGATTCACAATTAATGTGACTAGTAATATCAAATTTAATATCTGTTATGGCTGATACAATTTGCTTATTTTTATTAATATGTTTACACGTAAGACATCTCATACGATTGCAGGGAAAACATCCATTTGGTCTCAACGGAAGCCAAGTATTAATATGTATATTCTCTTTGATATTTCTAGAAAAAGTACTTGGAGCTAAAAAACTTTTTAAATTCCTATTCTTTTTAAAAATGACAGTGGGTTTTGAGGCAATATTGGATGAGAGAACTGAGTCACACAATAATATTTTATAATTTTTATTAATGATTGACTTAATTTTATTTGATTTATTATTGAATTGAGATATAAAGGCCAAAGGAACATCTTTCTTCATAGATTTAGTGTTAGTTTCTAAGGGTAGAGAGATATCGGCTATATTGTCCAAGGTATTAGTTGGTACAATAGTATTATTAGCATAAGGCCCAGTCTCCTTCAACCTAGACTTATGGGTCATTTCAGCATGAGTTTTAGCATTCTCCACTAGTTCAAGAGGATAACCTCTCATCACAAAATTTTCAGTTAATTTGTCGGCATGAAGATGAAAATCCTCATCTCTCGTACAGTTACGTCTAACTCTCCCCATTTGACTCTTAGGAATATTATCAATCCATGGACGATAATGTCCACTCTGGTAATGAAGATAAGAGCTCGAGTCTACTGGTTTAGTATAGAGAGTAGAGATGATTTTATCATCTGCAACCGACAACGTGACGTCTAGGAAATCAATGGAAGTATGACTAAAGTGCGAGGTGAACTGTAAATTAAAAGTGTTAGTGTTCAAAACTGAGGTGAAATCAGTGGCAGAAAAAATATCCCCATCCCAAATCAAAAATAAATCATCGATGTAACGGCCATAGAACACCAGACCCGCTCCGGCTGATCCATCCCAAATGTATTTATCCTCAAATGTACCCATATATATGTTGGCAAAGCTCGGAGCGAATCTGGTGCCCATTGCCGTTCCATGAATCTGTAAATAGTGGGTGGAATCAAACATAAATTTATTGTGCGTTAAAATAAAACGAATACAATTCACCAAAAAATCTCGTTCAGCATAGGAAATGGTATTATCTTTGTTGAACATTTCTCCAACTGCCAGAATCCCAGTTGGGATTCTTCAGGTCATATTTATGCCGGGACATCAGATCAACTTTAATACTATATAATATTATTATTAAAATATATAATTTCTATATTATCTTTTTATGTAGCGATATATTTTTTAATATTTATTTAATAATTAATTATAATTTATCTTTATGTGTGTATATGTATGTACATATATATTTATACATATGTATATGTGTGTATATACGTTTATATCAATTCAATATTGTATTAACTATTGGTATAGTAGAACTACATATTAGTCGGTTTGTGGTTTAATGGTTAATTTTTACCTGAGTTCTTTAAAAGCTGCTAATGATAGTATGAGATCCACTGGGAGTAACTACAAACCTGCAGAATTGAACTCTTAATGAGCTCTATGGACAAAACAGATCAGACTGAACTAATTAACTAATCAATTAGCTGTGTTCTAGGGCTATTTATACCATGTAATGGACAATGGGGAACACTTGACTTGAAAAAGGCTACAGTAGTAGCCGAAACGCGTTGTTGTTCCCTGTCGGTGCCTGGAGACCTTACCTGCTATCTACATTCAGTGTCCGTCTGCACGCCTCCAAAAAGACAAGCTGGCAACTGTTACTCTGACCAACCTCCGGTCCATCGGGAGTCCTACTGCTTAAATAGCGGAGATTGTATCTACTAACTGAGCCGCTGGGACGCTCACCTCCTGCTCACCTCCGTATTCATTGTATAACCGCTACTTCACTGACACGACCATCACCCGGCTGCTATTTAGAGCCGAGGGACCTCACGGTCTGGCATTGTCTGCATCAGCGCCGCACTGAGACGGATGTCATCTGGCGCAACATCTACAGGTGTAAAACATCATTCACGTCTTTCACCTTACAGTGTCCTGGCTGCTGAGAATTTGCTATGAGGTATTTGGCATACTCTGGAGTGGGCTGGTAGCTGGTATCACCTCACGTCGATGGTACATACCTGGCCTATATTAACTTATCCTGCTACCTAGGGCTCTAGTTCTACATCGCCACGGCTATTGCTGTGCTTACAGAGACACAGCCGTGTGTATATATATATATGTTGGAGGAGGCTGAATGTTGATATTTTTATTATAAATGTGTTTCAATCAGCTGCGATATATACAGCATTGAGATATTGAGAAAGTACCTTCAGGAGAAAGAATCTTTATTATTACTTTGATATACTCCCTATATTGAATTCTATACGAGACTTTCCTTAGAAGGTTGGACATACCTTATCTGGTCATTTATATACGAGACCTTTCTCACTACTAAGGATCTCCAGGGTCACTAGTATCATCATTTTCAGTGTTTCTATATTGGTACACTCCAATATAGATTGGTTAACTATACCTCTTTGTGTCATTCGTGTATATATTTATTGTCTTAATACTGAGAGTCTGATCAACTCTCTTGCATGTAATTTATTGTGTATACAATTTTTGAATTGGCGTATAGCCTTATTACAATAAATTGCTGTTTTTATTCTATTGTATGTTTTGAACTGATGTCCCGGCATAGACTCTAGAGCGCAGTCTTTCTCTTTGCTCTACTCCAATTAATAAGGTTGACATAACCTTATTTGACTGCTGAATTATTGTCAGATTTTTCTATTCCATTGGCGCTAGGTTTTTTTCTTTATACTGTAGTGATAGCCATTGACAGTTGTACCATCGGTGGCCGATGGGTTCAACAACCGATATAAACAATCGATTGTTTGAGACCGCAGCCACCCATGTTTCCTTGACATTGGTTGGGGGGCTGCACACACAAACTATACACATATACAGTATATATGCTGCCTGAAGTCTGGAACGCATAGACATCACCAGAGGCTGGGTTTCATTCCTGGTGATGCTCTGCCAGGCCTCTACTGCAAATGTCTTCAGTTCCTGCTTGTTCTTGGGGCATTTTCCCTTCAGTTTTGTCTTCATCAAGTGAAATGCATGCTCAATCGGATTCAGGTCAGGGGATTGACTTGGCCACTTGGCCAACATTCCACTTTTTTAGCCTTAAAAAACTATTTGGTTGCTTTTGCAGTATGCTTCGGGTAATTGTCCATCTGCACTGTGAAGCGCCGTCCAATGAGTTCTGAAGCATTTGACTGAATATGAGCATATAATATTGCCCGAAACACTTCAGAATTCATTCTGCTGCTTTTGTCAGCAGTCACATCATCAATAAATACAAGGGGACCAGTTCCATTGGCAGCCATACATGTCCACGCCATGACACTATCACCACCATGCTTCACTGATGAGGTGGTATGTTTTGGATCATGAGCAGTTCCTTTCCTTCTCCATACTCTTCTCATCCCATCACTCTGGTACAAGTTGATCTTTGTCTCATCTGTCCATAGGATGTTGTTCCAGAACTGCAATGGCTTTTTTAGATGTTGTTTGGCAAACTCTAATCTGATCTTCCTGTTTTTGTGGCTCACCAATGGTTTACATCTTGTGTTGAACCCTCTATATCCACTCTTGTGAAGTCTTCTCTTGATTGTTGACTTTGACACATATACACCTACCTCCTGGAGAGTGTTCTTGATTTGGCCAACTGTTGTGAAGGGGTTTTTCTTCACCAGGGAAATAATTATTCTGTCATCCACCACAGTTGTTTTCCGTGGTCTTCCGGGTCTTTTGGTGTTGCTGAGCTCTCTGGTGCGTTCTTTCTTTTTAAGAATGTTCCAAACAGTTGATTTGGCCACACCTAATGTTTTTGCTATCTCTCTGATGGGTTTGTTTTGATTTGTCAGCCTAATGATGGCTTGCTTCACTGATAGTGACAGCTCTTTGGATCCCATATTGAGAGTTGACAGCAACTGATTCCAAATGCAAATGTCACACCTAGAATCAACTCCAGACCTTTTACCTGCTTAATTGATAATGAAATAACGAGGGAATAGCCCACACCTGTCCATGAAATAGCTTTTGAGTTGATAGTCCCATTACTTTTGGCCCCTTAAAAGTGGGAGGCACATATAGAAACCGTCGTAATTCCTACATCGTTAACCTGATTTGGATGTAATTACCCTCAAATTAAATCTGAAAGTCTGCAGTTAAAGCACATCTTGTTTGTTTTATTTCAAAGCCATTGTGGTGGTGAATAGAGGCCAAAATATGAAAATTCTGTCAATGTCCCAATATTTATGCACCTGACTGTATATATACAAACATTCAGTATATGTATATATATGTGTGTATGTGCGTGTACTTATACACACACATATATAATATACAGTATATACATACACGCATATGTATATACACATGTACACATATATATATACATACACACACTCACTCACTACCACTGTCAGATCACTGCTCCGAGGGGGAGACATGGAGCACTCACCCAGTCACTGACAGCTGCACCGAGAGGAGAAGGGGGAGGTCGCTGGGCTCAAAATGGCAGCTGCCGCCGCCGGGCCGGAATGGGAAGGTGGGCAGACATCAGAAGCAGCAGCTGCCAGGCCTGGAGGAGCTGGACACGGAGCGGCAGCTGCCGCTGGTCACCCAGCAGCTGCCGACGGGAAGAGGAGTATGGGGAAGAAGAAGAAAACTCTCTTGTTGGGGGCACTCGAATGTAAAGGTTATAATAAGAATAATATATAAAAAATAACTTTTATTAGATATATTTTAAAATACCAAAAACAAGTCTGAGACTGTTACTTATTGGCATTACTGTTGGAATAACAGCTATAAATTATCACAAGCAGAACACGAACATACATAGAACATAAGACAACATATAATACAATACTTATCACAATTGTGTGAAGCTAAGTGAAATATTACAAATAGGTCTATAATTCTCTGTCTCATACAATATTGAGACCTATATAAAACATATACTATTTCAATGACCTCATAATGTCGTCATAGCACAATGGCTAATCAGAATTACGGCAGAAGCATACAAGGAAATCTTCTAGAAAAGAATGTGATAATAACCATACAATATTCAATATAGGTTACGTGAGATATCACAGCACAATAACACTGAACAGTAATCAGAGAAATACAATGATAAGGGGGTCAGATGAAATAATAGCTGCAAATATCAAAATGAATATAAGTAAATCACAGGTTGTAATGAGAGGCAGATCACACGTAGGTCGCCTGTGATGCCACCCAGGTACTTGTAGACAGTAAGGTTATAGGAAAAAGTAAAGCTACTCCTTTATGTGGAGTTTACAAAATAGCAGCTGCTGCATGCCATTGTATAGCCATTGAATGGCATGTGAGCGTACTATAAAGGTACTCCCAGGGTAGGGAATAAGTACAATGAGTATCTGCTGTTGGACTGCGTTAAAAAGAAGGTCTTGGTGTAAACATTGCAGGAACCTCTAATAGGCGCACCCCAATGAGAGTACTCATAGAGACAATAGTTATCGTAATGAAATAACACAGCATAGGTTTGCGATCTGTGCTGCTGCCAGTCATATACCAAAGGTAGTGGTGAGTGGTGGGAAACCCAGATCGCATATGCAGTGATAGGAAGAAAGAGTATGAGTGTAGCCAGTCACAAACTAGTCTCTGTTGAATAAAGCCACTCAGTGGCAGATTTTCTATACTACACACCGGCTCCCTGGAGGTGAGCGCTCAGGTACTTTTCATACTACACTTTCTTTAGCGCACTGAGTGGCTTTATTCAACAGAGACAAGTTTGTGACCCTGCAATACCTTTAGGGCAACAGAGCTCCACTTGTCCTGTACTAGCCATAGTGCAGCTACACTCATACTCTTTCTTCCTATCACTGCATATGCGATCTGGGTTTCCCACCACTCACCACTACCTTTGGTATATGATTGGCAGCAGCACAGATCACAAACCTATGCTGTGTTATTTCATTACGATAACTATTGTCTCTATGAGTACTCTCACTGGGGTGCGCCTATTAGAGGTTCCTGCAATGTTTACACCAGGACCTTCTTTTTAACGCAGTCCAACAGCAGATACTCATTGTACTTATTCCCTACCCTGGGAGTACCTTTATAGTACACTCACATGCCATTCAATGGCTATACAATGGCATGCAGCAGCTGCTATTTTGTAAACTCCACATAAAGGAGTAGCTTTACTTTTTCCTATAACCTTACTGTCTACAAGTACCTGGGTGGCATCACAGGCGACCTACGTGTGATCTGCCTCTCATTACAACCTGTGATTTACTTATATTCATTTTGATATTTGCAGGGTCAGCTATTATTTCATCTGACCCCCTTATCATTGTATTTCTCTGATTACTGTTCAGTGTTATTGTGCTGTGATATCTCACGTAACCTATATTGAATATTGTATGGTTATTATCACATTCTTTTCTAGAAGATTTCCTTGTATGCTTCTGCCGTAATTCTGATTAGCCATTGTGCTATGACGACATTATGAGGTCATTGAACTAGTATATGTTTTATATAGGTCTCAATATTGTATGAGACAGAGAATTATAGACCTATTTGTAATATTTCACTTAGCTTCACACAATTGTGATAAGTATTGTATTATATGTTGTCTTATGTTCTATGTATGTTCGTGTTCTGCTTGTGATAATTTATAGCTGTTATTCCAACAGTAATGCCAATAAGTAACAGGCTCAGACTTGTTTTTGGTATTTTAAAATATATCTAATAAAAGTTATTTTTTATATATTATTCTTATTATAACCTTTACATTCGAGTGCCCCCAACAAGAGAGTTTTCTTCTTCTTCCCCATACTACGTTTATCTATACTCTCATGGGGAGCACCTCCACACTTTACAATATTTTTGCTTGACACCTATACTAGGGTTTGATATTTATAATTGTGGATTTTCATTATTCTTTTGACTAATTATATCCAATATATTATATCCTGTGCTCAAACTATATCCCCCTATTCCCCCCTTCCCTGGTCATTTATGACGGGAAGAGGAGGTAAGTAAACTTCAGCAGCCGCTGCCGCCGACGCCGCGCTTGGATGACGGGGTGGAGGGTGGGCCGCTCGGGGAGTCCCTTCAGCGCCAGAAGAAGAGGGTGAGCAGGCCCGGGGACACTACTACAGCGCCGGGGGAAGCGGACCCAGACGCGCAGAGAGGAGAGCCGCACGGGGACTCAGTGCAGTACCAGAAGAGGGTGGCCCGGCTCGGGGAAACTGAAGCGCCGGGGGAAGGGGACCCAGGCACGCCGGGAGCAGATAAAGTGGCGCCGGCTGCCAGGGGAAATGTCACGCAGGCTGCCCGATCACTGCTGGCCACAGTGATCGGGATACACTGGAGTCGCGCGGGAGGAGGGTGCCGCCGGATGCCTGATCACTGTGGCCAGCAGTGATCGGGACAAACTAGCGGGGCAGCTGCTGTTGCAGAGGGACCAGCAGGTCCCTCTGATGTTGGCGGCCACAAGAAGATTAGCTTCCCGCAGCCGCCCAGTGGGCATCTGTGACTGGTCGTATCAGATACGACCATGTCAGTTAAAGCCCAGTCTGGTATGGTCGTATCTGATACGACTGTGCCAGGCAAGTGGTTCATTTATCCTTTAAAATGTATAATCCACTATTTTAAGTACACAATGTAAAGCCTTGAAACAAATTCCTTATTGAAAAAGTAATAAACAAATATTATTTTTAGGTGAGAATGATGGATTAAATGCCAATGTATTCTAATCAGGTGTTTGTCATTGTAAGGCACAGCAGCCCATGTATTTGCTGTAGGGCCCAATCATTTTAGTGCTATGAATGTTAGGATTTTATAGCATGCAAAATGTCTGTGTGACAGCACTCTAATAAACAAGCTTTCCCTATGAACAATGAAACGATGACATCAAAACGCACTAATAATCAGTGATGAAGTCAGCACTCAGTTTCTAAAAATGTTTTTGACAGAACTTTATAAATATCTTAACATTAATTATGCATTATACAGTTTTAAAATTATTTATTACCAGTTACGTATATAGTGCACACATTCTGCAACGCTTTACAAAGAATATTTGGCCATTCACATCAGTCCCTTCCCCAGGGGAGCTTACAACTATATTCCCTACACACATGCTCACACACATAAACACTAGGGTTAATTTTTGTTGGGTGCTAATTAGGGGTGAGCGGGTTCGGATTTCTGAAATCCGAACCCCCCCGAGCCCCCCCGATCCGAGTCCGATTCGAGTCAGGCTCGACTTTTCCCGCCTGACTCGGATCTGAAATCGAGGCAAAATGTCATCATCCCGCCTCCGAGTCTCGCGGGTTTTGGATCCTATATAAGGTACCCGCGTCGGCGCCATTTTCTCACTCGGCTGTGGACAGTGAAGAGGGAGGGTTGGAGTTAGGACTGTGTAGTGTAGTGTAGTGTAGTGCTGCTGTTGTCCACTACTTCAAAGTCCATAGGGGCTGGCTGTGTTGTGCTGTGCTGCTGTTGTTAATAGGGGCTGTGTCCACTACTTCAAAGTCCATAGGGGCTGGCTGGACTGTGTTGTGCAGTCAGTTCTCCATAGGGGCTGTGTCCACTCCAAAGTCCTGTGCAGTGTCCCAGTCCTAAAGGGGTGCTGTAGTGTTGTCCAGGGGGTGCTCTGTCCATCAGGGGTGCTCCCCCAAGTGCTAAAAAAATAATATATTTTCTGTGTTTGTGAATTGTGTGCGCAGTAGCCGCACGTGCATCAACAAAGTAGTGCCAAGCGTGCGCCTGTGTCATAAGTAAAGGGCCGGCTGGCTTGACCGTTAAAGGGTGCTGTAACCCCCAAAGTACACTCCAGTCCAAACTAAAAAAAAAATTATTTTCTGTGTTTGTGAATTGTGTGCGCAGTAGCCGCACGTGCATCAACAAAGTAGTGCCAAGCGTGCGCCTGTGTCATAAGTAAAGGGCCGGCTGGCTTGACCGTTAAAGGGTGCTGTAACCCCCAAAGAACACTCCAGTCCAAACTAGAAAAAAAATTATTTTCTGTGTTTGTGAATTGTGTGCGCAGTAGCCGCACGTGCATCAACAAAGTAGTGCCAAGCGTGCGCCTGTGTCATAAGTAAAGGGCCGGCTGGCTTGACCGTTAAGGGTGCTGTAACCCCCGAAAGTACACTCCAGTCCAAACCAAAAAAAAAAATTATTTTCTGTGTTTGTGAATTGTGTGCGCAGTAGCCGCACGTGCATCAACAAAGTAGTGCCAAGCGTGCGCCTGTGTCATAAGTAAAGGGCCGGCTGGCTTGACCGTTAAAGGGTGCTGTAACCCCCAAAGTACACTCCAGTCCAAACTAGAAAAAAAATTATTTTCTGTGTTTGTGAATTGGGTGCGCAGTAGCCGCACGTGCATCAACAAAGTAGTGCCAAGTGTGCGCCTGTGTCTTAAGTAAAGGGCCGGCTGGCTTGACCGTTAAAGGGTGCTGTAACCCCCAAAGTACACTCCAAACCAAAAAAATATATATTTTCTGTGTTTGTGAATTGTGTGCACTGTGGCTGCACGTGCATCAACAAAGGAGCAGCGCGAAGCGTGCGCCTGTGTCCCATAAGTAAAGAGCCGGCTGGCTCATTTCTTAAAGGGTGGTGTAACCCACAAAGTGCACTACTCTCCAGCAAAAATAAAAAAATATTTTCTGTGTTTGTGTGCGCTTTAGCCGCACGTATATATCAATATAACATAAATGGAGGACCAAACTTTCTCCGATAAAAATAAAATAGGGAAAGATCAAGAACCCCTTCCTCCTAGTGCTGTTGCTGCTGCTGGGAGTTGTTCATCATCCCAGAGAGGAAGTAGGAACATCACTACTTTTACTAAACAATTGACCCTCCAACAGTCCCTAGCGATGAGGATGAAGTACGACAGCAGTCATCCTGAAGCAAAACGTATAACTGAGGCCTTGACTGCTATGTTGGTGTTAGACGTGCGTCCGGTATCCGCCATTAGTGCAGTGGGATTTAGAGAATTGATGGAGGTAGTATGTCCCCGGTTCCAAATCCCGTCTAGATTCCACCTGCATCCTCAAAGCAGCAGCGACAAGCGTGCGTCTGTCTGTTAAAGGGTGGTGACACCCTCAAAGTGTGCTACACAAACAATAAAAATATTGTTCTTTTTTTTTCTGTTTTTGCGAAATGTGTGGGCTGTAGCCGCACCTGCATCCTCAAAGCAGCAGCGTCAAGCGTGCGTCTGTCTGTTAAAGGGTTGTGACACCCTCAAAGTGTGCTACACAAACAATAAAAATATTGTTCTTTTTTTTCTGTCTTTGTGAATTGTGTGGGCTGTAGCCGCACTTGCATCCTCAAAGCAGCAGCGACAAGCGTGCGTCTGTCTGTTAAAGGGTGGTGACACCCTCTAAGTGTGCTACACAAACAATAAAAATATTGTTCTTTTTTTTCTGTCTTTGTGAATTGTGTGGGCTGTAGCCGCACTTGCATCCTCAAAGCAGCAGCGACAAGCGTGCGTCTGTCTGTTAAAGGGTGGTGACACCCTCAAAGTGTGCTACACAAACAATAAAAATATTGTTCTTTTTTTTTCTGTCTTTGTGAAATGTGTGGGCTGTAGCCGCACCTGCATCCTTAAAGCAGCAGCAACAAGTGTGCATCTGTCTGTTAAAGGGTGGTGACACCCTCAAAGTGTGCTACACAAACAATAAAAATATTCTTCTTCTTTTTTCTGTCTTTGTGAATTGTGTGGGCTGTAGCCGCACTTGCATCCTCAAAGCAGCAGCAACAAGCGTGCGTCTGTCTGTTAAAGGATTACATCGGTGCCAGCATCCAAGTAGGCATGTCAGACAGTCCGTACCTGTACTGGCAGGAAAAAGAAGCAATTTGGAGGTCCCTGTACAAACTGGCTCTATTTTACCTGAGTTGCCCCCCCTCCAGTGTGTACTCCGAAAGAGTGTTTAGTGCAGCCGGGAACCTTGTCAGCGAAAGGCGTAGGAGGTTGCTTCCACAAAATGTGGAGAAGATGATGTTCATAAAATGAATTATCAACTCTTCCAGGGAGACCAGCCTCCAGAACGTACAGAGGGACCTGTGGTTCCAGCAGGGATGAATTAATACTCTGTGAGGATGAGGATGTACACACTGAAGAGGGTGAGGAATCGGTGGATGAGGATGACATCTTGCCACAAAAGAGCCAGTTTGTGCAGGGACAGATTAATTGCCAGCTTGTTTTGTGGGGGCCCAAACGAACCAATCATTTCAGCCACAGTCGTGTGGCAGACCCTGGCGCTGAAATGATTGGTTTGTTAAAGTGTGCATGTCCTGTTTATACAACATAAGGGTGGGTGGGAGGGCCCAAGGACAATTCCATCTTGCACCTCTTTTTTTTCTTTGCATTATGTACAGTTTGGGGCCTAGTTTTTCAAACTGCCATTCTGTCTGCCACTGCAGTTTCACGCCTAGATGGGTCACGTGTTTGTGCCGCCCACTCGTGTCGCTTAGCATAGTCATCCAGCTACCTCGGTGCAACCTTTTGGACATAAAAACACTATTGTGAGGTGTGAGGTGTTCAGAATAGACTGGAAATGAGTGGAAATTAAGGTTATTGAGGTTAGTAATATCATAGGAGCAGAAAAACCTACAAATTCTGTGATTTTAGCTGTTTTTATGCTTTTTTTCAAAAAAATACAGATCCAAAACACAAAACCCAGAACCCAAAACACGGAAGGGTGGTTTTGGCAAAACAAATCCAGATCCAAAACACGAAGAAAGATCCAGATCCAAAACCAAAACACAAAACACGAAAAGTGGCCGGTGCACACCCCTAGTGCTAATTAATCTACCAGAATGTTTTTGCAGTGTGGGAGGAAACCGGAGTACCCGGAGGAAACCCACGCAAGCACAGAGACCTCACCTCTGTACTTCACCCTATTACCCTCACCTCTGTACTTTACTGAGGTCCTGGGTTCTATACCCACCATGGCCCTAATTGTGTGGAGTTTGTATTTTCT
Organism: Taudactylus pleione; assembly: GCA_031769625.1. Taxonomy (NCBI): domain Eukaryota; kingdom Metazoa; phylum Chordata; class Amphibia; order Anura; family Myobatrachidae; genus Taudactylus; species Taudactylus pleione. Next base: position 7,938,218 of record JAUIMM010000012.1, read on the forward strand.
CTCCGCGCTTGCGTGGGTTTACTCTGGGTTCCTCCCACAATCCAAAAGCATTCTGGTATGTAGGTTAATTGATGCCTGATAAAATGTAACCCTAGTGTGTATATGTGTACATACAGTAGGGCATATAGAGTGTAAGCTCCACTGGGGAAGGGACTGGTATGAATGACCATAATATTCTCTGTAAAACACTGAAGAATATGTGCGCTATATAAATACAGATGTGTCCTGCTACAACTTTGCTGTGTACGCAGCAAATCGCGCCATGCATAGCATGAGGCGTGTGCCCGCAAGCGGATAGGCGCACTGCGTTTGCACCCGCACTGTCATAGGAATGCATGGTGTGATCGCAGTGCGCGCTATAGCGTATGCTGCTGCGGGTAATCGCATAGCGCGATGCGTGCGCACTTTTGTAGTGTGATTGGCAAAGATGTAGCACGACACATCTGTAATTATGAATAAATATATAATATTCCACATTCAAATGCAGGATGAGGCTAATATTCTGAGGACCAGTTTTGAAAACCATACAATTTCTAAATCTCTCCGTGTGATAGTGTAAGGGGTTAATAGCATAAAAGACTAAAGTCTGAGTGCTATTTATTTTTTATACAGTACTGTCAGTAAAGTAGAACAGGTCCTTCTGGTTTTTTGACATAGCATGAGTTTTCAATTCAGCTTCCTTTTTCCTGCTTTCAGCAATGGCGCAGACTGGGGTCGTTTGTACATACTGTGACTCTCCTGTTCCGGCTGTTAAAACATGTCTGTTATGTGAGGCTTCACTGTGTGCTGATCATCTCAGAGCACACAGCAAGTCAGCGGAACATGTCTTACATGAATGCGTCAGTACCCTGGCGAACAGACGGTGCCCCATTCACAATAGGAACATTAAGTACTATTGCTCAGATGATGCTGCTTACATATGTGTGACCTGTTATTGGGCTGGAGACCACACACAACACCACGTTGAGCCTCTCTTTGAAGCAGCTGAGAAGGTGAAGCAAAATTTGAGGAATATTTTGGGGAAACTGACCAAAGAGAAAGAGGAGGCTGATCAAGAAATTCTGAGTTTACAACTACAAAAAAGAAGAGTACTAGACAAATATGATTGTGTAACAGAGCAAGTGATGGTTCTATTTCATGACATAAGGAGACAACTGGCCATCCTAGAGAATCAAATCCTGGGGGACATCTCCAAGCAGTTACAGCAGATTTCTCATCTAGTCTCTGAACATACCCAGCAGCTGGAAATAAAGAAGGAAGAGCTGTACAGAAAGACATGTCACATTGAGGAGTTGTGTAATGTGACTGATCCACTAACTGTCTTACAAGGTGGTAAAAGTTACAGCGCTGACCTTTGTGACACTAATGTAGAAAGCAATGATGCCAAGCAGAGATATGGTGAAATGGTCCAACTTGTTGGTGATTTGGATGAGGGTCTGATCTCTGTGACTCTCCATAAAGGTTTATCTGATATTATGACTGGTGCAAATCAAAACCTTCGTGTACAAAAACCTTCAGATATTTTATTTGATATAAACACAGCTGGCGAACATCTAGATGTATTGGGTGACTTGAAAATTGCTAAATCATCAGAAAAAAAAAAAAATCGTCTCAAAATATCAGAAAGATTTCAGTATAGTCAAGTTTTAAGCACCAGGAGTTTTTCCTTAGGGCGACATTACTGGGAGGTAGAGACCAGTGAATCAGGGAACTGGAGGGTAGGGATGTGTTATCCCAGTATAGACAGGAGAGGAGAACAGTCATACATAGGAGACAATAACAAATCCTGGTGTCTGGGTGGGTGTAATGCATTGTATAGTGTGATGCATAATAAAATAGTGACCAGCTTATTGGAGAAGTCTGCTTCCTGTAAAAAAGTAGGGATATATCTGGACTATGATGCCGGGCAGCTGTCCTTTTATGCTCTGTGTAATCGTGTCAGACACTTACACACCTTCACTACCACATTCACTGAACCCCTCCATGCTGCATTTGGTATATGGAATAGCTCCTTAAAAATAATTAACTAGGAACTAGATACAAATAGTGTTCTGTAAGGTGGCACTGAATAAGTTACCAAGACTGCCGTCTGCAAAGAAATTATTGAGAAGCAATGTTTTATGTGACACTCATTTTCAGTCTCTTCTCAAAGTCTCTTTTTCCTCTTTTATACAAATAAATCCTTTGTGACATTGGATATTCTTCTAAAACTATCCATGTTTTATTCAGACCTTCACTTTTCGGATTACTGAATTTTGAGAGATGGACTTGTAAGGAATGATTGGTAGCATTCACTTAGTTTGAAATATTTCTTGCATACAGTGTAATTTTGCATGTTATGTATAGACAATATGTAGAAAGAATTTAATTAAATGTCTAAAAATAATAATTTAAATTAAAAATGACAGAAAATAGGTAAAAAGTTATATTATGTAAATCTATCTACCTATACACTATAAACATACAGTATATGATAAACAGATGTTTAAGGTAATACAGAATGATAACCCTTACGTACAGTTATTTTATAGTTTATTTACTGTATATCCCTAGTTTATATATAGCAAATTTGTTTTGTGCATAGCTGCAATATAAGAATCAATGATTTGTTCAAGGTTACTTCCTACATGCTAGTATATTTCTGTCTTCATCATTAAATAAACTGCCTGTTTAGCAGCAATATACTTTGTGATTCTGTACATTTATAATAAAAATTGTATCTAAATGATACATTGTACTTACATTATCATTCAGTTATCGCTGCATTATATGTAAACTGCAAAACCATGCAGTAAATCTGACAGATGCCACTGCCTATTACCCATTTATAGTTGGTACATATATGAATAAAAGTCTTACATGCGAAGTTTTAATACAAATTCTGTGGTTTGTTTTATTGTTATTCAGATATGATATGTAGTCATAATTGATGTATACAGTTTAATTTTTATTGCTACATTAGCGGAACTGCCATGCTTTTAAATTAGAGATTTTTTTTCCATGCGTTGTGGTGCTTTAAGGTACACTCAGATCAGAACTCTGAGCAATGCTTTAAAATGTATTTTTAATTTTAAACTATTCAATCATCCTTTCAATTATTAAGAAGAAGCATTTTATTGGCAAAATATCAACATTTAGAATGGAGCTGCATGCTCTGAGTCTATGTGCTCTAGTTCCGCCCTTTCAGTTACAAGTGATTTCTTAGTGTTTTCTTTTAAACTAAATTTGCAAAAATCTCAAAAAAACTTTTTACATGTTGTTATTATGGGGTATTGTGTGTAGAATTTTGAGGACGAAAATGAATTTATTCCATTTTGGAATAAGGCTGTAACATAACAAAATGTGGAAAAAGGGAAGCGCTGTGAATACTTTCCGGTTGCACTGTAATATAGAACTTTGAACAGCTCAAATAAAAAAAGTTGACAGAAGCGATTTCATCGTGGGCGAGGCTGTGGACAACAGCTAATTATATAATAAGAAAGTAGTGTGTCTGTCTGTTTGTTCCAAGTTGTTGCAAAAACTACTGAACCGATTGTCAAGAAATCTGCACAATTTTGCAGTGGAAACTCCTAGAAATAACCTACACTTTGTTTCATCCGTGAAGTTAAAGCTGAGCAATAACAAAAATAACACTTATTGACATCATCGATGCAAGACATAGGTGTGGCCAGGGCCGGTCATAGGCCAAGGCATAATATGCAAATGCCTAGGGGCAACAGGAATGCCTAGGAGCATCCCAAGCCTAGGGCCAGATGTAGAAAGTTTTCTCTTTGAGCTGGCTCGGTGCGGCAACCAGGGCCAGTGAGGAGACTGCAGCAGCGGCAGGACACTTCTCACACAGGCAGGAAGTGTTTATTTTCACTTTCACTGAGGCAGCTGCTGCAGAGTGCAGAGAAGGACGGAAGGGGATCTAGCTGTGCAGAGGAGAAGCCAGGCAACACCTGCGGAGCTGCTGCTAGACCCTGCCCCACCACACAGCATAAAGGTAAGAGCTGGATGAGGGGAGGCAGACACATATGGGGAGTGGGGGCTGATGACACTGATGTGGGAGGGGAGAGACAAAGACATATGGGGAGTAGGTGGGGTGTGGGGGTATACCTGTGCTGTGAGTGATGGGTGCTGACTGTGCCGTGCTGGATGAGGAGTGCTGTGCTGGCTGAGGGGTGATGGGTGCTGTGATCTGTTCTGTGCTGGGTGAGGGGGTACTGTACTGGGTGAGGGTTGATGGGTGCTGTACTGTAATCTGTGCTGTGAGGGGTGCTTTGCTGGGCGAGGGGTGCTGTGCTGTAATCTGGGCTGGGAGAGGGGTACTGTACTGGGTGATGGGTGCTGTGCTGTAATCTGTGCTGGGCGAGAGGTGCTATACTATAATCTGTACTGTGAGGTGTACTGTACTCAGGCCCGCCGAGAGCCGCTGCGGGCCCGGGTAATAGGGGGCGTGGCCTAATCAATGGAAAATCCCGAGAAAAAAAAGTTTTGCAGTGCTGCGACTGCGTGCTGGGGAGGGGGGGCGCTCTGAGCCCCCTCAGCCCGACGCAAAGCCAGGAGGGGCCGCGATCAGTGTGATCGCTCCCCCCCACAGGCATAGGAGACTGCTGCGGCTGCAGCTCAGCAGCCACGAGCAGTCTCCCACTGCAGCTCAGCACACACTGTGTGCTGTGCTGCTGTGAGGGACGGGGGGGGGGGGGGCGGCACCACGCCCCTGACTGTACTGGGTGAGGGTTGATGAGTGCTGTACTGTAATCTATGCTGTGAGGGGTGCTGTGCTGGGCGGGGGTGCTGTGTTGTAATCTGTGCTGGGTGACGGGTGCTGGGAGAGAGGTACTGTTGGGTGAGAGGTGCTGTGCTGTAATCTGTGCTGGATGAGAGGTGCGGTACTATAATCTGTGCTGTGAGGGGTGATGTACTGGGAGAGGGGTACTGTACTGAGTGAGGGGTGATGGGTGCTGTACTGTAATCTGTGCTTTGAGAGGTGCTGTGCTGGGCGAGGGGTTCTGTGCTGTAATCTGTGCTGGGAGAGGGTACTGTATTCGGTGAGGGGTGATGGGTGCTGTGCTGTAATCTGTGCTGGATGAGAGGTTCTGTAATATAATCTGTGCTGTGAGAGGTGCTGTACTGGGAGAGGGGTACTGTATTCGGTGAGGGGTGATGGGTGCTGTACTGTAATCTGTGCTTTGAGAGGTGTTGTGCTGGGCGAGGGGTTCTGTGCTGTAATCTGTGCTGGGAGAGGGGTACTGTATTCGGTGAGGGGTGATGGGTGCTGTACTGTAATCTGTGCTGGATGAGAGGTGCGGTACTATGATCTGTACTGTGAGGGGTGCTGTACTGGGAGAGGGGTACTGTACTGAGTGAGGGGTGATGGGTGCTGTACTGTAATCTGTGCTTTGAGAGGTGCTGTGCTGGGCGAGGGGTTCTGTGCTGTAATCTGTGCTGGGAGAGGGGTACTGTATTCGGTGAGGGGTGATGGGTGCTGTGCTGTAATCTGTGCTGGATGAGAGGTTCTGTAATATAATCTGTGCTGCGAGAGGTGCTGTACTGGGAGAGGGGTACTGTATTCGGTGAGGGGTGATGGGTGCTGTGCTGTAATCTGTGCTGGATGAGAGGTTCTGTAATATAATCTGTGCTGCGAGAGGTGCTGTACTGGGAGAGGGGTACTGTATTCGGTGAGGGGTGATGGGTGCTGTACTGTAATCTGTGCTTTAAGAGGTGTTGTGCTGGGCGAGGGGTTCTGTGCTGTAATCTGTGCTGGGAGAGGGGTACTGTATTCGGTGAGGGGTGATGGGTGCTGTGCTGTAATCTGTGCTGGATGAGAGGTACTGTACTATAATCTGTGCTGTGAGAGGTGCTGTGCTGGGCGAGGGGTTCTGTGCTGTAATCTGTGCTTTGAGAGGGGTACTGTATTCGGTGAGGGGTGATGGGTGCTGTGCTGTAATCTGTGCTGGGTGAGAGGTGCTGTACTATGATCTGTGCTGTAAGGGGTACTGTACTGGGAGAGGGGTACTGTATTGAGTGAGGGGTGATGGGTGCTGTACTGTAATCTGTGCTTTGAGAGGTGCTGTGCTGGGCGAGGGGTGCTGTGCTGTAATCTGTGCTGGGAGAGGGGTACTGTACTGGGTGATGGGTGCTGTGCTGTAATCTGTGCTGGATGAGAGGTGCTGTACTATAATCTGTGCTGTGAGAGGTGCTGTGCTGGGCGAGGGATGCTGTGATGTAATCTGTGCCTTTGGGGTACTGTGCTAGGTGACAGGTGCTGTGATGGGTGAGGGGTGCTGTGCAATGAGGGAAGAGGAGTGCCCTATAGAATGCCTTCTGTGGTGGGGGAATAATGAACTTTCCCCTAAAACCTGTCCCTTTTCTCTTTAGTTACAGCAGTGTGCTGAGAGGGGTGCTGTGAGGGGAGAACCTGGGATTTTCTGCTGGGGGCACCAGACAAAATCTTGCCTAGGGCACCAAATTGGTTAGGGCCGGCTCTGGGTGTGGCACCATGCGTGCAGCGGGCGTTCACCTGAATAGGATAGGCTACAGTGTCGGACTGGGGCATGAAGGGCCCACCTGGGAATGCAGTGACAGGGGCCCATACTTAGAGGTGTGGCCAGCCTCCAGAGGGGGTCTGGGCCCCTTTAAATATATACATATATATAGTAAATACTGCTAGTGAATACATGAAGGCGCTACTGTCACCAGTCTGTATAGCGCTGCTGGTCATGTGGCCCACTCCCGTGACATGGTCCCTATGCAAAGCAAAACAACTAGAACACCTCAAATAAAAAAAAAATAATTGTGGGCGTAGCAGGGGGCAACAGCCAGTTGAGCATACAGTTAATATGGGTTATTTAACTCACGGTAAGCATTTTGTATCCAACTTGTGGCTAATAGAATTTGTCCCCTAGTATCAATCCTATCAAATTCCACAATACAAAGGTAGGTGCAGTTATTCATTTCATAGAATAACTTCATTCCTAAAACCTAAAGTAACATACAGTACATGACATGAATTTGTAACAGCTTTCATTTTATTTTCAATTGATTAATCCATAGTAAGATATAAGTGGCAAATACTAACATACAACTGTCAATATTTTGATTACAAACATTTTGAATCAGTCAACATTTTGACTGTCAACATTTTGTTACTGTCGACATTTTGAATATCGACATAACAGTGTTGTCATTTTGTCATTTTTAATATCGACATTGTGGATGCATATGCATACAGATGTTATTTGATTGTTGTTCACTGTTCTGTCTTATCTCTGCTACTACATCGTTTTGTGTTTGATCGCACTGTATTGTGATTGTAATTGTGGAAGAACTGTTAGGCAGTTCGGGTAGGACACTACACCAGTCATAGTTTGTTTTTATGAAGCTGCTGGTAAACATTTAGTGTTACTGGAGTTATTGCGCATGTTGTCTTAGGTGGCGGGTTATTGGTAAGAGCAGTTGGAACATATTTCCAGATAGCTACAATAGCAGAACTTTGGGCTGGCATAGTTTGCTTCCTGTAGGTGAAGTACAGTGTTTCTGTTAGCTCCAATCAAGGAGACCAGGTTAAGTTTACAATGAGCATCTCTGTGGTGGATTGTTCACATAGGCAAACGCTTTCCAAAAGAGGAGGCAAATCTCCCACATCCCACCCACTTCCTAGTGTAGTGGGCAGGATGGGGAGATTTTCGGAGACATTTGCGGGTCCGTATGGAGGGGGCATGGCTAAAAGGCGCGAATCGCATCATTTAGTCGCAGACCCCTGAATCTGGGAGGGGGGGGAAGTCCTGTAAAGGGGGTGGGGTCTAATGCCAGCTATTGTCTGGCCTCGCCCACCGAAGATGAAAGAAGCAGGAGGGGAAACCCACGCAAGCACAGGGAGACTATACAAACTCCACACAGTTAGGGCCATGATGGGAATCGAACCCACAACCTTAGTGCAGTGAGGCAGTAATGCTAACCATTACATCATCTGTGAAAAGAGTACTGGAATCTGGCGGAGTAAATAGGCAGGTGTCAGGTGTTGTCCATGCTGGAAATTAATTAATAATTAATTGGACACCTGACTGCAGAACAAAGTCAGAAGAGAAGCCCCTTTGGCAGGATCCAGAACTGCAGCTCACAAATTAGGAGGCCTGCTGACCCCTAGGGGTGGGGAAACATACTGCTGTTAGAGAATATGGCAAAACAGAACAGAGTTCTAATATAGGGCATGCTAAAACTGTGGTAGGGCATGCTGTGATGTGTAGTTCCACAGCAGTAGGAAGGCCGTATGTTGATTACCCCTGGGCTGTTAGACCAACCTGTAACCAATCAGTGTATTAAAACATTCATAGGGCTGGAATAACCTGCAGCCAATCAGAATATAAGGATAGCCACAAGAGTAGGACCATCTTGTAAATCATAGCAACAAAATATATGAATGATATGTATCTTTATATGAAATAAGCTTAATATATACAACTTGTTAATAAATTACATGTTTAAAATCTATTCTTTATAATAGAAAATGAATATTCCAATGTAGAAACATTGCAAACATACGCCCCACACTTTCATTATATAATATTTAGCTGTTTACTTGTATTATATTGGTCACTTAGCTCTTAGGCTGATGTGCAGTACTGTATACTGTATATCTCCACACCAGGCCAGTGTTAGTTCTCCAGTTATTAGACTCATACGTAACTGACGAAAGATACAGATATTGCAGACAGTCCAAGCCAAAATCACAAAGAGTTGTGTTCTGTGATCGGGAAACTGGATATCTCTGGCTTGTATCCAAATTGTTTATTTGACAGCGATGTAGAAAGATAGCGTGAATCGAGCCGTGTCAGAATGCCAACATTTAAAGGGATGACTTTTATTCCGATAAAAGAAAAAAACCTGCAAAAGTATGGGGATTTTTTATAAATTATCAAAGGAAAGCAAAGAAATATGGTGTAGTGGTCACTTCCATTTGCTTTTGCCAAAAATGACAAACATTTGAATAAAGAAAGCAGACTATCAGTCTGCTCCGTAATTCTATTTAAAACTTTTAAATTGAGAAGACCAAAACAATATCGTGGGCCAATTGAATAAATGTGTCTCACCTTATATCTTGGCAGGAATGATTGTGATTATTCTCAGGATTTTAAAATTCACTTTGGATTTATAAGTAAGTACTCAGCGGAGAGGTATTGGCATTGCATATAAAATAATGGTGAGGCTCTAGCAAGCCGCGCTTCAGATTAGCAAATAAAATCTATTGGAGTTCATGTGGGTACATTTTAAGTCCATGAAATCATATCGCACAGACATTGTTTTTTGATATAAACAAAATATTTCAATATTATCTCTCAAAAGATCAAATAGAGGACTGGTATTGTTAATTCAAGGATGCTAATGTGTTATGCACAGAGGGAATGCTGGATGGTGTATTCTCTGTCTCAGGAAGGAGTTTCAGACATTAAGATTAACTCTTATAGGACAATTTACTGAGTACAGCACAAACAGAATACACATCAACCTACAGTATGAACCCAAGTGAAGCTGCATTCATGCGCATTCTTATGCCCTTCATTGTTATGTTCCCTAAAACCAGCAACCCTAAACGTGACCCTCCACCCTTAGTGCCTAACCCTAACCCTCCCCCTAGTGCCTAACCCTTAATCCTTCCCCTAACCCCAGTACTTTCCGACAGGATGCCGGCGCCGGAATTCTGACAGGTGTCATGATTCCGGCGCGAGCATTCTGAGCGCCGGCTTTCCGACTGTCGGAATTATGTCAGCATCCCCTCTGAAAGGAGCCCGACTCTGCGATGTGTAAGGAGTAGAGTGATCACTAATGTCATCACTTTGCTCCCAGGTTTGGACCCCTGCTGTGCTTCTAAGTAAGCCCGGTCATCAGACCACGCATGTGTGAGCAGACAGTACCAGGGACTCTCCCAGAAAGTTTTGCGGGAGGACTGCACCATACAGTATATCTCCAATATCTGCTGTGGTCTAAACATAATCCACAGTTGATCCCCATCGAATTACAAATGATAAACCGCTGTGGTGCCAGATCCATTTTCTGGTGCTTTTCTATTTGTTATTGAAAGCACCTTTCAATTGATATCATGAAAACAGACAGCTGGACACTGTGGGTTTGTGAGGAGTTTAAGTGGTGCTAGAGAAAGTTGTTGTAAAGTAATAGTAGAAAGTGATTGCCGAGTGTGGTGAATTTTTTGAAAGTTGTCTTGTTTTTTTGCATTGTATATCGACTATAGGCCTGATTCAGCAGTGAACACAATTGTGAATACAGACACAGATTGAGTGATTGTTTGCCATCGCTTATGCATATAAGCTGCACCGTGCATGCGCAGGAATCACATTGTGATTATGGCCGCACAGAAGAATCTATCGCAAAGTGAGTGACTAGCTGTAAGCGTTTAGGGGGGTGGTCACAAAAAACATAGTCGTGTCTGTCTGTTTGAACAAAATTCTATTCCGTTCTAAAGTGGTTTCTCCACAGTTTGTGGCGGTTTTGGCCGTAGTAAATCGGTGGGCTGCTAAAACACTGGAAATATGCCAGAAAACCAAACCTGCCTCTAAGAAACTTTAGCCCTGGCTGTCTTAAAAGTGTCTTCCAATGCTTGTACAGTAACTGTGAAGTAAAGTGAAAAGTGGTGCAGTTTTTGCAGGAACCGTATATCTGTATATGAATATTTGCAACATTGCTAAATAGTTTTTTTTTCAAAATACTAAATTGGAATAATACAACTGTTTATTGTTTCAAGCAAGTTTATTATAGGGGCTACTGTACCCATGACAACAAAGCTTCTTTCTTTTTTATAGAGCCAATGGCCGGGACATGGAACTCTGATTGATTTGTACTGCTTATCCAGTTCAAATATACTTATCAATGGGTGGGTGAAGAGTGATCCAGAACATTAACTTCATGCTGACGTGGCATTGTTGGAAATCAAGGCGTCATGTCTGTATTTGATGCCTCATTAGTATATGTTCCATTATTCTATTAATATTAAATATTCAATACATGTTACTATGATTTGCTGCAGCCTACAATGGATTCACCTCAGCTGGTATTCAAAATAAAGCACAGTGGGTCTCCCAGTCTCTGTTTTCAAAAATAGGTCCAAAAAAGAATATGGCTGGACACCTGCACTATTGTTGATCCAGAGAAAACGCTGCAGACTCATCATCATTAGATAGAGTAATAAAGTTGAGAGTCCTCTGAGTCTGCTGAGAGAGAAATGTGAATTTATATTCCTGCTAGGTCTCTGCTTCCAAACCACAATCTGCAGACGCCAGCTGCCACTCTGCTGTAACACTACTACTGCTTCAATACAGCTGCAAGTTACCACTAATTTGTCCTTTTAAACAGATCAGTTCATTCTTTTATGAATTAAAGGGGCATTCATCTAAGTTTAACTTAATAATTACAACTTTGTCCTGCCAATCAGATTCTCAGATGTTTAGCTATGTAGTTATATAATCAGACAGAGTTATTTTTGTACATTGCCCTGGGACAAAGCACAGCTCCGCTGTGCTCACTGGTTTGGACAAGGGTCCAGAGATTATGGAAACCCGATGTGTCCGCCCCATTTGGAAATGTACCCACCTCTCCCACCATATCTCAAGCTCTCTGTAGCTCTGGCTCTGGCCGAGAGCCTGGCCCCATGGAGGAGAGAAAGGTCACGGTCACCCAAAGTGCCCATGGATAAGGTGGGTGTATTATGATGGGGACTGATCACCCTGATCAGCAAGTCCACCACTGGTGTCCACTGCAACCCACGTGGTAGCCTAGCTTATGTAGTGGATGATTCAGCTCTTCACGGACACAGGGGCTGATTCTGACGTATCAAAAAATGCGAAAATATACAGTTTCTTTCCATCAAACATCGTGTTCTAATAGCCATCTTTTTGCTTTTTTTATTGTCTTATGTATCATATATTTTTGGCAAAAATGGGAATGTGATAAACCCCCTGAATTGTATAGTTTTTGCATTTTAGTTTACGAATTAGATAATGGGAAAACAACTGCATAGTTGATTTTTTTCATATTCCGCAAAAAAATTAACAACTGCGCATACTCTGTTTCTGGCATGCGCAGTGAAAGGTACCGTAGTTGGCATTCTGCGTAAGTGACAAGCGGAATTCTAGTGGTTCTTCAAAATAAAGGAATCCCTTGTTACTAGATATCCCCTCCCCTTTAGTTTCTCCTGATTTTCCCTCCAAAAAACTTCTCCATTCTATGGGTTTTATATATATATATATATATATATATATATATATATATATATATATTTGTGTGTTTAGACTGCCACATATCTAAAATATCTAAAGTGAACTCACACAGAATATAGGTATTATACTTATTGAGGCTGTCAACTAAATTACTTCATACAGTCAGACTGCCAACGTCATTTCTGAGTCGGCAGGATGTTGCCGGCAGGGTTGCCCATGTTTGCTGGGTGAACCTGTGTTCTCCGACTGCCAGGATGGACGCTGATGACGCCATGCTGCTCACACAGGTGAGTTTGGTTGCGGTTAATGAGGATTAATTAGAGGGGGTTTATAGTCTGTGTTGGGTGGAATAGTGAGACAGCAGTCCCTTGAGGAAGGTGACCACGAAACAGCTGTCGGGATATGCTACGTACTACAAGAAACTATGGATATCATGGGTTACTGAGCGATGCTTCCCTGAAATGTTTTTTTTTGGCTAAGTACTGATGTATTTTCATGCTGTTATTATTGGATGGCTTGTTTCCCCATATGGTGAAATAAATTGAAACTTTTTTGCATTTGAAAAAAGTGTGCTGGATATGTTCCATGCTGGGACATAGTTTCAATTGAGGGATGGTGATTCTATATATATATATATAATATATATATATATATATATATATATATATGGGGGTACCTTTGATGCGCTAAAACTTTGAATATTAATTGAATAGGAGAAATTTCCACCACTTGGGGGATTTATTGTAATATTAACTGTTGGTCAAACACAACCTTCTAGTTACTCTTCAAATCACCATTTGTTTATGTTTTGGATATTATTCATAAACTCTATTCATTCCAATGAAGTGTATTGTTGCTAACAGAGGGAGACATACATTTCATTGGATTCAATAGAGTTTTACCACTTGCTTGGCACTGGGTCTCATCGTTTTTACACATTGGGAGTATATGCTACGTCTTCATATTTAAATTGCTATTAAGGAATTTGGCTTCTAAGAGCCTTTCTAGGAATTTCTCCCTATCAAGGGACGGAAAATAAGCTTATACCACTGAGTGTTTTAACCAGTTCCATATCATCGACTGTTTATTCAGACCAGTTCCATTTTTGTATTTACCCCTGATGAAGTCCCGTGTGTGGACGAAACGTGTAGGGTCATTGCTTTGAAAAACCTGCTCCTACCACATGAGAGGTCCACCTAAGAGCTCACACCCGTTAGGGTGTAGGTGGCAGATAACATCTATCCTTCTGTACTGGGGCAGGTTTACTAAAAGTTGTTTTATGCCATTTATGTATTTTAAATTGTTTTATATATTGTTACCTCTGTGGATATACCAAGAATAAAATATTCAGATATACGAATTATGGGCTGCCATAGGGATTTTATTTTATGAATAATATCCAAAACATAAACAAATGGTGATTTGAAGAGTAACTAGAAGTTTGTGTTTGACCAACAACTAATATTGCAATAAATCCCCCTAAGTGGTGGAAATTTCTCCTATTCAATTAATATTCAACGTTGTAGAGCACCAAAGGTGCCCCCCTCTTTTCTATTTTTATTTTTAGGTCTTCTACTAGTAGACATCCATCTAATTGGTGCAGCTGAGCCAGTGTAAGCGCGACATAAGGTTTCATTTTTGTGTATATATTAGGGGTGTGCACCGGCCCCTTTTCGTGTTTTGTGTTTTGGTTTTGGATCTGGATCTTTCTTCGTGTTTTGGATCTGGATTGGTTTTGCCAAAACCACCCTTCCGTGTTTTGGGTTCTGGGTTTTGTGTTTTGGATCTGTATTTTTTTTAAAAAAAGCATAAAAACAGCTAAAATCACAGAATGTGTTGGTTTTTCTGCTCCTATGCTATTATTAACCTCAATAACCTTAATTTCCACTAATTTCCAGTCTATTCTTGTGTACATCCTCATCCTCACAGAGTATTAACTCGTCCCCACTGGAATCCACCACCACAGGTCCCTCTGTACGTTCTGGAGGCTGGTCTCCCTGGAAGAGTTGATAATTCATTTTGATGAACATCATCTTCTCCACATTTTGTGGAAGCAACCTCCTACGCCTTTCGCTGACAAGGTTCCCGGCTGCACTAAACACTCTTTCGGAGTACACACTGGAGGGGGGGCAACTCAGGTAAAATAGAGCCAGTTTGTACAGGGGCCTCCAAATTGCCTCTTTTTCCTGCCAGTACAGGTATGGACTGTCTGACATGCCTACTTGGATGCTGTCACCGATGTAATCCTCCACCATTCTGTCAGTGGTGACAGTATCATATGTAGTGACAGTAGACATGTCAGAAATTGTTGCCACGTCCTTCAGTCCGGACCAGATGTCCAAACTTGGTCCTGCCTGCCCTGCATCACCGCCAGCGGGTTGCTTAGGATAGCTAAGTTTTTTCCTGGCAGCCCCAGTTGCGGGAGAAAATGAAGAAGGAGCTGTTGACGTGTCACGTTCCGCTTCAGCTGACAGTGTGTTCACCAGCAGGTCTTTGCACCTCTGCAGGCTTGTGTCGGCCGGAAAGAGAGACACCACATATGCTTTAAACCTAGGATCGAGCACGGTGGCCAAAATGTAGTGGTCTGATTTCAACAGATTGACCACCCTGGAATCCTGGCAAAGCGAATGAAGGGCTTCATCCACAAGTCCCACATGCCGAGCGGAATCGCTCCGTCTTAGCTCCTCCTTCACTTTCTCCAGCTGCTTCTGCAAAAGCCTGATGAGGGGAATGACCTGACTCAAGCTGGCAGTGTCTGAACTGACTTCACGTGTGGCAAGTTCGAACCTTGCACAGCACGGAAATCATTCTCCACTGCGCTTGAGTCAGGTGCATACCCCCTCCTTTGCCTATGTCATAGGTGGATGTATAGGCTTGTATGGCCTTTTGCTGCTCCTCCATCCTCTGAAGCATATAGAGTGTTGAGTTCCACCGCGTCACAACCTCTTGCTTCAGGTGATGGCGGGGCAGGTTCAAGAGTGTTTGCTGGTGCTCCAGTCTTCGGCACGCAGTCGCTGAATGGCGAAAGTGGCCAGAAATTTTTCGGGCCACCCAAAGCGTCTCCTGCACGCCCCTGTCGCTTTTCAGAAAATTCTGCACCACCAAGTTTATTGTGTGAGCAAAACATGGGACGTGCTGGAATTTGCCCAGATGTAAAGCCCGCACAATATTGGTGGCGTTGTCAGATATCACAAATCCCCAGGAGAGTCTAAGTGGGGTAAGCCACTGGGCGATGATTTCCCTCAGTTTCTCTAAGAGGTTGTCGGCAGTGTGCCTCTTACTGAAACCGGTGATACACAGCATAGCCTGCCTTGGAACGAGCTGGCATTTCTGAGATGCTGCTACTGGTGACGCTGCTGCTGTTGCTGCGTAAGGTGATACATCTACCCAGTGGGCTGTCACAGTCATATAGTCCTTAGTCTGCCCTGTTCCACTTGTCCACATGTCCGTGGTTAAGTGGACATTGGGTACAACGGCATTTTTCAGGACACTGAGGACAAAATTTCTGACGTTTCTGTACAGTCTCGGTATCGCCTGCCTAGTGAAGTGGAATCTAGACGGGATTTGGAACCGGGGACACACTACCTCCATCAATTGTCTAAATCCCACTGCACTAATGGCGGATACCGGACGCATGTCTAACACCAACATAGCAGTCAAGGCCTCAGTTATACGTTTTGCTTCAGGATGACTGCTGTCGTACTTCATCCTCCTCGCTAAGGACTGTTGGAGGGTCAATTGTTTAGTAAAAGTAGTGGTGTTCCTACTTCCTCTCTGGGATGATGAACGACTCCCAGCAGCAGCAACAGCAGCAGCGGCAGCAGGAGGCGTAGCAATGCAGGATCCTCCGGAGGAATCCCGGATAGGAGAGTCAGTCATGCCAGTGACATGGCCTGCAGGACTACTTCCGATCCTGACTAAGGAGGAAATTGATGAGGAGGGAGTTGATGGTGTGGTTTGCAGGCGCTTGGATACAACAGGACAACGGGATTTAGGTGTCCCTGGACTGCTTACGGTCTTAGCAAAAGTTTCTGAACTTGACAGTAACTTTTTATGAACGCGTTGCAGGTGCCGTATAGGGACGTTAACCTAGGTGGTTAACGTCCCTACCCCTACTTATTTCACCTTTACATATGGTACATATGGCAAGACAGTTGTTGTCCGGATTTGGATAGAAATATTGCCAGACCAAAGAGGTGGAATGTTTGGTCTTCTGCCCAGGCATGACCGTGATGGGCTTTTTCATCCCACGGACAACAACTGTCTCCCCCGGAGCCTGATTTAAACAAACCACATCACCATCAGAATCCTCCTCGCCAACTTCCTCCTCAGCGCCAGCTACACCAGTATCCTCATTCTGTTGTACTTCAACTGTGACATCTTCAATTTGCATATCAGCAAGTGGACTGTGGGTGCTCCTTTCAGCACTTGCAGGGGTCGTGCAAATGGTGGAAAGAGCCACCTCTTCCCGTCCAGTGCTGGGAAGGTCAGGCATCGCAACCACCACCACCACACTTGGACTCTCCTTGGGGATTTGTGATATCTTCTTAGAACGCACAGTTCTTCGCTGTGCTTTTGCCAGCTTAACTCTTTTGATTTTTTTAGTGGGAGGGCTTCCATCGTCATGTGAAGCTGAACCACTAGTCATGAACATAGGGAAAGACCTTAGCCATTCCTTGCCACTCCGTGTCGTAAATGGCATATTGGCAAGTTTACGTTTCTCTTCAGATGATTTAAATGTTTTTTTCAAGGTTATTTTCCTGAACTTTGCCATTTGGGATTGTATGTGCCCTTTACTATGACATTGGGCATCGGCCTTGGCAGACGACGTTGATGGCATGTTATCGTCTATGTCATGACTAGTGGCAGCAGCTTCAGCACTAGGAGGAAGTGATTCTTGATCTTTCTCTATTTTATTTTTATCGGAGAAAGTTTGGTCCTCCATTTATGTTATATCGATTTGATATATACGTGCGGCTAAGGCGCACACAAACACAGAAAATATTTTTTTATTTTTGCTGGAGAGTAGTGCACTTTGTGGGTTACAACACCCTTTAAGAAATGAGCCAGCCGGCTCTTTACTTATGGGACACAGGCGCACGCTTGGCGCTGCTCCTTTGTTGATGCACGTGTGGCTACTGCGCACACAATTCACAAACACAGAAAACATTTTTTTATTTGGTTTGGAGTGTACTTTGGGGGTTACAGCACCCTTTAACAGTCAAGCCAGCCGGCCCTTTACTTATGACACAGGCGCACGCTTGGCACTACTTTGTTGATGCACGTGTGGCTACTGCGCACACAATTCACAAACACAGAAAATATTTTTTTATTTGGTTTGGAGTGTACTTTGGGGGTTACAGCACCCTTTAACGGTCAAGCCAGCCGGCCCTTTACTTATGACACAGGCGCACGCTTGGCACTACTTTGTTGATGTACGTGCGGCTACTGTGCACACAATTCACAAACACAGAAACATTTTTTTATTTGGTTTCGAGTGTACTTTGGGGGTTACAGCACCCTTTAACGGTCAAGCCAGCCGGCCCTTTACTTATGACACAGGCGCACGCTTGGCACTACTTAGTTGATGCACGTGCGGCTACTGCGCACACAATTCACAAACACAGAAAATATTTTTTTATTTGGTTTGGAGTGTACTTTGGGGGTTACAGTACCCTTTAAAGGTCAAGCCAGCCGGCCCTTTACTTATGACACAGGCACACGCTTGGCACTACTTTGTTGATGCACGTGCGGCTACTGCGCACACAATTCACAAACACAGAAAATATTTTTTTATTTGGTTTGGACTGGAGTGTACTTTGGGGGTTACAGCACCCTTTAACGGTCAAGCCAGCCGGCCCTTTACTTATGACACAGGCGCACACTTGGCACTACTTTGTTGATGCACGTGCTGCTACTGCGCACACAATTCACAAACACAGAAAATATTTTTTTATTTGGTTGGAGTGTACTTTGGGGGTTACAGCACCCTTTAACGGTCAAGCCAGCCGGCCCTTTACTTATGACACAGGCGCACGCTTGGCACTACTTTGTTTATGCACGTGCGGCTGCTGCGCACACAATTCACAAACACAGAAAATATTTTATTTGGTTTGGAGTGTACTTTGGGGGTTACAGCACCCTTTAACGGTCAAGCCAGCGGCCCTTTACTTATGACACCGCGCACGCTTGGCACTACTTTGTTGATGCACGTGCGGCTACTGCGCACACAATTCACAAACACAGAAAATATTTTTTTATTTGGTTTGGACTGGAGTGACTTTGGGGGTTACAGCACCCTTTAACGGTCAAGCCAGCCGGCCCTTTACTTATGACACAGGCGCATGCTTGGCACTACTTTGTTGATGCACGTGCGGCTACTGCGCACACAATTCATAAACACAGAAAATATTTTTTAATTTGGTTCGGAGTGTACTTTGGGGGTTACAGCACCCTTTAACGGTCAAGACAGCCGGCGCTTTACTTATGACACAGGCGCACGCTTGGCACTACTTTGTTGATGCACGTGCGGCTACTGCGCACACAATTCACAAACACAGAAAAAATAAAAATAAAAATTGCACTTTGGGGGAGCACCCCTGACGGACAGAGCACCCCCTGGACAACACTACAGCATCCCTTTAGGACTGGGACACTGCACAGGACTTTGGAGTGGACACAGCCCCTATGGACAACTGACTGCACAACACAGTCCAGCCAGTCCCTATGGACTTTGAAGTAGTGGACACAGCCCCTATTAACAACAGCAGCACAGCACAACACAGCCAGCCTCTATGGACTTTGAAGTAGTGGACACAGTCCCTATGGACAACAGCAGCACAGCGCAGCACAGCACAGCACAACACTACTCTGCACTACACTACACTACACTACACTACACAGCCCAGCAAGCCCTAACTCCCACCCTCCCTCTTCACTGTCCACAGCCGAGTGAGAAAATGGCGCAGACGTGGGTACCTTATATAGGATCCAAAACCCGCGAGACCCGGAAGGCGGGATGATGACGTTTTGCCTCGATTTCAGATCCGAGTCAGGCGGGAAAAGTCGAGCCTGACTTGGATCGGCCTCGGATCTGGGGGGGGGCTCGGGGGAGTTCGGATTTCAGAAATCCGAACCCGCTCACCCCTAGTATATATATTTATATATATAATCTATATCACAGAGCTCACCACTCACCATAATGAAAACAACTCCATTCTTCTTTAGTGTGACTGTAGGAGTGTGACTGCAAGGACCGTGGCCTTTTGGGAATCGGATGGGATCTGAGAGGTACTATATGGACGTGGCTTTTATCCGGATTAAAGGTCCACTGTTGTATGCTGATATCACCTTCCTTGGTATGAAGGCCCCCTCTGGTACGCGGGCATTTTATTGATGTCTATATGTGTTAAATAAAGTCTGTTAAGAATTACACTATGGATATCCCTGTTTTTAAATTCTCTTTGAGGGGCAACGCTAACAAACATAGAACTTCTATCCAGGAGAATCTATTTTATTGAAAAGTCTGAGGAGAGACGTTTGTTTCAAGTTTAGATGTGAGTAAGAATATTATAATTCTTTCAAATAACTTGCACCCACTGATTGATTGACTCTCTCTTCTCTTGGAGGAATAAAGTGGAAGAAATACATTCCCATTGGATGGAAGATTTTTGATGTATATCAACTACTGATAATCTTACAGTAGTGGACATGTATTCAATGATAGGTACCCTATAGGATATTGCGCTTGGTATTTGTGTTTATTCTAAACTCCATTCTTCTATAGGACAGGTATGTTCAGTATTTGTTTAATCCTTATTTGTGCACCCATTTATCTGACAATAATAGCAAATGGTCATTTTAATGATAAGAAGGAGAATATAATTAATAATTAGTATTTTTTTTTATTGAAAATTATATATATAAATAATAGCCATTGGTCATTTTGATTATAAATAAATACTTTATCATAAAAAAAAAAAAAAATTACAGCAAGATTTATGATGCCCTAATACAATTCCCACCATCATAAGCTGATGAAAAAAATGAATGATAAGTTTCATAACAAATTCATGATAAAACAATGATACATAAGGATCTCATTCATTTTCAATAGAATTTTTTTTTTTTTAAATAAAATCGAAAATCAAAGTTTAGTGAAAAAAATAGCGAAATTTATAGCGATAGACTTTTTTACATTCCCACAATACTTATTTCTATCAAAAAGTAGACGAAAATACTTTTTATCGCTTTTTTTTTTTAGAAAAATCTGTTAATACATATCCCCCACAGAGACCAGCTTTGTGTAATACCCCTAGACACTTAACATATTTTTATCTGATCATATAAAAACTTGACTGAAAAGCACAGAAGCAAGTTAAAGGAAAGTTATGAAATGTAATAAAAGCTCCAAGAGAGTGTAAGAAAATAAAACTGTCTAAAGGGGAAAAGCTCTTTAAGAAATAAAAGGTGCCAAAAGTTAAACTTCGACTCAAACTTCCATCTCACACAAATCTATGGAAATTATTTCACCACTGTTACTTATTGACGTTGCTTGGAGATTGTTCCCCAGTTATTTATAGATATTAATACTTAAAATGGAGAACCACCAAATCAAACAGCAGATCACAGCGTGTTCTCCAGAACTATTACAAGTTAGAATTTCTCCATAACAAAATAAATAGATATTTTTATCTCCAAACACCCGTAAAACAAGATTGTAATAAGATTCTACAGGAATGTTATGCTTTAGAACTATCTGGCAGCAGTGATTTAACCTCAAATTTTCTGTCGATAATATCTGTAATATATTAGAAAGTTGCCAGCATGTTAAGAGATATACAGTAACTTCCATATAGAGAAAGCAGCTTCACAATGGAAATAAGTCAAATAGATTCTCAAGGTGCAAAGTATCAGAAGTACATATCCAACTATTATCACTGAGGCATATTGGCCTTTTTATACCAGATAGTATTCATTTTCTAGAGCTAGTTTGCAATAACCAGCTTTACTACATACAATTGTAAAAGATTAAGGGGCATATTCAATTACCCGCGAAAAGTCATGTCCTTTTCGTCTGCCAGACTTTTTGCCTACATCGCGTGTTTTTGTTAGTAAACACTTTTCGCGCGTGCGGGCACTTTTTACCCTATTCAATTTCAATACGCGTCCTGGCGAAACGCAGACAGGTGAAAAAGTGCTGTCAGATATGGGGAAATCAGCCTGACACCCCCAAAAGATGCACTGACATGGGGGATCACTATGGATACCCCCGAATAGCCCTGCTGAAGGTATTTGGAGTGCTTAAATGCTCTCAATAGCTGCTATTTAGCGTCTTTGCACAAATGGTGAAGAATAGCATTTAGCAGGTTTTTTTTGCAAAAATAAGTAGTCCCAGCAAATTTGGGGTACATGAAAATGGATTGAAGCATGGTTAAAAATCGCTAAAGTGATGTTTAAAAATACAAAAAATGCACCATCAGCAAGCACCTGCATCCAAGAAAACACCTGAGGCATACTTGGGGGACCCCCTGGAGTCTATTTCGCTAGTTTTTAAGTTTGTCCCCCAACTTTGAACTTTTTCACTCCCAAAACAAAAGTACTTTTTTGGGTATGTATCAAGTTTTTTTTTTTTTTTTTAAATGTGCTAAAATGGAAAAAGAAATAAGTATCGTCAGAATGTAATAAGCAGTTTCGCTATAATTAAATTGTTTCCAATAATCAGTCACTAATGCCATTCTGATCAGAAATGGGAAGTGAGTGGGAATCATATGAATCATTCTCAGATCGTGAAATCTACCTAGTGTTTAACGTGTATTTTTGCCGGCAGTTACTGCGATTGTGATCTATAAGTAGATAGATTTTCAATTGCAAATACTAAATAACCAATGTCTTTTAATATCTGATGTAAGATTTCACTATATTAAAGATATTTTTATGATGAAGTACATGAACTACAGCACATTCCTTGTTACTGGAAGATATAGGGAATTGGAGGGAAAATAATAAAGAAGAAGACACAGAAAGGGTAGGGACTCATTTTCACAATTCTACTTGATCAATATACATATGGTACTTGCCTTCTTAGGTCACCTGAAGATTATTTTGTCAGCAGGGGAAGCCATCCGTCCAGATCAAAAACATACTTTGGTCATGTGGATTGGCCGCAATTACTCCTCAAACTGCATGTGTATAGTACGTTCACTAAACATGCTGCAATTGTGGGCATTGGCAAATTTGCAACTTTCTTCCTTGAGAAAGCCCATCTCAGGCGAAACGCACGTCGGCTCGTCAGCTGGGGGATCCCAGTGCGCACTGTGAACCCCACACCATTGACCCACTTGGAGAGTATTCCTGACAGGTACTATCACTATTTTGCCTTCTCTGTTCTCTCATTAGTTGCCGGTATTTGTTACCCCCTGCGCTGCCCACGGCAACAGGGATTTTACAATTACCTTGGCACTAACAGCAGAAGCAGACTGCACTGCTTTCATTGTGCCATGAGACAGTGAAACTCATTCTTCGTCCTCTATTTGTATAAGACGTGGAACAGCAGAATCTGACCTATAATGGCACATACTGTCTTTCATATCTATCTAGACCAATATCAAGTTTATACTCTCCAAGCTCTAATAGAGGGACGCCTCTAATTACTATCCATTATGACAAATTGATTATTTCTGGTGAACAGCTTTTTACTATTCATGTGTACTGTTGTCACAATGTTACGTTATGTATGTTATGTCTCATTTTCACCTTGTTCTCACACATGAGGATCTATCCTCATTTTTCTGGATATCTAGGCAATGATTTTTGTGCAACCTCTGTCTGGGACTATAAAACTATATATCTATATATGGTTTCCTTTAAGAAAAATGTAATGTAGACACACTATTTGGGAAGTGTGTCCATATCATCAGCTATCTTGTATTGTATTGTGTTGATCATTTTTTATGTCAATTTGGATAACTAGTTACATGTCATAAGATTAATATTGTCTCCACAGATACGAGCTGCACTTCCACAGTTGATTGTATTAAATTAAGCTTTTGAGAGTTGGCCTAGATTAGTCTTATCAGAAATATTATATTTGCGTACTTTTTGCTGTCTCGATAACATTAATTTTTTCACTTTTTGATATATTTACAGTGATTAGTCTGTGATAGGCGATTATCTCTTTTTTAATTTAATTAAATAAAGGTTTGTTTTAATATATCAATTATCCATCTCTTCTTCTTCTTCTCTCTCTTATCTCTTCTTTGTTTTTCTCCCCTCGATTTTTTCTGGGGTGTGCCTCGTTTATAGAGTCTCTTTCCATATACTTGTCTTCAAATTTGTAACTTTTGCAAGATGCCAACCAGGTTTACATGAGACATATGTCACATACATTTACACCCTTGTTTTTAACCATTTGCTATTGTGGGCTCTATTTATTAACATTATTTTTACTAAAATAAAGTGAAAAAGGGTGTTTTCACACCCTTTTCACATTATTTTAGTTTCACCTGTAGTTATTACAGGGCAATTGGAGTAGAATTAGTAAAATTCTACTCCAACCCCCAGTATCACTTATTTTTAGTAAAGCAGATCGCATTTCCCATAATTGTAATGGGAAATGTGATCTGTGTGCAAGTTACTAAAAATAAATTGTAAAAAAATACCGGGGGAAGCCCTGTGATAATAACGCCACCTGGAGGTGGCGTTATCCAGGGTCTCCCCCGGTTACCGGGCTCCCACTCTGCTCTAACGGAGAGAGCAGAGGCGGGAGCCGGTACCAGTAATCAGCTATGTGGTCTAAGTAGACCGCAAGCTGATAACTGTAAAAAAAAGAAAAAAAAATTAAATTTTTTTTTTTTTCCTTACCTGAATCCAGGGACCGGTGATCGGGCCTCCGGTGATGGCTCCTCTCCGGTCAGCTGGTCTCCCACAGTGCACTGGGGCCCAGTCATCAGGTGATCGGGTCCCAGTGCAGTATGGGAGATCACCTGATCGGGAAGCCCGGAGAAGATCACCGGAGGCCAGGAGGATGCAGGTAAGTGTAATGAAGGGAGGGGGGGTTGGGGGGGGGTGGGGGGGTCGCGGGGGTCCGCGATCGCGGGGGGCGGGGCTTAGCGCCGGTGGGGGGTAGTAGCGGTGTTCGGTCGGCGCATGCGCGGGCTCTTAGTCGCGGTATTTTTTCCGAAAATACCGCGACTAGAGTGCGGATGGGATCCGCAGGGACAGAGCTTTATCGCAAGCTCTGTCCCTGCAAGGGATTTATAGTAAATCCCTGTGATATTGCCTGAATTCGCAATGCGAATTCACTCGGTAATATCACACTACAATCCGCATTCAATATGCGGATTGTAGTAAATAGAGCCCTATGTGTCAATAAAA
Organism: Taudactylus pleione; assembly: GCA_031769625.1. Lineage (NCBI taxonomy): Eukaryota > Metazoa > Chordata > Amphibia > Anura > Myobatrachidae > Taudactylus > Taudactylus pleione. The sequence goes on from JAUIMM010000012.1 coordinate 7,962,805, forward strand.
CTTTGAAAACGGCAGGAATACATCAGCTACAAATATCCATCTTGTGTACAAAAACACACAAACATAATACAGTACGTACACAAGCAATGAAAAACACACCTGTCAGCGTAAGCGGTACTATACACTTGAAATAAGCCGATAATAAGCAGTTCTCTAATGATGGTGTCCATCATCATCATCAGTAAGGTGAATTTGCACTGGCCTTAGACAACCACAAATAATACAGCTTGGGCAGGTGTATACGCATCATTGTGCTGATCTTCTCATTTTTGCACTTACATGAATACCCTTATTGTATTTGGCTTCAGGTGTGTTTCACTGGGGTTTCAGTGGCTTATTGTAGACAATCTATAGCTCGGGCTTGTCTGGGATGCACGTCTAGGAATAAAAAACCTGTATTAATTGCAAATAGTAGAATTATATTAGACAACTGTGTTGATCTTGTGGGAAGTAGTGAGACAGGTTAGGTCACTGGGAGGGGGATATATGTGACAGTAACAGTGTCACGGTGTGAGACCAACAGTAAGTCAGAGGATTGCAGCCATTATGGTACAGAATCTTATTTGCCTTTTGCTTGGATCTCTATAAGTGTAACGTAAAACAATCAAGGTTTCCCTGCCTGCATATTCTGAAATGTATTAGACCCAAGTTTCTAATGGAACCCGGTGCATACCCTCCGGGAGGAGGCAGCCAGGTCAGCATGCGGGGGGCGTACCGTGGCATTAAGGGGTGGTGTGGTGAGCACACAAGGAGCATGGTGCAGTATAAAGGGCTGTGCAGGGGGTGCGACTGTTTGTTTGCTTCATCATTGCCCACCGTTATACAATGCTGAGATGTGATTCAGCACGAATCGCAGCATTGACCGACCGTCCACTTTACTCAGGAAGTGGGCAGCGCTTGGTGGACGCGGCTTAGCCCCAGGGAGATTTGAATACTCTTCTGGGCGGCTAAGAGCAGCACCCAAGTTTCGTCGTGAGCCTCCCGGCCATACCGCGTGAGTAGGCAAGGATGACCTCGCGGCTAAATTAATCACCCCCTCCCCGAGTGTTAAATAATGGATGGAACAGGGTCCTCCAACAACACAGGTTGAGGTTTCTGTCACAATAATGCACAATGATTGTGGTGTCTAATGCAGATTGTATAGCTCTACGGCCCATATTTATCAACAAGAGTTATTCTTGTTATCACTAGTTACTAATCTTAAACGGTGCTTCAACCAATCGGCTCCTAACTGTCATGTGTTTCAAAAATATCAGGAGCTGATTGGTTGAAGCACCATTCAAGATTAGTAATAAGTGATAACAAGAATATCCGGGCCTGTATTTGTAATGGTATTAAATAAGCCTACCACACAAATTTACCAAATGTTTTATTTTTTAAAGTAGTCATTTAAAACTATTTTCTTGCAATCAAATTTAGGAATAAACAAAAAGTTCTTTGTGACACTATAAAAACTTGCAAAAAAAGGCCTTTATACTGTAAATATATACTGTAAATATATGTATACATTTGTTGATATATCAAGCAGTGAAAGGAGTGGAGAAGTGGACCAGTAAGTAAGTAAATAGCCCATATCAACCAATCAGGTTCTACCTATCATTTTATAGAATCTACTTGATAAATGTTTCCTCAAAGCTTATTCGTTGCATTGGGAAACTTCTCTGCTGGGTCCACTTCGCCACTTTTTTCATTGCTTGATACATAAACACAAAGCTCCTTAAATGTATTTATTTTTTTTGTGTACTATCTAATGTTAAAAATAACATTTACTTAAATCATGATTACTCTGGTGAATATTAATTCATGACACTTTTTTTTAGACACGTTTTACATTCACATTTGTCTATTGTGAATTCAGCATCTATATGTATTTATACAGTATATTGTTAGTCAACAACAAATAAAAGAAACAAAGAAACAATTAAATACATTGATTTACTTCAAGAGCTCTTTTGTCTTGGGATGATGCTCTCTTACCTTAAAGCATGTCAGGGAGAGAGAGAGACAGACAACAGCATTTTAGGTTCCAAGCAATTTGAGCGTTAGAAAACTTATGTTCATGTCTATAATCTTCAGAATGGAAAACAAGACATAACTACTTTGAAGTGATTCAACACGGCCCTAAAGTTGAAGCATCCCGCAGAGAAAGGAATGGTCTCTCTTCAGCAAGGCGTACACTCGTAATAATCTGATGGATAATGGGAAACCACTACACACATACATGAAATAAAATAAAAAAAACCTCCAAAATGAATTCTGTGACTGAGAAGAAGATTCATTGGGTTTGAAGCCAAACAGAATTTTTATTTCAAAATATGTCCTTCTAAGGCAGACAGCAGAAAGTGATGTGTCTGTGTACATATGAGTTTGGTACCACTGCTACAATTATAAAGAGGTCTAAAACTCTTTATTAACCTACCAAGTCTAAAAAACAAATATTTTGGATAAGGGGAACAGTATTGCATAGAGTGTGAGAGAGAAAGCTCCTCGCACAGGGGGTGTGGATGTACTAAGCCTTGGAGAGGGGATGGGTGCGGGATGCCGTAGCTCGGGATCCTGGCAGTCAAAATCCCGACAGGGTTTGGATAACCTTAACCCTCCCTCCCCAGTGCCTGAACCTAACCTCCCCCCTAGTGTCTAAACCTAACCTCCCCCTCCCTGCACCCTATACCTAACCCTCCCCCTAGTGCCTAACCCTCCCCCAACCCCGCTATTGACTTTGGGATTCCGGCGGTCAGGGTGCCAGCGCCCGGATTCTGACAGGTGTTGGGATTCCGGCGCCGGTATTCTAAACGTCGGCATTCCTGTGCCGGGATACTGAACGTATCTCCTTGGAGAGAGATAAAGTGGAGATAAATAAAGTACCCAGCAATCAACTCCTAACTGTCATGTTACAGGCTGTGTTTGACAAATGGCAGTTAAGAACTGATTGCTTGGTGTTTTATCTCTCCCCACTTTATCTCCATCCAATGCTTAGTACATCTACCCCAGGGTCTTAAATGGTGCAGGTTGTCTATATGGGGCTGCTTCATGGTCCCACACAAGTCGAGCGCAGATGTGATCCTGTCTGCACCAGCACAGCACACTTTCCTGATCCACCCCTTTCACTAAGTCAGACAGTAAGAGACTGATGCAAAGTGAGTACTAGGCCATATGGTAACATGAATTGCACTGTGCAATCCCAGAACAGGCACGCAGGTGTGATCATGCAGATTTGCTTGATTCTGCCATTTATGCTTCCCTGTGCCTGATTGGTGAAACAGGGGTGTTCTAACATACAGAAAAGGTGTATTGGTACAATTTTGCCCACGTATGGGAAAAAGATTCATATTTGCATGGGAAATCTGCACTGTTTGCGGGTGGTCAGGGACAGGAACAAAGAGCAGACAATTATGATGATGATGGTTGACAGCGGTAGCAAAACATTATGCATACATTATGCTATTATTTCTGTATCAGAAATAAGATGTAATTGTAGTTGAATTGATGCCTAATAGTGAATGTATTTGCTGCACAAAAAATAACTAGTTTACATGGAAAGAAGTGGGAAGCAGGGTCGGACTGGCCTACAGGAGTACAGGGGAAATCCCTGGTGGGTCCACTACCTCCTTTAGGGGTCAGGTTCCAGAGAGTGCACTCAAATGATTCATTGTTACTGTATAAGAGAGTCAGTTACCTGGTGGAGCAGGACCACAGATGAACATGGGTGCTAGGTTCACTTCTATAGAAACTGCACCAAGATTCGTCCACCTGCCAAACAAAATGGGCAGTCACGACACCCCTGTTGGCTATGGGCTTTAGAATAATGAACACAATTTCTGCAAGTGACTGGAATGACATTGTAACTCTGCATTCTTTCACTAGCCTATATATAAGACATCCCAGTTAAGGGGCGTATTCAATTAGGGGCAAAATCGGCTGATTTTCACCCCAAAAATTGAGAAATCGTCTGTTTTTCGCCAAAAAACAGGTGAAAGGTTTTCTCCATCTCAGGCCAGGAGAAAGTAAATACAAAATCCCTATTTTTGCCTAAAAATGTGAGTATTTCTTTCAGAACCCTTTGGACATCCCCCTAATGATAAATTACCACAAATGTTTTTGTAAGTTGTGTACTTTGGCAGAAAACAGGCGTGCAAGTTTTGGGTTAAAAAAAAAAGCTGAAAATGTTTTTTTACGTATTGGGTCTGATTTTTCGGGGGGCCGCATGGATGCGTCAAGTGTTTTAAACATTGCATGTGGTCACGGCAGGTGTTTTCTTAACGGTTATTACACTTGCACGCATTTTAACGTACCTCCAATTTACATAGAACAGTAATTTCCTGGAAAAAAATAGCTTCCTATCATTTTTTTTTTTCCACCCAAAATTTGCTTGGTTGTTTTCCGCCAAAGTACGCACCTTACGAAAACAATTTGATGTAATTTATCATTAGGGGGGGGGGGGGTGTCCAAAGAAATTCCCACATTTTTAGGCAAAAATAGGGATTTTGCTGTTTTTTTCTCCTGGTCTGAGATGGAGAAAACTTTTCGCCTGGTTCTTTGCGATAATAATGGCGAAAAAAAACTGCAAAAATCGGCCGATATTATCGCCAGCAATATCATCACTACTAATTGAATCCGGCCATAAACGGTAAAACCTTTTTTTACAATGACATGTATTTCTCCATTATTAGAACTAATGCAGTTGAGTTTTAGACATGGCAGTTAGGAGCTAATTGGTTGGTAGTGGTACTAAATCTCTGTCACTCTATAAGGAAATCCCTCCCCTTAGTGTGGCATATACTGTATAAACTTATAAAATGGTGTGTTATAATGATAGAAATCCCACTAACATGATTGTACACACCAAACGACAGTACACTTCCCAGTGTAACCACAGACCTGAACCAGCCAAAGCCGCAGCAGTATCACTCCACAACAGTAAACATTATTAAAATTAAACAGCCTATTCTGAACCATTTTTTCCTCCTATTCTGTATCTGTATCACCCTACCTTATCTCGACGTAGAACTATTTAGTTACAGTAGGGGTAATTTTGTAAGATAAATATACCACTCTTGGGTCGTGCTCTGATACATGCTTGAAAGCATGAGGCCAGAGGCATGTATATATCTGAGCATGACTGCACAGTGGTATATAGTGGTATATCTATTACATGATCACCATCATGTTCTTAATTATTATTATACATGTTACATTATACTACATTCCAAGAACTTCACTACATTGCGTTGATGTTTGGTACATTATTTGTACAGTCTGGTAACCAGGGCCGGATTAAGGTCTGTGGGGGCCCCAGGGCAACAAACATGTGGGGGCCCCTATAAAATGTGACAAACTGGGGGTATGCGCAATGGGGACCTTATGCAGAGCCCCCAGTAGTGTCAGTGCCCCCAGTGTTAGTGCCCCGTATGCATAGCCCACAGTAGTGGTGCCCTTTATGCAGTGCACCCAGTAGTAGTGCCCCTTATGCAGTGCCCCCTATGCAATACTCCTGTTAGTAGTGCCCCCAGAAGTAATGCGCCCTGTGGTAGTGTCCCCAATAGTAATACCCTCTGTATAAATGCCCCCAGTAATAATACCCCTGTAGTTGTGCCACCAATAGTAATGCCCCCAGTAGTCATGCCCCCTGTGTGCCCAATAGTAATGCCCTAGTAGTAGTGCCCTCAGTAGTAATGCCCCTGTATCAGTGCCCCCAATAGCAATGCTCCCTCTGTAGTAGTACCCCAGTAGTAATGCCCCACCTTCAAGTAGTAGAGCTCCCAATAGTAATGCCCCCTGAGCAATGCCCCCCCGAGTAATGCCCCCAGTATTAATGCCTCCCCCAGTAGTAATGCCCCCCGTAGTATTGCAGAGAGTAATGCCCCTAGTAGTATGCAGAGAGTAATGCCCCTAGTAGTAATGTAGAGAGTAATGCCCACAGTAGTAATGCCCCCAGTAAGCCGCTTGCACTAAAAAAAAAAAAAAGCTCATACTTACCTTAACCTAAGCCACGCATCCGCTGCCCTCCACGTCCAATCTGCTCACCTGCTCCTCTGCACTATGGGAGAGACGTAATGACTAGAGATGTGCGCCGACCCCCGTGTTTTGGATCTGGATCTCCCCTGATTTTGGATCAAAATCTGGTTTTGGAATTTTTCCTTGGTGTTTTGTTTTTAGGTTTTGGATCTGTATTTTTTCCCAAAAATTAGATAAACAGCTAAAACCACACAATTTGGGCCTGTTTTTGGTGCTACAGTATTATTAACCTTAATAACAATCATTTTCAGGCATTTCTAGGCATTTTTAACCACCTCACAATATTGATTTCTCTATTTTTCACCAATACAGGCCAAAGGCTGCAGCGAGCTGGCTGGCTAAAGTAAGGAACAGAGCAGCAGCACAAACGCACGGCAGTTTAAAACAATATAGGACATCTATGAAACATTGCCACACAGCAGTGGCAGACAGGATGGCAGTTTAATAAACTATAATAATGTCAGTCGGCAATGCCTCAAATTGTGCCAATTGTAAAGGAAAGAGGTGCAAGATGGAATTGTCCCTCCCACCCACTCTTATGTGGGATTTTAAAAAGGACATGCACAGTTTAACAAACCAAGCACTTTAGCCACTAGGACTGACACTTTCATGGCTAAACTCCTTGGTTTGTTTGGGCCCCCACAAAACATTTTTTGGAAGGACTACCTTCAGGTGGTTGATGATGAGGGTGTTGGTGGTGGAGATTGCATGTGCTGGTCCAAACTGCTGGTAGCTGATACTGGACTGCTTGTTATTAATTTACAAATTATAATTTTGTTAAACAAATTGCATGAACTCGCTGCAAATGACGTAACAGGGAGGAGGTGCCTAGATGGTTAACGTCCCTTCCTCTGCTAACTTTGGCTTTACAAATGGAACAGATGCCTTCACAACTGTTGTTAGAATTTAGATTAAAAATAATTCCACACCCAAGACGTTGCTTTTCTGCCGTCTTTCTATCATTAGCAAGAACTGCTGCCACAGGTGGCTGATTTATGCAAACCACATCCTTATCATCAACATCCACACAAATTTCCCCCTCATCCTCCTTTTGCACTTCCTTCACACTATCATCCTCATTTTTTATTATTTCACCATCTAATACTAGCACAGCCGTCATGGCGTCAGTGATCCGCTGTGAAACTGGGTGACAGCTGTTATACTTCCTCTATCAAAGAACTGTTTAATAGTCAATTGTTTTTTTAAATTACTTCCGATCACGAATGAGGATGTTGATGATGATGCAGGTGTTGTTGTTGGAGATCGAAGGCGCTTGGATCCCACAGAGAGGGAGCAGGTAGGTGACACTGGACTTGTTGCGTTTTGAGTTTTGAAACTTGGCGACATACACTTTGATATTTGGTGAATGCGCTCCAAGTAATGTAACAAAGAGTAGGTTCCTAGGTGGTTTAGGTCCCTCCCTCTACTCACTCTTGCTTTGCAATGGTTACATATGGCTTGACAACTGTTGTGCAGATTGGGGTGGAAATAATTCCACACGTGAGAAGTGGATTTTTTTGTCTTTTGCCCCGGCATGACAACAATGGGCTTTGGCTTTTTCAATCCATGGGCAACAGCTTTACTTACACAAAGGACATCCTCGGCATCAACATCCTCATCACCAACATCTTCATCATCAACATCCTCATCATCCTTAGTGCCTTCAACTACCAAAATATCCTCCTCCTCCATGTGCAATTCCACAGAAGCATCCTCAGTGACTACGTCTGCAAGATGTTGACTGCCCTTCCCCACATTTACAGAGGGCACACAGATGTTGGAACTTGGAGGATCCTCCAGTACACTAGTATTTAGGTCTGGCTCACACATGGCAACCGCGGACACACTTGCACTCTCCTCGGGGATTTGTGATTTCGATTTCTCAGGGCACACAGTTGTTTTTTCCGAAGGGCTATCAGAATCAACAGTCTTCATAAAGAAAGACCAAGGCCTTATCCTTTCCTTGCCACTTCGTGTAGTGAAGGGCATATTGCCAATTTTTTATCTAAAGGCAAATTTCCTTTCAATTTTTTTTCTTAACTTCAGTACAAGTAGCTTTACCATATCGATGGCGTGACTTAAGCCCTGGGGCATGGACCTTCATAGAGGACGAGGAAGTTGACGGCCTTGCACTGCTGGCGAAAGCTACAACATGTGGTTCTTGGCCTTGCTCTCCTGTCATGTGACAGCCTTCCATATTTTCTGCGGTCTTGAAGCAGTGTCACAAGCACCATAGTGTAGCCAGGGTGCGGTTACAAAATTCACACATGTGCCGTCGTGCACACACACAAAAATATTACACAAAGAAAAGACAATTTATTTTTATTTTTTTCAGCTCCAGAACTTGAGCCCAGAGCACCGATTGATCACGACTGGAGTCGGGCAGCACTAGGTTGCAACTTGCGTTGCTGGCTGGATCTTGTGCGGTTAAGCCTAACACGTACGTACACACACAGACAGTAAAAGATAAAAAAAAAAAGACAAATGATTTTAATTTTTTTTCAGCTCCAGAACTTGAGCCCAGAGCACTGATTGATCACCACTGGAGTCGGGCAGCACTAGGTTGCAACTTGCATTGCTGGCTGGATCTTGTGCGGTTAAACCTAACACGCACACACATACAGAAAAATATTACACAAAAAGACACTTTTATTTTTTTTTTACAATATATATATATATATATATATATATATATATATTATTTTTTTTGGGGGGAGTCCAGAACTTGGGCCCAGATGGACGCAGCACCAGCCCAGATGTATTCTCCACCAGCCCAGATGGACACAGCAGACAGCAGAGCACCAGCCCAGAATGGATCAGCACTGCAGCACCCGTGACACAGCAGACAGCAGAGCACCAGCCCAGAATTGATCAGCACTCAGCAGCACCAGCCCAGAATGGATCAGCAGTGCACCAGCCCAGGACACAGCAGACAGCACAGCACACAGCACCACTCTCCCAGCCCTACACTACCCGCCCTCCCTGTTCAGTCTCCACAGCCGGAGTGAAATGGCGTCTGCCGCGTGGTCCCTATATACTACATTGATCATAGAGATGTAAGCTCGCGCACCACGAGATTTCCGACTCTATGGTTTTGCCTCGGTTTCGAGATCCAAGTCAGGCGGGAAACTCCGTGCCTGCTTGGATCCGACTCGGATCTGCAAAATTCGGGTGGGCTCGGTTCTCTGAGAACCGAACCCGCTCATCCCTAGCAATGATGTCTCTCCCTTAGTGCACTGCGTGAGCCGGAAGCCAGAGCTCACGAGTTACAGCCTCCGGCTCTGGCTGCCGCTGCAGGGAGGGAGCCGGGCGCCCGCTGGTTACAATTTCACAGGTCGGAACTGTGAATGCAATAGTGATTACACACAGGGTCTCACTGCGAAGATATGCTAATCCACTGCGACTACTATGCCGTCGTAGCACAACATAAGGCTGCCCACCTTACCTTACACACATCCGACTTAGCAAGACTGTGAAACCATCGGTAACATCGAGTACCATCGCAGCCTCATGCACAAGGTCTGACCTTACTCAGGTATTGCTAACCTCATCGTACGCAGTGAGTACACAATCTGCGTATGGCATTGCAGTGCCTGATTTCTGCATGCCCCTGCAAAGCATACTTACCAACTCTCCCTCATTGTCAGGGAGACTCCCTGAAATAGTAGCAATCTCCCTGTCTCTCTGAAGAGCCCAGCAATCTCCCTGATTGCACCTTACCCCCAGAGATATATACATTCAAATGGAATCATTGGTGTCATTTCCCTGCATTGGTTAAAAGGCACAATGATCCCTATGGCTACATGCATTTTCTGAAAAGTATCAGTGTTTTCACCAACAAGTAGATCTTACTAACTGCTTTGGGGCTCGTTGTAAGTAAATTTTATGACATGCCCCTCATATGTAGCAGTACATGTCCCCATAGGACGCACGCATAGGTGTTGCTTTCACAATCTCCCTGAAATGCTTTTTCAAAAGTAGGCAAGTATGCTGCAAAGGCGTTCAAATGCACTGGCACGCCTACGTTTTGCCCACCCCCCCATCCCACCCCCAAACGTTACTTCCTGTCAATCACTCTGCGATGGGTCTGCGTAGTCACTGCGATCCCAGGCTGGTTCATGCATGTGCAGAATGCAACAATCGGCCAATTGCGTTCTTAAACGCAGTTGCGATTCTGGCTGAATCAAGCCCTGTATTCCCAAATCTGAATCATGCCCAATATGCAAACATGTACTTCCTTTCATATGCAACAAAAATTTACCCATTTTCCTTGTGTAATATTTTAACAAATATGGCAAATTTTATGGATTGTCACACCTAGATAGGTAATACCGCTAATGACAAGTAAGAGAACAAATGTGTTTTGTATTACCTTTTTGGGAACAATACAAAAGAGATCACAATATATTGTCTATGTTTTCTACACTAATGACAAGTAGAGAAAATTGTTGGAATTGTTGGAATTTCTGAATTTGTCACAGGGGGAGATTTATCAAAGAGAGATAAAGTACTATTTATTAAGAGTTTATTACTCACTCTCACACTCACTTTCAAAGCCCTCACCTATTCCTCTCCCATTTACATCTCTGATCTCATCTCCCTTCACTCTTCTGTCCGCCCTGTTAGTTCACTTAATACATGCCCCCTTTCATGCCAATTGATTACTTCCTCCCAATCCCGCCTCCAAGATTTTGCCCGTGCTGCTCCTCACCTTTGGAACTCCCTCCCTCTCCCCATCAGACTCTGCACCTCTCTACAATCTTTCAAACGAGCTCTTAAGACCCACTACTTCATTAAAGCCTTCCAGCTCTCATCCTAACTTGCTGCTACATCTTCCTTTCTCCCCGCCTACCCCATTCTGTGTCACTCCTGTTTGTCTTCCCCTCCCTTAAAGAATGGGCCCTCTACCCTCTTGTGCTTCTCCTTACTGTAATTTAATTTATCTCTTACTCCCACTAGGGCAACTAACACTTGGCTGCTTATGCGGGCGTAAAGGTTGCTAATATAGCAATGTTTATCCATGTCCTGTATTGTATTGTAAGTCAATGGTTACTTATTTGTCTATGTACTTTGTAAGGTGCTGTGGAACACTTGTGGCGCCATATAAAGAAATGATAATAATAATAATACTAACCAATTAGCTTCCAACTGCCATTCAAACAGACTGTGGTATAAAAATGAGCTGATTGGTTGGTATTTTATCTCTCTCTAAGCTTTGATAAATCTCCCCAACAGTGTGTGTGTTGTAGTAAGGGATAACAAAGAAAAAGGTAAATCATGTAAATGCTGCAGTACCTTCCTCCAAGAGGCAAGTTGGGAACGCTCCCTGGCTGTTCTGGTTGTTTCAGTTGTACAGTTCATAACAGGTAAATGTCTGTCTTACCCAGTTGATGGCTCCAAGCATGCTGATTGGTGGATAGCACTGAACATTTACCAATCAGGGCAATCAAGTCCCCACACAGGTGAATGGCTGGAATTATCCAATAGGAAGAGTACAGTGCAGTAGCTTGGGATGGCTGTGAAAAGGGTGAGTAATTAATTTGGTTGTCACCATAGGTCTGGGGTCTGCTTAGTAAAGCTACCACAGATACAGATTAGGGGAATTATGTATTATAAAGTCATCAGAGATACTAGTCCTGTATGGTAATGGCACCACACGTCTTGGGTCTGTACAGCAAAGGCTATCTGTATAGAAATCTACTATCTGTATAGTAAAACTGCCAGAGTCTTGGGGTGTTCTTCATTATAAAGACTTCATAGATTTTATGGGTCTGTGCAGTAATACAACCAGAATGTTAGGGAGCCTGCATTGTAAAGCCACCAAGAATTTGGAGGTCTACCTCCAAAACAGAGATAACATTGAATAGAAATCACCAGCATGAAATTGTTGCGTATATTCAATATCCATCTCCTGCTCTTCTGTGTGTTCTCTGTTATATAGTCAATCAGAAAATCAGAATTCTCACAGCAGCATAGGATATTTCAGGTGATGGGTGTCCTTCTGAATTGTTAGTAAGGACAGGGCAGTGTCACAATGTGAGACAAAAAAAGATTTCACAAACTAGTAGTTACAAAGTGAAAGTAGCAGACTCCTCCATCACCACAGTGTAGTGAGGTGGGGGTCCTCTTTTTGATTTTCAGTCTCAACTGGGGACATGTCGAGAATCTAAAGAGATTTTTCAGTTGACAATTATAGCATTAGATGTAGTTACAAAGCAAAATTCCACATAAATTGGTCAGATGCAGTGTTTATGCTGCACGCAGTTGGCCAATGTTTTAAGTCTGTGCCCAATCACACATCGCATGGTCCCCGATAGTTAGCGATCTAGATACAGAACAGAATTGGATGCCCGGTCTGTGTAATTCAGTAGAAGTTGCAGGTGCAGTGGGCACTATTTAGGAGTAGGACACATGCACAGTGAGGAGGCAGAACTTGGCCCCAAAACCCAGGAAATTGGTTTAAGGAGTGTTGGCACCTTTTTTACAGGATGAGCCATGGAAATCGGCTGGATAAAAGAGAGTCAAGGCGGCAAATGAGGAGATTTTGTTGAGACACAACAACTCTAGGAAGGGGAAAGTAAGACCCGCTGTGCAATGCAAAGGAATCAGCCATATCCCAGCTGTTACACAGTCTGAGAGAGGAGGAGAGAACCACTAAAGAGTAAAGACCAGAGAGGTGAGCGTGAGCCCCTGCAACCTATACAAATTACATCTGAGGCAGGCCTGAGGGTAGAAACAACTCTTCACAGACAGGCACAGTACCTCCTTAGACAAGCTGCCACAAGCCTTTCTGAGATAAGCTGCTACAGCCTTCCAAGAAAAGCTCCAAGAAAACAGGTTGACAAGGATCGTAGTGCCACAACCAGTCCAAAGAGTTTCAGTGTAAGCGGCATCCACCTTCATGATGGGGAGCCATACCTCCTCTGAGTTCTGCTCATGGGTGAGATCAGAATGAAAATCAAATGTATTGGCCAAGTGTCCAACCGTACACAAGGAATTTAACTCCGGTTCACTACAAGCCAAGTACAAGTACGTACATAAAACCATAAATATTTATTTTTATGATATTTTGTGACAGGGACATTGCTGCTTTTGATGTACATGTGTTTAACAGTGCTGCAACATATAGGCGTATTTATAATGGGTGCAGCCCCTGAGTCCAGGGGGACCCTGCACCGCTCACCTTGCACCCATAGTACTGTACTGTATATTTACCTTTTGCTGGCAAGCTGATCCCTCCTCCTCTGCGGCAACATCTTCCCAGTGACATCTTTAGGAAGATGACACCACGCAGTAATAGCAAAGACTCTGGCATTGTGCTAAAGCCTTTGCTCTCTTATGCACATATAGCACCTTATTAAATATCACTGGGAAGATGACGTCGCTTGCTGGCACAAGGTAAGATGCAGGGCTGTGGGGGGCGCTGCTCAGGGGAGATATGCCCCTGCTGCAACATACACTGTAAGGGACCTAACTTGCGCACACAAAGATCCAAATGCAACTGCAGCATGCAAACATTCAAGCATCCAAGATGAACTGCTTCTTACATACTGTAAGTGTTCCTGACATTCTAGCTCGCTAGAAAGTGATATAATTTAATTAGATACAACTTCGATCTTTAGGGGCTGATACTGAGTCGCACGCAAAAGTGAACACAGCAGAGTCTATTGGCGGTCGCCAGTTTGTGAGTTTATGCTCCTTCCCTTGTGTACATCTGTGCGTCTGAATGTGCAAGGACTGAGATACTCTTAGTGTCCGTGTAATTGAAATTGGTGCATCCTTAAGCTGCGTACACACTAGCCGATATAATGACCAATTGAATGATAACGATATTGTATATATTGGCCAGTATGTATGGCGTCAACAACCAGCTCCCGCTGGTCTTTGATAACATCGTTCATCGCCTGAACCTGCTGTCCAGGTGGTGCAGGTTCGGGGATGAGGGAGTGTGCCGGCACTGAACGATATTGTTAACGATATCGTTCAGTTTGTGTGCTCAATGTTGTTAATGAACATTGAGCACATCACTGCTGGGAAAACATTAAATGATATCGCTCATGGAGCGAATAATTTAGTGAGTTTGCAGCTCAGTTAGCTCAGCCAGCTAAGAGCCCAGAAGTAAAGTGACTGCACTTATCGGAGCCCATGTCCCGACATGATTCACCTTAATTGTTTGTGTTTTGGAATCGCCTAAATACTAGAACCCACTTTCAGATATAATTTTCTGATTTGGTAAAATGACCTTAATTGGAACCTACCTACCACCTTGGTGCGGTGTACCATTTTCTCCTCTGAATTTTCTTTCCTTTTCTTCTCCTGCCCTCCCTTTCCTCTTTCCCCCCCTTTTTTCTTGGATAGAAGGCATTTTATCTGGCCATGTATGCCCGGCATTACTATTGCTCTTAAATCCAGCGGTCAGAGCCACTATATACAGTAGTAAATATACCTCTAATACGCCAGTGTTTCTGCAGGTGTGCTGAATGTTTTGAGTTTTATGTTAAAAAGTCAGAGAAAGAAAGATTTCTGAGCTACAATTTTTAGCACACAATTCATTTCCCTGAATAGGAAATCTACCTTGAAAAGCCAGCAAGGAGATACTAAAGCAAACAGGAAATCATCACTGACATTCCTCGTACAATGCAGGGTGTTCTACCACAAGAAGATGGTGTTCTACATGGAGGTGATCTCTTTGAAAAGTTTAAATGGATTCCTGCTTTCCACTTTTCATGACCAGCCTCTCAGTGCCCAGAAATACTTCAGGCTTTAGTATATATCTGGATATAATGTACACCAGACATGCAGGATGAATATCTAAAGCATGGGCTCACATTCTTTCACGGTGCAGGGTGTGGCAAATAGAGTGTATCTTGGAAAACCCTAAAACCCATTTGAAATACACATCAAAAAGGGGAGAGAAATGGTTGTTGAAATTAGCTTTCCTTTATCTGCCAATTTCCTTTTATGCCAATAAAGAGCTGTGCACCAGCATGAGGCTAGAACATGACAGCTCTCATGTAACAGTTAGAGGTTCATGTTCTACTCAGCAACCTAGCTAGAAACATGTGATGATCACACATATTCTGTAGCCAACAGCAATCCATAATATATGTACTGTAATGAGTGTAGTACATCATCTGAAACTAATTTATTTAATAATAATAATAATAAATTATTATTATTATTATTATTATATGTGTGAGTGTGGAAAGCGAGGACACGTAAGTTTTGTGTGAACTGTGTACAGGGGAGGCTTTGGAGGCTACCGGATGCTAATGAATTCGGATTCAGAATGATCAGTGGACATTCATTATATCATTGAAGGACCAATCAAAGCAAAACCACTCTGTATTGGTTAGTTGATGACAAGCCTCCTGGTCTGCCAGTCACGTTGTGGCTCTGCAAGGACTACGTCACTGCCTACCATTTGTTCTTTTTGTTTTCTTCACAGTGGATTAAAAACCTGAACTAAGAAAAGGATTTTTATGGATTTAAATGATTAATACATTGGTGATTTCACCAATTTATTAATTATCTAAATCCAAATGAATCCTCTTCTTAGTCCAGGTTTCTAATCCACACTGAAGAAAAAAAAGAACATATGGTTGGCAGTGACGTAGTCCTTGCAGATTCACAACATGACTGGCAGACCAGGAGGATTCTCTGTGTGTTCACCTTCATCCTAGTCCCAACGGCAAGCTGCCGCAGAGCCACCTGGTGCATCCTAGGTACGCTCTGAGAGGTCAGCTCTTCTTCCTGGTGCCAGTGGCACACATTTAGGGGGTGGGAACAGCACAGGGCACCCTACTGAACAGCTATGGCCCTGATGTGTTTGATAGGGAGTATAGATTGTAAGCTCCAATGTAGCACGGACTGATGTGAATGATTAAAATATTCTCTGTAAAGTGCTGCAGAATATGTGTACACTATACAAATAACTGTTAATAAATAAATAATAAATAAATAGACAAAGATGATGGGTGCAGTTCATTTCTGAGCTATGAAGGTGTTAAAAGCTAATTCTTGTCTATTATTGTAAGCTGTGTTTTGCATGAGGCAAAGTATTTCTATTGTGCTCATCTTGGGAAATATTGATCACACCCACATTTTAAATGCCACCACCACATGCAAGTGAGGGGACACAAAGAGGGATCCATAAGATTCCTCTCTGAACAAATCCCGATACAGTAGCCTATGGGCTACTATAGTCTAACAACGGTTTCAGATGGCGTTAGCTATTAAGGCCAAGCTCCGGTGAGCTTTGCATGGCGGAGCTTGGTAAATTTGGGACCACAGCAGTCCCCATAGAAACCTATCGGGACTGCATTTGCACTCGGAAATGGAAGGACGGTGGCAGCTATCAGAGTTATCTGCTGAGATCCCTCCATTGTGCATCTGGGGAATCCTTAAAGGCCCCCATACATCAGCAATTGATTGCAGCAATTGTGTAATTTGCAATCGATTGTGTATAAAAATCTTTCCCTTTTTCAATCGATTGTGGAAATTCCGCAATCTGCAATCGATTGAAAAAGGGAAAGATTTTATACACAATCGATTGCTGCAATTGCTGCAATCAATTGCTGATGTATGGGGGCCTTAATATTTGTGGGTACTCACTGTAAATGTCTGTTTATGGAGGATATCCTGCAAATATTAATTAATAAATAGGATCCCTAAAGTCTGTCTGTAAGAGGCTAATAAGCAGGTAACAGCTACTTGCATGACATCACCAATTTTCCAAAATTGGTGAATAAACACCTTATCATCAGCACTTTACGAAACCTCCAGATATGTTTCTTTAATACACATTAAAAGCAATTATATGCCTGCAGTGATTTCCCAACCAGCGAAGAATTAAAAGCAACTGATCAGAGCCGTGCGTGGACTTAACTGTGTCCAAAGAAATCCGTCTACAGTATCTGGCGCATAGTGCACTCTTTGCTCACACAGGGTCCTGAGGAACATTCCTGCCTACAGCTGGAAGTCATTATTGATAAGGCAGAGAGAACACCGCAGGCTAAACAATTTGAAAACAAAGCTCAGGGTATTTACCACATTGCATATTTAAAGATATGTACGCATGGAGCCCTCAAAGGAAGTGCACCTGAAAAGTTCTTGCATGTCTGTTCAAAAGCAATTTACAATGCTTTGCACATTAACTGAGGAGAAAAGTTCAAGCTACATTTGTAGATTGATGCTGAAAGCAGCATGAAATGCACTGTGTACATGTGTAAAGTTCTTCTCTCATCTCATGCAATTCCTGTTGGAGTGTGGAGAATGGCCAGGGCTGGCGCCACCATTAGGCAGCTGTCTAGGGGCGCCGGCCACTGGAGGGCGCTGCTCGCTGCCCTGTATAGTTAGTGACACAGACAGTGTATGACTGGACCCTGTGGAACTTTCCAGCGGTGGCCGCGGCACTTGTAAAGCCAGCCATGGCCACTGCTATGTTGTCCAGGCACAGTCACAGACAGTTTAGTAATGGCCCGGCTGCCCCTGTAGTGTCCAAGAGGCTGCCCGGCGGCTGTGGCACTTGTAAAGCTGGCCGCGGCCACCGTGCTATGTAAGGGACTGAGACAGATGGTGTAGCTGCAGCAGCGTCAGTGCTGCGCGCACACTGTTTGTCTCCTCACTCCCCGGCCGGCCCCTCCAGCCGCAGCATCAGGCAGTGGGTTCAAGGCAGGCAGGTTGCCTGCTTTTTCACAAGTTGGGCGTCAGCGCTGCCGCTGTCATTACGTTGTTACGTGACGCCCCGGCTGCCGCGCTTGCCAGCCAATTGCAGCCCGATAGTTCTGTGTACTTTCCCTTTTGCTTCTCCTCTCTTCCTCTCAGAGACGAGGAGCAGGGAAAGGAATCAGTATGCGGTCCGTCTGTACTGTAATCATCATTAATCATGACAATATCATGATAATATTTATGTAATATATTTTATTAACAAGCAATGTATGTATGTTGTGTATGTGAGTCAGTAAGTGTATTGGCACTAGGGTGCCTAGAACAGTGATTCCCAACCTCGGTCCTCACGGCACACTAACAGTCCTGGTTTTAGTGATATCCATGATTGTGCACAGATGGTTAAATCATAATAACTGAGGCACTAATTAAGTCACTTGTGCTCAAGTATGGCTATTCCTAAAACCTGGACTGTTAGTGTGCCTTGAGGACCGTGGTTGGGAACCCCTGACCTAGAAGCTTTGCAACAGCCCTGAGTATGGCAACAGCTCAGTCCTGCTGCAGACTACGCTGGGTGACTACACTGGAAGGGCAGTAGATGGTACAGCTTCTTGAGTAGTGATGTGGTACCCCAGAACCTGGGTGTACCCCATGTTGAGAGTGCTCACATGTATCTATACAATACTGTATATTAATATAAACCCCCTCTCAGAGGGGAAGTGGTGTGACCATGCCTGGGCCTGGCTGCAGGGGCTCTCCCATCTCTGGCTGAGTGGGGGAGTCCTGTCTGCACTGTGAGGTACAGGGCAACTGTCAGATTCAGCAGCACATGTGGTCAGTTGGAAACTAACTGTCATGTGACTACAATGTATATATAGGAGCCCTGCACTGACTGTTGGGGTGAACTCCTGAGGTAACTGGCTGTGAGGTAGGAGCTGCACCGGTGGGTGATCGCTGCCTGTCACTGGTGAGGGAGGTCAGACATTCTCCATTATGTCTGCTGCTTCAGGGCTGTTTTAAGAAGGAAGAGAGCTCCAGAGCCGCCCCTTTTCCTCCATGAGTGACAGCTGTGGCTCAGTACTGAGAAGAGAGGGCTGTCTGGCTTTTGGTGGTGCTAAACACAGAGATCTGCCAACGAGGAACAGGTCTGTCAGTATACATGTCACAGCAGCACACCATTCAGCTACTGTCACAGGCACAATCTGCAGGAGACACATAGTAGTGACTTTCCCTTCTCTTGGTGAGACAGCTGCAGCACCCAGACACATGTACTAAACCATAACCTCACCAGGACTAGAATAGGGGAGCTGACAATCCTGATCTTATATTAACATCAACATCTCCTTTAAGAGGTGCAGTGACTTTTATTCTTCCAGTCAAACGTCCTGAGGTAATTGTCCTGTCAAGCTGTCAGATGTTGTCATAGAATAGAAGTGCTCAGGTTTGCAGCTCTTGCAGGTAACTGAAGAGAACGCAGCCCATATAAGTTGATTGCCTGAAACGGGGACTGAACATTTCATACCCCGAGCTATTAGAGTTTTAGCTGCACCAGGAAGGAAAACAACCCTAATTAGTCTTCAGACTCTGCAGCTTAAAAGTATTAGCACTTCCCAAATACTGTTTAAACTTTTCGGATCCTAAGACATGAATGCACTTAGTAAATTACTATAGGCACAGAACTGAGGTTTCCCCTGCAGTTAGCGTTCCCGCTAGGCTGTTTTAGCGGGGTGCGGCGCCCTGCCCTCCTACTGGAGGGCAAAAAGCACCCTGCCCTCCAGGAGGAGGGCAAAAAGCGCCCTGCCCTCACAGCCTACGGGTGCCGTTCTCACCCGCGGGACGCAGTGTCCCACGGGTGGAGAAACATGCGGTGTCCTGGTCACCGCCAGAGAATAGACGCCGGGCGCATGCGCCCGGCATCTATTCTCCCTTTCTTTGGGGGCTGCCCGGCATGTCCGTAAGCGCCGGGCACACCCCCAAGTATGATGAAAAGGGGACGCGTCTTATAGACACGCCCCCTTTTCATGACCACGCGCCTACGGCGCGCGCATAAGGTTGCCCTCTCTAGCTCCGGCGCCCTGCCTGCCGCTGGAGCTAGAGTGAACACTATGTAGTGACTGTACGGTTAAGGAATTCTGAAGGGATTCAGTGCCCATCATTTAAATCGTCTTAAACAGCAGGGAAATAAGTTGCTAACAAACCCGGGTTTGCACCATACAAGGCCGAACATAGCAACAACAGTCTTGCTACAGCCAGGATTCAGCGTCAGTTTACAGCCTTCTTTAAGAAATTCAATTATTATCTACCTATGTGCACCGACTTAAAAGTGTCTGGCCAGAACGCACCAATGTTCATAATAACATTATAGTGTGTTACTAGTACTAAGGTAAGGTAAAGTTCAAGTTAATGCAGAAGCATACTTATGATTTAGGAAAGTATTTATGTTATAACTTGTGTATCTAATGTGAACTACTAACTCAATTTGCACTTACAGTAAATGCACTGAAGAAGTTCCACTTTAATAAATATTTTGTTTCTATTTGTAACTGTGTATGTTATATAAGTGTGAAAAGTTTGCCTTCAAATACTATTGTATTGTGAAAATCCATCTATGTTAAACTTAATGTATTGTTCCATTGGAGAACTAAATTGTTCTTGAAAAGTAAAGAAAATTCCTCTTTAAAACTGAAGTGTTGGATATTGTGCGAAGGACCACACTGTACTCCTTAGCTCTCAGTTGGAACTGAAAGAAACAAGAGGAAACACAACAGTGCAGAGGAATACACCCTCAACAGGTAACATACGTTAAAAATTTTGATTTCACCATCTACCACCTGACGGGTTGTCACAGTGACAACATGCTCTATTGTAAAATCATGTTGGTTTATTCTCCATGATATGCATGGTCAGGTAACAATTAAATATCATGGCAGGTGCCTAGCAGAATAGTAAGGTTATAAACTGAGGTTGAGGCATGCAGCAGACAACAAGGATAACTGGTAGCAGGCAGTGTTGTGTACAGGTGGCAGATAGAGATAACATCAGTTAGTCAGTAACATGCAGAAGTCAAGTCACACATTATACAAGAGGTATCAAAGCATGCAGGGTCAATAACAAGCCAGACGTCACACATATAGGGCCTCATTCAGAGGCGGTCGGAGGATGCAAGCGGTCGCTCAGAAACTGGTCGGCCACTTGCATCCTGCCCGCCCGCCTCTGTTGCGGTCGTTAGGCTGTGGGTTAACACCCACAGCTCTAACGACCGCTCGGGTGATGGTCGCGATGGTCAGAGACCATCACGACCATCGGGGCTTACGACGAGACCCTAGGGTAGGGTCTCACTTGTCGTAAGCCCCGGAGAGCTTCTGGCTCTGTCAGAGCAGGAAGCTCTCCACTGATATCACTAGTGATGTCAGTGGGGCCTCCCCCAAACGGCAGGCGTTCCCATGGGAATGCCTCCGTTTGGGCTGCCACCCCCCCCGGCCCGCCTTCCAAACGGGGCGAGCTGTCAATCAACATCGGCAGCTCGCCCCCTTTGGATCGAGACCAGCTACGACCGGCGCTGTCGGTCGTAGCGGGTCTCACGCATGCGCACGCCGGCGCCGTCATGCGCATGCTCTGTGGGGGGCCATGGACCTGGTCCGAGCGCATCGGCGCTAACGACCGGGTCTGAATGACCCCCGTAATGCTGGACATACACTATACAATTATCTGTCAGATATCTGTCCAATCTGTCTGGTTACAATGAAAACCTGGTAGTATATGGAAGCAAATGACAATCGGTTATATGGTTTTAAAACACTGGAAAACTGACAAAAACAATTGTTCAAATTGGTTACATTTGTTTTATTTAACCAATTTGGCTGAATTATCATTTTTGCCTGTTTTCCAGTGTTTGTGAACAAATGTTCAATTGTCATTTGCTCCCATACATTACCAGGTTTTCATTCCAACCAGCCAGATTGGACAGATATCTGACAGATACAGTAATTGTATGGTGTATACCCAGCTTTACACAGCACAAAAGCTTAGACAAGTTAGTGTTATTACAGGCAAAAAGTCTGTCCCACTGGAAAATAACTGGTCAATCAGACAAGCTGCCTAGATCTCAGAGCAATAATGTGTAAATGCCTAGCACCTGAGCACCAATGAAGTCAGTGGAAGTATCAAGGCAACCAAAATAAACAGTCTGTCTATAGTATTATATGACTTGAGGTGCAGTAGAACACCAGTCTGCCACTATTTCATCATAACCCGTACTCTGTCATTACTCCTCAAAGTTTCAAAGAAAGGCAAGACAAGGAAAGGAAAAGAAAATACCAGGCAGCTATTAGCGAGAGTGGATTTGGCACAGGCCTGGGGAGAAATATGGGATTTTCTAGAGTGAGAGGATATTTGCATTGATAAATGGGATTTACAGAGGAATTTGTTATGTGTGTGTACACCCCATATACAAGATAGTGAGGTCAGCATGAGGCAATTGATTTCTATGTATAGTCAAGATAAGGATGCAGGTGAGGCTTAAGCTGGGTTCACACCTTTACAATCATCGGGCCATTCATCCGATATCGAGAGACCGTCTGTTGGATTGTATAGGTGTGTATGCTGTCCCGATGCAGGAGCGTTAGCCGATAAACGGCTTTTAAAGCTCCTGCAACGGTCGGGATCAGGAGGACGCATTTTATGTACTATTTAATATTTATCGGTTCGACCTCTGATCCCATAGAAGCCCATACACACTGTGCTGTGTTTGTACAGTGTGTACGCAGCTGACACGGGGTCACACTGGGGACAGACTGCACGGCTGATCGGGACAGTTTTACCCGATCAGCCTGTAAGAGGGGCAAAGGGGTGGACTATTGTGTGTGCCTGCTACCGTGCAGATGTGGCGGGACACTTACCTCTCGCACCCCGTGGCTCTCACCTTCAGGCCGCCAAGGTACTCCTACCGACGGTTCTGGTCTCTCTCTGATTTGACACAGCTGGGACAGTCTACCCTGTAAGGTAGGTCGGACACACTGAGCCTCTAGAAGGGACCTTGGTGCCACAACTACTGACTGACAGACCTTACGGGGACTAGAAGATGGTCATCATTGGCACTTATGGCCTCAGACTGGTTACACCCGCGTGCCAGGCACCAGGGTGCAGCCCGAATGGAAACGCCCGAGGAGGGAAAAGGGGTAGAGGGGATAACAGACACAACTATAATGCAATACACGAACACAGAATGCGCTCACCGGGTATGCTCTTGTCCCTTTGATGGGCGGGTGGTCCTGGTCACAACCCCTGCAAGAGAGCACAGCAGCCTAGCGTCGCGCAAGAGCAATACTGGCGGCTTAGCGCCGAATGAGAGCAATACCTACGGCCTAGAACCGTATCAAAGCAATACCTGCAGCCTACTGCCACCTGAGAATATGTAGGGTGTATCTGTTACCATCTTTAATAATTAATTATCAAATATTATTTAAAGTAGACATTTGTCATTAAGAGTGCCCCAGTGACTAGCCCTCTCTTTCCTTCTTTTTCTTTTCTACCTGAGAATATACCTGTGACCTAGCGCCGAATGAGGACAATACCTGTGGCCTAGCACTGTATCAAAGCAATACCCGCGGCTTACTGCTGTCTGAGAATATACCTGCGGCCTAGCACCGAATGAGAACAATACCTACGACCTAGCGCCGTATCAAAGCAATACCTGCGGCCTACTGCCGTCTGAGAATATACCTGTGGCCATATGAGAACAATGCCTAAACAAGGGGATACAGTGGCCTAGGTCTAACGCCGCACGGTGGTGGTACACTGGGCACAATGATGCACAGTAGCCTAACAGAGGGGATACAGTGGGTACAATGGTACACAGTAACCTAACAAAAGAATACAATGACTTCGGCCTATCGCTGCACGGTGGTGATACAGTGGATGAACAATGATACACAGTAGCGTAACAACAGAATACAATGACCTCCGCCTATCGCCACATGGTGGTGATACAGTGGATGCACAATGATACACAGCAACCTACCAAAGCAAGTAAAAGGGGCCTCATTCAGGGCTTACCTGATCCGCTGACCTCTGTCCTGGACTCCGTCCAGCAACGGTCCGTCTGCTCCGGTAACTCCCGCACACTCCACCTCGCCGGGCCGCATGCATGGGTTTAAATAACCCGCTGCACGGCCTTCTGGGGTTAATGACGCGGCGGGCCAACGAGGGTTTGGTGATGACGTGCCACACCACGTGGAGGCACCCGATGATGCAGGGTCCAGTCCTCGTCGGTGTCTTCGTGGGTGGAGGGGCGCCGGACCTCCCACACGCCTGCAATCGAAAAAGTGTGCACCAAGCTTAAGAAGAGCTGACAATTAGTACATTTTAAGATCTGGTAGAGCTTTGTCTCCCCGTATTGTGAGTTTCTTAATAGGTTCTAATCTGATTCTATGAGTTTACCACAAGTTCAGAAAGAGGTACTCTGGAGCTCATTCCGACCCGCTCACTAGATACACTCGCTTGCTCCCAGTGTATGCAAATCTAACGCACACCCAGCAAGGCAGGCGATCATACGCCAAGGCATTAGCATGCCCACTATGTCTTGGCGTGCGATCACTTTGTGTATGCAGACGCCCACTAGCCATTCATAAGACGCCCACTTGCGCACGTCATCTTCTGGAAGTGCATGAAAACATTGGTCCATCAAACATCATCGGGTGTACTTTCAGCGCTTGAGGTTGACTATACCTTGCCGCAACGCGCCTGCGTTCGTACCTCCACTCCCCCATTTTTAGTGGCCTGACCTCGTTACCACCCACAAATGGCCTCTCCTGTCACTCATTCAACTGGGCTGTCTATGCTGGACCAGCAAGCGTTTCCCAATCTTTCACAGTGGTTCGCGCGAATGCGCATTACGATACGCATGCGCAGATTGCAAATATCGACCAGCTATGAGCGATTGCATGCTATCGAGCGGGTCTGAATCAGGCCCTCTGACTGGTAGGGTTTGAAAATAGGACAGGAGCCTGGGAAGTGAGAAGTATATTAATTTTGGCAGCAATGACCTACCCAGCCATGAGATGATTAGGGGGAAGATTCAATAACATAACATTCAACTTTGTGACATTCATTTTGTAACCCAATAGGTTGCTGTTAAGGTCCATAAATCTGTATTGACTTTTTTTTACTGTTTAATGCTTATAAAAAATACATTCAAATATGCTACTAAAAGAGCTCAATCTTTCCTAGAAGAAAGAAAAGAACAAAAAATAAAAATCAAATCCACTTGGGTTTTGCAAAAAAAAATAAAAAAAAATTCTCAGTTAAGTGAAAAATTATGCAAAGTAAATACTTTTCATTTAAAAAGCATAAAAGTGTAAACACGGCTGTCATGAAAGGATTGATAGATTATGTAGACAATGAATTCACGTGGGTTGATGTAAAATAAAGATTATGATGCTATTTAAAATATATGTATATATTATTTAATAATATTAAATCTCGTATTTTATCTGTACTTCTCTGCTTATGGGGTCTTTTCATTATTATTTCAAATAATTTAGAAATAATTAGGTTTAGAACTCGCATGAAGTTCTACCTAATTACTGGAGGAATTCATCATTCTTCCTCTCCATAAGTATCTATTCCAAAAAGCTGTCATTTTTTAGATGACAACTTTTCGAAAAATAGATACTTTTCCCTCCCTGCATCCCCTGCCGTTCTCCATCTCGCAGTGATGTGCAGAGATCTGTCCCCCAGCAGCATGGCCAGCTTCCCCCGCTGCCCGCTCCATTCACTGTGTCAGAATATGTCTCAGCACCCTCTTCCCCATCCCGGCCAGGTCTACCCATCTGTCATATACTGAGCTGCAACCGCTGGCCTGCCTGGCTGGAATGTAGCAGCCACAGACTCCCGACCCCCTGCCCGGCTGTTACTTACATGATGCAGGGGGAATGGATCTCAAAAGTGTAATGCCCCTTACACATTATGCCACACAGTAATACCCCTTATAACAGTATGCCACACAGTAATACCCCTTACACATATCCTCTCCCCCTTGTACTCCCTCAGCCATGGCATGCACCTTTTATTCCCCCATATCTTCTCTCAGCCATAACAACTACTTTAGCATGTAACTTTCCCACCAGCAGCCCGGGTACACCGTCATGCAGGAGCTGAAGATTTGAAGGAAACATCTCTGTGCTTTTTCCGAGCTACACAGTACAGGACAGGGTGACAATGTCAGCCTTCCTGCCCTGCTCCCTCTTGCACCCTGTCCACTTCCTACAGCTACAGACCATGTATATACTATAGGCATGCGCAGACACCAGATGAGAACACCGCTTCCAGCTTACCGCAACACCGCACCATGTCAGCTCCAGCGGGGAAGGTCGGCAGCAAGCGAGGGAGGGATGTGCGGGACTCGTTTCATAATCTCTCCCTGGCCCCGCTTATTGGTCTTACTGCACTGATCACAAGGCACAGCTCACACCCATTGTCCTTGGGCCCACCCCGCATCATTGCTGTAAACGGTATGCAGTCAGGAAGCTGGCGGACGTAATCCTGACAGCCGGCTTCCTGACTGCTTTATCCCGGTGAGGCTTAAATAACAGGCGTCTAAATTTAGATGCCTGTGATTTTACCGACGCCGTGAGACCGGCGCCCGGCATCCCGATCGAAGTGATGCCGGGCGCCGACGCGGACAGCCGTGGGGGGAGGAGGGTTAGGTTTAGGGCTCCCGGGGGGGACTTAGGGTTAGGCACCCCCCCGGGAGGTTAGGGTTAGGCTTTCCAACCGCTGGACGCAATACATGCGGTGGAGCTGCCCATTAACCTCTAGCAGCTGCACATTACTAGGAAGGAAAAGTTTTGGGAAGGGAAGAAACGGTCATGGTGGTCGGCTGATCCACAAGATGCAGAAAGATGTTGGAGTAGCCGGCCGGCCACTAATACGCTACAGCTGGGCCTGATGAGCGCACAGCTACGGTGAACAACAGCCAGCCCAAACCATTCAATTCTGGACCGGCCCAGTCCGTCCCTGGTTGGCGCCCCCCCAAATTTGGCTCCCTAGGCTCGATTTAGCCCCGCTCGCTAGGCTTCGTTCGCCGATGTTTGCAGTCTGCACATGCGTATGCATCGCAGTGTGCGTGTGCAAACTAGTCCATGCGATCAGGAAGTGTTCACAGGGGATGGTCGATGGAAACGGGTGTGGTGGTGCGAACATGGGCGTGTCTGAGTCTTAACGCCGTTTCAGAGGTGTGCATAATTAAGACTGAGCATCATAGTACACGTTACATGGTTGAATTACACAGTGAAGCACTCGCAGTGCTTGCAGCAGGGTATAGTGAACCACAAGTGCTGCGTATGCTTCCGATGGTACTCGATGTTAACGATGGCTGCATACACTTCCTGAAGATGACGTGTATAAGTGGGCGTCTGAAGACAGGCTGGTGGGCATCTAAATACACACCGTGATCGCATGTCAAGACATAGTGGGCATGCTATAGCTTTGCCATGCGATCGCCGGATTTGCATACTTTGGAAGCAGACGTCTGCGTGCGAACGCATCTAGTGAGCGGGTCTGAATCGAGCCCTCAGTTCCTGAACCTCTCATTTTCTATCGCATAATGCCCTTGGCCAAAATGTACTTTCCATAATATATATATAAAAATAGAAATGGTTGGCCCGGCACTCCTGTATTAGTAATGTTCAACATCCTGGGAACCATTCCTGCAGCATACAAAGATGCAGCAATATACATAGCAACATGCTGTACATATATATTGTACATAGGTATATGTATATATATATATATATACCCAGGGACAGCATGATGTCATCAATGGGCGTCCCGTCGATTGTGCTGGGTGGACACAATGGGCCTGATTCAGAGCCGGTCGCTATTTGCGCTCGTTCGTCAAGAAAATAGGGGTGGCAATTCAAATGAACCGTTCGCTGTTTGCGGTCTGTTCACGCCTCTAGGTCTGAACGAGCGAACAAAACTTGCGGTCGTTTTTTGGGAAACTACGCCCCCTGGCCGCTCGCATCCTACGTCATGTCCGCTATTTATTAGATTAATCGAGTACATCGAACAGGGTATGAGCTGCTCGCTATTCTTGTGGTTGGTTTTTGCTACCACAGTTCTGGCTTAAAAAAAACCCAGTGACGTTGTCAATGACGCTGATGTTTTAATTATGCACACCCATAAAACGCCCGTTTTGACCTTTAGGCACGCCTGCGATCGGATCTCCACTCCCCGTTTTCAAGCACCTTCCCCTGTTACCACCCACATACGCCTCATTCTGTCACTCAAAATAGCAGGCATTCGCTATTTTGCGAGCACACGATTTTCGGCCGCACTGACTGGTTCGCGCATGCGTATTACGATCCGTACGCATGCGCAGTTGGGCAAACATCGCTCGGAGCGAACGAGCAGCCACTTGCGTCCGGCTCTGAATCAGGCCCAGTGTTAGCACCGGTGTATGTCTGGGATATTAGGAGGGGTAAGTAAGTGCTTTCGTTCTTGTAGGTGTTTTCTCTTTTGCTTGTGTGTGTCTTGACAAAAGTACTTAAGTGCACTGAAACGTCGAGTTACCACTAGATGGATTTTACAGTTTGAATACAGACATTTTTGCTAATTAATGTAACAACCCCAATTTGGTGGAATGTCAGTGAGTGGATCGTATCTGCTGTTCTTCTGGAACCTGCTTGGGAGTGGATCAGGGCAGTTCCTCTTTCAGGCTCCTCCTATCACAACAGAGAGACAGGAGACCCCCCAGAACCCAGCAGAGTAAACACACTTTGGGGAAAGTGAAATTCCTCCGTCAGCTCTCAGCTTGGGCCAGTCTGTCTCTGGGGATTCTCACAGGCAGTGCAGCTCCTATCACTACTGTAGCTCTCCTCAGGCACCACACGTGCCCAGAAACTCAGCCTCTGCTCACAGTATACTGCTCCTCTCCCAGTCTTCTGCAGGACTCACTGGGCTTCTCTAGCTCCACCCCCAACCACCTCTCTCTAGTTTCCCTCCTTAAGGCTGGCAGAACCATCTCCAGGGGATCAGCAGGGCCCTAACTACCGGCCATTAACCACTTCTATGCTGGAGAAAACACTGCTGAATTGGGGGTATCACAGTAAGACCTTGAGTGCCATTCCATTCTCCCGAAGTTATAACATAGGAGTCACTACAGGTTCCTCCAGGATCTGGACACCGGGCACTGTTTGATATGGTATAGTGAGTATCGGACTTTCCTTGTACATACAGTCAGGTGCATAAATATTGGGACATTGACAGAATTTTCATATTTTGGCCTCTATTCACCACACAATGGCTTTGAAATGAAACAAACAATATGTGCTTTAACTGCAGACTTTCAGATTTAATTTGAGGGTAATTACATCCAAATCAGGTGAACGGTGTAGGAATTACAATGGTTTCTATATGCGCCTCACACTTTTTAAGGGGCCAAAAGTAAGCAGCCTATCAACTCAAAAGCTATTTCATGGACAGGTGTGGGCTATTCCCTCGTTATTTCATTATCAATTAAGCAGGTAAAAGGTCTGGAGTTGATTCTAGGTGTGACATTTGCATTTGGAATCTCAATATGAGATCCAAAGAGCTGTCACTATCAGTGAAGCAAGCCATCATTAGGCTGAAAAGTCAAAACAAACCCATCAGAGAGATAGCAAAAACATTAGGTGTGACCAAATTAAGTGTTTGGAACATTCTTAAAAAGAAAGAACGCACCGCAGAGCTCAGCAACACCAAAAGACTCGGAAGACCACAGAAAACAACTGTGGTGGATGACAGAAGAATTATTTCCCTGGTGAAGAAAAACCCCTTCACAACAGTTGGCCAAATCAAGAACACTCTCCAT
The DNA here is from genome assembly GCA_031769625.1 of Taudactylus pleione. Classification (NCBI taxonomy): domain Eukaryota; kingdom Metazoa; phylum Chordata; class Amphibia; order Anura; family Myobatrachidae; genus Taudactylus; species Taudactylus pleione. The sequence continues at coordinate 7,992,338 of JAUIMM010000012.1, forward strand.
GAGGTAGGTGTATGTGTGTCAAAGTCAACAATCAAGAGAAGACTTCACAAGAGTGAATATAGAGGGTTCACCACAAGATGTAAACCATTGGTGAGACACAAAAACAGGAAGACCAGATTAGAGTTTGCCAAACAACATCTAAAAAAGCCATTACAGTTCTGGAACAACATCCTATGGACAGATGAGACAAAGATCAACTTGTAGATAAGAGAAGAGTATGGAGAAGGAAAGGAACCACTCATGATCCAAAACATACCACCTCATCAGTGAAGCATGGTGGTGGTAGTGTCATGGCGTGGGCATGTATGGCTGCCAATGGAACTGGTTCCCTTGTATTTTTTGATGATGTGACTGCTGACAAAAGCAGCAGAATGAATTCTGAAGTGTTTCGGGCAATATTATATGCTCATATTTAGTCAAATGCTTCAGAACTCATTGGACGGCGCTTCACAGTGCACATGGACAATGACCCAAAGCATACTGCAAAAGCAACCAAAGAGTTTTTTAAGGCTGAAAAGTGGAATGTTATGCAATGGCCAAGTCAATCCCCTGACCTGAATCCGATTGAGCATGCATTTCACTTGATGAAGACAAAACTGAAGGGAAAATGCCCCAAGAACAAGCAGGAACTGAAGACATTTGCAGTAGAGGCCTGGCAGAGCATCACCAGGGATGAAACCCAGCGTCTGGTGATGTCTATGTGTTCCAGACTTCAGGCTGTAATTGCCTGCAAAGGTTTTGCAACAAAGTATTAAAAAGTGAAAGTTAGATTTAGGATTGTTTAGTTTGTCCCATTACCTTTGGCCCCTTAAAAAGTGGGAGGCACATATAGAAACCGTTGTAATTCCTACACCGTTCACCTGATTTGGATGTAATTACCCTCAAATTAAATCTGAAAGTCTGCAGTTGAAGCACATCTTGTTTGTTTCATTTCAAAGCCATTTTGGTGGTGAATAGAGGCCAAAATATGAAAATTCTGTCAATGTCCCAATATTTATGCACCTGACTGTATATATATATATATATATATATATATTTATAAGAAAGGGTGAGAATATATATATATATATATATATATATATGCAAGTGTTGTGTTCCGAGAATATATTTATATGCAAGTGTTGTGTTCCTGCATCATTAATTTACTATGGATACAAGGTGTGGGGAAGCGCCGCAGATTGGACAGACTGTTAGCAATGGCTGTTTTCAGAAAGGAACATCTGGAGAAACAAGGTCTGTTTTTAAATAAAGACATCTGGCCTCGCTTGAAGCACCAAGCTTTGGGTGGTTGTGAAATATGTTCTGCAGGTGCCTAATCATTTTGTCTCCTTTACTGATGTAATGCTTCTGATTTCAGACAAAAAAACACTCTCTGCTTTAGTCAATTTTATGAACTTCGTGGGTACAGAGTCTTAGCTCACTAGGTAACCCAGCATATTATTATGGTTCAGAGCCGTAACTAGACGTTTTGGTGCCCTGTGCGAGAAATAGCATTGGTGCCCCCCCCTCCCCACAAGAAAAAAGGGCGACATAATTTAGGATATTGCTCTCTCCATCTCCATCCTGCTTCTCTCAGATCATGCAGCTGTCACCTGGCCAGTAAATTAAAATTATCTATACTCTGGCAAGGATACGGGATACTGATGTAGTAGGTGACCAAGAACAATTGACATTACTGTCTATTGGTCTAAAAAAAAGCACATAAGCGGCACTCCGGAGACTCCCAAACAGGTGAACACAGTGGTGTCTTTAATAAAGACACCAACCACTGTGTTCACCTGTTTTGGAGTCTCCGAAGTGCCGCTTATGTGCTTTTTTTTATATACAGTGACAGGAGTGATCTCCACATTGAAGGCTCCAAGAGCAAGGTTATTGACCGGCTGTGGTCTGCAGAGTGCCGGGCCTCTATGGTGATATATATATACATATATATATCAGTGTTCGCAAATACGCGCTATAGCGCATATTTTACCCGATGTCGGGCACTGGGGACTCACTTTTAGAAAGTTCCCTGGTCCCCGGAGACACGCTGTGCTGTGGCCAATACCTGACAGCTGGCTGCAGCACAGTATGTCCCCCTGAGAAGGACACAACGCTGTCTGTTAGAGCAGCCAATGAGAGTCAGATAGACTCTCATTGGCTGCTGCTGTGGAAAGCCGTGCTGGGATCAAGTGTATGATCCCAGCATCGGCACTGCATCTGTGCCCGGTGCTGGGACAGTGTGTTTGTTCCCAGCGCCGGGTAAGCCTCCGCGGCGGGTGCCTGGTGGCGGCGGGCGACGCTTGGCACCAGGCGCAAGCTGAGCGGAGCTCGCTGCCTGGAAGCCAAGTAGCGGCAGTGGTTGTTTGGCACTGGCCATGAGCCATTTGGCTCACGGTCCAGCAGCCAATGGGAGGCAGACGAGACGAGCCAATTGCAGCTCACCGCGTCATAGCCCCGCCCACTCGCGACGTCTTGAATAGACGCCGCTGAGTGGGAATGTTCAGTCCGGCGGTGGAGGGGAGGAGTGAAGACCTCACGAAGGCAAGTGAAGAGAAGAGCGGCGCGGCAACAGTTCCAGCGGTCGCGCAAGAGGCCAGAAGATGGCGTGATCAAGAGGGCTGCTGGCTGGGGACCGAAGAGGACTTCGGGGGTGGAAAGGAAAAGAGCTATTGAAACTTCCCCCCAGCAGCCTTTTCCACCGTACGGGTAGGCGACCTTGGGCCATCGTTATTTACCCCTCCCTAGACCACCAGGGTTGTCGGGCATTAGGTCCGTGGGATAAATGCAGGCAATAGGCCTCTGGGTATATAGGTGAGCACAAGGCCCGGGCTACATAAGGGGCATTAGGCAAAATTGACGGTGTGAGTGACCTGGGCATTGGGCCCAGGTCACTAATAGGTGGGCCAATACTGGGGGCAATGCATAGGGGGTAAACTACTGGGGGCAATGCATAGGGGGTAATCTATTGGGGGCACTGCATAGGGGGGGATTACTACTGGGGGTAATGCATAGGGGGATTACTACTGGGGGCAATGCATAGGGGGGCTACTAGGGGTAATATAGGGGGGATTTCTACTGGGGGCATTGCATAGGAGGACTACTAGGGCTAATGTGTAGGTGGATTATTACAGGGGTAATGCATAGGAGGATTACTACTGGGGGCAATGCATAGGGGGTCAACTACTGGGAGCAATGCATAGGGGATCAACTACTGGGGGCAATGCATGGGGGGGCTACTACTGGGGGCAGTGAATAGGGGGGACTACTACTGGGTGCAATGCATATAGGGACTAAAGGGCATTAATGTGCAGTATAACGTGTAAAAGCTGGGCATGGCTGTGTGGCATCATTTGTAAGGGCTATTACTGTTTGGCATAATGTGTAAAGACTAGGCGTTAATGTGTGGCATAATGTTTAAAAACCGGGCATAGCTGTGGCAAAATGTGCAAAGACAGGGCACTGCTGTGTGGCATAATGTGTAAAGGGCATTAATGTGTGGCATAATGTGTAAAGGCCGGGCATGGCTGCGTGGCATCATTTGTAAGGGGTTAGGGGAGGTCTGAGAGGCATATGGGGAGCTCTAAAGCATAAATTATGATGGGACCCAGAAATGGTCAGGTAGGACCCCATTTTTTTAAGTGGAGGGTCTCTGGGACCCACATATTTTGTCACTCACCGCAATCACTGTATATGTATATATTTATATATATATAGATATATATATATCACAACAATGGTACTGGTCGGAGTTCTGCACGGAGGTATGTCTTTGCATCAATTATATAATCATCCACTATAGTCCCGATGTCAACGGTGGCCACTCAATGTTTTTCCCATAGGCCTTGTTGAAGGGTCTCAGAAGTTTTATGTAATAATAAAAGTGAAAACAGGCGCCATATAGTTTAATATAATTAATAGATTCACTGCACGCTTTGCAAATAAATACGTACCGTGCTGCCTATTTAAGTAGGCATGTAGGGCGGCATGTAATAGAGATCGAGTCTGCCGGAGAACTTACCTTTGTTATCTCTGTTTCTACGAAGTCCATAGGGTCCACAGGGTTGACCTTGGGGTATAGGTTGGGAACCAAATCCGGGCACCACGCAGTTAAAGCTTTTAACTCCCAGGATGCACTTGGGTCCACTCTCCCTATAACTCCACCCCCCAGCCAGAGGCACCTCAGTTTGCAAGTAGCCAAAGGCCGGAGGAGGAGAGAAAAAGAGAGAGAAAACTGGAACACTCTAGAACCATACTCACAGAAAAGGAGACGGGAAACCGGTGACCAGTGTGTTACTGGTCACCGGTGACCAGTGTGTTACTGACGCACCTGGCCATATGAAGCCAGGTGCGTCAGGGCGGGCGCCCTGTGGACCCTATGGACTTCGTAGAAACAGAGATAACAAAGGTAAGTTCTTACCATATCTCTTGTTTTCTACTTCAGGGTCCATAGGGGGTCCAGAGGGTTGACCTTGGGGATGTCCCAAAGCAGTTCAACCAAGGGTGGGGTCGCCAAAAAGGAAGCATCCTGAGAGGCAAAGGAAACCAATGCCTAGAACCTTAAAAAGGTGTGGACAGAAGACCACGTGGCCACCTAGTAAGGCAAAACAGCCGAGGCGCCACAGCGAGCCGCCCACAAGGGTTACATGGCCCAAGAAAAAAACAAGCATCAACAACAGAAAGGCCTACCCCTGGGTAAGCCCCTGAGGAAGACATACGAGGCCATCCAGCCAACATTTAGTTATAGGCCGGCCATCCTTTCCTGTGAAAATTAGAAATCTCAGACCACCAATAAGGAGTCCGATTTCCGTAAGGAGCTTGAACGGATCACATAAATCCAAAGAGGCCGGACCACAGTCAATGAGGCCACACCAGCCGAGAGGACTGGGGGCTGAATGGCTGTACCATAAGTTCCAGAATAATATGGAACCTAAAAACCACATTAAGAAGAAACACAGGGCGAGAGCAACTCACACCCTGACATGATGCCCTCCAGAAGAGGGAGCCACATGAGAACGCTCCCAAGTCAGAGACTCTCCTGGTTAATATAAACACCCTGAGAGAAAGAGAGAGCCTAAGCAATAGACCATGTAATGGCTATCACAACCAGCGGTTCCATCGACTGTCCCCGGAGGGAACGAAGAACCACTACTAACTCCCAAGGAGTCCCTAGGGAGGACAAATGGAGGCAGAGGCCAGAAAACACACCAAAGGATGAACTGGATACCAGAGTGGAGCAATTCCATATCTTAACCATACCGACAGTGTAGAGATCCGCACTGTCAGGAAGGCCAGGCCGAGGGTGAAACCCAAGCCAGCCGGCAGGAATGCCAGAATATCTGGAAATCCTGGACACCGGAGGATCATATCGACAGGTACGATACCGTAAGAATTACGTATGCCACAGTCTGTGGCAGATCCCAGCAAAGTCTGGCCTGTCTGCTCTAAACATCTCAATGAAGACAGAGCCAGGGAAGCCCTAGGACCACAGCAGGTGCGCAGTCATAGACAAACGATCCAGGTCCAGGGAAAAACAAGGACCCTGAGACAACAGGTCCAGATAGTGAAGCAGTAGGAACGGAGCATCGATGAGAAGACTCCGAAAATCCTAGTACCAGTGACGTCTGGGATGAACTGGAGCCCCCAGAAGGAAAGCCCCTCCGTCTCGAATTAAACTTCCGAAGACCTCGAGGAAGAAGGGAGACCGGAGGACGCAGGTACACAAAGTGGAAGGACCACTTCACTGACTGTTGGACTGAACCTATGCAGGTTTACCGTGACATAAGGGTTAGGCCAGAGTGAAGGCCCAAGACAGCCGAAAGTTCCAACAAGTGGCAGGGCGGAAGCGACAGACGTCCAGCTACCCCGAAATGAATGCGGACCAGACACTGTCTGCAGCAAAGAATACCCTGGACGAGATGGCCATAGCCACCCGGACAGAGACCGACTCGCCTCCGGAGAGAGCATCATCGTCCGAACAGCGATCCGATGGAAAAAACTCGGTCCATCTGGAGAAGAGTCAATTATGGCAAGGCCTGGAATGGAACTGATCACATTCCCCCCTCCCAAAAGGTAGACACTCTGGGAGACCGCGCATCACCAAGAGTAATGACATATGTCGACCGCGTAGACATCCGCACACTCCAAGTTGAAGAGCGGAGAGCTTGTCTTACGCCAGAAAAATTCCCAGATTCCTGAGAATCCAGCAGTGCTCCCAGATGAAGAATACTCTGTGAGGGATGCAGGGAGGACTTTTCTCCGGTGACTAATTATCTGTGCCGAGAAAAAGCCACGGTTATCCTGACCCGGCGGTAAAGGACCTCGGTGATCCTGCTAAAAGCAGGATGACGTCCAGAGAAAGGAGCATTCGGATACACTGAACCGGTGAACCGTCAGAAAATCCGTAAAGCTGGTAAACCCCGATGGAGTTAAGGACAGTCCCAAAAGGCAGAGCCTGAAACTTGCAAGTTTTGCTGTGGCACAGCAAACCTGAACCCCTGCTGATGAGAGGGCTCTGTATGTACCCGTAGGTACGTATCCTGAATACTCAGATATACCATAAAGTCCCCAGGCTCCAAACGTCGGATGATGGAGCAAGGAGGAATCCACTTGAGTCCAGGCACCCTTGGAATCTGATTCAGGGATTTGAGACAGAGTATAGGCAAATGAAGGACCAGTCAGTCACTGCCCCAGAAAGAAAAAAGAACAACCAGTCCCTCGCTGAGATAGTGAGGCTGGCCGAAATAGCTCTGCTTGCCGCAAAGGCTGTATAGCTTTCTGGGTTGGTAAGGCCCTGATCGGAAGAAGGGCCCGTGTAACAACGCCTGTGAGGAGGCCGCCTGAGCAATGAGAGGCCGTTGAGAATCAGTATCTCACTCTGGAATCCCCCAGATATAGATCTGCCCCGTCAGGCTGAAGGCTTATCCTCCGGTGTAGAAGCAGGGCTGTCCAGAAGTCCTGGACAGCTCGGTACTAGATATGGTGGCCCCCGTGGAGGCCAACAGCCTAGGAAAAAACAGGCCTTTAGGCTGACCCTGAGGACAAAAAGACTTAACAGAGTTAGTCCGAATGTAGTGGGAGTAGCTAAAGACGGCATCTCTCCATTAGTGATACTGCCAATGATGCAACAATCTTGTCAAGGCCGGACCAAACAAGATCTTCCCCATGGTAGGAGACTGCACCTCTGCTTTCCCATAACGCAGCCATAGGGTATTGCTGCAGATACAGACGCAGCCGAAACCCTGAAAGTTAGAAGACCGCCATCCAATGTAGGTAATCCCACATATGACAATTGCATATTTTATGTGAGCGGCAAAAGACATTTGAATCCCAGACGTGTTGAAGGGGAAAAACGTTACAAATGCATCAGCCCAGCATGCAACAGTATTAACCAACCATGCGATGGCCATGGTAGGACGGGCAACAGACCCTGAAAACGAGTACATTGATTTCAGGTAAAGTTACCACCTACGGATCCGTAAAATCCGTCCAGGCCGGGATGGGAGGCATATTAATGCCTGTAACCCGACGATTAACATACAAATCCACCCCAGAAGGAGATTTCTATTACTTGTGAGGACCCTCAGGGAATGGGAAACAGGAGGCCTTTGTGACCCCTCGTATCTGGCGACAGCCAGACTCCCGCCATGCTGTTGTGGTAATCCCTGCAAGGGGAATGCAGACCGATGCGGTACCGGAGGCAATTCATGTACTGTGAAAAACCCCGGCAGGGAGCGATAGTCTGTGACACAGGGGTAAAGTGCAAGTAATTGCGAGATACCCCGAGTTGAAAAGGGCAGTATGGTGAAGTAACCACAAGCGAGTTACGACAATGGGGCCCGCCCGGCGATCCTCAAAGGAGAGGATCCTGAGAAATAAACCGCCCAAAGGGGTCGTGCAAGGGGCCCGACACCAGATGGCGCCGCATACAAAACCTTTCTGAGTCAAATCCTCCGCACTAATACCTGCAGCACATGACTTGCAGGATAGCAATAATGGGTGCAGTATCGTGCGCAATCTCCTGGTCAGATATATTTGACTATCTTGACGGAAATATTAAGCAGCGCCATACCGGTCCTGACTGACGCTAAGATTAGCTGCAGGGACCCATTATCAGCGTATGCAACACACAGTTCCATCTAAAATATGGCAACGTGCAACACGCAACAGTATGTGACAAACCTCACAAATATTAACAAGTATATATATGTGAGGTCTCAGAACCACCCTAGGTACACCTGTATTAGGGCAGATAAAGAAAAGGGATAGATATACACTGACAGGTGAGAAAAGCAGACAGTCAGCACTAGCATAAGTCACATACAATGCAGAAAAACATATATACATACATTTGCATGACATATAATATACTGCACAATGCCGCTACATTCAACTGCCCAGATTCAGTGTCTGGGAAGGCTATAGCGCTGTGTACACTCACCCACAATGGCCTGGTATGCAGGGGGACTGGGCTCACTGACATCCTAGGAGTTCTGCAGCACCACCGAGAGATAATGGCCGCTGGAGACCTCAGAAGAAGCGTGGCCCGTGGAGGAAGCAGCTCAGCGACGCCAGACTGCGTGTTGAAAGGCGCGCTGAGCTGAGGGGAGGAGCCGCTAGACAGGGAAGGCTTCCTCCCCTGGCTAGCAATTAACCCCCCGGGATGCCGGCTCCCGCTGCCGCTATAATCCCTGGTGGGCTAGTGGACACGCGGGGTATGCCTCCATGGAGGGGGAGCCCGCCGCCATCGCTAGCGCCTCCGGTCTGTCCCCAGAGACCAGAGGCATAAGGCTGCATATTCACACGTGGATCACCGCAAGCGGTGACCACGCGACTTACCTGTCCCCGTCGATCCGGCAGCAGCCTAGGGATTCCTCCAGAGTCCGGCTAGTGCAGACTCTGGGGTCCCGCTGCGATCCCCAGATCTGTACTGGCTTCGCAGCGCCGGCGGGGTGTAGGAGCGGCAGCTTAAACGTCCATTGGACAGTCTGACGCTGCCGCTCTGAAAAGTAGTAAAAAAAAAAAATAAAACTCTTTTTTAAAATAAATTTTAAGCTTAGGGGCTGCTAATCAGCTCCCCACTGCACTAACGGTGACCCGACTCCGGCCGGGCACCAACTTAAACTGAGGTGCCTCTGGCTGGGGGGCGGGGTTATAGGGAGAGTGGACCCAAGTGCATCCTGGGAGCTAAAAGCTTTAACTGCGTGGTGCCCGGATTTGGTTCCCAACCTATACCCCAAGGTCAACCCTGTGGACCCCCTATGGACCCTGAAGTAGAAATAGGGAGAGAGGAAACACTCTCATGGTGTAGTAGTTTAAAAGCAATTTATTTCAAAGGACAAACTCAAAACACAGTAAAATGCGTAATTACAATAAAGAAATAATCAATAGGCTTATCTGAGAAGGTAGCAGGTCTGGATTACCGAGGGCTGCGCTTGCCTCAACACGTTTCGTCTCTTACGCTTGTCTGGCTGGACTTCGTCAGGAGTATATATAAAATTTAGTCTGTCATTTTGAATCCTCCCTTCCCCTCCCCAGGCTATTTACTGTAATGAACATGTATTTTATATGGACACATCTGCTGCTGGATACCGACGCCAGGCCTGATAGTAAATGGGGACCTGCTGGTGCTGCTGAGCTGGACATCGTCGGGGGACCTGTCACTGTGACTTTCTGCCGGATGCCGTGCCGCTTACTGCACAGAGCGCAGCTTCGAGTCCTCACCCTAGGAACTGCGGGAGGAGATATGTCATGACATCTCTCCTACCACAATTCTATTTCCTAGGGTGTAAAGACTCAGAGCTGTGGGGCAGGGGAGAGAGGGTGCAGTTCAGTGTCAGAGCCGCATGCCATGCACCGCACCATAACTAATATATATAGCAGCGGACGCCCGGCGTATTGTGATTGCTGCACCACCCTAGTTACGGCCCTGTTACGCTTAATGGAAAGCACAGACAAGGCAACAAAGAGGATACAAATTATTTGAATATTTATTATATTTGAAGGTAGCAACACAAAACGTACAATATAATACATTACATCACATCAAGTTAATCACCAGTACCCTAGTTCAGATTTTACCAACTTTAGTGTTACTGGATGGAGGCAGCCGCACACCCCAAGTCCTGGCCGATGTCAGTCACAGCAATCACCTTCAGTATGCTCAACCAGAGACAAGACTCTGAGATGCAATGTTCTGCAGAAGCATGGGGGTTCTTCCGAGTCCAGCAGCCTAACAACTCCAAGGCCTGGACTTCTTCCCATCTACTGACTCTGTAACACAATCCAGCTGGCAGAAGACAAAACTCTACTCTGCAATATCTCCTGGTAGTAGCCTCAACTCCACACCCCAGAAGATGTTACACAGTACTTGAGCTCTCACCCCCCCTCCTCTCCTGTCCTATTAAAACATCTCAATTACCACAATATTGATATTCACCCCTATGCAGGTAACACATTAATTTGTCCCCTGGTATTGGGTATACCTGCAGAGGGTCTGTATATGATGCACTGGTATACTCCCCCCCACTTACTAGCTGCCCCTTGTGGTGTGAGTGCCTTAGGGTCTGAGTTACTTGGACAGAGTAATGGAACTCATGGATTGTTAATGAAGAAGTGATCTATGATAATGAAGGGTTCATCCTCTAGTTAACTCTTTATAGTCATTTGTGACATCACATACCCTTCAGCTGTTCAGAGCTTCCTGCCTCAGAGAGAGACAGAGGACATGGTCATATATAGGCTTCCTGTACAAATTCCAGATTCATCTGGCAGCATTTTAGAAACAAAACATGATAACCTAACTTTGGGGCTGACTCAGAGTTGTACACTAACCCGATAGTTTGCATATAACTCTAATGTTTGAAGATCTGCTCAGGAGCTGTACTGCGCATGTGCACATCTCCTCTGAGCTCGCTCACACTGCACGGATGCTGAAGCCTGATTGAGATTGACAGGCTGTGGCCATTTCGGGGAGACATCCGGCAGTGCCCCAGAGTGTGCTGAAACCAGTGGCTGTGTCTCCTGAATGTTACTCAAATGAACAATGGTCACGCGGAGTGATCCGATGCTGCGTCTTTTATACACTGTGCACTTTACATTTCTAACCAAATTTCTGCGTTCTACCTGCATTAAACCGAAGGAGAACACTAACTTCAAACCATTCTAAAATCAGAACATTTGGACAAAGTACAGTATAATCAAGAAATGTAAGTTCACAATCTCTTCACTACATCACCTGCTGTCTGCATAACCTGGACATTTATCACCACTGGACTGTTTGCTCACTATAAGAACTCAACACTTTACTTGCTAATATTTGGGCTGGCTCTCTGGTTTCACAATCACCTGAAAGCATACTGTATTCTGTGCCCATTTCAGTCTATCTCTTAGAAATAATGTATTCCTACCTTAGGGCTCGATTCAGACCCAGTCGCTAGATGCGTATGCTCGCTCCCAGCATATGCAAATTTGGCTAAGTGACGGCAAGGCAGGCGAATGCACGGCAAGGCATAAGCACGCCCACTATGTCTTGCCGAGCGATCGCTTTGTGTATGTAGACACCCACCAGCCTGTCTTAAGACTCCCACTTGCGCACGTCATCTCCAGGAAGTGTATGCAACCATCGGTACATCGGGTACCATCGGAAGCGAACACAGCGCTTGAGGTAGACTATACCCTACCACAAGCACTGCGATCACTTCAGTGTGATATACAACCAGGTGACGTGTACTATGACGCTGCCTGTTAATTATACACGCCTCTGAAACTGTGTTATTTTGGTCAGGCACGCCTGCGTTCACATCTACACTGCCCCATTTCTAGTGACCGGCTCCTGTTACCACCCAGAAACGGCTTCTCCTGTCACTCACTCTGGTGGGCTGTCTATGCTTGGCGAACAAACGCTTCCCGATCTTTTGCAGTGGTTCGCGCATGCTTACTGCGATGCATATGCACAATGCAAACCATCGCCAGCTACGAGCAAACACTTCTTAGCGTCTGAATCTTAGTTCTTTGCCTAGCCTGTCATCTATTTTCTAATACTTTTCCTCCGCTCGATAATAAACTTTTGTAATTGTGCAGACACCTTTTCCTCCACTGTCCTTTTACTTTCTTCTCTGCAAATCTCCTGCACTTTATCTCACATTCATACTTTGTACCTACATCTAGTTTTCCCCTATTTACCTCAGCCACACCATGACCATGTTTTCTTCCACTTCCCCCTCCACTCAGTGTCTACCTAATCCTCTTCTCTGCCCCCTTCTTCCACCTTTATCATTTCCCCCTTGTCTCCTCCACCTCCTCCTTCCTGTGTCTCCCCTCCTCTGTCTGCCTTCCTCCCTCTCCTCTCCCATTACTTCACTTTCATTCTCTCCTACCCTACCTTGGTCCTACTACCCCACCGCTAATCCCTCCTCCAAACCTCCTCTCCATGTCACCCCACCCCACCACCATCCACATTTCATTAAACTCCCTCCCTGCCCACCGCCTACAGGTTCCCTTCCCAGCACTGGTGCCCGCACAATCTCTCCACTACATTCATCTCGGTCAGCAACCCTGATGATCTCATGCAAATCTCTCCCACAATGTCACTCCATCCTGTGCCCTCTAGAATGCCAGATCAGTCTGTAATAAACTTGTTTCCACCCATGACCTTTTCATCTAAAAAAACTTGCATCTCCTAGCCATCACTGAAACCTGGATTTCACCCTCTGATACTACTTCTCCTGCAGCTCTCTCCTCTGGGGGCCTCACCTTCTCTCACACCCCTCGGCCCTGGGGTCGCCATGGTGGTGGTGTGGGATCCTTCTATCCTCGGGTTACTCCTACCAACTCCTACACTCTGAACTATCCCTTAGATTTGAGGTTCATGCTATACGACTCTTCCAACTAGTACACATGTGAGTAGCTGTAATTTACCGTCCCCCTGGCCCTCCCTCCAAATTCCTTGACAACTTTGCTTCCTGGCTCCCTCACTATCTCTCCTCTGACCTTCCCTCCATTATCCTAGGTGACCAATATTCCAACTGATATCCCCACAGAATCCTGTGCCTCCATACTCCTTACCCTCACATATTAATTTGGTCTGTCCCAATGGACCTCCTCACCCTCCCATGTGAGTGGGCATTTACTTGACCTGGTCTTCACTCACCATTGTTATATTTTTGATTACTCCAATTCCCCATTCCCCTTCTCTGACCATCACCTTCTCTCTTTTAACCTATCCTTCTATCCTTCCCCTACTCTACCACCATCACTAAGCGTAACATTGAGGTTATTGACACAGTTTCTTTTTCTTCCCTGCTTGACTCACTTCTCTCCCCTATAGTGTCTCTCCTGCCCTGAACAAGCTACTTCCCTATACAATGCCTTCCTTACTTCTGCTCTGGACTCTGTTGCTCTGGTGATCACTACTCACCCTCGTAGATCCACACCTCAACCCTGGCATTCCAAATGCACCAGATACCTGCAAAAGTGTTCATGAACCACCGAGCGACAGTGGAGAAGACCACGCTCTAAAGCAGATTTTTCCATTTCAAATGTATGCTCTCATCCTACAGTGCTGCCCTTTCCCTCTCTAAACAGTCAAATTTCAAGAACCTCATCTCCTCCAAGTCCTCAAATCCCCAGTGTCTCTTCACCACCTTCAACTCCCTCCTCACCTTTTCAGCAAATGCACACCGCCTCTCATGCCAACTGCTTACTTCCTCCCACTCCTGCTACCAAGATTTTGCCCGCACTGCTCCCCACTTCTCTCCCTCAAGGGCATCAGACTCAGCACCTCTCTACAATCCTACAAACTGTCTCTCAAGACCCACTACTTCATCAAAGCCTTCCAGTTCTCATCTTAACTTGCTGCTACATGCTCCTTCCTCCCAGTCTACCCCATCTGTGTCACACCTGTTTGTCTGCCCCTCTCCTTTAGAATGTAAGCTCTTACGAGCAGGGCCCTCTACCCTCTTGTGCTTCTCCTTACTTTACTTTCATCTACTTCTTACTCCCCACTAGGGCCCCTAACACTTGGTTGCTTATGCTCTGTTACTTATTATTATTATTATTATTATCCTTTATTTATATGGCGCCACAAGGGTTCCGCAGCGCCTTACAAAGTACAGAAACAAATGAGCACACAAGACAACAGCTATTAACAGTACAGACAATGCAGTGCAAGTACATGATTTATAAACAATGCTGCATAACACCTAAATAAGCAGCAGGGTGTCAGTAAGCAGTTTTAGGTGCCATTGTGAATGAAAGTAAAAGTATGGCAAGAAGAAGCACGTGAGGAAAGAGGGCCCTGCTCGCGAGAGCTTACATTCTGAGGGGAGGGTCAGACAAACAGGGGTGACAGATGGGCTAGATAGTGAGGAAGGAGCATAGAGTAGTGGGTTAGGATGAGCGCTGGAAAGCATTGAGGAAGAAATGGGTCTTGATGGCCCATTTGAAGATTAAGAGCCAGGAAGCCAAGTGATGGAGGAATTTTGCAGGAGCAGTGGTGTCAGAGGGGTAAATCCAGGGTTTGGTGATTGCTAGTAGAATCAAGGCATTGCAGATGAAATGCTCATGAATGGAGACCAGTTTATTATAGACAAAACTGGCTTTCCAGAGGGAACAGGAGAGAGGGACAGAGTTAAGAGGTGAGAGGAGAATGAGATTATTAGGGTTGATGCAGTGTGGAGGTGATACTGATCTAGAGAAGGGGAATAAGGAGTGTGGGGTTATGTGGCTGGCTTCTGAATGAGGAAGGGTGACAGCAGGTGGTGGGTCAGGTGGAGGTTTAGTGTGGTGTGGGGGGGGAGAGGATAGGTAACTTGGAGAAAAGAGAGGGTGCAGGGTTTAGTGGTGGTGCAGCAGGACCATGGTGGAAGAGAAGTGAATAATACTGGAGTTGTGGGAGATGCAGTTGAGAGACTTATATGTGATGAAGAGAGACAGAGGAGGGGGAGAACGTAGAGGGGACTATGGATGGAGAAAAGAGGTGAAAACTGGTGGTAGAGGAGAAAATAATGTAGCGGCTGAGTGAGGGTGGAGTAGAATAAAAGAGACATCGTGTAGATGAGGCGGTTGGGGGTGAAAAAGTCAGTAGTAGTAATGAGTTTGAGATGAGGGAGCAGTACAGGTCAAAGGTCAAAATCAGATAAAAGAAAGAACAGTGCTGGAAGATGTAAAGGCACAACTACAATAGTAAATTATAACCAAAAAAGGAGTGTAGAGCTGTTAAAGTAGCAAGACTTGAGAATTAGTCTAAAGTATGAATATATATATATATATAAAAAAAAAAAAAAGGTATAGGTGTGAAACAATGGTAGATACTACAGTGGTATAAAGATAAATTGACAGTGGTATTGGAATGATTTAAACAATGTAGAGAAGAAACGCAAACATACAAGTATTAAATGTTCAGTAAGCAGGTAGTTGCTTGCAATGCTGAAGCAGGGTGTTGTCAAAAGGTGGGTCCAGGTTATAATGGAAGCTGGTTGCTGAGTTGCAGGGTTTCCAGAAGCTCAGAAGATCCTTTGCTTTTTTCCAAGTTATAGAGAGTTCTTTTAAAATATTGTCCTCCTGTCTTCCTCCTGCTGAACTCCTGACTAACTCTTTAAGTTATGCTGTACATGTAGTCCCACTTAGAAAAAACCCACTTTGAAATAAAACCTAGCAGCCTTGTACAAGCCTATAGCCTTGTGACCTACTGATTATATAGTTAAGCATAATATGTGTAGTCACTGATTACACCCACCCTCATTACCCTCACCCACACCAGATACAAGTCATAAAATTCTAATACAAACAAGCAAGGCCAAAACAGCATCCCATGAAGCTAAGAGATAAGATCTGACTATATAATTAAATTTAAAGTTACTCTGGTGTTTACAGATATTAAATAAAGACAGTATACCCAGCAAATCAGGGAATTCCAAACAGCATTGGTTTTTCTATAATAGGTGCCTGGTGCAAATATATGATTACCCAGCAAATCAGAGAATTCCAAACAGCATTGGTTTTTCTATAATAGGTGCCTGGTGCAAATATATGATTACCCAGCCAATCAGAGAATTCCAAACAGCATTGGTTTTTCTATAATAGGTGCCTGGTGCAAATATATGATTACCCAGCAAATCAGAGAATTCCAAACAGCATTGGTTTTTCTATAATAGGTGCCTGGTGCAAATATATGATTACCCAGCAAATCAGAGAATTCCAAACAGCATTGGTTTTTCTATAATAGGTGCCTGGTGCAAATATATGATTACCCAGCAAATCAGAGAATTCCAAACAGCATTGGTTTTTCTATAATAGGTGCCTGGTGCAAATATATGATTACCCAGCAAATCAGAGAATTCCAAACAGCATTGGTTTTTCTATAATAGGTGCCTGGTGCAAATATATGATTACCTGCAATGAAAGAATGGAAAAATCCGTCAAATCATCATCCCTCACTGATCGCAGAGGATATAGCTAGTAAGAACTCCTGACTAACTCTTTAAGTTATGCTGTACATGTAGTCCCACTTAGAAAAAACCCACTTTGAAATAAAACCTAGCAGCCTTGTACAAGCCTAAAGCCTTGTGACCTATGTGGGTGGTATGGTCGCTAATGTAGCAATGTATATTATCCTTGTCTTTGACTTGTATTATACTGTAAGTCACTGGTCAACCTATTTGTTTATGTACTTTGTAAGGTGCTGCGGAACTCTTCTGTAAGTGGTGGTGGTACAGGGTATTGGAGCATAGCCATCCCTATACTATATAGACTGTATCTGGCACCATGTCTGCAACCTGTACCTGTGATAAACCCTGTGTCTAACGTCATAGTTTCTACCTGTTTGCTAAACCTTCCACCTGGTTAAGTTACTTGTGTGGACTAACTGCCACTTGCACATCCATTGCGCATCCAGCCCAGAACCCCAGCATCCTTCTAATAGATTCTGAGCCCCAGGTGACTGGTGCGATCCCTCTGCTAATAGAGTGAGGGCATGTCAGCGTAGCTGTAGGCTATGTAGAGTTGGACATAGGTGAAAATGCACTTATTTGGACTCGGTATAGGGCAGGAGCAAGATTGTTCTGTTGATAATGACTAGTAGCAAACTAAGCATACACATAGGGGACAGGTGCACTGCAACATGCATACTATTCTGTATACGGGCAAAGTTATGCTTTCTGTGCATGGTCTGGAAGCAACATACCCCTTCTATGCAACTAAGTCATGTCTGTGGGTATCCTATGACAGTTACAGTATGTAGCAGTGGTTGTGTTTGAGGTCCACCAGTTTCACCAAACACCCTATGCAGCAAGTTGAAGTATTGTAAAATGTAAACATCAATGCGCATAATGCTCACAGCTTTAATGGAAATCTCGATATTTGCTGCTCAACTCACACAGAAGAAAGTTGCAATAGGGACAACTATAATGGGAAGTGCTAGTTGAACCTAAGAAAAGGACAATCAACTAAAACAAGTATTAATAAAATCTCCGCAGCACCATACACAGTAAGCATGCTTGCAGACATCATCAAAATCCACACAAGAAATCAAATGTTTAAATAACCAAATAGAAAGATAAGTGTTCCCCTCCTGAAACAATATGGAACCTCCACTAAAGTTACGACAATGATAAATACCCGCTTTGCAGGACTTTGAAAGTGGTGGTGTGGAAGAGTAGATATCTCCCACATTTGAAGAAAGGCACAGGAAAACCACACTCTTTCTTCAATTTAGAGGAGCTAAGGTATATAAACCTGCTGGTGTGCGTCAGTCAAGGGGTGAGATTAAAGGGTGTGCACCTTTAGCACCCCGCTGTGTAGTGGATGCTACATATCCTCACTTCCTATGTTACTATGGGAAGTAGTTTCTGCTGGAATAAAAGTCTATTTGTTTTGAAGCACTTCAGTCTCCAGTGGTCATTTGAATCTACCAGATACATTTGGTGTCAGAGGTGGAAAAAAGTGGTCCCTGTTCCAAGCGTTCTAAATAAACCACCATGGAGGCTGTGATGCAACAGTTGTTGGAAGTTCTTTAAACAGCAGTAGGCAGTGGTGAAGGTTCCAGTGCTTCCAAAATGCTAGTCACAGAAGATGATGAGGCTTTCCTTACCACTTTTAAAAGGGTTTTACCGCACAAGCCTGGTCCAAAGATTACTGGCCAATACGATTTCCCAGCTGCTAACAGGGGAGGCCAAGCTGCATATGTGACCCTCACGGGTTTATGACCGAGTGGAGGCTGCCATCGCAGATTGCTTTGCCCTCTATCTGGAGACTTTACGGCGGAGGATAAGGTCTGTACCCTATGATCCTGCTGTCAGACCTCGGATCCTGGCTGAGAATCTGGCTGGCCTCTGCCCAGTTGGTAGAGATGGTCATGTTGGAACACTTCACTGAACTGCTTCCTGCCAATATTGAACATTGGGTCAAAGTGCATTGAGCTGAGAATTTGGAGTGCACTGTCCAGCTAGTGGAAATAACCTTAGGTGGCTCAGTAAACAACCACACCCTATCTTCAATTAAGAGGATCTAAGGTATATAACCTTGCTTTTGTGGGTCAGTCAGGGGGAGAGATAGGGGGGTGTGCACCTTTAGCACCCTTCTGTGCACTGGATGCTCCAAACCTTGACTTCCCATGTTGTTATGTTCTTATGAAGCTACATTGCTATGTTCCTGAGTTTGCTGTTTATACTCCTGTGTAAGAGAAGTTATTGCACTGGCTGTACCTTTCTGCTGGAATAAAAGCCTATTTGTTTTGAAATACTTCAGTGGTCGCCTGAATCTACCCGCTACAGGTGGCCTAACAATTATATTCTATGTATGCTGAGGGATAAAGCATACGCAACACATTCCAGCCTTTCTCCATCCTTGTTAAAGCGGCTTCCAGGCAATGATTTGTCAGTTTGCATACCCCTCTCATATACCTTCATTAAACGTGACATACTGTAGATCCAGCATTTTTTTATTCTTCACATAAAAGCAGCCGTGGTATAGTGGAAAATAAAATCACGTTATAGATCTCAAATCTGTAAATAAATGTACAGGTTTTAGTGGATTGTAGACAATGCTGAAAGTCTAGTGCCTGGGGACATCAGCCGAGGTGCAAGAAATCAAAACTAATGCAAAGACAATGGAATACACTTGCCTGCTGTTTCCATTTAAATCTAGGCTCTATTCCAAGACAGATAATAGCAGCGGGCTTGAGTTTACCATGTCAAAATATGCAGGTACTTCTCTGTTTTAGGATCTGATACTCTGTCCTCATAAAACTGCCCTGTTCTGATTATGTTAATGCAGAAAAAAATCTTGTAAACACGGTTCCTCTTCCAGTTTAATGTAAAAAGCTTCAATCAATTTTTCATAAAGCAGAAACCTCAGTTAAGCACAGAGGATCATTATGTTAGGCGCTTTCAAATGAATCTGATAAAGGCCGGAGCGCGGGGACATTTACTCAATTACTGTGTAAATAACCTTCCTTATTGAGCTAGAGGCACATAATCTCTGTCTCTTATTCTCTTTACTATCTGAGGAAGAGATAAGCATTTAAAGCGTAATGTTTCCTTTGTTTGTTGAAGGCTGAGTCTGTGTCTACGAACCTTATAGTTTGCCAGTGTGGCTCTCCACAGTGTAATTGTGAGTTGACCCTAACATTCATATTGACTGTACTTTTTTCAGCCAATCAAATTGGTTATACATTTCCCTCCATCGTTGTCTTGTCACTTATGGTTCTATCAATCCACTATTGTCACATGTCCCCACCTTCTCCTCTGCATTTAACCATCCTCTCCCTTTATGTCATTTCCATAACCTTGTCCCATACAATAAGATCCAACTAGATGATAAGTGCAAAGGTAGGCTTACTCGTGATCAATCAGATCTGAATAAACACCCATGAGACATCAAACTTCTGCACCCCAACAGACATACTCCATGTGCTACAAGGGTTAAAAAAGGTATATTGGTGCAAAAGTAGACACCTGATCTCACAAGACAGCATTTACAGTTTATATTTGCACATTGTGAGTGAGCCTTACTCATTGTTAGTAAAACCTATTGAGACAGTGCCTGGGATTTAAATTCTTTAAAGTCCAAATGGGGTTTAACTGTGCCAGTCTCTGCACATGTCCAGAAGATCAGAGGAGGAGTCTCGGCAGCAGATTGACAGACATCACTGTGTCTCACTTACTTCTGGATTCGAGAGACACCACACCGCCTACTACAGTGCTAGTTTTGGCACCACAAATATAAAGATAAGAGCTCACGCAGAAGAAAAAATAATGGATTACAACAGAGGCACAGCAGTACAAGTAGTGGAGGCACAGTGATTTGGATGGAAGGCAGAGTGTTGGGGGGCAGTGTCAAACTACCCAATGATGGAGCCAGAAACTAAATAAAATTGAATATTTCTGTATTGTCCAGCTACTTTTGCCTTAATGTTTTGAATAGGATATCACTACTGAGGTCTGTGCCCCCCAAAAATAAGATAATCTGCTTGGACAACAAAATTCTCTCAAGGTGGCGATCCCCTTTTAAGCAGCCCCAAAATTATATATAGTATCCGGTAACCTTGTGACTTTAAGTCAAGCAAGAGTATTTGCACTTTGAGTCTTGAGAGAATTTTAATTGTTGTCATAGATTGTCCGAAAGCTTTAGATGTCCCAGGGCGCTTATAATGAAATTCTTAATCGTTGTTATTCCCTAGTACAATGGAGCATTGGAATGAAAGAATAATAATAAAATATAAAATTTCTTAATTTTGTTACATGTTCTCCCAATGGGGGATCGGAAATGTTGGCTCTGAAAGAAAGACATGAGTGTGTTAGATCCTTGTTCACCAGGAAGTATGTAAAGGAAAATGTCACCCCAGGGAGAGACAGCAGAACAGATTGTGACAGGAATAGAGCAAGAACCAGTGCTGTGACAAGTTGCTTGTATGTACTTTATTTCATGTAGAGACAGGTTTGACGTATGTATTTTTCCTAGGGATAAAATATGCTGGATTGTGTAGGTATGGGGCTGTAAATCTTAATTAAATTCTTAATTACTGGGTCACAGATGAATATTTAAGGTGACCAGGATTTTTTAAAAGACGGGTTAGTTGCTTTTTTAAAAACTTGTTCTTAAATGAAAGGTCTAGCGGTTTAAAGAATGGGGATCTTCTGATCCCTGCCCCTGTCATCTCTCAACATTGAGGTGAATATGTATAAATTAGGGATGTGCGCCGACTCCCATGTTTTGGATCTGTATCTGCTTCGTGTTTTGGATCTGGATTTGGTTTTGCCAAAACCGCCCTTGCAAGTTTTGTTTTGGTTTTGGATCTGTATTTTTTTTTTTAATTTATAAAAATAGCTAAAATCACATAATGTGGGCTTTTTTTTGTTCCTACAGTATTATTAACCTCAATAACATTAATTTCCAGTCATTCCCAGTAAATTTTGACCACCTCACAGCTCACAATATTGTGGCAGCAGTGGGCGGCATAAACACGTGGCAGTTCAACTTCCAAAATGACACATAAGGAAACATATGTTTTCAGTAATCAAGAGGCCTGAGAAATATGGAGTATGTATGTAGTTGAAGGCAGGGACAGGAAGGGTTGACTGGTAGTAAATTGAATTAAATTTTTTGATTCCAAAGCAAATTTATGAGGGAGGAAGGGAGAGCATGGGTGAACAATAGCCGGCAGTGTCACCGAACAATAATAGGGCAGCTAAGTTGCTAACGCACACAAAAAAACAAATCAAAAAGATCTTTTTTATTTTATTTTTTGAGGATTGATCATTATATTTCACTTTTATTTTTTTACACTGCGAAAAAGCACCCCTGGATGAGGCAGCAGCCCCTTCATGAACAACACTGCACCCCTTTATGGACAACAAAGCACCCCTGCGGAGTGCGGATGGACCACCTGCAGAGTCACAAATACGTGAATGATAAACTGAACAATAGTGTAGCTACAGTAGCACACACACAAAAAAATCAAAACAGATCTATTTTTTTTGTGGAATGATCATTTCATTTAACTTTTATTTTTTTAGCACTGGGGAAAAGCACCCCTGGATTGACAGAGCACCCATAGAAGACACAGCACCCCTTTATGTACTACAGGCCTAGCCCCTTGATGGACAGGACAACACAGCAGCACCCCTTTATGTACTGCAGCCCCAGCCCTTTTATGGACAACACAGCAGCACCTCTTTATGTACTGCATCCAGAGCCGGTCCCAATTTCAGCACTTTGGGTCGGCTGCGCTAGCGACATGCGCAGTAAAGTTCTATTGGGAAGACTGTGTCAGTCAGTATGACACAGCTGCCCGTGCAAGCACCGTGGCATCCAGCCATGCCGCTTACAAGTCAAGGGAACGGCCTCCTGTCAGCCCAGACCCTGCTGCCTGAGTCCCGCATGCCGATTCAACCAATAACAGCTAGGTAGTGGTAAGGGGCGGGGCTATGGCTCTGCTCTGCCCTCCACTCTCTCGTTTCCCCTGCCAGAGGACAGCGCGGCCATAGCCTAAAGTGTTACGAAATACAGGTGCCTGCTGCGAATGCGGATGAGAGTACCGCAACGCACCTGGCCTCCAGTAGACCCCGGCTTTCTGCCTCTAATCCCCGCCTCCCTTCCATTCCTAATACCCAGTCACCCAGCTCCTTCTGCTGCCCCTGTCTATTCTTCTTGTCCCCTGCTCCCCTCCACCTCCTCCTGTATGTGGCTCCCCACCCCCTCTAATACCTGGTGGCACCCAGCTCCTTCTTTTGTCCCTGCCTAACCTTCCTGTTCCTAGCTCCCCCTCCACCTCCTCCTGTATAGTATGTGGCTTCTCTTAATATTTAATACCCGGAACACAGCTCTTTCTCCTGCCCCTGCCTACTCCTCTTGTCCCCAGCTCCTCTCCACCTCCTCTGTATGTGGCTCCCCACCCACTCTTATGCGCAGTGGCACCCAACCCCTTTTCCTGTCCCTACCTACTTTTATCCCCAGCTCACCTCTACCATGTCCTGTATGGGGCTTCCCTTCCCCTCTAATACCGAGTGGCACCCAGCCCCTTCTCCTGTCCCTGCCTACCCGTCCAGCTCCCCTCCCTGATTCCTCCTATAACCAGCTCCTCACCTCCTACTCCTATTCCCTGCTCTCCACCTCCTACTCCAGTACCTGACTTCCCACCTCCTATTCCTTTCACCTACTTCCACCTACTACACCTGTTCCCGGCTCCCCCTCTCCTACTCCTGTGCCCAGCTTCCTACCTCCTATACCTGTCCCCAGCTCTGCCATCAAGAAGATGAGGAGCCATATAAGGACCTGTAGCATGAGCGCAGCCACCCTCATCCAGCTCCCACAGAATAAAAGGACAGAAGAGCGCACAGCTAGATGCAGAGAATTCCCTGAGCATTTTTGTTCAAAGGTAAGAGAACAAAATCTTTCTGGTATATTTTTACAATGTATTTATTGGTTCGTCGTTTTTCATAAAATTATGCTGAAACTACAGTTTCTGCATCATTTTATGCATCACTGCTATGTAAGAACAGTCTAATGCAGAAGATTTCACTGAAATCTCCTGCAGAAGGCTAACTACTGTAGCAGGCTGCAGTCCCCATTAATGTCAATGGGGACTGCAGTCTGACCTCTAGGTATAAAACTGATTCTATTGGGTAGAACTTATTTCCCCTTCGGCTAGGGACCTGGAAGTGACGTGAGTGAGGGTGGAAGTGCAGTTCCATGCCCATAAAGGCCACCTAAAGAAGAAACTTGTACCCTCGCTATGCTCACCACGCTTCGGGCTCGGTGGCTCGCTACACTCGCCACAAGATTGCATTTCCCCTCTATGCCCACTTGGATGGTAGGGAATAACGAACATTAGCTGATAACGTCAGGGCCCTCTCCTTGAAGTGAATCTAGACAATACCATGCTATTGGGGGTATTAGCTTGGCATTCTAGGGGTATGTGGGTATGTGTGTTGGTATATGGGGAGTGCTAAAACATAAATTGTGATGGGACCCAGAAATGGTCAGGTAGGGCCCTATTTTTTCGAAGTGTAGGTCCCTGGGACCCACATATTTTGTCCCTCAGCGCAATCACTGGGCCAGTGATTTTTTTTGTTGTGTGAAACAAAGCGTCAGTAACAGAAAAAGCTCATATATAAACCCTGTCATCACCCATAATGAGCATTCCCCCTTGTCACGTTACCACCTAGCCAGTGCCGCCAAGAGCCAAGGCGGGCCCCGGTAATAGGGGGCGTGGCCTAATCTCAGGAGGCATGGCCACGCCCCCTTGCCGAAAAAAGACATAAATAAAAAAGATTTGCAGCGCATACTTGCCAGGGCCGCTTGCATGCATTTGCCCCCCCAGGCTAAAAGTTGCCAGCCAGCCCCTGACTGCATCCCCTTGAACAAAAGCAGCTCAGTCCCCCAGCCCGACAACACTGCACCCTTGAACAACAGCAGCAAAGACCCCAAGCCTGACAACACTGCACCCTTGAACAACAGCAGCAAAGACCACAAGCCCGACAACACTGCACCCTTGAACAACAGCAGCAAAGACCCCAAGCCTGACAGCACTGCACCCTTGAACAACAGCAGCAAAGACCACAAGCCCGACAACACTGCACCCTTGAACAACAGCAGCAAAGACCCTAAGCCCGACAACACTGCACCCTTGAAAAACAGCAGCAAAGACCCCAAGCCCGACAACACTGCACTCATGAACAACAGCAGCACAGACACAGTTTGTACAATGCAGAAGCTTTAGGCAAAAGGCCGGTGCCGATGCCGGGAGTAATGGAATGACAGCGGGGGCCATGTTGCATTTGGCAGTATGGCCCGCGCTAACGATATTGCTCGTACGACCTGCATGACCTGACTGACGCAAAAAAAGTATTCATTACTATATATTTAATAGTTATTCGTATGATACACAGTGGTATTTATACCACTTAATTTCTTTCTCTTTACTTTTTTTTTTTATATTTTGCTGCATATACTATTTTAATGAATTAATAAAGTGATGTTTTATACAGAATTACAATTACAGGAGAAAAAGAGCTCTCCGCTATAACCCTTATGTTTTCTTTAAAAATTGGTTGAATTTCAGGGTAGGTGTGGTACATCCATTAAAGTATACTATACACTATATGAAATATTTATGATATGTTTTTTTTTCTCTAGGGTGGTTATATGGATTAAATAAAATTTTCATTTTCTGGTGGGATTTACACCTCTTCTTTTCTCTGCAAGGATTGCAGATCTGTCTGGCAGCTTGTTCTTTAAGGGGCCTCTTTATTAAAGTGTATTTGTGGCAAACACCCGGAGAACACCCATTTTTGTGGGGTAGCCACAAATATCAAGCATCCCCAAGGTGTAACAAGGAGGAACCGCAGCAGATATATTTCCAATGGCAACATCAGCCCCCATAAGCTTCTATGCTGCTAGATTTATCAAGCTTTTGCAAGTTTTTTCGGGACAGGGATTCCTCCATGGTGGCTCCGGCTTGTGTATGCGCCAACATCCATCAGAGCATATGAGCAGTAGAGCAGCTGAGGGGGCAAAGCAGGAAGTAATGTGATCGCAATGGTAATTTCACTTACTCCTAGTACTTTCAGGTGAATAAGGATTCCTTAATGCCACAAATTAGGACAATAAGGAATCTTTATTTTCGGCGGCCTGCTGTAAATAATAATATACATGCCCCTTAGACTGGTGGCTTTGTGTATGGGGTGCAAAGCTTTTCTCATCACAGTAACAAATTGTTAGTGTTTGGCCTTGGTCTCCCGGGCTCTCCCTGGCAAATGACATTGAGCATACAAACTGAACAATATCGTTAACGATATCGTTCAGTGACGTCACCCTGCACTTCCCCGAACATGCAGTTCCTGACGATGTTGTCAGATTGACCTGCATGTTCGGACGACAACAGACATCGTGGACGACCCATGGGAGCGCACATCATCCATCGTTTTGTGCATACACACTGGATGATATGAACGATAATGATATCGTTATCGTCCAGTTTTATCGTCTAGTGTGTATGCCCCATAAATTTCTAAACACAGTTCAAAGATTTGTTTCTGTGCTGATATAACTAAATCTGGACACTGACCTGACTATGGCTGAACCTACCTCCTTCTCTGCCACTCTCCTGTATATCTTCTTCTCTACTTGCCTTTCTGGTAACTACAGGGTATGATGTAATTTCCTGGCAGAGGTCTGCTTGGAATTGTAGTTTATAGCACACAATCTGTACTACACTTCCCCTCTAGAGCTGGTAACTTCTCCCATCCTACCATTTAAGTGTCTAGACCTGACCCCTCCCCTTTCTGTCTCAGGGGATACATGTCAAATTACAATTATTTTCCTTTTACTGTATTCTGTTAGATTATTTAATGGATTTCAAAAGATTTTCTTTGGCACTCTTCACAGAGTGTTAAAAACGGAAAACAGACCCCTCAGTTGTTGTATTATTAAATTATACACTGTGGTGAATGTTTAATTGCCAAAAGTATTTTATTTTTTCAAATAGAAAGGCAATGAGATTTTAAACTGAATCCACATGACTGGTGGAGTTTGATGACAAGGAAAAAGTAAATGTACTGTGTGTCATCAATTGCAGCCACTTGGTAGAAGGGTACACTGAAACCCCTTTACACATTTTTCTCAGCACAGCATCATACATTTATTAAGAGATGAATGCATCCTTTTTACACACATTGTTTTGGGTGCTTTTCAACCCCTGTACAAGTCCTGATCCACCATGATCCTGTAGTCACTTGTTTGCTTTAACCAATGGGAAGGTGGTTTCAATTTGCTTGAACACATTCAAAGCAATAATTAATTTCTCTCTTGGCTCTTAATTTTCACCAGAGATGGCGAAATGTATTCAAATAATTTTAAATTTCATCAATTTGCAAACCAATTTCTAATCAAGTCAACAATCCTGTATGGAGCATAGAGAAGTCAGCCAGCAAGGATCAACAGAAGTCATGTGCATATAGCCTAATCTACTGTAAGCAGCATACAGTCCCTCTGCCATTCATTGTTCCTGGATTGCTCTAGGACAGTGGTTCTCAACTCCAGTCCTCAAGTGCCCCCAACAGGTCATGTTTTTAGGATTTCTGTCCGTAGAAGCAGGTAAAACAGGTGGTATACTTACTTACTCAGCAAAATATATCAACTCACCTGTGTATGATTAAAGAAATACAGAAAACAGCACCTGTTGGGGGTGCTCAAGGTCTGAAGTTGAGAACCATTCCCTAGGTTAAAAGCCTGAGGAGGATGCCATTTGTGACTGAAACTAGTGAAGAGAGCTGTGACTCATTGGTGGCCTGAACCATGACTTATCCAATAGTCATCTTGTCTTCCGTTCTGTGCACATTTGGTATATGGTGTTATTACCTAATTTGCCTTTTTTGAGTTCTACATCCTTCTTAGACTCACAGTGACTCACAATCTCACAGCATTCAATAGATTTGTATATATTATTTTCCACTGCACAAATTGTCATAACCCTTCATTGTCAAATCCAAAGGCCATTGTTTCTGTGCTTGCCATGCATGCCAGTATCCAGATAGGTGTTTAAATACTCAGGCAATACATTTCTTGCTGTTTTAACTAGTGTAAGTCTTACAATGCACTGACTTGTAATATATATTGTAATAGGATCGGGGAAGGAGGTCCCTCTCCTGGGGTAGTTGGACACCTCCTATCACACAGCAGATAGGAAAACAGCACACCAGTCCAGGCTTTTCGTGAAAGCTAGCCGGAGCTAGTTTTTATTGTGCAGTAATAAAAATGAAAATCATAAACATAAATCCTAGCCCGTCTGAGCACTAACTATAACTTCCCTCTTTCAAAAAGTGGTTGGGCCTACTCCCCTCACCACAAACATAGGCACATGTATATTACTTACATGAAGTATAACACAGTGTCTCTGAGCAAGCCTGCCTGTTTGCTCTCCTCAGGTGTGAGTCCTTAAGCTATAGCCCTACACAGCTTATATGAGACTCTCCCAGCTGCAGGCACTGATTAGCCAGCTCTCAGGTAGAAGGCCGGAAAAGCCGAACCGGTTTTGTGAATGGAGCCCTCCCTTCAATCTCACATCCACACCCCCAGGACCCATTATCCGGCTTGTACTCAAAGCCCAACTCTCATCAAGCACAAGCATAGACATTTCCTGGGGTTTTTAAAACACATATGTTAAGAATCAGGGACACACACACAGTATATGCCATTCAGCACTTTTCCACTGCTTCTATCACAATATGTATATATATATATATATATATATATATATTTATATAAAATTGTATTTCATGAAGAAAAGTGCTCCCTGAATGATGTGAAAAATTTTGTTTAAGACAAAGTAAGGGTTTTGTAGATGGGAAGACATAATATTTTAAATGGTTAGACAATGTTGGCAGTCCAGAAATTTATGAAACTTGTAAATATCTATCTATCTATCTATCTATCTATCTATCTATCTATCTATCTATCTATCTATCTGTCTATTTCATAATTGGTTATTATTTGTGGGATAACACTGTGCTTTAATATACAAGCTATTATATTTGCCTCCTGCTTAATACCTTAACTGATTAAGCAAGATTTGTGTACATACTATTAGTCAAGTGACAAGCAAGAATTGATACTGTTTACTTTTACAATAGGCATGGTACTGCCAAACATTGCCATTTAGCTAAAAATAATTGTTTGATGAAGCTTGTTTCACATACTCCTCTCTATGCAACAACATTATTAGAGAAAAGTAGAGAGGGACAGTGAGAGTGCTCAATTCAGATCAGTGATTACCACTGCTCTATTGAGGCATTAGTGGAGATAGTAGAGAGAGCCAGGAGTGTGAAGGAATCAGTTTGCAACATATGAATAACTTGATTAAGTAAACTGGAATGTTCCTGTTGTGGAAGGACCACAAACAAAACATTAGAATTAATTATGTGTCATCTAAAAATCTGGAGCAAATTAGAATACATCATGTGACTTCCTCAACCCATATTAAAGTTGATTTATAACAGAAATATGGTAAAAACTATTTAATTTGGAATGATTGATGATTAATTAAAATGAGCAATATGAATACAAACTTTATATTTTCTAATAAAGCAATTAATACTGAGTATCCATATTTTATGCTTGTATAAAGGATAATACATTTCCTAATAAAGCAAGTAATACTGAGTATCCATATTTTATACTTGTTTAAAGGATAATACCTATTCTAATAAAGCAAGTAATATTGAGTATCCGTATGTTATACTTGTATAAAGGATAATACCTTTTTTTCTAGAAAAACATTTATAAATACCGTAGTGGACACTGTCATTTACTTGTCCACCTCACTTCCCCTGATATAGACTATATAGACTATAAATATCATACTTGTCCAGTGGGGGCATTTTATCTACCACAGATACAGCTTGATGCAAAGTCAAAAGATAGTTTTAAGTTCGATCAGTAGGATACCAGCATTCTCTGTGTATATTACAAGTGATTAGTTATTTTGATATATACTGTACACAAAATTACATTTATTAGGGGTGGCCTCCCTCCCCTCTTAATTACAAAACTGTAAGGCCACTGCTGTTGTGCATCTGATGTCTCAGTACATGCCTAGACTAATGGACATTAGCTGTCTAAACTCGGCAGAACTTGCTCATTTTTCAAACACTTTCCACTGATGACTCTCAATTCCCATGAAATGTTTGTAAATGTGTCTGAAAAACTAAGCAAACATATTAATGTGCCGTAAACACAGATCAGCCGGCTAGATGACAAATGTTCTGAATGCAGAAGAACTTATTTTGTTGGCTGACCTTAGTGTCATTTGAGAGGAGAGAGCAGACTTTCACCAATGTTGTTGTCAAGCTTTACTCTATCACCCTTAAGCTAGGTACACACTACACGATATTGTTAAAGATTTGGCTGATTCTGAGGCAACGGAACATCAAATTGTTAATATCGTACACTACATCGTGTAGTGTGCGCTCCCATGGGGTCATCAGTCGCATCGCCTGATCTTTTACATGCAGTCAAATCAAGCGATGCGGCTGATGATCCCATGCAGCGCCGACATATCGGGCGGTCGGGCACCGGATCGCCCAATATGTCGGCCCGTTGGTGAGGGGGTCGTGTGTCGCATAGCTGGGTAAACACGTCGTTTAGTGTGTACCCAGCTTTAGACCCGTGGATTGTACCAAATGTCTTTCAGTCCATTGGCCTTGATATCATCATTCAAAAGAGCTTTCTACCAAGGCCAGAGGTCCAATCACAGGCATCAGTGGTTTACAAAATCATATGCCAGAGTAATGTTCTTATGTGAAATATAGTAATTTGTGATGGATTACAGCATGGAGCTGAGTGTGTAAATGAAAACCAAATGGATCTTGGACAATATAATTGTTGTAGGTTCTCCTTCTTGGATCTCCAGTACCAATGCTACATTTTTAGTATCAACTATCAACCTTTCATTGTTAGAACTGGCAATAACATAATTCCTGTTTTTCCCATGTGTGATTGTACCAGCAGAACTGCACATAACATGTGCAGTGCCCTGTGCCCCAATCTGCTGGTAAAATGCAACAATATGGCCACTTGTGGTTACCTGGTCCTGGTTCTGCAGAGAAGACTGACTGGAAGTCAATGGGAAGAGGATGAGGCCCCTAACAAGAATGAAGTGACTAATGTAGCCGTTCAATTGAACGGCCTATATACCATGTGTGCGTCGGCCAGTGTGTACCACCAATATGTCTGTGAACGACATTCACAGACATATCGCCTCAGCTGATGCCTAATATATCTGCAGATATATTGGGGCATCGTGCTGTGTGTGTGGGCGGTTGGATGACCACCCATACACTTTGCTGCACTGGCCGGAGGTGATTGACAGCTCAACTGGGCAGGCGCATGTAAATGCCTGCCCAGTTGTAAAGTCTGTCATGACGGCTCGTGCAGACTGTATGCAGAACATACTGTCTCAGTCAATCTGCAGATATGTCTATCAGGTGTGTACCCACCTTTACTGCTCCAGATGTATTGGGAATGGGATGGCATTATTGTATCCATATCTAAGACTGAACAATTGCCTCTTGTACTGAGGAACACTGAGTCAATAAATAAATAAAACATGGAGCCATTGATGGGCCTTCATTATGTACCATCCATAGCTCTTCTTATAGAATGACTAATAGGTAATCCAAGCCTGTAGAGTGTGACCTTACGTCCCTCTGTGTTTTGGGATACATGCTACTGAAAAGCTTTTTGTGATATTTATTGTAGATACTGTAATGCATTTTAGAGTTGTAGCCCTGGTACTATGATGCAGCAGCAGTGACATGAGTGCTATAGCAAGACCTGGGACAGAGAGCCATGTTATCAGAAGTAGAAATCAGTAGAGAATTGGATGGAACGGCTGGGATACAGATGCAAAATTGAAGGCTATAGGAGGGAGGTGGAAAAGTGCATTGGAGATAATTGGTGGAGAGGAATGCTGATAAAGGAGAAGGTGTTAAGCTGGGTACACACTGACAGATACATTGGCCGATCAATTGATCGGCCAATGTATCTGCTGCCCATCGGCCAGTGTGTACCCGCAATATGTCGGTGAATGTCGGCGTTCACCGACATATCACATTGGCAGTGCTGCAAAGCCGATGGACAGATATGTCTGCAGACATATCTGTCCATCGGCATGTGTACACACATAGTGGCCGCCGCGAGGAGGGGGCGGGACACGCCCCGCCCCTCCCACTGGCAGCCGGGTCCCACCCCCCGGCCGGATCCGAGGGCACAAGCAGATGATGGCCGTTCAGTATGTATGAACTACCATCATCTGCAGATATATCTGCAGATCACTCAATCTGCAGATACAGTATATCTGTCAGATGTGTAGAAGTCATACAGTAGGAGACTCCGAGAGGTCTCAGTGTATTACAGTGTATTACAGTTTAGATGGGATTCCAAGCTAGTCCATGACAAGGGAGAGAGAAACTACTGAGTTTGGGGAATGGCTAAGAGCAGAGAGGACTTCAATCACGCCTAAACTTAATGAATGTATCAGCGGTCACACAAGATCCCTGACATCCATCATCATTGACAGATAAGTGTAGTCAGGGAAATTAGCCCCATAAGACACATAGGTCTTCTAGCACTGGCTGAATAAAATCCCTTTATATATTAGGGCTGTGATGAGTAGGGTTGTATGAAGCCCCAGAAATTATGTTCATCGCAAATTCAGTTGGAATATTTGGTCAAAATTTGTGAATCCTGGCAAATTATTTTAAAATTCTTCTTACGGATTTGATATGCTCTGATTTATGGGTTACCAATTACGATTTTCTCTGCCCAATTCCCACCTACATTCTCTATGGGAACAGCAGGCAGCTTAACAATAAAGTCAATAAAAGCTCATTTATGCCCAAACATAAATTCCCAAAACTACACAGATGCAACAAACATCTTCGAGGAAAGTGTTCTAGAATGTGTCCTATTGATATTTTTCTTTCAGTCTAAGTGATGCAGCAGTGATGGCTAGGGACCACAGCCATGGCTAATTTATAATTTACCAATGGAATTATTATAGACATTTAGGGGTCTATGCACTAAGCCTTGGAGAGAGATAAAGTGAATGGAGATAAAGTACCAACCAATGATCTCCTGTAATTTTTTCAAACACAGCCTGTAAAGTGACCGGTAGGAGCTGATTAGTTGCTGCTTTATCTCCATCCACTTTATCTCTCCCCAAGGCTTAGTACATTGGGCCTGATTCAGAGCCGGACGCTCTGACCAGAGCGCTCGCTCTGAATCAGGGCCCTCCTACCTCAACTTGGAGCGGCCTCTTGGACGCTCGCATAGCTGTGGGTTACCACCCACAGCTTATGCGAGCATCCATGATGATGGTCGCGATGGTCAAGACCATCGCGACCATCGGGCTTGCGACGAGACCCTGCGGTAGGGTCTCGCTGCCGCAAGCCCTGGAGTGATTTTGGCTCTATCAGAGCCAAAATCACTCCCACTGACATCACTACTGATGTCAGTGGGGCCGGACCCAGACGGTAGGCGTTCCCATGGGAACGCCTCTGTCTGGAAGCCATGCCCCCGGCACGCCCACCAAAGGGGGCGTGCTGTCAGTCACCATTGACAGCATGCCCCCTTTGGTGCGAGACCCCGAGCGACGGCTACCCTGTCGCTAGCCGGGTCTCGCGCATGCGCACGACGGAGCTCCCTCCGTCGTGCGCATGCGCATTAGGGCACCATCGACCCGCTTGCGAGCGTCCTGCGCTCGTGAGCGGGTCTGAATTAGGCCCATAGACCCCTTAGTGACAGTGACTGAGGGGTCTATTTACTAAGCAGTGTTAGGAGACACAGTGAAATGAGATAAGGTACCAGCCAATCAGCTCCTAACTGCCATCTCCCAGGCTGTGTCTGAAAATTGACAGTTGGGAGTTGATTGGCTGGCACCTTACCACTTTTCACTCTGTCTCCTAACACAGCTTAGTAAATAGACCCCTGAGAACTTGCATTTTGCAACTGTCATCAGATGCAGTATGACCAAAATGTATATGAATTATATCATTACCATCAGCATGAACAACAATGTCAAATGTGAAAAAGAACATTTTCCTTTTTTTGTTCTTTATGAATATCTAAATGCAGATGCATACCAGAAACACCAGTCATCATCATCAAGTTGACAATGATGACATACTTTTTAAATGTATTAATAAAATTAAAAAAAGAATGTAATATAATGTAAAACCTAGGTGCTGAACTATTGAACACATCAACATTTTTCTCATTAACTATATTTGTAATAAGGCTATTGTAATAAACATTTCACCAAATGTCAGCAACAACCCATGCAATCTACACATGCAAAGACATCAAACCATAGATGTCCATAAATTAAGTTATGTGTAATAATGTGAAATGACACAGGGAAAAAGTATTGAACGCGTTTACTCAAATTTATTTAATACTTTGTACAAAAGCCTTTGTTGATAATGACAGCTTCAAGACGCCTCCTGTATGGAGAAACTAGTCGCATGCATTGCTCATGTATGATTTTGGCCCATTCTTCTACACAGTCTTCAAATTTTAAAGGTTCCGTGGGCCTCTTCTATGAACTCTGATCTTTAGTTCTTCCCATAAGTTTTCAATTGGATTCAAGTCAGGTGATTGGCTGGGCCATTCTTGCAATTTTCTTTCTTTGAAAACATTTGAGAGTGTCCTTGGCTGTGTGTTTGGGATCATTGTCTTGCGGAAATGTCCACCCTCGTTTCAACTTCAGCATCCTGGTAGATGGCAACAGCTAGGGCCCGGCTCTTCACGTCATTAGGCCCCTGGATAATGCAGCAAATCGCAGTCCGTGGGGGTGGGGCTAAAATGACGCAATTTTCATTGAATTGCATCATATTGGCCCTGACCTTTCCCTATGGACCCGTGGGGAAGTACACTGGGTGTTATTATAATTGTCCAGTTGGAAGACAATACAAAAGTGTATAATGGTGTTAAGTTTATTATGCAGTATGATGGTGCTAGTTAGTCCACAAGTGGTACACCTTAACCTGGTCTTAGGTTTATGTAACCGGGTAGAATAACAGGTAACATAGAGACACAGGGATGAACAGGTATAATATTGTATCTGTATGAAGCAGCTTAGAGTGCAAGGTAATTATTAGTTGAGGTGCATCGGGCGGTAAGATGATAAACACCCTGGTGGTCAGTGGCGCTATTACCCTCTATACAAGCAGTGGTGGTATGTGTACTTGTAGTGCCTGTACCGCTAAGGCTGTTTAACTGCGGGAATCTTGGAGGAATGCCACTGAGGAATGCTATCTATGTGGAATGCCACGGAGAAAAGATGAGTCAACAGGGCGCGCGTGGGCAGTAGTGCATGTAAAAGTTCAGGCCTCTTGCTTTGCTGTGGCAATCCCTTATCCAACAGTTCTTAGCATGTTTAGCACTCACAGTAAAGCCACGCCTCCAGTTTTATTCCAGCTGAATCTAACCTACTTAAGTGAAGGGGAGAGAGCTGCAGCTGCAGACTTGCATAGATGCCCAACTATAAACAGGTCACAGAAATGCAAGTTTATTCACACTCATTTTGTGATTCCATGTGGGTCCAAATCTGAATAGGGATCGCTGTCTCTTCTTTTTGTCTCCATCAATCCAGTGATTAAAATAAAACCCCAGTGAGAGACACATGGGGCTCACTTAGAGATGGCTGTAATGTGACTTTAGCATTTACTACTGAAACTGTCAACCCTTCTCTTAATGCTATCTCTACACTATGGTGGGATGTAAGTATACACACATGTATGCCTGACATACAGTAGGGGCAAATGTTACTGTTTTACAACTCTTGAGATTATTATATTACCTTTCATTTATAGGGCACCACAAAGTGTTCATGACGCCAAGACATTTACACATAAAATAAATATCATACTTGCCTACTTTTAAAAAAGTTTTTCAGAGAGATTGTGAAAGCAGCACCTATGAGTGCAGCGGTAAAGTGGGCGTGTACAGCTATATCTATGTAAATGGACCCCAAAGCAGTTAGTAAGATCTACTTGTTGATGAAAACACACTGATACTTTTCAGAAAATGTATGTAGCCATAGGGATCACTGTGCCTTATAACCAATGCAGGGAAATTATCCCATTTTATTGCTTCATAATGGGGGTAATGGGAGATTATGCTGTTATTTCAGGGAGTTTCCCTGACAATGAGGGAGAGTTGGCAAGTATGGTAAGTATTACATAGGATAACCTTAACATAATGATCAAACCAAAGAAAGTGAAGGACTAGGGGAATAGATAGACTCACTATGGTTTGTAGGAGAAAAGAATGATAGATCACACAAGGGAGCTGGGGCAGGAAACGCCGACCGTGGGGTATAATGAGGACACTTGTACTGGACATCGCAATTCTGAGGGTTACAGACTATGGGCCAAATGTAATAGGGTGAGAGTTTAGAAAATGTGAGAGAACATACATACTCGCATGTTTTTAGACTAAAAATACTCTCACGATTTAAACTCTCATCCAGATGTTTTTACATTTAGAAGCTAAAAGTCGACCAATGTGAGAATTTATTGCTAAACTCTCACCCTATTACATTTGGCTCTGTGTGTCTACAATGCGGAATATATTAAGAACAACTGCACCAGTCCAGTGCTGCACCAGAAAGAAGAGAAACTTAAATACCGTAGTAGACGTAGTAAACTTAAATACCGTAGTAAACGTTGTTTCATTTTATCACATCTCCTGCTAAATACAGTTTTAGGGAATAATTCTAATTCAGTTTTGCAGAGAGCAGTATTACAGATGTGTCCTCCTACACTATTGCCGCAGTCACACCAACCTTTCTCAGCCCTCCAGGTCCTAAGAAGGCACTGGCACATATTGATGGCAGATGAAGAACTTAGGCCCTCATTCAGAGCCGTACGCTCTGAGCAGAGCGCACGCTCTGAATGAGGGCCGGGCTCCATTTTCATGGAGCGTCCTCCTGGACGCTCATATAGCTGTGGGTCACCACCCACAGGCTATACGAGCGTGCATTGTGATGGTCGCGATGGTCGAGACCATCGCGACCATCGAATTTGCGAGCCGGAGCCTGCGGTTGAGGTTTTCAACCGCAAGCTCCGGAGTGATTTTGGCTCTATCAGAGCCAAAATCACTCCCACTGACATCACTAGTGATGTCAGTGGGCCGGCTTCTGACGGGAGGCGTTCCCTTAGGAACGCCCCCGTCAGGGAGGCACGCCCCCGGCACGCCCACCAAAGGGGGCGTGCTGTCAATCAACATTGACAGCACGCCCCCTTTGATCGGACACAACGAGCGAAGGACTTTCCTTCGCTCGTCGCGTCTGGCGCATGCGCACGACGGAGCTCCCTCCGTCGTGCGCATGCTCAGTCCATAACATCGACCCACTTGCGAGCGGACAGCCGCTCGCGAGTGGGTCTGAATCAGGCCCTTAGTCCCTTTCTACCAAAGATACCAAGGATTGTATATAGAAGAGCCCCAGCCATAAGAAATACTTTGGGTATGAGCCATCTCCATCAAGAAAAAGAAAAAGGCACCTCAGGATTTTATAAATGTGGTGGATGTAGCGCCTGTAAGAAAACCAATAGCTTTACAACTAAGCCCATCTTAAGTGTTGCATCCTGTACTACGAAAAATAATTTCAAACTAAAACAGAAGATCTCCTGTAATTCAAAAGGAATTATCTATATGCTCTTATGCCCCTGCGGATACCAATATATAGGAAAAATGATATGGAAATTATCTATACATGTAAATGAGCATCTAAACAACATAAAAAATAACAAGGAGAACCACAGTGTGTCTAAACATTTTCAAGAAATCACAACAGTGACCCTTCAAAATTATTTTTTGTAGGTCTTAAACAAATAACTGTGCCATGGAGAGGGGGGAATCTTAACGACAACCTACTAAGAGAGGAAACAAAAATGATCTTTGAATTAGGAACACTACAACCTAGGGGCCTTAATATTGATTTCGAGTTAACACCTTTCCTTAAAACTTTAATTTCTCCCTATGTGGAGTCTTATACATATTGGGTTGACTCTATTTTATGTATATTAATCGATTGTATATTTTATATGTTGTATGTCTGTTGTGTATGTCAATATCACTCTGTGTTAAATTTTAAGGGGTCTATTTACTAAGCAGTGTTAGGAGAAGTGATAAGGTACCAGCCAATCAGCTCCCAACTGTCATTTTTCAAACACAGCCTGTGAGATGACAGTTAGGAGCTGATTGGCTGGCACCTTATCACTTTTCACTTTGTCTCCTAACACTGCTTAGTAATAGACCCCTAAATCTAGTATGTCCCTACAATTGATCAAACTGATTCTTTACAAGTGGACTTTGGTATTTATTTACATTAGGGCACACTATTTGGAAGCCATACAAGTAGGAATAAATCAACAATTTTATATACCCCATACCACACTGGCACTTAAAAAGGATATCACAGGAGCAATGCCTCTATATGAGGATTGATATGATCTACCTTGTAGAGACACATGGGGGTGAGAGTCGCACCAGACTGATATAAGAGACCTACTTTCAAGTCCCTCAGGACCTGAAGTACATACAAATAATCATATACCAACTAAATTAATTAAGCCTCCACTCTGTGGGCTAATATTATAGGTTGGTGGTGCTCCCCAAAGTCAGAAAAGTAACAACAAGAGACCAAAGGAGAAAGAAGACTTTTTGTTGGGGGCACTCATATGGTAATAAAGATAATTAAAATATAACTTTTAATATAGTATTACTAAAACAAGGTAACCTACACAAACGGACATACATACTTACAACATATACCTTATTTAACCCTTATAATTAAGGGAGCCAGCTCATATAGGAAAGAAAAAGGGGTTTACCCTCTATAGATTCAAAAAAGTTTAGTTGAGCGACATTAGATTAAATAGAGTGATCCCTCTGTGCAATACACCAATGTACCACTAAGATACCAATATTTTTATCCAATAAGGATAATACCACACCACGAGCAGCAGCAAAAAATGGCTGTCACTCACAATATAGTAACACAATAGTACATTTTAGCAGATATAATACATCTTAACAACACATTATAATTATCTCAAATTTAGCTCCGATCACAGAGCACAAGTGCATATAATTGGGATAATACCACACCAGGAGCAGCAGCAGATAATGGCTGTCACTCACAATTTTAGTAATACAATAGTACATTTTTAGAAGATATAATACATCTTAACAACAGATTATAATTTCTTCACAGTGTGTAATCATGTGTATACAGAATCATAAACTGCGGCAGATCCCTGTAATGGCCAAACTAATAGGTTATAATCAGATCATAACACTGCAGTGGGTATTAATCAGTCCTTCTAATAGTATATAAGAAGAAAAAGATTGTATTAAACAGAAAAATTCCCAAATGTCCTGTTAACACATCTGTATGTCATATATATAGGGAATCCCAATTAATACATCATGATATACAATCTATAGATGTCCATATCCACAATGCCCAATTATTAATCTGAATATACCACCATAATGATGCTGTTGGGAGTGTATATATCAAGAGGATTTTCCTCAAATAGCAAATGACAGTGTGCTTGGACTAGGAGACTAGGGCATATATTAAGTGTGTCTGCATGGACGTGTTTACTTAGCTTAATACAAATTGTATGAGGAAATCCTTCAAGTGTGCCGCTACTCCACGGGGGAGAGGTGACTGTAAACACGCACAGAGGGCACAGGCTTAGGAGGAGACGGTATCGGCAGTGGGAATCTCCTTCCACGCGGCTTCCCCAGGGAGATACCTGGCCGTCTCGTGCAGGTTCGGCGGCAGATGCGGGGAAATCCTAGCACGCTGCCGCACGGGCTGGTGCCTTCCTGCTCCAACAGCCTGCTGTGACTCGGGTAGGATGACGTACGTTTCGCCGGGGGCGGGGCTTGATCACATCAGAGTCAACAACGATAGTTCTAGGAGAAACAACAAATTAATATGTACCTTCCCAGTGGTGTCGCTATGGTGTTGTGGGAGGAACGGCCCACACCAGGTGTCACCCTCAGAGGAGATGAGCCAAATGTTGGCTCCTCATCAGTGACATTCTCCTGCAGCACTTGGCTTCTGTCACAGAGGAGGAGACGACAGTGCAGACACTACCGTCTGGGGGCAGCACAGCATTTCCGAGGGATGCCGGGCAAGCCCCCGGAGGGATCTCTCATGAGGCCACACCATCCTTTTGGTAGGTCACATCCCCCTTTCAGACACGTGCAGGCTCCCCAGTAAGGTAGATAGGAGTGCACACCGGGTGTCACCAGACCCGGTGAAGCCTCTGTACCTTCCCATGAGGGCTTGGATGTGGGAGAGGGGGTGACAAGAGTGGAGGTGAGGTGGTTGTCAGTGGAGGAACAGAGAGGGGAGGAGGAAGTGTTGACAGAAATTAGTTTGGCTAGGGTTGCGTATGCACTAGTTTCAGTGGATAGGTTAAAGTGAAGCCTTTGCAACTTTTCAGGTCCTCCACTGCCAGTTATAGGAAAAAACCACATGAAGTTGGTTGACCCAACTAGTGGTGGAAAGCAAAGCAGTGGAAAGCAACAACTATAGGGATTTGTACACTACAAAAATACAGGGATCACAAGAGAATAGGAGCATAGGAGGAACAGCTGATAATCCCTTCACCTGGCTAATTTTCAAAATTGATTTGATTTGCCAATGGTGAGGATCTTAGTGAATCAAATTGGAAATTGGCTCCCTGATTCCCCATTAAGCCAGCGAAAGCCATTAAAGATAGTTTAAAATTTAATTTTAAAACATTTTAAACTGTTTTCCTCCATCAAATTTGTAATGAAATTTTATTTAAAGTCTGGACAAATTTTTGCAAATAATAACATATAACAATAGAGCACTGTACAGTCTGTTTCATAATAGATAGCTGGGTGCACACCATAAAATCCGTCATATGATATATCATCCCATCCTGGATCGGAACGATATATCGTACGGTTGTTTTCGATGGTCGGTCATTGCATCTTCCCATCTGTTGTTCTGCACAGCAGATGGGACAATGCAATGAGCGACTCCATGCTCGTACATGCAACATGTAACAATATATTGCGCCGTCGTACACTGGATCGTGCAGTCGTTCCATCGCTAGTCACACATATCGTATAGTGTGTACCCAGATTATTAGAATATACAAGACCTTTTTGGTTTATGTGTGCATATTAATGTACTTCCATTATAGTATATGCCAGATAGTACAAAAGGAGTCTCATTAAATAGTGTTAAAATCTATTTGTAACAACTTCCAACTAGATGTAAAATCAATTTGGTTTACATAACTAAAGAGAGTGCTTTACAGAAACATGCTTTCCATGTTTTCAGGAGATTCTTATGAATTTAGTTGGCTGATATAATTAAGGAACACAAAAAGACAGCTATGCGTATTTTGCTATTGTAAGCCAAGGGTCAAATGCATTTTGAATTGTGCTAAAAAGCACATTTCAGAACTTGATAGACCCCTTGTTAGCAAACTAATAATTTGCAAATTATTTGTACACAAAAATTAATAAAACGCTGTCAAAATGATGATTTATTACGTTCTAGATTCTATATAATATACAGTTATCTTTAGTTCCTGCAACTAGATAAAAAACCTTGTACTTTGCCAATATATTAATGTTATAAGCACCATGTAAGTGCTGAAGTAGAATCACATTGCAATATACACAGTAAATCTGAAGATATATCTGCTTAATTTACGTTGCAAAAACAGGACCCAAATCTGAGTCTGTACAGGTAGAGTTTACAGAGTTCTCGCTAATCTGCTAACGGCCTCTGGGTTTACAAATAGCCAAAATCCAGAATTCAGCTGCTCTCTGTCACTCTATAAATAGCTCCAGCACAGGTTCCAGCAATTAACTTTCCACTGGCGCGCACCCTGTCACCAACTGGAAAAAAGGTTGTACTTGATTGGGAGTGACCTACAAGTGCTATTTCACTGTAATATCCACGCTCACTTAGTACAAAAACAAATCTGAGCCATTTATTACACAGATTAGCGTCAGCGTAAAGAACTGAACCTAAAAGTGTAATGTTTTAGTGGGAAGGTTATTTTTGCTTGCCTTTTGTTTTTACGTTACTAATTTTATATTGGGATGTTCCACAATTTTCCATCCTGAATAGAGCTCTGGGCACTTATAAGTTGTTTTTATCCTTTTCAATAAATCTACTTTATTAATCGCTGTCTGACAATTTGAAAGATATCAGACTAGGCTAGACTTGTCTTAGTTCTTATATCAAAACATAGCTAACCCATCACTCTGGCTTTGTCTCTCTGTAGACGAAACATGGTCATAGAATGGGTGTGTCTACCTCCTTGGTCTCACATTAGTTATGTCCATCACTAAGGACCCAAGTCACATGGAGCTTGTGAGCCAAGGAACATGCCGTCTTATTTAAAAATGCTGAAAGTCGGTCAGTGACACTCTATGAAAATCTATTGCACCTATTTAGCATTCAATGCCAGAGGCAATTTAAACTATAACTTGGTATAGGAAAAATTTGTTTTAATCTTGTCATGATTTAATTATTATTTCTCCAGCTGCATGAGAGCCACAGCATACTTTACATTTGTGTTCTGAATCTTGACAATAAATAAACAAATAAATAAATAAATAATTAAATAAACACTAGTTAAAGAGAATATAATGAAAAATGAGTTGAATATAATTATTCTGTGCAATAATAAAAAGAATGTTGATTATCCTAAAATAAAATTAGTAGCCCAAAATCTTCAGTAAAATCATCGGAGATTCACTTGCACCTTATTATGAGCTTATTAAAAGTACAATGGGAATTTAGATTTTGGTCTAGAATTATATGCCTGCATTTGGTCATTCAATCTGCATTGAAGGTAATAGAATGCAGCTCAAACATTAAAGAGTGATCATTCGGCTCTCCTCTTCAGTGCTTCAGGCTGATATACAGTATACAGTAGTAGTACCATTTTCCTGGGATGACCAATGCAGTCAATGTGGTCCTACTATAAGGAATTTTGTGGTATTCTCGCTTACTTACTTCTTGACTTACTGACCTTTTCAATGCTATCAGGAAGTAAGCTTCTTTTGCTTCGGTCATATCCCCTGCTTTAATTGCAGCAATACATAAGGAGGGTAAGGACCTCAGTAGCAGTTACAGGCCTATTTCCCTCCTTAACTTTGACCTTAAAATATTTGCCAAGATATAAGCCTTCTGTTTGAACATCTGGCTACCATGACTCATTCACCACGAACAGGCTGGTTTTCCCCAGGTCGCTAGGCCATTGATAACACAAGGAGAGTGATTGACCTGGCTCACCAGGTAAACACTACAAGCTCCCACTCCTTGATCATGGCCCTTGATGCTGAAAAGGGGGTTGGGTATGAGATCCTGGCTGTCGGGATGCCGCTGGTCAGAAAACCGACAGCGTCATCCCGGCAGTCAGAATCCCGACACCCATAAGGAAAAAAGGTAAGACTAACCCTTACCCCTAACCCTCCCTGGTTCCTAACCCTAACCTCACCCCTAGTGCCTAAACCTAATCTCCCCCTCCCCGCACCCTAAACTTAACCCTCCCCTCTAGTGCCTAACCCTCCCCCTAATGGCTAACCCTAACTCCACACACTAACTCTAACCCTCCACTTAACGCCCAGCGGTCGGGTTTCTGGTGTTGGGATCCTTACGCTGTTGGGATTTCGGGACCGGTATTTCATCCGTCGGCATCCTGCACTGCAGGATGCTGACTACATCCGCTGAAAAGGTGTTTGATCGTGTTGCCTGATCCTTTATTAAGAAGTTACTTTCGTCTTCCGGCTAGTGTCCCTGCTGTCTATTATAACCCTTCAGCCTCTGTTTTAGCCAGAGGCTCCCTGTCGGAACCTTTCATTATCTCCAATTTGATTTTTGCTCTTTTAACAGAACCCTTTGTAACTCGTCTCCGTCTCCTTCCAGACATCGCTGGGATCTCCATCTGCTCTTGAGAAATAAGGTTGCTCTCTATGCTCACGACATCCTTTTGACTGTGTCCAAACCCCTGATGTTCCTACCACATATGTTCCGTGAAATATGCCTATTTGGTTCTTACTATAACATTAAAATTAATCCAGACAAGTCTGAAATCCTAGACTTTCTACTCCCTTCAGGAATGTTTCCTGATTCCTACCTCATCCTTCCACCAATTCCTGCAAATCAGACACTTCTTATAATCCCAC
Source organism: Taudactylus pleione (assembly GCA_031769625.1). Taxonomy (NCBI): domain Eukaryota; kingdom Metazoa; phylum Chordata; class Amphibia; order Anura; family Myobatrachidae; genus Taudactylus; species Taudactylus pleione. The sequence goes on from JAUIMM010000012.1 coordinate 8,036,081, forward strand.
CCTTCTCCGCTCTCTTAAAGATCGAATTCATGGTCACAATCGATGGCATGAAACCACTGATGGACTTCCCTGCTCTGGTGAATGACAGGCACTGTGCCAATCAAGGAAGGGGATAAGGTTTAGCGGGTGAGGAGAGGAGCAAACAATAAAACATCAGCACCTTGTCTGTCAGCGATGGAATAGAACCATCAGATCTGCATCATCGATGGCAAAACCATCGTCAGGTGGCAAACCGTCAATCGTTGACAAGCATCTACAGTTACATTACCTATGGTTTAGCGGGAGGGGCTTGGGCTGTATTGCATGGCAAGTTGAAGTGGGAGAAACAATACTTGTTCTCTGACAAATATCACTTAAGAAAAAATAAAACTTTCATGAAGATTGTTTGACTCTTCTCTTGAGACTTAAGCTGGTTCGTAATGTCCTGAAAATCTGTAAGGAGTGGGTAAGATTGAAGAGGATGAGGGACAATGAAGCTGGTGAGCAGGAGGTGAATAAGATGGAAGGTATAAAAATAGCAGGTGGATAAACAGGAAAATAAGAGACAGAGGAAGCAAGGAATACAGAGAGAACAATAGCAAAAGAGCTTAGAAAGCAAAATGAAAGTATATGAGACTGCTGGATGTTCTCTCCTGCCTGTTATTATTACAGCTTTCACAATCTGCTGCTGGTTTACTGACCGAGGGGCCTATTCATCATCACTAAAATAAAGTTTTTAAGGACATTTTCCTTAATTACCGTTATTTTATTATTCATGAAGATACTTAACGCAGTCCTGGTTCAGTCCCCCTGCGTTCATTTCCACACTCCCCATAGATTAGTATGGGGATATGGAAATTATGCTATTCATCAAATTCCGAAAATTATGCATTTTCGGAATTTGATGGTGTTACCATACGCCACTGTGAGGTGGCGTATAGTAGGTGACACTTACCTGCTTTAAGCTGGGCAGGTCCCCCGGCGTCTCCCTCCGTCGCTCTGGTCCCTCCTCCGGTGGCTGTGCTGACACGGTGTTCTCCCAACAGAACACAATAAAGTTTAGAAAAAAAATATATATATATTTTTTCTAAACTGTACTGTGCTCTGCCGGGACAACACATGTCAGCACAGCAGACGAAGCTGGAGGCTGTTGCGCGGGCAGGTAAGTCGGAAATGGGGGGGAGGTGAGCGGAGGGGGGAAGGGACACACACACAAAATTACCGCAGCTGTAGGCAGTGCTGCGCATGCGTTGGTTTTACAGATGTAACAGCGCATGCGCAGCACTGATTCCAGCTGCGGTAAGGTAGAGTAGATAGAGATAACTATCTATTTCCTGAAAAGCTGTCATCGCAAAAATGACAGCTTTTAGAAATAATTATGAGGAGGAGGAATGATGAATTCCTCCAGTAATTAGGTAGAACTCCATGCGAGTTCTAAACTTAATTACCTCCAGAGAAAGTTTAGGTATGATGAATAGGCCCCCAAATCCTGGAATGCCAGAGCCAGTTATAAGTTATCACAGTCAAAAAATACTTATTGGCTAATGTTTATGCGTAGGTATTTGTGTGACAGATGATTTAGACTATCAATTCTACTGGGGCAGGAAATGGTGTAAATACCAATAGACCTTATTCAAGCTGAGATATATTCCTGAAGGGGTAGCATTCCTCCATAATATCGATGTATGCATCCTTATATTTAAGTAGTGCTTCTTTCAGATGGTGCTAAAAGTTACGCCGTACCAGCAACTGTTTTGTTTTGTATGATCATCATCAGAGGCAATATGGCCCCCGATGATTAAGTAATGGTCTCGCTGCGAGGGATACTTAAGTATCCATCTCGCAGTGGGGGAAATTTGACACTGGAACAATTCATCATTGCTCCCGTGCAGGAACAGCTTCTCTGAAAAGCAGCTGTCCCCTTGGTTAGTATTGCAGCTACAGATGAAGCTGCATTACTTACCTCTTCCCAGTCGGCCTGGCTACGCATGCGTGACCCGAGGTCACGCATGTGCAAAGTTGTCGGGGAGGTAGTGAGGAGGCGGCGTAGGAATCCACTTGGATCCCTCTTCGCATCCCCAGAACTCCGGGCCTGATTCAGACCCGCTCGCGAGCGCTGAGCGCTCGCAAGCGGGTCGATGTTGCCCTAGTGCGCATGCGCACGATGGAGGGAGCTCCGTCGTGCGCATGCGCGAGACGCAAATAGCAACGGCCAAGCCGTCTCTATGGGTCTCGCACCAAAGGGGGCATGCTGTCGATGGTGAGTGACAGCACGCCCCCTTTGGTGGGCGTGCCAGGGGCGTGGCTGCCCAGACGGAGGCGTTCCCATGGGAACGCCTACCATCTGGGTCCGGCCCCACTGACATAACTAGTGATGTCAGTGGGAGTGCTTTTGGCTTTGATAGAGCCAAAAGCACTCCTGGGCTTGCGGCAGCGAGACCCTACCGCAGGGTCTCGTCGCAAGCCCGATGGTCGCGATGGTCTTGACCATCGCGACCATCTTTTTGGCCACTCGCATAAGCTGTGGGTGGTCACCCACAGCTATGCAAGCGGCCAGAGGCCGCTCCAATAATAGGTAGGACGGCCCTGATTCAGAGCGAGCGCTCTTGTCAGAGCGTCCGGCTCTGAATCAGGGCCTCCTTCTCATAGGAAAGAGCGGGGATCCGAGAACAAGTGCCGTCTGAAGATGGCGCTTGTTCTCGGATGCAAACTCTGGAAACTTTCAGTTTTCGGAGTTTGCTGAATATCAGGTGGTGCTACTGGACCCCTGATGATAAAAAGCCCGGTAACCTAAATATATGCGTTTCTGCATGGTTACCAGGCCATTTATCATTTGATGAATAGGCCCCAATTTCTTAAAACTAGTTCTGGAAACAAGCAGAAGTTCCCTGGGCCAGCAGCCCCGCTCCAGACGCTCCTGACATAATTATTATTATCATTTATTTATATAGCGCCACAAGTGTTCCGCAGCACCTTACAAAGTACATAAACAAATAGGTGACCAGCGACTTACAGCACAATACAATGCAGGATGAGGACATGGATAATATACATTGCTACATTAACGACCATAACACTCAGATAAGAAACAGAGCAAAGCAACCAAGTGTTAGGTGCCCTAGTGGGGAGTAAGAAGTAGATAAAAGTAAAGTAAGGAGAAATGCAAGAGAGTAGAGGGCCCTGCTCGTATGAGCTTAAATTCTAAAGGGGAGGGGCAAACGAACAGAAGTGACACAGATGGAGTAGACAGGGAGGATGGAGCATGTAGCAGCAAGTTAAGATGAGAGCTGGAAGGCTTTGATGAAGTAGTGGGTCTTGAGAGCCCGTTTGAAGGATTGTAGAGAGGTGGAGAGTCTGATGGGTAGAGGGAGAGAGTTCCAAAGGTGGGGAGCAGCGCGGGTAAAATCTTGGAGACGGGAGTGGGAGGAAGTAATCAATTGGCATGAGAGGCGGCATGCATTTGGTGAACGAAGAGGGTGGACAGGAGAGTGAAGGGTGAAGAAGTCAGAGATGTAAATGGGAGAGGAATGGGTAAGGGCTTTTTATAAGTGAGTGTGAAAACCTGGTGTCACAGAACAATTGCTAGGAGCAGGAAGATGAGTGCCTCTCTAAGAACCCCTCCAAGCTGGTAAAGGGTGCCGTCGGGGCAGTGATAATGCCACCCCCTCAGCTTTGTGCCCTTGTACTGCAGCATAATTTCACCTACCCCTCGTTATAGAGCTAGTTGTGCTCAATTGCATTTTATGAAATTTGTTCCGGAGCCATTTACTATGCTAAGGGGCCTATTCATCATAACTTAATATTCGATGGAGGTAATTAGGTTTAGAACTCGCATGGAGTTCTACCTAATTACTGGAGGAATTCATCATTCCTCCTCTCCATAACTATTTCGAAAAGCTGTCATTTTTGCGATGACAGCTTTTCGAGAAATAGGTAGTTTTCCCTGTCTACACTAACTTAGGGCAGCACAGACGGTGTAATGGTTAGCGTTACTGCCTCACAGCAATGAGGTCATGGGTTCAATTCCTACCATGGCCCTAACTGTGTGGAGTTTGTATATTCTCCCTGTGCTTGCGTGGGTTTCCTCCGGGTACTCCAGTTTCCTCCCACACTCCAAAAATATACTGGTAGGTTGATTGGCTACCAACACAAATTAACCTGTGTGTATGTATGTGTGCGCATGTGGTAGGGGATATAGATTGTAAGCTCCACTGGGGCAGGGACTGATGTGAATGGTCAAATATTCTCTCTGTAAAGCGCTGCGGAATATGAGTGCGCTATATAAATAACTGGTAATAATAATAATAATAACTTACCGCAACTGGAATCTGTGCTGCGCATGCACTGTTACATTCGTAAAACCAGTGCATGCGCAGCACTGCCTACAGCAGCGTAATTTTGTGTGTCCCCACCTCCCTCCCCCCATATATAAACAAATATATGTTAAATAAATATATGTTAAATGTCTCGCCAAAGCGGCTTCACTGCTCCTTCAGAGTCGACTCGGCCATGCTAGTGTGCCTGCGTGAACTAGAGTGCCGTCGGGGTCTCAGAGCAAGTCCTGCTGATCTTTCCTAAAATTAATGATTTTGGGAAAAATCACACTCGTTCTGGAGGTGCGAGAATAGAAAGCTCCCGGCCGACAAAAAAGGAAAAAATCTGCACCTAATTGAATAGCAAAAATCCCGCACCTGCAGGAAAAACCTCACAGGTGCGGGATTTTTGCTTTTCCCACCTTCAATTGAATATGCCCCTTAGGGTCACAAGATTCATTATTTATGAATAAGAATAACACACTGCGCTACCACTTAAAGTGATGTCATTATGTTTTATATATAACGCATGTTATTTAGCACTTTGTTGTGGTCTTGTTGTCGGCGTGTTGAGTAAACATTTATTCACAATTGAGTAAAGAAGTGAAAAGTTGAATATTAGACTGCGCTACCACTTACAGTGTCACAAAAATATTTTTTTATGAATAAGAATAACACACTGCGCTACCACTTACAGTGTCACAAGATTAATTATTTATGAATAAGAATAACACACTGCGCTTTGACTTATAGTGTCGGAATACATGGACGATAAACTGCGATCTGGTCGACAGTGTCACCAAACAATAATAATTTTTTTTTTTTTTGTGGATTGATATTGATTTTATTAATTTAATTTCAATTTTATTTTTATCACACTGGGGAAGAGCACCCCTGAATGAAGCAGCAGCCCCTTGATGAACAACACAGACAGACAACAAAGCACCCCTGCCTAGTGCGGACAGACCACCTGCAGAGTCACAAATACGTGGACAAAAAACTGTGGTCTGGCCGGCAGTGTCACCAAACAATAATAGCGTAGCTAAGTTGCTAACACACACACACAACAAAAAAAAGCACTTTTATTTTTTTTAGAGATGAGTGGGTCCGGTTCCCTGATTCATAAAAAATCTTGTGACATTGTAAGTGGAAACTTCACAATTTTACAATTTAATAACACAAAGTTAGCAATAAAAAATGCAACTTTTCACTTCTTTCCTCAAACAGGAATAAATGATTAGTATACACGCCGACTACAAGACCACAACAAAGTGCTAAATAAAGTGTATAATATATTAAACATAATGACATCACAAACGCCTCAGCTGAGATTCACATAAACATATTTTCAAAAGGTGAAAATAGAGGATATGGTTTAAAAAATGGAATAAAGCAGCTAAAACTGTGTACTCTGATATAGTGTTCCTACTCCCTACCCATGGCCCCTCTACCTGAATTTCAGAGAGTCAGAAGGGCAACTCCATTCTACCGTATTCCAGAGTGCAGCTGCTCCTCCTGTAGCTCAGGTCAGAAGATGTGTGGTGTGGTGATATGGACTAAAATGGGGGTGTGGTGATATGGACTAAAATGGAGCTCACATCCACTAAAGCGGACAATGAATCCCCAATCTAACAGGGAACGCAGCTGTAATTTATACACAACACAGGATGGGATGACAATAAAGGCTTGGGTGCTGGTATAATCTAGGGTGATGGTATAAGCTGGGGTAACAATATAAACTGGAGTTATAGGCTGGGGTGATGCCTGGGCATAAGACCAGAAAAGCCACATCTTGGGTGTGGAATTATTTTAACCCAAATCCTGCCAACAGTTGTGAAGGCATCTGTACCGTTTGTAAAGTCAAAATTAGTAGAGATAGGGACCTTAATCATCTAGGAACCTCCACCCTTTTACATCATTTGCAGCGCATCCATCAAAAACGTTTTTGCAAAATTCAGAAGCTAAAAAAGTAACAACAAGCAGTCCTGTGTCAGCTAGCTCTCTTCTCTCTGCTAGATCAAGGCACCTGCCATCTTCACCACCAACACCTTCATCAACAATATCCTCAATCATGAAGGGATTGGTTTGTTTGGGCCCCCACTAAACAAGGTACCAATGGCCAGCTGACACTGCTGGCAATGATCTGTATATGCACCAACTGGCTTTACAGAGGCAAAATGTTGTCGCCATCATCATATGATTCCTCACCCTCATCAGTGTGTACATAGGTCCTGATTCAGAGCTGGACGCTCTGACCAGAGCGCTCGCTCTGAATCAGGGCCCACCTCCATAATTATGGAGCGTCCTCCTGGACGCTCGTATAGCTGTGGGTCACCACCCACAGCCTATATGAGCGTGCAGGTTGATGGTCACGATGGTCTTGACCATCGCGACCATCGCCACTGCGAGCCGGAGCCTGCGGTTGAGTTTCTCAACCGCAAGGCCCGGAGTGATTTTGGCACTATCAGAGCCAAAATCACTCCCACTGACATCACTAGTGATGTCAGTGGGGCCGGCTTCAGACGGTAGGCGCTCCCTTGGGAATGCCCCCGTCTGGGAGGCATGCCCCCGGCACGCCCACCAAAGGGGGCGTGCTGTCAATCAACATCGACAGCACGCCCCCTTTGATCAGACACAACGAGCGAAGGAAAGTCCTTCGCTCGTCGCGTCTCGCGCATGCGCACGACGGAGCTTCCTCCGTCGTGCGCATGCGCAGTGCACACCATCGACCCACTTGCAAGCGGACAGCCGCTCGCGAGTGGGACTGAATCAGGCCCATAATCTTCACACAATATTAATTTGTCCCTGCTGGAACCCACCATTATAGGTGCCTCTTTAATTTTTGCACGTAAAGGTCTTTCTCGTAGAATTTGTAGTTCATTTTGATGGACATCATCTTTTCCACATTTTGGGGAAGTACACACTGGAGGGTGGGCAGCTTAAGTAAAGCAAAGCCAATTTCTGCAAGGGCCTCCAAATAACCTTTTTTTCTGCCAGTAGTCAAATGGACTGTCTAACATGTCTATTTGGATGCTATCATTAAATTTATTTAAATAGTCCTCAACCATTCTTTGAATGGTGACTGTATCTGATGGAGTCATGGTAAAGGTGTCAGTAATTGTAGGCAATTCTGACCCGACCAGATGTCAAAACTTAAAACTTGGTTTTGTTGACTTATCTGCATCACCAGTGGGTGTTTTGAAAGTTTAGTTTTTACTCGGCAGATGCACTTGCTGGAGAAACTGAAGGAGAAGCCATCGCTGCATCACGTGCCACTTGAGCTGACAATTTGCTTACCAACAGCACTTTACATCTCTTCAGATCTGTGTCTGTTGGGAAGACAGAAACAATGTCTTTATCCCTTCTGGGATGAAAATCCACTACCAGCAGCAGGCATGATGCTCAAGGATTCTCAAGAAAAACACAACATAAGACTTAAACCTTAAATCTTACATTTGCTCTGTTCTGCTTGTCCGCATATCTTTGCTGGTTAAATGGACAGTGGGTACAACGACAGTTTGGAGGCCACTAACTATTTTTTTTTAATGTCCCTGTACAGGTTGGGAAATGCTTTTCAAGTGGAATCTTTGAAAATGATTTTTAACAGTCAATTGTTTTGGAAAGCACTACTAGTAGTCTTCCTGGTCCCCTTCTGGGATGAAAATACACTCCCAGCAGCAGCAGGTATGGTGCTCAAGGATTCTTTTGGGGCAAGGACTGATGTGAATGAGTAAAATATTTTTTGTAAATGCCTCCCTCCTCCCCTTCCCTTCTCCCTCATAAATTTACTTTGGAATCAAAAAATGAAATGAAATTGACTACCAATCAACCCTTCCTATCCCTGCCATCAACTACATACATACTCCAGCTCCCTCAGGCCTCTTGAATAATAAAAACATTTGCTTCCTGATGTGCCATGTTGGAAGTTCAACTGCCACGTGTTTGTGCTGCTCACTGCTGCCACTTAGCTTAGTCAGCCAGCTAGCTTGGTGCAAATTTTGAGCCTAAACTGGATGAAAACAATATTGTGAGCTGTGAGGTGGTCAAAATTGACTGGAAACAAGTGGAAATTATTGAGGTTAATAATGCTGTAGGAACAAATAAAAGCCCAAATTATGTGATGTTAGCTGTTTTTATAATTTTTTGATAAAAAAAATACAGATCCAAAACCAAAACATGCAAGGGGCAGTTTTGGTAAAACCAATCGAGATCCAAAACACGAGGAGATACAGATCCAAAACACGGGAGTTGGCATACATCTCTAATTTTTTTTTACACCGGGGATTAGCACCCCTGAATGAGGCAGCAGCCCCTTGATGAACAACACCCCTTCTTTATGGACAACAAAGCACACCTGCCGAGTGTGGACAGACCACCTGCAGAGGCACAAATATGTGGACAATAAAATGTGGTCTTGCTGGCAGTGTCACCAAAAAATAATAGCGCAGTAAATTGCTAACGTACAGAAAAAAAGGACTTTTATTATTTTTTCACTGGGGAAGACCACCCCTGATTGACAGAGCACCCCCTCTGGACAACACAGCACCCCTTTATGGACTGCAACCCTAGCCCCTTGATGGACAGAACAACAACAGCAGCCCTTATGTATAATAACACAGCAGCAGCCCCTTGAGTGACACAGCAGCTACAGCACCCACTGAAGCACGCCTTTATATACTGCAGCCCCAGCCCCTTTATGGACAGTACAGCAGCAGCCTTCAGCCCCAGACCCTGACATGACAAGTTGGTCAACACACTGACACAGACAGTGACAGCAACACGTCTGTTCAGTTCACCATCCACACCCGCAGTAAAAATGGCGCCAATCACGCAACCTTTATAGAATCCAAAACCCGCGAGAATCCGACAGCGGGAGGATGACGTTTTGCCTCATTTTGAGATCCCAGTCATGCCGGAAAACCCGAGCCTAGCTCGGTTCTTGCCTCGGATCTGGAAGTTCAGGTGGGAACTGGACCCGCTTATCTCTATTAATCATGCATTTATACCCTTCTAATGGGCCTATTTTAAGAAAGAGGCCTGGGGCTGCACTCCGATCAGCCCCTTATTAATCCGGCTGTGCACACTGTTTCAGAGTCCACCTGCAATCATGTTAAATATTGCCTAACAACTTATAGCAAAATAATAAGCACATTTAGATGTAGCTGGTCTGACATGTGGAGAATGCATTTGATCATACTACAATAACTCTACCCATGGACGTATAAAGAGAGGAGGGGGGCCCATGTGCATTCCCCATTCGGGTCCCCTCCTCTCTCCCTGGCGGCCGGCAGCAGATTGACCGCAGAAGTAGACTCTGGGCACTAGTCTGTGGCCAGAGTCTACTGCACATGATTTCCCCATTGCACATGCCCAAAACTCCAGAAATTTGGTCGTGGCCAACTTTATGTAGGGCTGCAACAGCTGACGCAAGTCTTCGGAGAGCTGAGTATTAGAAGATATGGGTGCAGGGTGTGCCGTGTAGGCCCCCCTTGGATCCAGAAGCCCGTGTGCACCACACATCCTGCACCCATTATAGATAACCCCCAGACTTCACCCACTCAAACAGAAGTATATCAGAGTCTGTAGTGATGCTGGATGCAAGTGACATAAATAGCACCTTCTATAACAAGCACTGGGTGGCACCATATTTTGTAAACAGCCATAACTCTTTATAAGATTTCCAAACTTATTTAATATCAATATAGGGCAAATATTGAAACAACCTATGTTAACTTAATTGCATGAATTTTGTAATTAAATGAACATTATGATCAAGAATATGATAAACAATATAACCCGGATTCCACTTTGAGGCAAAACGCCATCCTCATGGCATCAGATTCTCACGGGTTTTGGATTCTATATAAGGCACCGCGTAGAAGACTTGGCGCCATTTCCTTTTTAAGCATGTTGCTGTATGCTGCGCTTAACTCTGCTGTATAAGCTGTGCTGTGTTAGTAATGTATTTATGTAGGGGGTGTATGCTGCTGTGCTATACTCTGCTGTATAGGCTGTGCTGCTTATTTAATTTGTATATAGGGGGTTTGCATGCTGCTGTGCTGTACTTTGCTGTATAGGCTGTGTCCAAACTCCAGACTCACAAGTCACAAGTGGCTTTGCTGCTTAGTCAATGTGTAATGTATAGGGGTGCACACTGTTGTATGCTGTGCTATACTCTGCTGTATAGGCTGTGTCCACAGTCACAAGTGGCTGTACTGCTTTGTCAGTGTGTATAGGGGGTGCACGCTGCTGTATGCTGTGCTGTGCTCTGCTGTATTGGCTGTACAGTGTCCAGACTCCATCAGTAGGACATTCACATGCATATATAAGCCCTGTGTCTCCACATACTTTGAATAAAGCTGCACCTGCGACATAAAAAAATTTAAATAAATAATTGTATTATTTGTACTGTTTGGTGCACTTTGTTTTGCTCACATGCATATATAAGCACTGTGGCTCCAGTTCATGAAGAAATACAGCTGTGCCATTAAAAAAAAAAAATTGTATTGTTGTACTGTTTTGTGCACTTTGTTTTACTCACGTGCATATATAAGCCCTTTGGCTCCAGTCCATGCAGGAATACAGCTGCACCACCAAAAAAATAATAACTGTATTGTTTTACTGTTTGGTGTGCTTTGTTTTGCTCATGTGCATATATAAGCCATGCAGTGATCTCCGATTTTGGAAAATGAATAATGTTCCATTTAGAGAAGATGAGCAGCCAAATACTGTCACTGCAGCTGCTGCCACCAGTAACGATGACAACGCTAATCCTTCAATGTCATCTACTAAAGCCAATGCTCAAGGGCATACAGGGTCTACAGTAAGTCAGGGCATCTAAAATTAAAAAAAAAACAATATACAGTGCTACAAAAAAAAACAACACATCTAATAAAGGGAAAGTGTGGTGCAGAAAAACAATATTGCCAACATGCCATTCAGTAAAGACTGAGGCCTTGGCCTTTATTTATGAGTAGTGGTTCGGCAAATGACAGGGAGGCATCTTCCTCTGCCTCTCATGACAATGCAAGACCTTATCACTCAGAGTATAGAAGAGGTGTAAAACTACTAAGGCAGTAGAACAAACTGTGAGTTCAGAAATAGAAATGTCACAAATCCCTGAGGAGAGTCTAAGGGGTTGACCCTATTAGCTGCGATGATCTTGCCGACGCGACGGCAGTGGCCGCACTTTACAGCAGCCTGGATTTGCAGAACTTTGTTTGCAGCCCCATAGGGCTACGAGCAAAATTCTGTGAATTCGGGCTGAGAGCAGGCCATGAAGGATGCGAGGTGCCGGTCCATTGCTGGTGTTTTAATGCCATTGCAATGGCAACTCGCACCCTTTGCGGCTAATTGGATTGACCCCTAAGTGTGTCCATGATTGCAATGTATGAGAATGATACTGTTGTACTCACAGAGAAGCCACCTTCCACCATTTCTGCTCCCTCTGTAAATCAGTGGATGAGCAGAAATATAGCTGATGACACAGAAATTGAGGATACCACCAAGGAAGTGCAAGAAGATGAGGGGGATATTTGTGTAGCTGATACCGGTGCTAATGAGGATGTTGTTGATGAGGATGTTGTTTGTGTACTAATAAGTCAGGCACCAGTGAAAGCAGCTCTTTGCCATAATAAGAGGAAGGCCATTGTCGTGCTTGGGCATAGGACCAACAAATGCACCCCTTATGTGTACAATTATTTTTACCCAAATCCTGACTACAATTGACAAGTCATCTGTAGCATCAAAAACTGGTGCTAAAAAAATAACAACAAGCAGTCCAACATTAGCTAGCTCCCTTCTGTCAAGTTCAACTAGATCCCAGCACCTGCATTTTCTACTGCCAACACGTTCATACTTAATATACACAGTAATGATCGGAGGTAGTCCTGCATCCAATTTGTTAAGGCTATGTGATTCCTCCCCTATCCAGGATTCCCCAGAAGAATCCTTCAGCGCTAGGCCTGCTGCTGCTGCTGCTGGGAATGGATTTTCATCCCAGAAGGGGACCAAGAAGACTAATTTCAAATGACAATTGACTGTCAGACAAAAAAAATATAAAACCAGTGGGAGCGCTTAAATTAATTTAAGAAAATATTTTACTTCACATTAAATAATTTACAAATAAAAAACAGACATGAAATCAATATCTACAGAAAATCACATAAAACCAGCTGAACGAAATGGATACGCAGGTAAAACCCTAAATTAGCAGATTAGATTAGACAGTCTCATGCAGTCAATTAGCTGTTAAATTAGTTGCCAGACATATTAAAAAGTCCCATGCAGTTGGTTAGTAGGTCTTGGTATGTCACTAAACACACACACAGAATTAATTTAGTAGGTAATTTGTATGATGTTAGTAGTTTGTTTAAACGAATCTCCACCTCAACCCAATATTAGTTTTCAATGTTATATGTATATGTGGGTACATGCAGGAGTGGGATTAATGCCCGCATTGCTTGTATCTGCGTGTATATAGATATCTGAAATATGTTTATTTAGTGAGGAGTTTATTTTTAAATGATAATTCAAATTATATTCTAAAACGTATTAATCAATTTTCAATGGGATCATCTGTGGACATATTATGTAGACACACTGACATGTAGAATTGTTTGTCTATATCAGTTGTATACTTTTTATTTATTTCTGCTATATGAATCTGATGTATTTTGAACAGCTGCTTTATATGAGAATAAAATTAAGCCGCTTGAAAACGTAACAATAAGCAGCCTCCTGGTGAGGTATAAAATGGGATACAATGTGACCAATGCTTATTCCTCTGAAGAAACCGCCATACGAGTGGGCGGAGAAACGCGCCAGGGATCAACCTTGGAACGCATGTGACGCGCAGGTCACGTCACCAGAAGTTCTCTCCCGGAGGCAACGCACACTTGCAGAGTAGCGGACGCTACATATCTCTATTGCCTGGGACATTGGAGAAGCCACAGACTGGGAGGAGAGGTCCCTCTGCGCTGGAATTCGGCTCGCCGGTTACCGGGTGAGTAGCGCTATATGCGGTACTGGTATTTTATGCACAAGACTGTGTACATATAAAAGTCCATTATTGGCTGTTGGATTCCTGCCTTTGTCAAAGGAGTAGGAGCATATGGAGCAATACAAACAATATCAATTTCCTCCCCAATTAGCCGGGCATTGTGGCGAGTGTCTATTATTCCAGCCACGGTATTGGGTTGAGGTGGAGATTCGTTGGAACTTTTAAACGAACTACTAACATCTTAAAAATGACCTACTAAATTAATTCTCTGTGTGTGTTTTAATGACATACCAAGACCTACTAACCAACTGCATGGGACTTTTTAATATGTCTGACTACTAACTTAACAGCTAATCGACTGTATGAGACTGCCTAATCTAAATCTATTGCTAATTTAGTGTCTTACCTGCGTATCCATTTTGTTCAGCTGGTTTTATGTGATTTTCTGTAGATATTGATTTTATGTCTTTTTAATTTGTAAATTATTTCATGTGAAATAAAATATTTTCTTAAATCTAATCTAAGCGCTCCCACTGGTTTTATATATTTTTTTATTTTACTTATTGATGTGGATCACCAGATCCATATATATATGGGTGCTGCTGGATTGATTTAAATATCAACTATCTTTTAATCCGATTCATATTTATAAATACTATATTATAAAATACATCTTAGCACCCACTATTAGCATATATTTTTTTGACTGTGAAACAATCCTTTCTAAGGGGAAGCAAGTATGACAGCTCTCACCCAGTCGCAAAATTGAATATTGAAAACAATATTGTGAGCTGGTCAAAACTGACTGGAAATGAGTGGAAATTAATGTTATTGAGGTTAAAACACTCTAGGAACAAAAAAGGCTAAAATTATGTGATTTTATCTTTTTTTACCAATTTTTGGAAAACATTCCAAAACCAAACCAGTCACGGAGCTTTGACAAAAACCAAAACCAAAGCCGGCCGACAATTAGAACCAAAACCAGCAAAAATGGTCCAGCGCACATAATACTATTATATATATGCTGGATGAGCAGTTCTCCAGCCACATTAGGCTCTTTATACTTTAAACGTGGCTCAGATCCAGGAGCAGGGGCTGCTTATTTCCCCTGTGACGGCAGAGAAGGGGAGATAGCAGTGAGAAGCAGATTGGTCCCTAACTGGTTGCTGCAAATCTGACTTATTCTCCCCTTTGTTATAAGGCACAGAATAACACTGAGCAGAAGCAGTCGAATTCCGTGCCATGTAACCACCTTTGCACAACGCAGGGAGGCCATGCAGCAATTGACACATGACAACTAATGGTGGGGAAACATCAACAACTAACCATACATTTTTTCAAACTTGTATGTTTATGTCCCATCCCTTAAAGGAAGCCTTAAAGGGTGCAGGGAGTATGCAGCAAATAATGTATATATAGTAACACAACACACAATTTGCTTTCATTTCCTCATTCTCTGTGCTTATGACATTCCCTCGGGGTGAATCGCTTTCCTTACCAATATCAGAGCGTTTTCTTACAGAACTCTACACTACACAGTACCGGCACCTATTTTTATATATATAATTTTTAATTTGTGTAACTAGTTCCAGAAACAGGCGGAAATTAGTTAAATCATTTCAGAAATGACGGTGAGTACCAACAGCTTTTTTCTGAGCACCAGGACCATAACAAAGGTGGTGCAACCAATGCCCCAGCCCTCCCTGCCAGGCTCAGGCCGCTATGCATAAACAATGGTTAACTTAATATGTGAGCAGTGCTCCTGGCTGTCCAAACTCCCCTCCGTCACTAAGGGGGGTATCCAGTAGGCGATTTTAACAAGCGATTGCACGATAACGACGTTGTTATCGTGCAATCACTTGTAAATCGTGCATGCATCGGGCGTTTTTTTTTTTGTCGGAATCGACCAGCGATGCGCGTGCCCGCTGGTCGCTTCCGACACCCGACATCGCCCGTACATGCTGGTCAACCTGACGATCTCGTCAGGTTTAGCATGTGCGGGGATGGAGGGAAGTGCCGGGAGTGAACGTGTGAACGTTCAGTCTAGGCACATCAATAGATATACAAACGAGAGCATGACTGGAATGTCTTAATCGTGCTCTCGTTTGTATATCTATTAGTGGATACCCACCTTAACTCATCTCCAGACCCGAGAAGAAAAGGAGTTTCCCAGAAGGGAGGCATTGTACAAGAAACATCACCCACCCCCAGCAATTGCCCGAAAACAAAAAGAAGCTGATATACGCATGGGCCAGAACAGCAGAGGAACAATGTAAGTGAAGGAAAATGGGAGGGGAGTTGGGTCAAGTGGCGCAAATAAATTAAATACTATATATCATATATGGGGGCATATGACATGTTAAATATATTATATAGAGGGGAAAGTGTCATAAATTAATTCAATATATTACATAAGGGGGGAACGTGACATAAACTAATGACATAATTAAATACATCATATAAGTATATGAGGGGAGGTGGACAGGTGGCCAGAAGGCAGAAATCATTAAATATATAAGAGCAGATGGCATAAATTAATTAAATATATTACATAGGGGTCAGGTGGCATAAATAAATTATTTTATTAAATTTATTATATGACGGGGCAGGCGGCTAGGTGGCAGTAATTAATTTTAACTATATACATTATAAGGGATGTTGTTTTTATTGTCCTCTGATATTGGCAATCAAACCAGCCAGCAATTGTCTATGTCTGATGCACATATGATATACAGTACAAGTGACTTGTTCATTTATCTCACACAAACATGTAGGGTGGGGCTGGAGTGGCAGGAAACAAAAAGTTTTTTTTATGGCATACAGTACTCTTTCTTTCAGTGCAGTGGTGGAACTGGAGAGTGGTGGGCCCAGGTGCAAGAATATGCTTTGGGCCCCACTATGCAGTGCCCCCAGAAGTGGTCCCCCTATGCAGTGCCCCCAGTAGTTCCCCATATACAGTGCCCCCAGTAGTGGTCCCCCTATGCAGTGACCCCAGAAGTGGCCCCCCCTACGCTGTTCCCCCAGTAGTAGTCCTCCTATGCATTGCCCCTTGTAGTAGTCCCCCCTATGCAGTGCCCCCAGTAGTAGTCCCCTTATGCATTGCCCCCAGTAGTAGTCCTCCTATGCAGTGCCCCCAGTAGTTCCCCCTATGCAGTGCCCCCAGTAGTAGTCTCCCCTATGCATTGCCCCCAGTAGTAATACATAGGGGGGCTATGCATAGGGGGGCTATGCATTGCCCCCAGTAGTAATCCCCCCTATGCATTGCCTCCAGTAGTATTCCCCCTATGCATTGCCCCCAGTAGTAGCCCCCCATATACAGTGCCCCCAGTAGTGGCCACCCCCCATACAGTGCCCCCAGTAGCGGCCACCCCTATACAGTGCCCCTAGTAGCGGCCATCCCACCTATACAGTGCCCCCAGTAGTGCCCCCCTATGCTGTGCCAGTTCCCGTGTCCCCTTACACACACACAAAAAACACAACTTACCTGAATCCCCGCTCCTGCCGTGACCGCCGCTGTCTGCTCCTCCCGGCCCGCTCTTCTGCACTACGGGAGAGAAGTCATGACGTCTCTCCCATCACCCATTGCGGGGAGAGCCGGAAAGGTGGAGCTCATGAGTGAGCTCCAGCCGGCTCCCTCCGTGGCCGCAGCAGGGTTAGGCACTAGGGGGAGAAATTAGGGTTAGGCACCCCTAAGGGAGGGTTAGGGGGGGAGAGGGGTAGGGATAGTGTACTTACCTGCCCTGTCGGGGTCTGCGTTGTTCGGGTTGCCAGCGTCGGGATTTCAACTGCAAGGCTCACTTCCGGTGGTCATTCATACCAATCCCAATAAAATGGTACTGTCTTTATACTGTATATATAAATTTATGGATGCACAAAACAAAAAGGCACATAAGTATCTATTTGAGAAGCCTGTACCAGAGAAGAGATGTTAAGAGTTCTGGTGAATCAATTCTGAATCTCTTCAAATATAGTGAGCCAGTTCTTCTCTGCAATGTTTTGCCAATTTAAAAAGAGTAATGATAATCACATTGTAGTATATTTTAGTACAGATAATTTATTGAAAAACACTTAAAAATGCACACATACAAAAACAAAGGCCCTCATTCAGAGCCGTTCGCTATTTGCGGTCGTTCGTTTAAAAACAAGGGGTGGCTATTCAAATGATCCATACGCACATTGCAGTCTGTTCACACCTCTAAGTCTGTACGAACGAGCAAAACATACGCTCGTTTATTTGTTAAAAACGCCCCCTGGCCGCACGCATCCTACGTCATGTCCGCTATTTATTAGATTAATCGAGTACATCGACCAGCGTATGAACTGCTCGCTATTCTTGTGGTTGGTGTTTGCTACCACAAATTTGCGAGCAGTTCTGGCTCTAAAATAACCCAGTGACGTGGTCAATGACGCTGCTGATTTAAATATACACACCCATAAAACGCCCGTTTTGACCTTTAAGCACGCCTGCGTTCGGATCTCCACTCCCCATTTTCAAGCACCTTCCCCTGTTACCACCCACATACGCCTCATTCTGTCACTCAAAATAGCAGGCACTCGCTATATAGCGTACAAAGGATTTTCGGCCGCACTGACTGGTTCGCGCATGCGTACTAAAAAGCGTACGCATGCGCAGATGTGCAAACATCGCTCGGAACGAGCGTACTGCCGCTAACGAGCGGCTCTGAATGAGGGCCAATATTCTTTATAACTTATTTGAGAAGTTCATCATCAATAATGGATAGAGATCCAAGTGGTACCCTCTAAACAGGGGCGCCGAGAGGAGGGGGAAGTGGGTACAGATTACCCGAGCCCGGGCTTCTTGAGGGGCCCGGCGGGGGCCTGGGTCCGACGCCGCCCCTCCCTCCATCACAGCAGCCCAGCAGCCACAGCAGTCTCCTATGCCTGTGTGGGGGAGGGATCACACTAATCGCGCTCCCCCCTGGCTTTGCGCCGGGCTGGGGAACCTTTATTCTGCCGAGGGCCATTTTCATATATATAACATTTATTCCCGGGCCTGGTGCAGGCCATGCCCCCTCCGTGTGACATCACACAGGGGCGGGGTCAAAATCACCAGTGAATACAGCAATGCCCGAAGCATTCTGAGGGAGCTGTAAGGGCAGCGGTGTGACCATCTGAAGCATCCTAAGGACACTCTAGACAGAACTGCTGCATAGATTCTGACTGCAGGCAGGGCCGTAGAGAGCGCCACCGGGCCCAGATAAAGAGGGGGCATGGCCTAATCTCGGGAGGCGTGGCTACTCCCCCTTGAAGAAGAATAAAAAGAAAAAACATTTTTTGCAGCGCCACGAAGAGGCACTGCGTGCCGGGGAGGGGGTGCTGTGTGCCCCTCAGTCCGGCGCAAAGCCAGAGGGGGGCCCGATCAGTGTGATCGCTCCCCTCCTCAGGCAGAGGAGATTGCTGTGGCTGCTGCTTAGCTGCTCTGGGAGAGAGGCGGGAGGAAGGGAGGGGGGGCAGTGCCAGACCCGGCCCCCCCAAGGCCCCTCTGGAAGCCCGGGCTCCTGTAAAAGTGTACCCCCCCCCCCTCGGCACCCCTGACTGCAGGGTGCCATTCTAGGCACCCTGCTAGCCAGATGAGGCTAGCAGAAAAAGGCCAGACCAAATGATTCCGAGGGCCTTATACGGCCCCTGTGCCTGAGGTTCCCCATCCTTGCTCTAAAACATCAATATATATATATTAACTAATATGACTTTATTTATTTTTTCATTTATCACACTTAAATGCTCCCCGCAGACCTCCCTATATGCCACTTTATGTCACTATACCCCTCCATATGTCCCTTAAAGCTATCATTCCACTCCATAAGCCCCTTTTGTGCCATCAGTCCCCACACATGCCTTTTTTGTGCCATCAGTCACCTCCACATGCTCCTTCTGTACTAAAGGACTCCTCCACATGAGCCTTGTATGTCATCAGACCCATCCACATGTCTCTTAGGTGCCATCAGACCCCTCCACATGCCACTCTATAAGCAGGTTCCCTTGAATAACATCTATAACAGTGTTCTAGTGTGGGTGACAGTCTCAGTATTAACAAAGATGATAAGAATTTATTTTCCACACACCCAATCTGTCTCATCACAGAGCATTTTTCGCTCGTCCCAGCTTGAAGTGAAAAATGGTAAATCAGACTCTTATATAGAAAAGTTATTATATATTTGTTCCAGGTCAGGAAATAGCTGGGGGAGGGGTACCAATGCTCTCTCTTGCCCAGGGAGATAAAGTGTATAGATATGGCTCTGCACACAGATAGGAGCACCATCTGCGACCAATTATTCACAAAGCAATGAAAGAAGAGAAGAAGAAGTATCGCAATATAGCTCAGAGTTCTAGATTATGGTGCCAGGATTAGGTTAGCTAACATCAGTATGAAACCATTGATGGTGGGAAAACTTCACCTCTCTCACCATTCATGGTAAAAACATTGGTCAATGACTGCTAACTATTAAAGGGGTTGGGTAAAGTATATAAATCAACGACGTTGGTGTGCCATCAATACACAGCATTCCAGGGGGAGGATGGAGTACAGTGCCCTCTCCCCCCACAGGCTCCAGATGTAACAGTAGGTGGAGGAGGTATGATGAGGCATATGGGGGAGGTGTTAGAGACATATGGGGGAATCTGATGGTTATGTGAGTGACATGTGGAGAGCCCTGATGTGAGGAGGATTGATGGTCATGTGAAGTGCATGTAATGGGCATGTCAGGTGGTCTGATGGACATGTGCGGTGGTCTGAAGGGCATGTGGATTGGTCTGATGTGCATGTAAAGGGCATATGGAAAGATCTGATGGCCATGTAAGAAGGTTTAATGAGCATGTTAGGAGGATGGATGTGCATGTAGAGGGGCATGTGGAGAGATCTGATGAGTAAAGATCTAATTTTCATGTAAAGGGCATGTTGGAAGATCTAATGTCTTGTTGGGAGACCAGATTAGCATGTATGGGGCATGTGGAGAGGTCTGATGGGCAAAGGTCTAATTTTCATGTAAAGGGCATGTTGGAAGGCCTAATGTCTTGTTGGGAGATGAGATAAGCATGTATGGGGCATGTGGAGAGGTCTGATGGGTAAAGATGAGGTCTTATTTTCATGCAAAGGGCATGTTGGAAGGTCTAATGTCTTGTTGGGAGATGAGATGAGCATGTATGGGGCGCATGTGGGGAGGGGATGCAATCGGGAACCCGGCTGACGTAAGCCCGACAGCTGGCTTCCCGACTGCTTTATCTCAGCGAGGGTTAAATGACAGGTATCTAAATCTAGATGCCTGTCATTTCTCTGATGCCAGCAGACCGGTGCCGCGAGCGGACAGCCGCGGGGGGGGGGTTGGGTTTAGGGCTCCCAGGGTGGGGACTTAGGGTTAGGCACCCCCCCGGGAGGGTTAGTGTTAGGCTAGGGGGAGGAAGGGTTAGGGTTAGGCACCCCCGGTGGGAGGTTAGGGTTAGGCACCACCCCGGTGGACTTAGGTTTAGGCAGTGGGGACGGGGGGGTTAGGGCTAGGCACAGAGGGGGGATTAGGGTTAGGCACAGGGGGGGAGGTTAGGCACCCCTAAGGAGGGTTAGGGTTAGGGGGGTTCGGTTAGCAGATACTTACCTAAGGACAATCGGGATTTCCAGCGCTGTCGGGCTTCCGCTGCCGGGATCTCTGCTTTTGTCTGCCTGTCGCTGCCGGGATTTCATACCGCTTCCGTGGGGAGGCATGATGGGTAAAAATGAGGTCTTATTTTCATGTAAAGGGCATTTTGGCCTAATGTCTTGTTGGGAGATGAGATGAGCATGTATGGGGCATGTGTATGATGGCATGGGTACAGGGGCGCCGAGAGGAGGGGGAGCGGGCACAGATTACCGGGCCCTGGGCTTCCTGAGGGGCCCGGTTGGGGCCCGGGTCCGGCGCCGCTCCCCATCCCTCACAGCAGCCCAGCACACAGCGCGTGCTGAGCTGCAGTGGAGACTGCTCGTGGCTGGTGAGCAGCAGCCACAGCAGTCTCCTATGCCTGTGGGGGGGAGCGATCACACTGATCGCGTCCCCCCTGGCTTTGAGCAGGGCTGAGGGGGCCCAGAGCGCCCCCCTCCCCAGCGCGCAGCGACGCTTCGCGGTGCTGCAAATCTTTTTTGGGGGGGGTTTCGGGAAGGGGGCGTGGTCACGCCGCCCTCGATTAGGCCACGCCCCCTATTACCCGGGCCCGCCGCGGCTCTCAGCGGGCCTGCATGGGTATATTCATTTTTTGTATTCTATAGCTAAAACTTTTAATGAAAGTCTATTTTGTTACTGGAATAAATCACATAATACAGCTGCACTTGTTATAACTGTAGCCTTCCTCTGTGCAGTGCAGAAAAGAACGTTGTACTTTTACTAATTAACTGTTAATGTTACCTATAGCTCAGAGAGTCTGCAGAACACCCATTCTTTTGCATTTAGATGTCATATACAGATTATTGCCTGTGTATTATTGAGTGGGAAGGCAAGCGGGGGGTGAAATATAGAAATGGGCTAAGTGCAGGTAATCCCCCAGTTGCTGCCACCTGAAAAAGAATGTTTTTGGAATCAGGATAAAGTCATTCCCTGTTATGCCATATAATGGATTTATCCCAAATGAACAGTATCCTACAATTCAAACTGTTTCTTTGGGCAAACAAATAGTTAAAGCACAAATGAGGAGCATGCATTCTGGAATATATCTTTATTAGAAGTGGGAAGGAAGAGAGGGATATAGGACTCTGAGAAAAGCACAGTTCAAATTCTGTGTATATTGAAAATAAATAAACGAAATATTATTAAATGAGTCCAGCTGAGTGGTATGATCTATCTATAGCCAGTCTCTTGGCTTTAATCCATGGCTCTCCTGAGGTTATATTATTATATTGGTAATAGAATGACAATGTAATCAAAATGGGATTTACTCTATGTACAGTAATAGGTTGTTATGTGTCCTGTACAGGTGTAAGACATTCAGTGGCCTACTCTGGCGCCATCTTCTGGTGGTTACCGAGGTAATGTATCTGTTACTTACATACTTTATTTCATTAACCATTTAGGTATCAAACCATCTGATTTTCCACATCAGGTCTCTCTATTTGATGGATATTGGATACTCAAGCTACTCCCTCAACCCTGCATTTGTTTGTATTATTTTGTTAATAATTATCCTACAGTATGTTATCCTATGTATTGTTGTACAATTATTTTGTTATCCCCGCACAGTGCTGCAAACATATTGTAGCACCGCATAACTGAAAGATAATAATAATAATAATAATAATAGTAATAATAATCCATTTTACAAACATCAGTTTCATCAGATCTTTCTAATTGTTCAAGGTTGGATACTCAAGATCTCCTTTACAATCCTCAACTCACATAAAAGGTTTTATTCTATAGCATTTCTTGATGAATAAGTCCACTTAAAGCTCCCATGACTTTTGCTGTCATAGACTTTATCCCTTCATATGTCTGTTTGCCAAATCTAAATAGAAGTATGAATATTCGAATGCTTGAATAAGCTTGAGAAGATATAAGCACACTGTTTTTTATTTGGTACAGTACTAGTTAGAGCTGGTTTTGTTGATAGTTTGTATTGGTTGAGGTCAGTTGCCAATCATTATTTGATTAGCCTATTAGCTGCCCCGTCGAGGCGGGGTTTAACATTTGTATTTTAAGGCTGGAGGAGGAGTCAACTGCCTCTTGCCATTTTGAGATCAGAGTGACAAGTACCTTATGATCTGAGTGATAAGTACCAGTCTAAGCAATTTATTCAATTTTCAGCTTTCTCTATCTATATTTTCTTTCCCTTTCACACAGTTTTTGTCTCTTTCCTACTATTCTTTTTCACCCTCTTTTTCTTTTCTTCCCACCCCCCTTTTTTCCTCATTACTGTCTGCTCTAACATAACCCCCCCTCTTATTAACTGAAAATGCCCCGTCCCCGCCGTAATGCCCCCCCTCCCCGTCGCCTTGCTGAAGTGGCCAGACCATTATCGGTCGCCGCAGCCTCTTCCCTTGCCCGGGGTGCGCGCCTGACTTCAGTGCGCGCGGGCCCCCTCCCGCCCCTTCGCCATCCGGCCTCCGGGCTTGGTTGGCGAGGAGTGCGGAGAGCGCTCCCAGCACCCCCCGCCAGATCGCTCCGCCGGGCATTGGCGGGACCGCTCCACAGGCGCGGCTATCCCCGGTGGCCATTTTGGACTGCGCGGGGCCCCGTCTCCCGCCCGCCGCTGCGGCTGCAGTGGCAGGCGAGTTTTATATAATAAACCCGCCAGGCCCGGCGGGTACACCAGGGACCCCCCGATTTAATGTGTCCCAGGTGGCTGGAGGGGCTGCGCGCCAGGCCTCCCCGGCCGACAGCCACGCCCCCTCGCCTCCGGCGGCCATTTTAGATGCTGAGGAGGTTTTTACCTCCTCAGATTCCCCCCTCTCTGTCTCAGGGACTGGAGGTTTGGGGTTTGCCACAGCGCCTAGGGCGCAGGGCTATCATATGATCCAAGGTAGCGGGCCCGCTGATTCGTTGCACCGGCCCCCTTTCAGCCACTTCCCTAGGCCGTTGGCGCAGCAGGATAGAGCTACCCCTTATGGGGGCTCTTGGCCCAGATTGCTGGCTCCAATGTCGCCCCCCCCCACTCGCTGCGGCCTGCGCAAATGCGGGGCAGCAGTTCTTGAATTATGGGCCTGGCCCCGCCCCCACCCCTCCGTTTGGTTTTTCACCTTATTTTAGCCAAGGTTTATACCAGCAGTCAATCCCAAACTAGTTCATGGGTCCGAGCCGGCAATTTTATGCCTCCTCATACGTGCAAGCGCCGGGGTTTTTTCCCCAGCAGTTCATCTCCGCCCCAGGCAATTTTGCACCCATGCACCAGCAGTTTCAATTTAATCCTGGGCAGCATGCAAGCCAGCAGCTGGTGCGTCAACCCCCCCTTCCGCATGCCCCGCCCCCGCCATCTACCCCAGTGGTGCATCCACCTTCCCCTGCTCTAGCCCCGCCCCTACCACCTTCCCCAGCAATTCCTCCTCCTGCGCAGCCCCCATTATCTCCCCCGCCACGGAGCGCAACCCCCGCGCCTGTTGCTGTATGTCCACCATCGGCTCCCGTGGCTAACGCAAATGTCTCGAGCCCGAAGGTTACATTAAGTCAGCCGTTGGCATCCGGGTCGTCTTCAAGGGATGTCGTCACTGATGTAAGCGTGGTGGGCGCGCCGCACAACGAGAGTCAAGCCTCCTCCTCTAGGCATGCGCCCGAGGTCCCGTCGGCGTCTGGAACAGGTGAGATGAGTGTTGCAGTTCCTTCAATTGCGCAGCTTTCACACTCTGATGAGTCTTCAGACTCCTCTAGTTCTGGAGAGAGGCCGCGCAAGCTCATGAAATACTTTGTGCAGCAGTTGAAGGGTAAGGGCAAGAGTCCCAAAAAAGCGAGTAGTATAGCGGCCAGTTCGGCTCCAGACGCTTCGGGGGATGCGGTCCATTGCTCAAACACGGCAATATTAAGGGGAGTTAGGTCCAAAATCAGAGAGCGAATTCGTAAAGGTCGTTATGTTGACATGTTCGCCATCACTCATGATGTTAGACGCAGCAAAAAAGGGGGGAGTGGCAGCTGAGGAGGCCAGGAGGAGTTATCAGAATTGGCTGACTGGTATATATGTGTTTGCTGCATGTTATATCGAGACACGCCCAGCTGAATGTCTGAATGTGCTGAAGTACCTGCATTTAGAGCAGGGTATGCAGGTCGCAGCTAGGCATAATGTTTGGAGGCAGTATGATGAACTGTTCAGGAAAAATCAGGATGGCCAAAAAATGTTTAGTTTTGGGTTCAAGGACGTGGAGGTGTGGCTGGAGGTGACGCAGCAGGCCCGATCAGCTGTCAAGCCTGCGGTGGGACGTAAACATCCCTTTCCAGCCCGCCCCGGATATAATACTGGAGGCAAGGGGAAGTGCTACGCCTTTAATAATGCCCAGTGTAGCAGAGGGGCCAGTTGCCGCTACCGGCACGTGTGCATGCTTTGTGGGGGAAGTCACACTGCAAAGGAATGCAATCGCCCCGGTGGTTCCACAACAGGAAAAGGGGATCAGAGTACAGGTGCTAAATAAAGCGGTGTCTCCAATTAAGTTGGAGATATTAGAGCGTTGGTTGAGGCGTTATCCTCTTAAGGAGGACGCGGCCTTCCTATTACAGGGTTTTAAAGAAGGTTTTAGGTTACTGCTAGTTCGTCCAGTTTTAGTTGTAGCTAGAAGAATTCTTAAGTCAGCTAGGGATTTTCCAGAGGTTGTGGTGGAAAAAATAGAGGTGGAGCTGAGTTTGGGGCGCATGTGTGGCCCTTTTGCCTCACCGCCTGTGGAAAATCGATAAGTTACAGAAGTAGTGGCGCCCCTGGCGAGTTTGTTATTTAGGAAACCCAGTGCCTTATGCTACCCGCCGCTAGGGGGGATTGGAGTTCTTTTCACCTTTACCCTCAAAGAAAGAGGTTTGGTGTTGTTCACCTCCATCTGGGTCACCTAGACAACTCAGTTTTTCCCCTTCCATGTTTTCGTTCGGTTTTCAAGTTTTGTTTAATAGTTAATTCAAATTATTAACGTTATGTTATACTGTTTTTTCCCATCACATGTTTTTTGGAGAAAGATTGCCGGGTGTGGATTGTTGGGCATTCTTTTGTTTACTGGGCTGGCAGGCATAATGGGGCCAGTTTAGCCCATTTTAAGGTCCGTTGGATAGGGTTGAGAGGTTTTAGGTGGAGCGGCCTTTTGGACCTGCTATGGCAGTCAGAGAGTAAGTGGGGGACCCCTGACTGTCTGGTCGTGCACTTGGGTGGTAATGACCTTGGCACGTGTAAAGGAGTGGAATTGATCATTGCCATTAAGCATGATTTGAAATTAGTAGCGGAGCGTTGGCCACTAGTTAAACTTTGCTGGTCTGAGATGATTCCAAGGAGGTTCTGGCGGGGTACACAAGGTGGGGCAGCCCTAGACAGAGTAAGAAGGAAGCTGAATGCTGCAGTCTCACGGTTTGTGGTTGGCTTGGGCGGGCGTGCTATCAAGCACCCTCGTCTTCGATATGAGGAGGTACATTTATATAGGCCAGATGGAGTGCACCTCACTGAGGAAGGTTTAGGGTTTTTCGTATCTGACATTCTAGCCTCATTGGTATAGTTAGTAGGGTCTGTGTCTTTTGTTTGGTGGCGTTACGTGTCCATTCCTTTTTTGTCCACGTTGTTGGCAGAAAGCAGTGCTCCTCGGCGGCTCAATTTAGCGCAGCAGAGCTTGGCTAGCATTCCCCCTTTGAGAAAAGCGAGTCGGTTGCTACCTTAAGGGAGAACCAGGTCTTCATCCTAGGGAGGGGCCAGCACTATGCTAGTTAAGGGGGGGTGGTTCTACCCAGGTTAGCTCGCGCAGGGGGTGGGGAAAACTCCACCCCATTTTGGTAAAGCGATCAATTAATTATGAGCTGTGGGCCGAGGTAGCACTGCTTTTTCGCCACCAGGACTAATTAACAATTCTAATTTCATATAATAAATTTGGCTGTGACCTCTTTTTACCAATTCTATACAGTTGTCTGTGTCTTATTTATTAGTTAAGTTATAGCTTAAGAGTGTTGTGTAAAATAATAAAACTATGGGTGACTTAGAATATTCGAATGCTTGAATAAGCTTGAGAAGATATAAGCACACTGTTTTTTATTTGGTACAGTACTAGTTAGAGCTGGTTTTGTTGATAGTTTGTATTGGTTGAGGTCAGTTGCCAATCATTATTTGATTAGCCTATTAGCTGCCCCGTCGAGGCGGGGTTTAACATTTGTATTTTAAGGCTGGAGGAGGAGTCAACTGCCTCTTGCCATTTTGAGAAAGGCATATTGAGGAATTGGTTTGTACCAATATTTATTCATGGTGAGGAATTGGTTTGTACCAATAGATATTAGTTGAGAAAATTGGCGTGTGCCAATACGTTTCTCGTTGGAATATGCTATGTTTCTTTTTCCAACAGGTGAGGCACAGCAGGCGGAAAGCAGTGCTCCTCGGCGGCTCAATTTAGCGCAGCAGAGCTTGGCTAGCATTCCCCCTTTGAGAAAAGCGAGTCGGTTGCTACCTTAAGGGAGAACCAGGTCTTCATCCTAGGGAGGGGCCAGCACTATACTAGTTAAGGGGGGGTGGTTCTACCCAGGTTAGCTTGCGCAGGGGGTGGGGAAAACTCCACCCCATTTTGGTAAAGCGATCAATTAATTATGAGCTGTGGACCGAGGTAGCACTGCTTTTTCGCCACCAGGACTAATTAACAATTCTAATTTCATATAATAAATTTGGCTGTGACCTCTTTTTACCAATTCTATACAGTTGTCTGTGTCTTATTTATTAGTTAAGTTATAGCTTAAGAGTGTTGTGTAAAATAATAAAACTATGGGTGACTTATGGAAAAATCATCATTAAGCCTCAGCATTTATACTTTGTTCATGTTGTTTGCAGAAAAGTTAATGTTCTAACTTTGGATAAAAACTTTAATGTTAGAGAAAGTTTGTTTGAATATATATCTGTGAGGCGAGCCATGAGTGGTAATAATCAGGGCTCCTCCAGCACCAGGCTACATCAAAAAGGTTTGATGAAAGTAGAGAACTCCAATCTCCAGTAAGGTGTGTGGAAGGAATTTTAGTAGAGAAGGACTTATCAGGAAATACTACAATAATAGTGGTGATGCTTTACATGGGCTGTATACTGTAGCTACTGACTGTAGCAGGCACTCTTTCGGCCTGTCCTGTAAATATTTTTATTCAATGTTTTTATAGATTTAAAAGCAAATCTTTAAACGTTTTGTAAAAATGCCTTAACAGAATTCCACTTGGTAACAAGGATGACTGATTTGGGAATATCAGGACATATGGGAGCACTGCTAATACCACATGAAGAACTCGGTAAGGAGTTACCTAAGTACACTAGCTCTTATGGGCCTGATTTTAAGTTGGGAGCAAAGCACAAAAAGCAAGAAACCTTGTTTCCGGAACAAACCATGTTGCAATGCGATGGGTGAAATTGGAGATGTTCGCTGACCCCTGTGTTTTGGTTTTGCCAAAACCACCCTCAATTGTTTTGGTTCGGATTTGGTTTTGGTTTTAGATTTCTTTAAAAATTGATAAAAACAGCTAAAATCATGTAGCTTGGGCCTGCTTTTGTCCCTATAGTATTATTAACATCAAAACCATTAATTTCAGAAAATCTTTAGGTGTGTACCAGGAAGGAAATGTTGCTTGATTTTTGCTCTCACCTCTATGAAGTGCTAATTAATACAAGCAAACATTTTCTGCCTAAATATCCCGCAATATATTACGCTCATGGTTAATTGAATCGCCCTCTTAGCAGGGGCAGAACTATGGGAGACAATGGAGGAGCCTGCCCCCGGGCTCCAGCACTGAAGGGGCACCTCCTCCATTGCCCACAATATATTCACCCCACTTAGGGCTGTAACTACAGTATGTACCTGGAGTGTACCATCATGGCTGCCCAATACATGGCACCTCTTCCTGGCACCGGAGAAGCCACCATACACTAGTGGAGAGCTCTGTGTCAGACCATCAGCTGCCGCCTCCGTCTATCTATAGCCTGTCCCTACTCATTGGTGTTGCTGCTCCTCAGCAGCTTATTTTGTCAGTGTGATATGTCCGGCGCTCCCTCACCCATATCTCTCTGTCTTACGAGGAGGGCACCAAATTATAAATTGCCTCCGGGCATCTGGGCTGAACTTACGCCACTGCCCCTTAGACTGCTCCCCTGTTAAATGAACTCCAGGATTGGCTGCCCAACAAGTTCTGCTGAATGATGTGATCAACCCACTTTAATGTTATGGCAAATGTGGTAGTACCAGTTACAGTACTTTACATCTATTTGGCCACTTCTGGATTGGCAATTATTTATACCTGGTACAAAACATAGTAATTAGTCATTAATACATCATTTTTGAGCAAATATGTAAAATGTTCTATTTTCCTTCTTACACTAGAGTTATCTAAATTATGAAAGATTTGTTGTATTAGTGTTCCTCAAACTCTGTCCTCATGGTGCCCTTATGCTGGGCATACACTATACAATTATCGGGCTGATCCACCCGATATTGGCCAAACGCCCCGATAATTGTACTGTGTGCGCGGCTGACCAAAGCTGAAATATGGATTGGTCGGACATGCCGGATCATCCAGTATGCCCGTCTGATGCAATGTTTTGTAAGTCAAATATCGGCCACATTGGGCATTGTATGTTCAGCCACGGCCGTCCGACAAACATTTCCCATGTTTCTTCGCAGGAAAGGAACTGGGAAATGTCACCTTCCCAGGGGAGGAGTGCAGATATCGGGGTCAATACACTGTGAGAATCTCACAGTTAGGGCCGGCTCTAGGGGTGTTCGACCTGAGCGTTCGCACTGAGGCGCCACCCATAGAGGGCACACCCCTCCCCAACATCCCGATTTCAGCGGGAATCACTGTCCCGCTGTTCCACCTGTGGGCCGAAGTGGCCCGCCGGTGGTTAAATCGTGAGGTTGGGGACCCCCCACTGCCACAGCTGTGCAGTGGTGCCGGACCCCAGAGACTCTGAATGGATGCTGCGCGCATGCGCGTGGCATCCATTCAGTGACGGCAGAGGGCTAGGGGTACGCCCAGCTGGTGAGGCTCCCCCCAGCCTGACGTTATTTGGAGGCGGACACACCTCCTAATAACGTCATGCATGGGCATGGCCTATGGTAATTAGGCCACGCCTCCATTCTTGATCGCGTGCGGCGGGGGCCGGCACAGGGTGCTCCAACCCCTGGAGCCGGCCCTGCTCACAGTGTATGCCTGTGATAGTTACAGGTTGTCAGGCTGTCAGATACAATTTCTGTTAGTTTGAAAGGCATTTTATCTGACAGTGTACACCCAATAATTAGTACCACTTGTAAATCCATTGTGTTAGTTAAGTAACACACCGATGCTGCAGCTAGGTGATCTGGAAAACATGCACTATTAGAGTTCCATGAGGACTAGGCTTGAAAATTACTTCTCTATATTGGGCAACAGCAACCTCAAAAGTCTTACTGTACAAGTTTCATATATATATATATATATATATATATATATATATTACATGTATTTGTTTCTCCTGGTATTAACAAGGATGAACTATTGATCACTCCATTTTATCTATACACCTATTTACACTGTCACGGTAAACCACATTTACTGGCGCGCCAAGAATCCACTAGCTCTATATATATATTTATATATATATATATATATATATAATATATATATATAGAGCTAGTGGATTCTTGGCGCGCCAGGAAATGTGGTTTACCGTGACAGTGTAAATAGGTGTATAGATAAAATGGAGTGATCAATAGTTCATCCTTGTTAATACCAGGAGAAACAAATACATGTAAATGTAGATGAAAGAAACCCAAAAGTGTATATATATATATATATATACATATAGATATATATATACAAAATGTAAAAGGGGGGGCACCCCCTGAAGGAAACGGGGTGTCAGCTCAAACCAATAATAAGCAAGAGGTGGTTGACCCCTTAGGGACACTACTTAAAAACAATAGAACTGGATCAGAGCGCCTGAGGTGCCACACAGTAGAGACTATTTCACACAGGTATAAAGTGCAAGTGCTGATAGTGCATGAACAATAGAATTTACATATATGGTAAATGACTCATTTGTAAGGAATTGTGTCGCACAGACAAATTAATAAAGATACAAATACAATTTAATGGATAAAATAAGGACATATATAACATACAGACAGTGTTAAAACAAATAACGAAATCAGACAAGAAAATAATAAAAGCATGGATAAGAACATAAAAGTATATTAGATGAGTACTGAAAAAAACGATACATGTCTTATCTTATTTTTTGGAGGAGTATAGCAGTGAGGTACAGGCTCCCAACGCGTTTCGTCTCCTAATGGACTTCTTCAAGGGAATAGTGTGCCTTAGATGTATTCAGCTATTTATACCCTGTTATGGGGATGAAAGTCCCGCACTTTACCAAGCACGATGTCACTTCCTGTGACGTCACTTCAGGTTTATTCTGAGAAATATGGGGATAAATTACTTATTAGCATTATATTCCTGCTGGAGTCTTTAGTCATAGTAAGATATTTAAACCATATATCTGTGTGTATGAATAATTGTGGGAGCAACGTGTGAATAATTTCATTAGCGCTGCCCCACTTCCAGTAGGTGCGAGTCTGTCTTCTTCGCGTCACTTCCGGTGAGGTCAGTCTTCTGTTTTCACCCGGCGTTTTAACCTGTGTGTCTGCTATGCATATCCAGTACAGCTCCCAACCATGTCCGTCTGGCTTCGCGTCGCTGGATGTAAGTTCCGTGGGCATTCTGCTCCCAGTAATCTTGTCCCTCTCCATAGCGCATGTGTGACATGTTGGCAGCCATATTGTTGGTGGATGTCAGGTGGTACCATTCTCTGTTTGAAACGCATACATCATCTACTGGATGGCTTCCTGGGTCGCAAGCTTTTATGTAGCCATTATGGGATGTATGTTTTCATCATTTTCGGAGGCTGCTGGAGAGATGTCATTAATAAAGGAGTCACGATTTGTGAAACATCAGTGGTCTAATTTTTATTTCTATGTTTAAGTGGTATCTCAAAATCTGTCGAGTACCTTTATGATAGGTACTACATATTAGTTAATAAATCCTGTGCATATATATATATATATATATATAAACCTATAAGGTGGAAGATAACAACAAAACAATAATATAGTGAACGATATGGATATAAAAACAGTCACTAAGAAGAACATCTATAGGTATGTATACACAATCTTGTGTATCTCCAAATAGATATATTACGTTCAGTGAAAGCGCAAAAGATCTCTCAAAGAAATTCATGATGAGACACAAATATAGATGTAAACATCTGTACATATGTGTGTGTGTATGAAATGCATGCTTGCTTTATAGTCAAGTATGAATGAGGTTTGAAGGATGTGTTACTGTGTACATACAGTATAGATGGAGAGTTCATTCTGTATGAGTAACTTAAGTGCATAGATCACAACCAGAATGTAGTGGGAAGAGTTTATTGAGAGGCAGAGTACGTTGTTTAGAACAATTCTGTGCTGGATAATAAGTATTGTATGGAGATCATCCATTAGGTGATATAGGTTCCTAATTGAATAGATTTATTGTTGTGCTGACCATCTTAGATAAAGTATTGTATCATTAGAGATGCAGATCTATATAAACAGTGTGCCCCTAGGATTGGGAGTGATGAATGTGGTCAGTATTGCAGAAGGGAGAGATCTACAGCACCTGATATTCTCTGTTGGTCTCCCATACAGGTACTGATCAGGCTCACACTTTATAGCTTCCAAGATCAGACGGGATTGGGCATATTCAGTGTGGTATGGCTGTAGATACATGTACCTTCTTGCAGAGTGACACCTTGGCACCACCACCCATGCATAGTGGGCTCAAACTGTTTATATGAAGGGAGAAATTTCGTAACTATCGTTGAAACCTTGGGTGTGTAGTGTTTGTAACTCAAAAATCCAGAACATTTCTCTTCTGGATAGTTTGTTAGAAAGATCCCCTCCTCTTTCTCCTAGGGTGACATGTTCTAGAGCTTTGAAGGTAATTTCTTCAGGATTAGATGCGTGATGTTCAGTAAAATGTTTGTATACCATATGTCCTTCCACTTTGTGTTTTATATTTCGGGCATGTTCTTGAATTCTGAGTTTTAAAGTTCTTTTTGTTTTTCCCACATACTTAATCCCGTATGCACATTCTAGTACATAGATAATAGATGTGGTATTGAAGTTGATATGCTGTTTTATTTTGTATTCCTTTGAGTCATTAAAGTTCTTGAAAATCTTCCTCTGTGGGTGTAAGTATCTGCAAATGTTACAGTTATCACATTTATAGCAACCAGGATAATTAGATAAATCGCTGACTTGTTGTTATGCAGCATGCTGGGAGCTTGAATATCTTTCAAATTCCTGGCTTTTTTAAAAACAATAGGTAGTTTAGGAGGTAAGGAGTCTTTTAAGATAGGGTCCATTTTCAGTATATGCCAATGTTTATTCAGAGAATCTTTGATCTTTTGTTCTTGTGCATTAAATGTTGTGATGAAGGGCATGAAGTCTCTCTTTTTGTCGTCTGTTTTTTTGGTGTATTTAAGTAATTCACTTCTTACCATGGCCAGAGTTTTGCTTGCTGCTTCCTCTATGATGGTAGCTGGGTATTCTTTTTCGGTAAAGTGTTGCTTGTAGAGTTGCATTTGTTCATTACATGTCTCAATTTTGGTGCAGTTACGTCTGAGCCTATTGAATTGAGAGAAAGGTATGTTATTTTTCCTATTTTTTAGATGTCCACTTTTATAATGGAGATAACTGTTGGAGTCGACTTCTTTAATGTAGTTTTTGGTCACTATTTCTTCTCCTTCTCCTGTGAGCACCAGGTCTAGGAATTCTATAGATGATTTATTAATTTTTGTGGTAAATTTCAAGTTCATGTCAAAGGAAATATGAGTGAAACAATTCTTAAAAGAGTCCTCAGATCCATCCCAGATAATTAAAATTTAATCTATGTATCTTTTATATAGTTTAATCTTGTTTTTATAGATGTTGTCCATGTACATAAATTTTGTCTTCCAGCTCCCCATGAAAAGATTAGCGAAACTGGGGGCGAAGATAGTCCCCATCGCCGTGCCACATGTTTGTTGGTAAAAATCATCTAAAAACTTTAAATAGTTGTGATTTAAAATGAACTTCATAAGATCACATATAAAATTTTTATGTAATGGGGTGACAGACTCATCCTTGTCCAGAAAATCTCTACATGCTTGGATGACCTTTGAATGTTCAATGCAGGTGCAGAGTGATTGGACATCAGTTGTAATCCATATATAGTTCTCATTCCATTTGATGCCTTGCATGATTTGTAGGATGCTTGTTGTATCTCTTAGATATGAGTCCAAAGATTGCACATATTTTCTTAGAAAAATATCAACGTATTCTGATACATGGGGCCTAAGGGAGTCAATGCCCACTATGATGGGTCATCCTGGTGGTTCTTCTAGAGACTTGTGGATCTTGGAAGAAAGTAAAATATGGGGGTTGTAGGGTTGGTTTACATGAGGTACTGAAATTCATCTTTATTAACTAGGTTTCTGTGAAGTCCAAATACCAGTAATGACCTTAGTTCCTCAATGTACTCATCTGTGGGATTGCTATTTAGAAGTGTGTAAGATGTTCTGTTGCCTAGCAGCTGATAAGCCTCTTTTAGGTAAAATTAGCAGTCCATTATTACCAGCCCCCCCCCCCTTTGTCAGCCGGTTTTATGACAATTTCTTTGTTCTCTTGTAATCTTTTGATAGCCTCTTTTTCTCTATTTTTGAGATTACTTTTGTTATTGTGTGGTAGGTCTATGTTGCATAAATCCTTTTTGACCAGTTCATTGAATATATTGACATGGTTTCCTTTTGATTCAATGGGGTAATATTTGGATCTTCCCTTTAGTCCAGATTTTGAGATTTCCTTTTCATAGTTTGAAATTCATACTTGACTATAAAGCAAGTGTGCATTTCATACACACACACATATGCACAGATGTTTACATCTATATTTATGTGTCTCATCATGAATTTCTTTGAGAGATCTTTTGCGCTTTCACTGAATGTAATATATCTATTTGGAGATACACAAGATTGTGTATACATACCTATAGATGTTCTTCTTAGTGACTGTTTTTAAATCCATATCGTTCACTATATTATTGTTTTGTTGTTATCTTCCGCCTTATAGGTTTATATATATATATATATATATATATATATATGCACAGGATTTATTAACTAATATGTAGTACCTATCATAAAGGTACTCGACAGATTTTAAGATACCACTTAAACATAGAAATAAAAATTAGACCACTGATGTTTCACAAATCATGACTCCTTTATTAATGACATCTCCTGCAGCCTCCAAAAATTATGAAAACATACATCCCATAATAGCTACATAACAGCTTGCAATCCAGGAAGCCATCCAGTAGATGATGTATGCCTTTCAAACAGAGAATGGTACCACCTGACATCCACCAACAATATGACTGCCAAATGTCACGCATACGCTTTGGAGAGGGACAAGATTGCCGGGAGCAGAATGGCCACGGAACTTACATCTGGCGACACGAAGCCAGATGGAAATGGTTGAGAGCTGTACCGGATATGCTGCAAAGCAGATACACAGGTTAAAACGCCGGGTGAAAACAGAAGACTAACCTCACCGGAGAGACGCGAAGAAGACAGACTCGCACCTACCGGAAGTGGGGCAGCGCTAATGAAATTATTCACACGCTGCTCCCACCGTTATTCATACACACAGAGATATGGTTTAAATATCTAACTATGTCTAAAGACTCCAGCAGGAATATAATGCTAATAAGTAATTTATCCCCATATTTCTCAGAATAAACCGGAAGTGACGTCACAGGAAGTGACATTGTGCTTGGTAAAGTGCGGGACTTTCATCCCCATAACAGGGTATAAATAGCTGATTACATCTAAGGCACACTATCCCCTTGAAGAAGTCCATTAGGAGATGAAACGCGTTGGGAGCATGTACCTCACTGCTACACTCCTTCAAAAAATAAGATAAGACATTTATTGTTTTTCAGTACTCATCTAATATACTTTTATGTTCTTATCCATGCTTTTATTTTCTTGTCTGATTTCGTTATTTGTTTTAACATTATCTGTATGTTATATATGTACCTATTTTATCCATTAATTGTATTTTTATATCTTTATTAATCTGTCTGTGCGACACAATTCCTTACAAACGAGTCATTTACCATATATGTAAATTTTATTGTTCATGCACTATCAGCACTTGCAGTTTACACCTGTATGCAATAGTTTCTACTGTGTGGCACCTCAGGCGCTCTGATCCAGTTACATTTTTATATATATATAATTGTGAACTGTGCTGAGACGAAGACACAGCTGTCTCCGCCTCTGAAAAATAAAAATATATAGTTTGGCATTTTGAAGGCTGGGGGGGTTCTGGGTACTCAGAACAATATGTGCACAACTGCATTAGACTACTTTATTATTACACTGCAATTTAGAGTTCAGCTAGAATACTACCCTCCCAACTCTAAATCTCTCTGCACATTTTAAATGTGCCCCAACTGCAGTGCAACATGGTTTTTCCAAAGTGCAAATTTGATCCTTTTTTTTGCTCTGCTCCCAATTCTGAATTAGCCTCATGTTTCTTCATGTGCTATAGAGAATTCCAGGTACTTCGGTTGGGTATGATATCCCGGCAGTTGGGATGCCTGCTGTCAAAATGCTGATAGCGGCATCCCGATGCTCGAAATCCCGACAGGGGTCGGGCAAGTATACTATCCCTCCCCCTTCTCTTCCTAACCCTAGCTCTCTCTTCTTGCACCCTAACCCTCCCCACCACGCACCATAACCCTCCCCGTTATTGCCTAACCCCTCCCCTTGGTGCCTAACCCTAACCCCCCCAGTGGTGCCTAACGCTAACCTATCCCCCCAAAGCCTAACCCTAACCTCCCTGTGGTGCCTAATGCTAATCCTCCCCATCCCCGCGGCTAACAGCATTGCTACACTGCTTATGTGGCAATGTTTCATAGATGTGCTTTAAACTGCAGTGTCTGTGCCGCTGCTCTGTCACTTAGTAACCAACCAGCTCACTGCAGCCTTTGGTCAATAATAGTGAAAACAATATTGTGAGCTGTGAGGTGATCTAAATTTACTGTAAATGACTGTAAATGAATGTTATTGAGGTTAATAATATGCTAGGAACAAAAAAAGCCCAAAGTATGTGATTTTAGCTTTTTTTGTACATTTTTGTAAAAAATCCAAATCCAAAAACAGTCACTGTGGTTTGGCAAATCCAAATCCAAAGCCGGACAATGAATCAGAGCCAAATCCAAATCCAGCAAAAATGGTCCGGTGCACATCCCTAGTAGAAATTATGCCATTCATCAAGCTCCGCATAAGCATTTTCTTTGGATCTTGAGTGTGTAACTGTATGCCAATCTGAGATGGTGAACAGGCTCCCGAAACCTTCAAAAGTGCAGATTCTATCCACACTGCCTCCGGTGGCGGTCTGTTACAGCTCTCTACCTCTTCCTTTCCACACCACCTGCAGGCTATCTTCATACCTCCGATGGCTGTCACTGCTCCATCCCTCCACCTTCAATACCACAGGTAGCTCTCATCAGAAGCTGGGGGGGTGCTGACACCACCAGGGAGAGGAGACACCGCAGGGAAACAGTGCATGGAGAGGAGACACCGGGGTCAGAGGATAGAAGCAGAGGCTGTAGGCTGAGAGAAGGTAGACATGGGGCAGAGGCTGTGGGCTGGGACAGAGATAACATGTGGCATGACCTGTATGCTGGGACTGGGGAGATGGCAGAGGCTATGGGCTGGGACAGAGGATATATGGGGCAGAGGCTGTGTGCTGGGAGAAGGGAGATGATAGAGGCTGTGGGCAGGGAGAGGAGAGGCATGAGGCATAGGCTGCAGGCAGGGAGAGTGGAGACATGGGGCAGAGGCTGTGTGCTGGCAGAGGGGAGACGGTAGAGGCTGTGGGCAGGGAGAGAGGAGATATGGGGCATAGGCTGCGGGCAGGGAGAGGCTGCAAGCAGGGAGAGGGTAGACGGTAGAGGCTGTGGGCAGGGAGATGTGAAACATGGGTCATAGGCTGCAGGCAGGGAGAGTGGAGACATGGGGCAGAGGCAGTGTGCTGGGAGAGGGGAGACAGCAGAGGCTGCGGGCATGGAGAGGGGAGACACAGGGCAGGGGCAGTGTGCAGGGAGAGGGGAGACATGGGGCATAGGCTGCAGGCAAGAAGAGCAGAGACACAGGGCAGAGGCAGTGTGCTGGGAGAGGGGAGACACGGGGCAGAGGCAGTGTGCAGGGAGAGGAGAGACACGGGGCAGAGGTTGTTTGCTGGGAGACGGGAGACACAGCAGAGACTGTTGGCAGGGAGAGGTGAGACACGGGGCAGAGGCTGTGGGCTGGGAGCGGGGAGATGGCAGAGGCTGGGGCAGGGAGAGGGGGAACAGGGGGCAGAGGCTGTGTGCTGGGAGAGGGGAGACACAGCAGAGGCTGCGGGCAGGGAGAGAGGAGACACGGGGCAGAGGCTGCAGGCAGGGAGAGGGGAGACATGAGGCAGAGGCTGCAGGCAGGGAGAGGGGAGACATGGGGCAGAGGCTGTTTGCTGGGAGCGGAGACAGCATAGATAAGCAGTTTTTAGGAAGTGATACTTTAGTTGATGAGGCATGATGAATGCCTCCAAATGGTTCTTTGAACTCTTAGCGAGTTGACTTATTCATAATACACTGTTACTAAAGCCACTAGGTAAGGGTAATTGCTTTCAGTCATTTAGTACAACTTTTATCTTTGGACAAGCACTAATTCAGATATTCCACCTAATTTACTGTAGTTTTGGTAAACTGCCAATACAGGCATATCTCCACTCAGTAATATGTCACACATCTACTGTAGGTTTGGCCAACTTATCCCTAGACAAAACAGGGTCTAACCTACAGAAAAAAATAAACATTCTAACATAGAGATTTCCACTTGTAAAATTCCTGTAATCTTACAAAGGACAATATAATCCTACTGATGCTTTCATCTCCCCCTGGTGCATTGGTCCCCCTTTACTTCACCCAACAGCTTCAGCTGCATTACGCTAGAGAAGCTTTTTGAGATAAATAATTCTGTGCTTTGTACATGCACTAAAACAAGCATTGCACTAGGTAATTATAAACTCGTTATGTATTATTATGACTCACACAACTTGTTGGACACCCTACTGTTTGTGTTTTGCAGAGTCGGAATGTGACTGTTTAAAGCTGCTTTTGCTCAACAAGCTCATAGTGAAGGAATGTAGCCCATTCATACGTACTAGATCTGGGGAAAAAACAAGTCCCCTCTCTCTTTTGTATATAAGACCTTTTATGGAAAAAGAGACATATATTTTTTTCCTTCTGTGTATATATAAGATAGAGAAATGTGTTCAGTGTCTTTCGGGCCATCCACCTGCCAGCATGGATCTCACAGACGTTCCTAGTAAATCTGGTGATATATGTGTATGTATTTTGTGTCATACGGCTTCACGCTGTGCCCCCAGACCTTGCACTTTTCCTGCTAAACTTGTAAACTATGATAATCCTCCCTGCTCTCCATAATGCTTCTTTACGTAGCGTATTGTGTGCACTTGTCATTCTGTTAGGCTTGATATGGGAAGTAAAAGTTAACCAAAGTATGCAATAAAAAAGCAGGCATCAATTATTTTCAGCCCTTACTTCTAAGCTGCATCAATTTGAAGTTAACCAGATAGAGAAATAAAAAAACACATTATAAAATTTCTGTTTAAAGCGGATCAATCTTTCAACAGAAATGGAACATACTATTATGATTTGTAAAAAATATATAATGCAAATTTATATTTAGTGTTATGAGTTTTGAAACATTAAATAATTAAAGTATGATAAACATTAATTTTTTGATAAATACATTTGACAGCATTTCCATTTATCTAATTTTATGGAAACTTAAGGTGCCCATACATCTGCGACGGATCGCCGCGATGCAGGGCTGCGATCGGAAATTTCTGATTGCCATCGATGTTCCATTTTTTGATCACGATCGTCAAATCAGCAAAATCCAACATGTGGATTTCTGCGATCCCACGATGCTGGGTTGCAGTATCGCAGTATCGCGGCAATCCATCGCTGGTGGATGGGCCCCATAAGGTGAATGCAGTCCCATGGCTGAACAGGGTAGAGGTAGAACAAAGTTAAGAAGAATATTTGTTAGCAGTAACCCACATATTTGGGAGTTGAATCAACATAATTTATTATCCTGTGTTATCATCCTCTATTCTATCCTCAAATTCAATAGGGTAGTATCTGATTATATTTGTTGAAATGTTTAAAATAATTGACAGAAATTCCCTTGGAGGAAACATCACAGATTCATTATTCTAGTGATGATGTTACCATGTATTGGTCACCAGGGCCGTAGCTAGGGTAGTGCGGCCGGTGCCATCGCACAGGGCACCACAGGTCAAGGGGCGCTGTTTGGGCCTGTCAAAAATGTTTATTATCATTCGTGCTTGTAGCTTCCTCTTATTTCATCCCCAGCATCTCCTGGCCTCTCCTATCTCTTCCCTGGCCATTCCCCATGAAACCATGTCCCTTTTTTGAGTGCATTATGTCCCTTTGAAAAATTAGGGGGGCGCCAATGCTCTTTCTGGCACAGGGCACCAAAAAGTCTAGTTACGGCTCTGTTGGTCACATGGTAGAGGCTGCACAATACAGGATTGATCAGATACACCTCTGCTAAGCAACCTGGCACCTGTAGTATTTATGGAGGAGAGGCCTCTGCTCTGAAGGACAAGTTTCTGAGATTCTGGCTTGAGACATGTCTGATTTGCTATTCCTCTGGGGGAGATGTACTAAGCTCTGAAAAATAATACATTGTAGATTGATAAAATACGAGCCACTCAGCTCCCAGCTGTCATGTTACAGGCTGTGCTTGAAAACTGATAGGAGCTGATTGGTTGGTAGTTTATCACTCTCCAATGTATCACTTTTCAGAGCTTAGTACTTCTTCCCCAAGTTACGAAGCCACTGGTTTTCTTAAGATATATTATCAGACCACTGATGTTTTTATTTTCAAAGTGGTACATGTAAGTGCATTATTGTTGTACTAAATAGAAGAATCATGTTTGTAAAATCAAGAAACTCCATTCTGTCCTAGGTGGTCTTGTTTTGTTTCTTTGTTCTTCATATTTTGGAATGATACCCCTTGCAAAGTCCATGTACTCTCTTTACATAGATGCAATTTATGGTTAGTTGTAAAACTGGTAAAACCCGTCATAGCAAATATTTTGGTTGTGTAGAATTCCCCCTCTGCAGGCTTGTTACAGCTAGACATCAAAACAACAAACATATTTGAACAGAATAGGAAACCTCTATTATTAGGGCTGGTTCAGAACTATGAAGATTGGAGTGGACTGTAGCCACAACTAAAGGAAGCAATTTAGTAACACTTAATGAAGAAAAAAGTTAAACTGTGTGTCTGGCGTCTGCTCTCATGGGTGTCTGTGATTCTTCATGCCCAGTTTATGTACCTTTATTAGCAGAGGCGTCACTAGGGCTGGTGTCACCCGGTGCTATAACTCATGGTGACACCCCCCCCTCCAATAGTGGTGCCCCGTAGATTGCAGTGACCGCCAGATAATACAGAGAGCGTCGTAGTAACCGCCAGATAATGTAGAGAGTCACAGTGAATGCCAGATAATGCAGAGACCATCATTGACCCACATATAACACATAATATGAATACACCCCTTATACACACAGAAACACAATAATTATACCCACGCACATACATTAATCACCATCCCCAGCATAGACAGTATTACCTCCCCAAGTTAAAAACAAATACACCCTCCCCCATTGAATAAGTATATCATCCCCCTAGGTCTGATGGGCAATGTCGCTGACGAAACGTGGGAGCAACCCTCGTCAGTGACATAGCGGGTACACACTGGCCGATATGCCTGATATGTACATATCTTCTAGTGTGTACCTGGCATTAGGTTTAGGGAGGGGAGGTTAGGTTTAGGCACCAGGGGGGAGGGTTAGGCACTAGGTGGGGAGGGATAGGGTTATGCACTAGAGGTGAAAGGGTTAGGCACTAGACGAGAGGGTTAGGGTTAGGCACTAGGGGAGAGGATTAGGGATAGGCACTAGGGGAGAGTATTAAGGTGTGGGGAGGGGGAGGTTAGGGTTAGACACTAGGAGGGGAAGGTTAGGGTTATGCACTAGAGGTGAGAGGGTTAGGGTTAGGCGCTAGGAGAGAGTGTTAGGGGGTGCGGGGAGGGGGAGGTTAGTGTTAGGCACAAGGAGGGGAGGGTTAGGGTGCAGGGAGGAGAAGGTTAGGTTTAGGCACTGGGGAGGGAGGGTTAGGGGTTATGGTTAGGGGTATGGAGAGGGGGAGGGTTAGGCACTGGGGGGGTTTGGGATAGGCACTAGGGGGGAGGTTTAGGGTGCGGGGAGGGGGAGGTTAGGTTTAGGCATTGGGGAGGGAGGGTTAGGGGTTATGGTTAGGGGTATGGAGTAGGAAATAAAGGACAGGGACAACACAGCCCCTGCAGGCACAGGTCTAACATAACAAACACACACACACAATGACAGGTAATGCCCCCCCTCCTCCCTCATTGAATTATTTACATCCCATTACACCTACTGTATACACTGTGCTGGCTGCTGCTGTCTCCCAGTTCCTTCTCATCCTCGCTGACTGAGAGGTCAGAGGGTCACGCTGGGAAGAAGCAGGGATCGTGTACAAACTACTTGTCAGTATTCAAGTGTAATCAACAGTGTCTGAATACACTTGAACACTGGAAAAATGTTTTGTAGACTGTCCCTGCTTGTTCCCAGCGTGACGATCTATCAGACAGCAGCGAGGAGCAGAAGCTCAGCTGCCATCCATCCACCCCAGCGGCTTCAGCCAGGCTGATCAGTAATCAGCCCCCTGTCCTCTAGCGCTTGCACGCCCGCCCCACATGGAGGGGACTGCATGAGGAGCTCAGCCGCACTTACTGTATAGAAGGCTGCCGCTGGCTGTCTCACTGTGACAGGCGCAGCGGCAGCCGGCAGAAGCAAAAACTGTCTCAGCAGCTGCTGCAGGGAGAGCGCCTCTCCAGCCTGGCGTCTCCCTGCAGTGCAGGACCTGCTGAGCGGGGGGGTGGGGATGAGTCGGATTTTGGTGTCACCCCCTTGGAGGGTGACACCCGGTGCGGCCCGCACCCACCGCACCCGCCTTGTGACGCCACTGTTTATTAGTCTTCTAATTTGAATAATTTTGCATATAAATTCTAAATATATAATGTTCAAACATTTGTCTTCTACACTTCCTCATATGTTCTCATCTATATTTCTTTTACAATTTCCCCTTTCCTTCTTGGCCTGTCATCAGGTTCATTTGCTACCATGTTATTCTTGTCTTAAATCTGACTTATACAATCTATTGTATTTTCAAAGTTGCTCTTTTCATATGAACCATGTTGCATCCAAGTTTGAATTTGCTCATTGTTTGGAGACCAGCCCCCTGGTCATGCTAAGTTCCGCCCCTGATCGCGCTAAGCTCCGTCCCTGGCCATCCGTCGCGGCGTCACCAGTGTGGCACCCCCTGGTCTTGCTAAGCTCCGCCCCCATTCGCACCAAGCTCTGTCCCTGGTCACCTGAAAATGTGCCACCAGTGTGGGAGCTCCTTGGTCACGCTAAGCCCCACCCCCAGGCATCTGAAGCACTTATAGTTTGGTGTGACTCATTGGGTCTACATCAGGACACACCAAGCCATAGCCAGGCAGCTGCTGGCAAAAACCCTCCTAACACTGATCTGGGAGCAGCAGAGATCTCAGTACCTGAATACACTGGATCCTGCACCAAGTACAGCATTGTAACTCTGCAACCCAGGAGGGGTGAGTGGTACAGCCGATTTTTCTCTACTCTGTTGTATTCCTTGCAGTTGTCTGCAATGCAGGCACTGTATGATAATATAAGAACATCAGGGCCTGATTCCGAGATGTACATAAACCTGTTGGCTTACTTACATCTCAGATATTTGTGGGTTTGTCCATTCTGCACATGTGCAGAATGATTCCTGTGTGATCGCTTGCAGTCCACCCTCAGCTGCAGCATAATTGACAATTCAGTGTTTGGTGGACAGAGTGGGGGTAGCGATCTGGACCATTCAACAAAACAGGGGGCGTGTCGCCCCTGTTTTGTAGGTGTGTCGAAGCCAGGCTCTACGTCTTTGGATGCAGATGCCCTGGCCCTAGCAAAGGAGTTCTGACGGCCAGTCTGGGTAAGCTTCAGCTTACTCAAATGGCAGATATATTCGACCATTGTGACCGATGGTGGCGATGGTGATCCGATGCTGCATGCAAGAGGTGTCTTTTCTTTACATGTGCCTCCTGCATCATCTCTGCATCTGGCCCTCCGGTCACAATGGAATAGAGCTACAGGGCACTTTAAATATACATTTGGAACCTGGGAGAAACTTATACAGTAACTGACCACCAGGATTCTACAGGAGCTTCTAATATCTAATCCTATTGAGTGAAGTGAACTTTGGCCCTCATTCAGAGCCGCACGTTACCAACAGTACGCTCGTTGCGTTCCGATGTTGACTAACCGCGCATGCATCGGTGTTACACTGCGCATGTGCGTACGGCAGATTGCGAGCTTTTTTTCTGTCGTTCCTAAAATAGCGTACAGGAAGTGACATGTCAAATGTAATTGACAGAACAGGGCGTTTTTGGGTGTTGACGGGGGTGGAGATGGAAAAACGCAGGCGTGGCGAGGCGTTTTTGGGGCGT
Organism: Taudactylus pleione; assembly: GCA_031769625.1. Taxonomy (NCBI): domain Eukaryota; kingdom Metazoa; phylum Chordata; class Amphibia; order Anura; family Myobatrachidae; genus Taudactylus; species Taudactylus pleione. The sequence goes on from JAUIMM010000012.1 coordinate 8,080,794, forward strand.
ACATACATTAGCAGATGCGAACGTCAAATGTGTTCGGACCGTCACATACATCACTGGAACATCCTCTTTCCCTTCAAAATGCTCGCATAGTTTAGGGTCTGGATTACTCGACCACATTGGCGATGGCCTTCTCCTCCGTCCCGGGACTCCATGATGTTGCAGCGATTAATCGCGGGTGGTCACAAAAGCAATTAGTGTTGTATTGAAAACCGGCTTGGTATGTGTTTGGAAAGCAGTTTATTGGGATAGCACAAAACCGTACGCAGGTGGAAATCATACCTGCTAATGTCAGGATTACACAATCAATTGGCGTACATTTTTTTGGGGTTTTTTTGGCCTCAATTTGTTGTTTATGGCCTATTGTGACAATAATGTCATCATGTTTTAATTAGCTCCCCTTTTTTTTTTTAATGTGGAATTTGCATCGTTATGTGATTTTTTAAACGTTCCTTCAAGAGGCCTTTTTTTTTTACAAATGAAATGGTTTTTTGTGTCCTTTTTTGCCTTTAGGGCCAGGATTAAATGTAACCCATTTGTACAATAATGTCACAATACAATGTCAGATTTTTATCATAAATTTATTGTTTAAACACAAACCAATTGGCATAATATTTTGTTTTCTTTTTTTCTGGCAAAGATACTTTTTATCAAAAATAAATAATCAATAACTGATAACATAAACGTACAAAAATAAATTACAAACATTTCACAAGAAAGGAGAGGGAAGTTTTGACCAGAAAGGAATATGAGCCAAGCACAGAAGGAGTGTGGGAAAAGTCACCATTGCTGTCACCGTTTTTTCGCCCGTTTGGATGGGGGAGGGTGGGCGCCAGACCGGGTCCGGGATGCCATCGGGCTGGCCTGTCCAGAGGCAGATGTTGTGGCCTCTGGACTAGGCACAGGGCTAGGCACATTTGGAGGATTGGCTGATGTTGTGCCAGAGGTGGAGGATCCTGATGTTCCGGCAGGTAGGGAGGTCGGCTCCACCATGTGCTGGCGAACGAGCTGCTCCAGGGCATCGGCGATGCGGATGTTGGCCCTGGTATTTTCCGCCAGGGCCTGACCAATGGTCACGTTGGCCGCAGCATTTTGCTCCAGGGCCTCAGCCACCCGTATCAGACTGGCGTCCATCCTCTGCAGAATCTCCGTATGGAAATCCGATTTGAAATTGAGTTCTGTGAGGAGGCCCACTGCCTGCGAGGGGGCACGCCCTGGACTGGCTTCTGCAGGGTCCTCAGCCGGATGTACTGGTTCCTCCCCTGCAGAGCCAGCAGAAATTCTGCGGCCAAGGCTTCCCTCTGGAGCAGACTCATCCGCCTGTGTCTCTGTTTGAAAAATGAGAAAAGAGTCACATTAGAATCTACATATTGGCACAATAGCATTTCAGAGTTGGTGACATCACAATACTTACCTGGGCCAACATGAGGAGCCGCAAAGTCTGGCATGTCCGTATCCATGTTGGACACGCCAAACACCTCCACAGGCTGCACACACCCCTGTGCCAGCTCTTCTAAATCCGTCAACTCCAATGACACAGGGGTGGGACCCCCACCTGTCCCCCTTGCATGCCTAGCCCTGTCCGCAAGTTTTTGCTTTAGGCGATATTTGAAGTCGCCCCATCTGTGGGGAAAAATGGAAGCCATTATCCTTTGGTTTAAAATGGGGTTTGTTTTTAGGGGGGGCAAGGGTTTACTTACCGCCGTTTGACATCCCGGGCTAGACGGACATAATCACCCACTCTATTGACAGCAACGGCTACCTCTTCCCACATTCTCCACTTCTGGCTTAGACTCATATTCCTGTCTGCCTGTGGCAGGATGTCCACACACTTCTGGATCAAAACCTCCATCTCCTTTCTTGTGAAATGTGGCTGCCTTTTTTTTTTGCCCGCTTTGGCCGGAATACTGGGCCCAGCAGCCTCTTCCATGTCATCCTCCTCACCTATTTGTGTAAATTTACAGAATTCACAAAATCACAACTTGGCTAATCTTATGTTTCAAATTAATTGTTGATAGAAAATGCATGAAAGACTTACCGCCTGACTCTTGTGCATTTTTTCCCTGGTCTGTCGCCATGTCTGAGGTCCAAACAAGAAATACACCAGAATTTGAATGTGTTTTCGTGACGTATTTATACATGCGTCCTTATTTTGCGGCCGCATCATTGATTGTGCGGCCCTATGATCCCTCCTTAATTTGTGCGGGAAACAAAACACTATTTATGGCTTGGTGTGTCTCAAGTCGAGGTGGCGTTTTTGGATTGTTGGAGGTTATCTTGGCTGGAGTTTATTGATTGCGTAGAAAGGAGTTGGAGGTTGGAGATTCGTTTGTTGGTTAGATTTGCGTTTTTTTTTCCGTTATCTTTGTTGGTTTATATTTTTGGGACCTCGTTTCTTGATTTGGTAAGTTTTGTGAAGTCTAACTTTTGTTCAATTGTTGTTTCATTGTGTTTCGTATATTTTGTAATTTTTGGATCCCTAATTTCTTCTATTTTAGATTTTGTTTATTTTCGACCCCAAAGACCTTTTGATTTTGCATCTTAGATATTTGCTCTTGGTAAGTCCATTTTTTATCTTGTATTAGCGAACTAATTAGCGCATTTTTAGTAGTTACTCTTGTGACTTGTATTAGCGAACTAATTAGCGCATTTTTAGTAGTTACTCTTGTGACTTGTATTAGCGAACTAATTAGCGCATTTTAAACAGCTTAATAATCATTCTAACTTTTTGGTGGTTTATCTTTCGCTTTTTGAGCCAACATTTCGACCCGTTTTGATGTACTGTGTTAAATGTCGCTTTGCGGTTTTGCTAAATGGGTGTTTGGCATATTTTAACTTTGGTCTAGCACAAAATGTATAAACAAAAATGCACAGAGTGAAATGTGTCAAGTAATTTTGGTGTTTATTTTCAGTTTGGACGTATCATGACAATACCCCGGCATGTAAGCAGCAATGGATGGTATCATCAAGCTAAGTTGTTTTAATATAGTTTTGGGGTGGGTCAAAAGCCTTACTTCGAAATCTTTGAATTTCAGGTTGATCTGGGGCGGATTGTTCTGGCCATGCTCCCGGAAGCCGACCAACCTCAATCTCATCCCAGGCGTAGGCATCGTAGGCATGCAAGGCCCCAGATATTTTGAACACGTGTCACCCTTTTTGGAATGCCCGATGAAGAGGTTTTAAGACGCTACCGTCTACCTCCCAAAATCATCATAGACACTCTCTCATTAATAGAAAGTGATCTTGAGCGGCAAATTGACAGTCCAACAGCAATACCACCACTGACGCAATTTATGGCGGTGTTACATTTCTGTGCCTCAGGATCGTTTCAAACAACGGTGGGAATAGTGGCGGGCATCTCCCAATCCTCCTTTTCCCGGATCCTGAGGGCAGTGATGGAGGCACTTTTCAAGCACCTCCATCATTTTATTCAAATGCCTTTGGATATGGGTGCCCTTAGTGTGGCCAAGGCCAATTTTTACCAAATAGCTGGCTTCCCACACATCATAGGGGTTGTGGATGGTACTCACATACCACTTCAGCCTCCAGCACGGCTGGAGGCAATATTTAGAAACAGGAAACACTATCACTCCCTGAATGTAATGGTGGTATGTGATGCCTCCCTCCAGATCCTGTCCCTGAATGCTAAATTACCAGGAAGTGCACATGACTCCTTCGTCATCCGGCAATCAGGGATATGGCAGAAATTAACCAACCTACAAGCTGGTGATGCGTGGCTTCTGGGTAAGTGGAGACCTTTAGTACATAACAATGTTAAGCTTGATACACAGTGTTCCTGATGTTGTCTCATTTTTCACAGGAGACAGTGGATACCCTTGCATGTCCTGGCTGCTCACTCCTTATTTGGCTCCCACACCAGGCCCACAAAGTGAGTATAATTCCGCACTTACAGCCACCAGGCAAGTGGTGGAGCGCTGTATCGGCCTTTTAAAAGGCCGATTCAGATGCCTCCACCGCTCTGGTGGCGAGCTCATGTATTTGCCGGATATGGTGTCGAAAATTGTGGTCCTGTGTGGGATATTTCACAACATCGCCATAAGGAGTGGTGTCCCAATGCAGCCAGAGGATGCCTTACCTGAGGATGGCCCCCCCGAGGTTGGTCGGAGGTCAGTATGTGGGGGGCCATACGCGATGATGTGGTGGCCAGATTTTTTAGGTAAGTTTGACCCAAACTACAGTGTTTATACCTAATGTGTTTGTGTTTGTTTGCAAACATCTAATTTATTTTTATTTTTTTCACCATCTTCTGTTTGTTCACATAATCTTTGCCACTCCAACGCTCACTACTTCCTGCTACCCTTACCAAACCTGGATCTGGTGATTTTGGGCATATATTCTGGAACCCATATCGCAACGCCAAGTTTGTGGAATCATGTTGGCATGGTCCTTCGTCAACCAGTTCTTGATTGTTTTTTTTATTTAAATATTTTATTTGTATGTGTTGTATTTGAGATTATCACTGTTTTTTTTTTTTGGGACTGACCACTTTGATTTCTCATTTATGTTGTGAATAAATGTTTGGAGAGTGAAATGGTCTTCCTTTTTTTGGACGTTAACAGCAAGTGTAACCAGGTTAACACACCTTACATTTGACTAAGGGGTAATCCAGTACTGACACCAGTTGATGTAAACTGAAATATGTTTTCAGGTTCCCAACCCACACCAAAAGGAAGCCTGTCCAAACCTTTGGATTTTGAAGATTGGCCTAAGCAGCTTGCACACTAACTAGGAACCTGTAAAATGTCGAAATATCTAATTGACACTACACCCAAAAAGGGAAATGACATTGTTACTGTTATGTGTTTCTTGTGGCTGTTTAACATACAAATACAAAACACAATCTAACTTTTAAAAAAGGGAAATCCTTGCAGGAACAGTCTACTTATGTCAGGGAAAACTATTTTTGTTTTGGAAAAAAAGAATGAGCCAGAACGTATATTAGAACTAAAAAATGTATTTACAAAATGAAAATAAACAAAAAAAACTACTGGCGAAGGATGCCAGACAGCCGGTCAAGGCCCACAAGAATGCCAATGACATGTTGGCGCATCTGGCCAACACAATCGTCCACCTCTTGTCGACGCCTCTGTTCCTCTGTGGGTGAGAAAAGTGTGTGGATTAATAAAACAATAGGGAATCCACATTAAAAAAACAAAAACACAACGAAATCACTCCTAAACCGAAAAAAAAAAAACCAAAACAAAAAGGGGGTGCTGCCAAAAATACAAGGCCTATGTACAAATTCCCACAGGTGTGATATGTGTATGTTGAAATCAGCAGGAAGAGGTAAAGGAAAACTGCTAAATCACCAAAAGTAAACCAAACAAGCACGAATAAAGGCACGACACATGATTACATACAAACAGTTTGTGGTTAAAAAAAATGTGAAAGAAAAACATACCGGGAGCCAAAACGGGAGCTCCGGAAGTCCCTCCATGTTCCTCCTCGGAGGAGCCTTCATTCCCCAAAGAACGGGGAGGGGTAATGACGGACTCCGGGGAGGGGGTAATTGGAAGAGGGGTGGGTGGAGGAGAGGGGGAAGTGGGACGGAGGGGAAGGAGGCCCGACAGTTCCGGGAGAGGGTCTTGGAAGGCTGGGGAGGAGTGGGGTATAGGGGAAATATTTGGGGTGGAGTGTTGGCTGGGGGTTGGGGATAGTGGCCGGGAACCCGTCTGGCCGGACGGTGACGGCGTAGTCTTGGCTGTCCTCCTAAAATATGTCAAACAAAGTTTCTGGGCAAATCCGGGGCCCAAATAAAAAAAAAAAAAACACCAACAAAAAAACATGCAAATAGGAGTAGAATGAAAAAAACAGAAATAGAGGGAAAACAAGCACACGCTGATATGAGGACAAATAATAAATAGGACAGACAGGAAAACATGCACACGCAGATATGAGGACAAATAATAAATAGGACAGACAGGAAAACATGCACACGCAGATATGAGGACAAATAATAAATAGGACAGACAGGAAAACATGCACACGCAGATATGAGGACAAATAATAAATAGGACAGACAGGAAAACATGCACACGCAGTTTGCCCCACAAACACAAACATGAAAACCACAATACATAACACTTACTTTCCAGGATCTGCATGCGAAAGCATGCCAGCAAGCGGGGCGTTCGCCGTTGCAGGTCTGACCACCTGCGCTCCAGCTGCCCGATGTTGCGGCGTGAACCCAAGGACCGCAGGCGGGACCGTGCCTCCGCATACGCGGAGCGCTTCTGCCGGTTGGTGATGGGTGGAGGCTGGCTGGTGATACGGCGATCCATCACCTCCGTAAGCACCAGCAGCTCGCGCCTGGTGAATGCGGAGGCTCTCATGATGGCAATGGAGTTTTTCATACAAAACATTTTTGATAAAGTGTGCAAAAAATTTCTGATTGGCTAATGTATTTTGGAAATTAACAGAAGCAATTTTATTGGTTAGTGTATGAGTCATGTGTTCAACAGGGCCAGAAATCTCTGGAGAGTTATGATAGGCTTGATGCAGTGACATGCGTTTGCAAATTTAAATAAAGAAATGAATCCCGGAAAATATGCGGGGATCCACACCAATAGAACAATTGTTTAATTGTGGTTCACATGTTTTTTGAACAATAAAAGCGAATGTTCCATCCGTACGTATTCTGCGGGTAAACACAAACACGGACAAGAGTAAAGTTTCTTGCATTGTGTTGAAAAAAAAAAAACAATTAAGCTAATTGATACATTGATTGGCATGATACGATTGAGGGAGGTAGGCAGAATAAAGGAGCAGGTAATCGACATCTGACAAGGCCACTTCCGGTTTCACTTGTGCGTGCGTTCCCTTCAAGCCATTTCGGGGATGTACGCTCGCTATTTCGCACGCTCGTTAGTTAGAGGAGGGGTCGCCTGAGTTTAGGGAGGAATTTTAGATGCGAACGAAAATACGAGCAAGCCATTGAATTTAAATAATTTTGTACGTACGCCTAACGTACGTGCGCCCGCTTGCGAGTGGGTCTGAATGAGGGCCTTTGTCCTTTTTTTACTATATTTTTGCATATTTTATTTGACTATTTATTATGAAATATGTTGTTGTGTCTTTATTTTGCAATTTGTATACCAGTATTAGGCCATGACAACATACATTTCGAATTTTTATTTCCCTATAGATCTTATAGGGAAATATCTACAATTTTTATTTCCCTATAGATCATATAGGGAAAGATCTACAATTATTTCTAAGGGGCATATTTACTAATTATAAGGTTTCAGATTCAAATCTCTTATTGCTGCTATTCGCGGCAATAAGAAATTATCTTTTCCCCCAAAGTTCCTGCTTTGTGTAAAAACAATAAATTCCATTTTAGATCCAGGGCCGTCCTGCACATGCGCAGTCAGCAGGCCATGCATGTGCGGCGCCCATTCCCGGTAATTCTTGCCCGTAGGCTACTATAGGATAGTGCCATCTGGAGATGCTGTTATCCTATTGAGGCAAGCTCCGGAATGTGTAACTCTGACAGCTTCACAGCCCCATCAGGGCCGAAACTAGGATTTTTGTCACCAGGGGCAAGACAGTAATTTGGCGCCCCCCATGTAATTCCCCCTGCAGTAGTGCCCATATTGTAATGCCCCCATAGTAATGCCCATATGTTAATACCCCCATAGTAATGCCCCTGTAGTGCCCACCATACAGTAATGCCCCTGTAGTGCCCATGCTCCCATATTAATGCCCCTGTAGTGCCCATGCTTTCATAGTAATGCCCCTGTAGTGCCCATGCTCTCATAGTAATGCCCCTGTATTGCCCATGCCCCCATAGTAATATCCCTGTAGTGCCCTTACAGTAATGCCCCTGTAGTGCTCATGCCCCCACAGTAATGCCCCTGTGGTAATGCCCCTGTAGTGCCCATGCCCCAATAGTAATGCCCCTGTAGTGCTCATGCCCCATTAGTAATGCCCCTTATTGCCTATGCCCCCATAGTAATGCCCCTGTGGTAATGCCCCTGCCCCCATAATAATGCCCCTGTAGTGCAGCTTATTAAAAAAAAAATACTTACCTTGAACCCCGCTCCTGCATCCAGCGTCGCATCCGGTCCGCCGGCTGCTCCTTGGAACTATGGGGGAGATGTCATGACGTCTCCCCCATAGTGCCCGTGGGGAGAGCCGGAAGCTGGAGTTCGGGAGAGAACTCCAGCCTCCGGCTCCGGCTACACCGCGTCGCTGCAGAGAAGGAGCCGGGCGCCCGCTGGTAATAAATATTACCAGCGGACGTCCGGCTTGGAGCCTCTCTGCAGCGCCGGGCTGGAGGTCACTGGCACCAGGTACAGCGGCTCACCCGGTGCACGTGCACCTCCAGCCCCCCCCTACTTGCGGCCCTGGCCCCATAGAAACCTATGGGGGCTGCGGCTGCTGTCGGAAATGGAGGGACTGCAGCAGATATTAGTACAATTCAGAAGATCCTTAATACTTGCAGGTATCACCCAAAAACTGGTGTTTTGGGGGAATATGCAAATATTATTTGATAAATAGGCCCCTATATTATTCAATAAACTACTCATAGTTTACCTATTTAGTGGTGTATTAAGGCGCATATCCACTACACGACTAATGAACAACTGTACGATAACGACATCGTTATCGTGCAATCGTTCATCATACTGTGCAGTGGATATTGTGCCCCCACAGAATGATATGTGGTTCAGTGCAGGCACCCTCCCTCATCCCCGAACATGCACAACCTGAGGTTGGGCAGTATGTTGAGGCAATGACAGATGCCGACATCGACCAGCGGAAGCACGCACCGCTGGTCGTTGCCGGCATATTCACTGCACAATTAATGAACGATTGAACGATAATGATGTCATTATAGTTCAATCGTCCATTTATATTGTGAAGTGGATATGCGCCTTTAGTTTAGTTTTTTTGGAGCATATCCCTCTAAAATGTTACACTATTTGCAGAAGTAGTTCTAGTTATGTGCTAGGAACTTAGATTACTTTACAATGCTGACATCTGTATTCAAGCAAACCAAGGGTGACTATTATCCAATGAGCGGAAGGTGTTGGTGCACAGCTGAGACTTTTCCCTGGGTGACAGAAAGCCTGGCATCACCCGTATGTGTGTGTTTGTGTGTGTATATATTATATATATAAATATTTACTTGCACTATGCATAAACATAAAAGGTACAGTAACACAAAAATGTTTTAGCTAGCTTCAGTAATAATAATAATAATAATAATAATAATATACATCAAAATCCTACTCAGTAACTTTTTCTGTAAACATGAATGTTACCACTGGTACATGATAACACTGCGGTCTGATGAAGATTTCCCAAAGCCAATGCATGGGGAATCCTGTTTAACTAGTATTGTAGCTGTACTTGGGCCTGATTCAGAGATGACACGCTAACCCGATGGTTAGCGCACATCTCCGATGGAAGGAGGAGTAGAGCACATGTGCAGCCTTCAGTCTGCGAGTTCGCTCACAAAGCCTCTTAGCCGCAACCTGATTGAGAGGCTGTGGCGTTTAGAAGGTGGAGCGGGGACGTTCCTGGGCAGCGTTCCCGGAAATGGGGATGTGTTGCCCCCGTTATGCGGGAGGGACGAGGCCAGGGTTTGTGTGTGAGCACCCAGACTTCCTGGCCTCGCAAGCTGCCAGGACCCGGTCAGGCTGCGATAAGCTTCAGCTACCGCAGCCTGGCCGACTAAACAACAATCGCGACCGACTGTTGCAATGGTGATCTCAGGCTGCGATCACGCAGATGCAGCAAGGAGATGACACCACCTTCTGCATTTGCATTTGAAATGGATAGAATTGCATAGCCACTTGTGTGCGGCTGTGCGGTTCCGTCCATCTCTGTATCAGGCCCTTGTAATTTACTGCAGTGGCTAGGACTGTGGGAACACTTATAAAGATATGCCAATAATCAGTTAACAAAAAAAGGACAGTCCTCTGAAACGCGTTAGTGAAGGAGAGGACCACTGCTGCTACCTTTGGAGTTCTTGGGGAAGTCCACATGGTTAAGAGGAGGTGATGTACCTTTACTATCACTTCTTGTCTTTAAGTGTGCCTGCCTCAGAAGGCCATTTGCGGTACGGAGGAACCCTTCTTATTTTTTAATAGATGTAATATCAATAAATTGTTATACTTTTAACCACTATGAGAAGCTTTCTTGTCCCAATTCTGTATTTTGAGGTTACTTTCCAGTGAACGTGGAATTGGTGGACTCTAGTCCAGGGAGTGGAAGATTAAAGATACATTTCAATGAAAATTTACACCTATTAAAGGTGAGCTGTCTCATAGGAGAGGAGTCTGTGTCTATTATGAATACATTACAGATAATCCACTATTGAACGTTTTACATTTTAAGGGGTAAATTTACTAAGGTGAGAGTTTTTAGAAGTGAGTTTTAGAAGAGATGTTGCCCATAGCAACCAATCAGATTCTACTTAACATTTAACTAGCACCTTCTAGAAGATAGTAGCTAGAATCTGAGTGGTTGCTATGGGCAACATCTCTTCTAAAACTCACTTCTAAAAACTCTCACTTTAGTAAATTTACCCCTTAGAGACTTAGAGACTGATTTCAGCTTTTGGTGGCCTTCTTGTTTTTTTTATCGGCTAAGTAAGGTGTGCAGACCCTGGGCTGGACACTTGCGGCTGGATTGAGAGCGCTGGTTATGCCGCCATAATTTCTATATACCATCTGTGGAAGCCCAGATACAGTTCTAAAGAGAGCATATGGGTCCTGTAGGCTGCAAACTTAATCAACTGATATGATTGACTTTGAATTGGTCAGACCTGCAGTCAAGTAGGTTTTGGAAAGCTGTTCAGTTCTTTGTGTTTTGTGTGGAATGTTTCCTTCTACATGACCGCTCTTCTTGTTAATTTAAGACTTTCATCTCACATTCCTGAAGTATGAGAGTAACGCCTGGCTGTGACAATAAAGTTTTGTTCAACTTAAATCTACGGTTTAGGTTGATTTCTAGTGAAAGAAACATTTCCAACAAGTGATTAATTTCATGGCTCACAGCATCGGGTATCAGACTCAATAAGCTCCTGATGTAAAGCTATATAAATCATTGTAAGAAATACATGCATACAGTATCTTTCACAAAGATTCAGATTAAGAGTTCAATAAACAAACCAGACATTTGGGGGCTGATTCATAGTTGCATGCAAGGCCATTTTGCGGACAGATCTTGCCATTTTCCAACTGCGCAGGCCTGCCGAGTATACGCAACTGTGAGCAACTACTGGTGATGCAGAGTTATATATATTTCAGCTGAGTCTCCAACTATTTCTGGGTCAGCGTAAGTGAGCGTTTGCACTTAGGCAAGTTTTCTGGGAGCGTGTTGTTGGTGTGTAAGCAGAATTGCAAACTATTCAAACTTAAACATATGCAAAGATCCATGTGAACTTTTGCACCAACTATAGGGCTATTACAAATGCATGATGATAGTAATGATGGCTACTAAGACAAGTGACTGGATGGGGCAGTGCGGCCTGGGCAGATGCAAGGTTTCTCGGCATCCTAGGCAAAACTTCAGCCTACTGAACTGCCCCCTTACCTCCCCCACTGCCACCAAAACCCACTTTTCAGACCCCCAGGAGAAAGTGAGGAAGCAGCGTCTTAGAAGTTCCCAAGCCGCCATCTGCATTTAGTACAACAAAAATGTCTCCCTTGGACATCCTTAATATTGTGATAGGCAGACTCTGTGGCAACCCCCAGAGCCCAGCACCCTAGGCACTTCAGTATATGTTAGGCCCTGCCTTGCTTAGCTTCCAAGGTTGGGCGTTCTAATGAAGATTTGACTGTAAGGGGTATATTTACTAAAGTGCAGGTTTTTAGAATTGGAGATGTTTCCCATAGCAACCTATCAGATTCTACTTAATATTGATCTAGCACATTCCAGCAAATAAGAGCTAGAATCTGATTGGTTGCTATAGGCAAAATCTCCATTTCTAAAAACCCACACTTTAGTAAATATACCCCTAAGAGTCCCCTTTGGGCTCGATGGTGTAATTCCATTACCCTCTCATAAAGTTCCTTAGATGAAAATATGTTCCTAGTTTTAAAAAAAAAACTTGACAGTTCAACATATATTAAGGCCCTTTGGCGTTAGTGTATTAAGATTGTATAGCCAATGGCTTTATTAATTTGACATGATTCTAAAGTAATTCCCTCTTTTCCATGGGATTTTTACTTTCTTTATCGCAATGAATGTTAGATAGCTTGAGTCATTATGTGGACTATTTTAAAATGTTCCGAGACATTACAGGGTGTATTTACTAAAGTGTATGTTTATGGAAATGGAATTGTTGCCCATAGCAACCAATCAGATTCTAGCTATTATCCTCTAGAAGGTGCTAGATAAATGATAAATAGAAACTGGTTGCTGACTTGCTATGGATAACAACTCCACTTCTTAAACCCACAAAGTAGTAAATATATGGTACCCCTATGTATCTCTACTTCTTTAGTTATATTTCTCTTTTTTTCCAAAACCCTCGTACTGAATTTTCTCATTGTGCACCTTATATACTGTAGGCGGCATTGACAAACGAGGACGAAAATAAATCCTTTACTTCATTTAATAAATAAAATAGCCAAAGATGTTTGAAATCTCCCCGCCGGGATAGCCTTTTACCTCATAGCACTTAAAAATATATAAATATGGCAAACATTATCGCTTTATTTTTTAAATAAACTCCTAACTATGAAAAGTTTCCTACTTCTTTGCATTATAAATTATATAGCCTTTTGCCTATCTTTCAAAAACAAGTGGAAAATCTGGCCACTCTGAATTGTCAGTCTTTGTTATAGTTTGTAACACTTATTTATATTACAATACAATGTCTACTGGTATCACAGATGGTGTAATCAATCTTGAAAACTGTTGGCGACCATTGCAAACGTTTCCTGCAAACAATCTTGTTACTCTTAGGCGAAATGATAAACACATTTCTCATTCTAATGCTGTCGGCGATACGTTTTCGCAGTATTATAAATCTCTGAATACAGCATAAGGGGATGATTAAGAATTTTTGCAACAGGCTCATTCCAAAATTATCCACCAGGTAGAGGCCAATTCTCAATGTCCCTATTACCACTCAAGGGGTACTTCATATAATTAAAAACTGGTAATTCACCAGGTTCTGACAGCTTTGGGGCCAAATATTTTAAAATGTTAAAGTTAGAATTAGACCCGTAACCACCCTTTATAAACATATTCTCACCACTAAAGCTACCCTAATACTTTTAAAGCTAGCATTATAGTGATTCAAAAACCGTGAAAAGAGACCTCTGCTGTTCACTCCTATGGGCAATATTTCCTTCTTAACTAAGGGCCTGATTCAGAGCCGTTCGCTATTTGTGGTCGTTCGTTCAAAAACAAGGGGTGGCTATTCAAATGATCCGTTCGCAAATTGCAGTCTGTTCCCACCTCTAAGTCTGAACGAGCGAGCAAAACATACGCTCGTTTATTTGATAAAAACGCCCCCTGGCCGCACGCACCATACGTCATGTCCGCTATTTATTAGATTAATCGAGTACATCGTACAGCGTATGAACTGCTCGCTATTCTTGTGGTTGGTGTTTTCAACCGCTATTATGCGAGCAGTTCTGAGTTAAAAAAAACCAAGTGACGTGGTCAATGACGCTGCTGTATTAATTATGCACTCCCTTAAAACGCCCGTTTTGACCTTTAAGCACGCCTGCGTTCGGATCTCCACTCCCCGTTTTCAAGCACCTTCCCCTGTTACCACCCACATACGCCTCATTCTGTCACTCAAAATAGCAGGCCCTCGCTATATTGCGTACCAACGATTTTCGGCCGCACTGACTGGTTCGCGCATGCGTACTAAAAACCGTACGCATGCGCAGATGTGCGAACATCGCTCGGAACGAGCGTACTGCCGCTAGCGAGTGGCTCTGAATGAGGGCCTAAGATTGCAAAATTCTTACTACAGTCATATCCCCATTGCAATATTTTCTACCATGTCTCATCACCTCACAACCTGTCAAAGGTGAAAAATCCCTTTGACAAAATAGAATGATTACATCTTTCTAGATTACTAAAATTCCATAATTTTGGTCATATTATTCAAACTTTTTATAATGACCATCTATTAATAATCTAAGCTTGGTATATTTTGGATTATAATACAGCACTAGGCTGGGATGCCCCCTTTTACTGCTGTTTTTTCATTTACCCCCAGATCGCATTCTTAGGGGGGAATTCAATTAGAGGCGATAAGTAGTTTTCGTGTGAAAAGTGGTTATTGCTCAATTTAATTGCAAATTAAATTAACACCCGATAATTCTCCATAGGAATTAACGCAAAGATTTTTCACCAGCTCTTGATCAGGTGAAAAGTTGGGGAAAATACCAATTTTTAGGTAAAACTATTGGGACTTGGATCAGAACCACTGGGATACCCTCTTTAATGACTAATTAGACTAAATACATTTTGTAATTAACTTAATTTGGCCAAGAATGACATGTCATTGCTGGGGTGAAAATGTACGAAGTGCAGGAAAATGGGTTAATTGATGTGGGACAGGTATATGGGGGTGCTGTATGAATGGGACAGGTGTTTTTAATGGAATCAGTATTTAATGTCGGCGGCTGAATAGCCGCCGAATCAAATACCTACAGCGGAACCCTGACGGACCTAATTCCCGACTGGGGCTGGTAAGTAACCTAACCCTCCTCTCTCCCCCCTTAATCCTCCCCTATTGGTTCCTAACCATAACCTCTCCCACTAGTGCCTAGCCCTAACCTCCCCCCCATTAGTGCCTATACCTAACCCCCCCTCCCTGCACCCTAAACCTAACCCTCCCGGGGGGGTGGTGCCTAGTCCTAACCCCCTTAGTGGTGCCAAACCATAACCACCCCTTTCTCTACCCTAGCCTTCCCGGGGGGTGCCTAACCCTAATTCCTCTCGGGGGTCCCTAAACCTTACCCTCCCCCCACCCCGGCTAGACGCTAAGACACCTGACTTACCTTCGTTCGGTATGCCGGGTGTCAGTATTTTGTAGTGGAGCTAATTATAGGCGTCGGGATTTCTATAGAGCCTGCCGGTATCCTGACTGCATTCCGTTTTTAATATTGCAGGTGGGTGTTAGAGGCATATTTTGATGGGTTTTTTTAAGTGTGTTTAAATTACACAAATATACAGTATACTTACAGGAATTATTATGCACCTGCAATTTAAAAAGAACACATGCCTTCTATCATTACAGTATATGACTGTTTTAGAAATATACTCTAGAAAACATCAGGAATAGGACTGCGCAGTTGGTGTGTCTAAAGTAACATTAATAGTATTGCTTGACTGAACATATAAAAAATATTGAACAAGGCTTCTCTCAATAAATTTCTATTTATTATTTTGTAATAAACATGTACCACCTAAACAACACATATGCTGGCCATACACTATACAATTATCAGGGCGATCCTGCCGATATCTGCGGATCGTCCCGATAATTGTACTGTGTGTGGGGGCGACCAAGATCAAAATATCGATCGGTCTGGCATGCCGAATCGACCAGCATGTCGGACTGATGCGATATTTACAAGTTTGTAGTCGGCCGCATCGGGCAGTGTATGCGGTCACTGCCCGAGCGACCAACTTTTCCCCCAGTTCTCTGCATGTGCATTGACTCACCTTCCTATCCCCAGCGACTGCAGAGCTATGGCTGAGCCGACGAACTTCCGGGTAGCCGCTGTTCACTTCCGGCGTCATAGATTAGTTGAAGTCTAGGCAGTGAGTAGTTTGGTAAGACAGCGCTGTTCTGACATTGCAGTCCCATGAGCCAATCAGTGGTCGCGCTGACTGTAGAGCGCATGCTGATTGGCTCCGGCTACTGACAGTTCCCACGTGGTGTGACTCAGACCACGTGGGAACTGTCAGTTGCCGGAGCAAATCAGCGGGCGCTCTACAGTGAGCGCAACCGCTGATTGGCTCACGGGACTGCAATGCCCCGTGAAGAGCCGAGAGCTGCCATTCGGGAGCTATCTGTATGTGTGACAACACACATACAGATAGCTGTGTTCCGTGGATCGGGTAAGGACGTTTTTTTGTTTTTAAACACCCATGGATTACTGCGGAGACCAGCGCTGGATGTAGGTGAGTATGAAATCTTTCTTTGCAGGCCCATTTTTTTGGGATATTCTACGTGAAGAAGGGGACAGAACATCTGGTATAGGTAAGTATGTGTGAATGGGTAGGTGTGTGTAATAAACTTATACTGTCGCGGTGTGTGTGTTTTGGATTTTTTTACCTATTTATTTTACAGTGAAATTACACGCGCCGCATGTCTGCTGGCACTTGTAGTTCCACAAGTGCAAAATGGCAGGCACTTGTAGTTCCACTGTAAAGTACAATAGTGCTACATTATTTGGCCCCCCTATTACCCCCATACCCACCGCTCCAGGGGTATGGGGATGAGCCCCAGGCATCAGCGTAAGCCTGTGGTGCTCGGGAGAGGGGGGACCCTTTTTTGGGGGGTATCCGACTCCCCCGAGATCACTGGCTTGCGCTGACCGACTTGGGGTGTAATGCTTTGGACCTGGAGCCCCGGTGATTGGGTCTCCGGGCTGTGGCATTACACCCCGGTCGGTTGGGTCTGGTGCTGGTCTTAAATATAGGGGGTACCCCACGTCTTTTTTGCACCCTATATTTAAAACCAGCACTAGTCCCTGCAGCCTGGTGTTGGTTTCTAAAATACGTTGGAACCCTACACATTTTGTTCCCCATATTTTTAGAAACCACCACTGGCTGGCAAGCCTGGGGCTGGTTTGCCTTTTGGGGGGGACCTTATGTAATTTTTTTTGTACATTTTTGGTACTTTTTTTTTTTTACAGGTTCAACAAAAACGGGAATTTTCGGGAAATATTCTAGGGACCCCCCCTAAAGATGTGTAGACATGGGGGATCACTATGGGGCCCCCATTTATAACTACTGAACGAAGTCGTGGTTTATAATTGCCGCGGCAAGTGCATAAATGCGACTTTGAAGAAAGTGATGCAGAAGAGCATTTAGAATTTTTGGGGGGCGAAAATAACTATGCCCAGCAAATTGGGGTACTTGAAAATGGGGGTCAGCATATTTTATAGTTGCTAAAGTGCAAATTCTTTTGTCCCTCCCCTGTGAGGGAACAAAAATATGACAGAGCCTGGCAGATTTTTGTTTGAAAAAATCTGTTGGTTGTGTTAAAATATCTGTCAGTGTATGGGCAAGATATCTGTTGCTTTTAAATTGGTCTGTTGGTCAGACAGATATTTTTATCTGTCAGTGTATGGGCAAGATATCTGTTGCTTTTAAATTGGTCTGTCGGTCAGACAGATATTTTTATCTGACAGTGTATGGCCAGCATTACACTACACACACATATATAAAACAATAAAATGCAAAATAGCAATTGTAGCTTGTGTTTCTGCAGCATGTGATCCTCAAATACTTGTATCCAAAGAAGCCTTTAAATACTGAGGATAATAAGGCAACAATCTTGAAAGTTCAAGAGAAATAGTCTCTAACTCACTAGCACAGTATATACTAAATGTTTAAGTGCGCTTACCCATCTGTACGATATACAGGTTGAGTCTCCCATATCCAAAATGCTTGGGACCAGGGGTATTTCGTACAACGGAATATTCCATATTTTGGAATATTTGCATTTAATAATGAAATATCTTGGGAATGGGACCCAAATATACACACAGAATGCATTTATGTGTTATATACACCTTATACACACAGCCTGCAGGTCATTTTATACAATATTTTCAATAATTTTGTGGCTCAAACAAAGTTTGTGTACAGAAATTAAATTCGTTTATGTTTCATATACACCTTATACACACAGCCTGAAGGTCATTTTATACAATATTTTTAATAACTTGTGTCTTAGACAAAGTTTGTGTACATTGAGCCATCAAAAATCAAAGGTTTCATTATCTCAGTCATGCCAAAATTATTCCGTATTTCGGAATATTTGGATATGGGAGACTCAACCTGTATGTATCCACAGGTATAGTCCTTTTTGTAATGGCTTAAATAGACTGGTTTAGCCTGCGGTTTCCTCACCGCTCCAGGGCCCGGATCTGCAGGTAATGTATTGCAGTTCTGTAATATTGTGCTCCGGCACTCCTAGCTGTATAAAGCGGCCGCTCCCCTCTGTGCTTCTTTACCTTGGTCCTAGTGATAAACCTTTGGTTTGGGTATTCTAAGAGCATAAAGCGGGTTTGTAGAAGTCTCAAGCAGTAATAAACCCTTTCATGTCGACATGTTTCGGTCTTCTATATAGTTAACCTATATCACTTTGCCTTTTTGTGGGGTACAGGCAGATTTCCCCATTATCACCTGTACT